>CM036566.1:5625000-6250000 GCA_020745775.1 Theristicus caerulescens
AAGCAGCCTGGCTGAAAAGGACCTGGGGGTGATGGCTGACAGCCACCTAAACATGAGCCAGCAATGTGCCCAGGTGGCCAAGAGGGCCAATGGCATCCTGGCTTGTATCAGGAATAGTGTGGCCAGCAGGATCAGGGAGGTGATGGTGCCCCTGTACTGGGCACTGGTGAGGCTGCACCTCGAATCCTGTGTTCAGTGTTGGGCCCCTCACTTCAAGAAGGACATCGAGGTGCTGGAGCATGGCCAGAGCAGGGCAATGAGCTGGTGAAGGGTCTAGAGCACAAGTCTTATGAGGAGTGGCTGAGGGAGCTGGGGTTGTTTAGTTTGGAGGAGAGGAGGCTGAGGGGAGACCTTATTGCTCTCTGCAACTGCCTGAAAAGAGGCTGGAGCCGGGGGGGTCGGTCTCTTCTCCCAGGTAGCAAGCAACAGGACAAGAGGAAATGGCCTCAGGTTGTGCCAGGGGAGGTTTAGGTTGGATATTAGGAAAAATTTCTTCATGGAGAGAGTGGTCAGGCCCTGGCACAGCCTGCCCAGGGAAGTGGTGCAATGACAGTCCCTGGAAGTGTTCAAAAAACGTGCGGATGTGGTGCTTAGGGGCATGGTATAGAGGTGGACCTGGCAGTTAGGTTAATGGTTGGACTTAATGATCTCAGAGGTCTTTTCCAACCTTAATGATTCTATGATTCTATGATTCTATGATTCTATGATTCTATGACCAAAATGAGAAGGGTAAGGAAGTGATGGGGCTGCCTCCTGCCAGCATCTGATGGCACATGTGGATATATCATGGTGGCAGGCATAGGACTCGAGTACAAAGTGATGACGCACTTTTTGTATTTGCCAGTTTGAATCAGCTCAGCCTGGTGCTGCGGGGTCTGTACCCTGTCTGCCACCATTCATCTCTGCTACCTCTGTTGCAGGAATTTCTTGATGCTTTGGTCCATCGTGGTTAGACTGGAATAACATTCTGCCAGATCAAAGCCAATGCTGGTGGGTGAGCCTTTAAACTGAGCGGTATCACTAGGCAGGATACAGTCACTCTCAAACCAGAGAGTTTTAAAAATATCTGGCTGGTATGGTTACTTCTGCCTTGATGCTGGAGAACGGCCTGGGCATGGTCCCTGCAAATCTTCTGATTCTGTGAAAATCAAATCAAACCCAAGCCCAGCCAGTGCCAGTATTGATTAATGCACCCTGCTGGCAGGCTTGATTGTTTGCCGAATTACTATATGTGTCTGGTTCTCGTAATGACTGTAGTCCTTTTGAACAGAAGCTGTGCTCCTTTTAATTAGATGGTCAAAGTGCTATCGTGTCAGAATATTTCAGGGTATTCAGAAAATGTCAATATAAAGCCAACAGATTTCTTGCTGTGCTAAAAAGGCTCTGAACTGAATATGCTTTTATTGCATTGATGTTCAGACAGTTGCCGCAAAGGAATGATGTGGTTATAGGTTCTCAGGCCCTGGTGTCGTTATCCTGATGTTGCATCTGTACCCCCAAAGAGTTAAATTGGGGTGATGGGGTAGGAAATCAGGAATGTGAATTCTAGCCTATCTTTGCTGCTTTGATTTTTAGGGAGACAGTGATTAGCCTTTTCCTGGTACAGAAGATCTCACGCTGGTGCTATCCCAGCTTTCAATGGCTCCATCCAGCCTGCAGCTCGTACTGCCTCTGGATTGACCTTAAAGCACACAGGAAGGCTGCACATTGCTGGCGACTTGACCAGTCAGTGGTGGAGAGAGAAGAACCAGGACCAGGGAGAAGACACGTGGGACACCGAGAAGGGGGCTGTAGGGATGCCTCGCATCTTCCAGTGCTTGTGGCTTGAGGTGGGTGGGAATGGCGAGCAGCTCCAAAAAGTGCTACCCAATGCTTCAGGATGGCAGAGCAGGGGGCTTTTCGTTCTGCTTTTGTTTTAAAAGAAACCATTCCGTCAGAGAAAGAGGACTACAGCAAGTTTTACATGGTGTTCATTTGCAAGTGAAGGGATTTATCGTGCCCTTCCAACTTGCAGGCTGTCACTGGCACTTGTGTCTCGGCTGCTGAGCTCCGATGGCTCAGCACCTCTCGGACCGCTCCAGCAGGCTGCGACCTCCTCTTACCTTTTGTGGTTCATCAGCAGCTCTCTGTGCAGCTCTTGGTGGCTCTTCGAGGCTTTTACAGGATTTAGGAGCTTTTTAGGTTTGATGAGGTCTGGGTTTCCATCTATGTAGTCTGGGTGAGTCAGGATATTCCCACTGTCCGGTCGCTCCCGCTGTATTTCAGTGTACATCGATGCTGGAAGAAAAGAGAGGTGTTTGCATGAGAAGACTCACCCTGCTGTGGTGTGGGAACCTGCTGGAGCTCTCCTCCCCTGGGCAAGACAGAGGAGAAGAGATGGTGCCTGCCCCGGCTGCTCGACACCCGTGTCAGCGTCTGCGTGCACGTGTCTCCATGTGCTGGTGCGGTTTTTTTAGAGGTTTTAAAAAATATTCCCTTTGAGTTGTTGATGAGACACATATTAATTAGATCACTTAAATTACTTGCCAGCCGCTCGCTTCAGTGGCTGCAGCATTTAGTGCCAAGGATTAATTAATGCAAGCTAGGTCTAACTAAAACTGGAAACAGCTGTGGATGTGGACTGTGCTGAGCTGCTGCTTTGGTCGTCCTGGCCGAGGCCATCGGTCCCTTAGAACAAGGGGATGCTATGGGATTTGAGGGGCTTCTGAAACATGGGCTTGAGCACTTGAGGAAGCGCTGCTGTATCTGAAACCTCTTGTCAAGGAAAGATCTTGCTGATATCCTGCTGGCCTAATAATCAGGATCAAGCCCAACGCCGAGAAAAGCATAATCTGCCCATGCAGTATGTGATCGTGCTGTAATAATTTGTATGTTCTGGATGTAAGAACAAGAGCCCACTGTTTTGGAAGCGATGGCAACTTGGATCTCAGGCAAACCACAGGGCATGTTCACTGTTGGTATTTTCCACGTGCTCTACATTTCTCCTTTACAAAAAACCCTATACAAAGTGAGCGCAAAGCACAAGTTACAAGACAAACTGCATGCGGTGGGCTGTGTCTTTAAATGCGGAGCACAGTGGGGCTGCCTGCACTTATTCAGCGTACGGTCTAATCAGGGGCTCAGAAAGAGCAATTTATTCCTGACTATTCACTTGAGCAATTTGGAATTTTACCAGTAAGAACAAAAAGTCCCAGGAAAAGGGTGTAGGCAGCTCCATGTCTGTAAGCGTCTCGTTATTACAGTATTTTTGGGGGCCTAGTGTGAAGTTATATGAGTTGGTGGAGCAGCAAGGAAAACAGTTGTTCAGTAATGTTGCCTCTCGCTCTTGTTGCAATCTCATGTATAAAAGGAATAAAACTCTTTTAAAAGAGAAATCAATAAAAAAAGGCAAGAGAAAGCAGGCTAAGTCATTCTTTCATAGTCAGTAAGTACTTATCAAACGTAAAGTGGATTGCAATCAAACAGAATTGTGTAAGGAATAATACTGCTGAAGAAATGATTCAATATCAAACAACTTCTCATTGAATGTTAATGTGGCCAGTGCCCTACTGCTTTGGGAACAAAGGAAAACAAATCAGAGCCCATTACATGAGTGTAATTGGGGTGAATAGTTCGGTACATATTTAAAGGACGCTTGGAAGCTGGAACCAGTGATTTCTTGTACCAAATTATTTTCCTCTAGGATCATAAATCACTGCTGGCAGAAGGGAAGGTGGCGTGGTTTGATGTTTGATGGCAAGTGCCAGGCTGACTCAAAGCCCTGCAGGGCCGGACTCCACAGGCTGAAACTGGGGGCTCAACGTTGCCTTCCAGAGAGATGCAGGGACTGAAGAACAGCCGAGGGTTAAGGCAGCACAATTTCATGGATAATTTTTATTAGACAAAATCCAGGTTTTGAACAATGAGAAAACACATTGGGTTTTCACTGGGGTAAAATTGCTTTGGTTTTTTTCTTCTTCTACTTCTTTCCTTTTTTGGTCTTTTTTCACAGGAGAAGAGGCAGACAAAAGACAAGGGAGGAAGGCACAAAAGCACAGGTTTGTTTTGGCATGAATGAAATGGATGAGCTCCCATTTCAAATGGCAAAGCAACGTCTTCATTCTTCAAACAAAAAAGTCTCTCCATGGAGTAACTTAAATAAAATGCCAGGTGTTTTGAATGGAAACACTGTTTTTGGACAGCTATACTAACAGACTAGCCTCAGTGTCACTGTGTCGTCCTGTCACCCTTTTCCCACTCCTTCTGAGCCGTCGTTTAGACCAGAGCTGCCACCCGTGACAGAGATGCCCACCCTTGCTTGTGAGCTGGGTACCAAATCCTGCCGCACGGCAGGAGAAGGGCTGGGGTGTATTGATCTTGGATTTGTCCATTTCAAATCCGCCTGTTGTGCTCTGCCAGGGGATAATGCAGCGAGCAGAGAGCGTGGAAGGATTATGTGGCCAACCAAGCCTGAAGGACCAACCTGGATGCTGTAAACGGCTGTAACTCTAGTGACTTTGGTCATTTTTTTCTATACCAAGTAGTTCTCAGGCCCTGCTGCTAAGCTGTACTAGCTCTTGCAGCACTGGTGCAGCACTGTTACTTACAAAGTACTGTTTTCCCCCTGCCTCCGGTTTCCTTTTGCAACTCAGGAGTGGGAATCCCTTCTTCTCTACCTCCAAGACCCAGATCCCAGGAGATTCGCTTGGGGCAGGCTGTCCCCACATCCACATAGGGCTAACGCCCAGCAGCGTACAACGCTATTGCACGGTGTCAGCCAGCCCTTTGGTTTGGTCCTGTGGCGTTTCCACCCTCCAGACACCCAGGATGATCAGTGAAGGCCCCCCCCACACCTTGGGGGACTCTCCGCTTATGCAGCATTTTGGGGAAGCACCGCGGCGAGCCTGGAGGTTTTGAATTGGCTCATGTGGTTACTTCCAGGCTGCAGCAATCTAACGTTGCATGGCTGAGGCTTGCAAAGAAGCAGCAGTTTATCACCCTATTTACTGAAGGCAGATGGGGAAGTTTTCCCTGAAACTAGTAGAAATGAAGAAAATACTGGGAAGGAAGGAGTGGGAGGAACTGAAACGGACTGGAAGCATTTCTGGCCAGGCGGCTGTGAAATCAGCATGCAAAAGTCCTTACAATGAGTGCAATTTGCCTGAACAATACTGCGGGGGCCAGGACACAGCAGGTAGCTCTGAGCTTGGTTTTCACTGGGATAGATGTGCCTAGGGGTGTGCAGACACCGACCTTGAGGGTTTGGCTTCCAGTGGGTGTCCGTACTGCTGCCCCGGGGACAAGGTCAAAGCCCTGACCTTGTCCCTGACTGGGACTGGAAGGAGCCTTGAACCTCACTACAAGAATAACACTTTAAACCTTCAGAAGACCTTAGTCTGGAACAATTCAAGGAATGTCTTCATTTGCGTTGAGCAGAAAAAGAAAAATGAGAATATAAAAATATTGGTGCGTCTGAAACACAGCTTGGGGTTATGCTGGGAGCAAGGACGGGGCACTCTTTCTCCTGCAGGTTGGCAGATAGGGACCCAGTGCAAAATGTTTCTCGTGGAGTAGATCTGTCATCTTCAAGACCTGATGTAATTCATGTCCGTGTAAGGGGAGACAGACTGCTATCAGGCTGCTTTTTGTCATTATTTATAGTGCTGGAGGTATAAATCAAGCCAGGTCTCTGCAATGGATTTACAGCAGGATGTCTGTTTTTGCATGATTCAGCCGTAGATCAATGAACAAGGCTCTGCTCTGGCACCTCCTTGGCCACCATCATAAATCAGCAAAAGGTGTTAGACATTTTTATATTGTTCTTGGCAAGATATAAACAAAAAAAATACATATGCATTTTAATACCCTCTGCTGTACTCAGAAAGACAGCGTGACCTTTTAAATAGATCTGCTTTGGAGCGTTGCTTATAAAAAGTAGCTGTGTTTGCTTCGACACAGTCTTTTGCTTGCTTTTAAATATTTTCCTTTTCCTCATTTCTAGAAGCCTGAGGCTTTCTAGGAAAGGGACATTTCCAAGCAACTTTTCTGTAAGTAAAAAGCAAGACTGCCTGGATGAGGAGGCCAGGACCACTGGCAGATGCTTGGACTTCACGCGTGGTGTTATCTCCTCTCCCAACTGTAGCTGTGAAATGAGCTCCCAGTCTTGAGTAGTTTTCTAGGAGACCCCACAGGGAATATTCAGCATCTTTGAGATGGCCCAGAGAGCAACCACCCTCCTGTCCCAGGGTGCGGGACAGGCTGGAGGAGAAAAATGACATTTTAAAATCTTGGTCTGTTCTGACCTAAAGCAAAGCCCAAATTCCTGCTCAGACGGCCTGGAAATGCTTATAAACCCCTCAATTCCTGGGAGACTTGTGATGAAATCATCAGTCTGCAATCCTGGGGCAAATCGTTTCCACTTCTGATTGATTATGCTCGGCCCCAATCTTTTAGGGAACAGGATATCAGGCAGTTTTGGTGCAACATTAAATGACTTCTTTGAAAACCTGAATGTTGCAAATAATACATTAAATATACCCTACTAGATGCATAAAATGTGGTGTGCTGCTTGGGGTGCTGAGTGGCTTTTGTGCAGCCCAGGGCAAGGAGAAAGGTTTTAGCCTGCTGCTGGGGAGGAGGAGGAGGAGGACTGGCTCATGCCCAGGGACAGCCATCGGACACCGGGGCTCAGCTGCGTCTGGAGCTGAGCTATGCCTCCCTTTGCTGCTATTGCTTTTTGGTTTTCCCTCGCTTGGAGGAGATGCCCTTCACAGAGCATTTATTTAGGATTAAGTGACTTGTCTCTCCGTGGTGGATTGCCCTGTGAGCCCCTCCACGTCGGGACCTCGTGCCATGTGCTGCTCCCTGCGCTGCCGCTGGCAGCCTGCTTCACCGTCCTGTTGGGATGGAAATAATCCTCAGGAATGTTAAGGGGATTAATGGCCCTGGAAAGGGCAGGTAACCCAAGGGGTGCAGCGCTGCTTACAGCTGCCTGCATGGCTCCCGCAGTTCTTCACAAGGGGAAAAACAAAAGAGATTGAAAAGAAAATTAATCCATAGCTGTTGGGTTTAGAAAGCTGTAGGGTGGAGGTCTGTGCTCCTACCCAGCATCTCTCGACTTGCGACTGTATAGGAGAATGGAGGGTGCAGCAGGACACCAGTGTTCAGCTGCTTTTTGCAGGTTTTCATGTGAAATGCCTCCTCCCCCTTGACTTTTGCTTTGTCAAGCTCTCCTCGACGTCCTGCCCCTCTGCGACCCGCTCGCCCTTCCCCTGCGCATCCCTCGGCCCTTTTCCACGCCGCCTGCAAACCAAGTTTCTCCTCCTTCAGCGCCGTAGGCAGCCCCGCTCTGCAGCGTGCCCTGCCCCATGCGATGCTGCCCTGTTGGTTCTCAGCATCCTTAACCTGCAAAGCTGTCGATGCTGTCTTCTGCAGCACAGGTCAGTGTTTAGCTTTAGCTGAAATCTATAAAGCAAACGGAGTTCGCAGTCTTTTATTTCTGCTGTCTGTGTCATTTGAGAACTGATTTTCCAACTAGAGCATCTCAGGGGGGGTTTGCCGATAGGGGCAGATGATGACCAAACTGCTCTTGTTAAAAATATTATATGGGCATCCCTTTCTGGGCAGCGAATGGGCCTCTGTGAAATGCCATCCATGTAAAAACAGGCAGAAGGCATTATTCTGGGAATGGGATCCAAGCTCAGAGGATATTGCTGTTTGTAATGCTGTGAAACCCTGATACTTGGTAGAAGGGATGAGACTGGGCAAAAACCTCAGGACGGCCAGGGTCAGAGCCCTGGATCTGGGTTTGTAAAACCACTGACCCAAGGCACCCTTTCCTGGGCAGAAATGATCACTTAAAACTGTGGCTACAGAGAAGAACCTCTGGTTTTCTGGATGCCTGGATTTATTCGTGAATACGTCTTTTTAAAAGAACTGACAGATTAACGAAGGGCTGCTGAAAGAAGCTGGTCATACACATCCCGCAGGTAAGGGACTGCAAAGCCAACACACTCAATACAGGCGGCAGAGCTAGTTTAAAGCTGTTTACACAAGTAACCTGAGCCTGGGAAATAACGTGAGTTTCTGACACATTTAGCTGCGGTCATGGGGGGAACCTTCCCTTTTCTGGGCTACAGTCCCCGATGGCATCTGCTCCCCGGGAGCCCTCCTTTCCCCGGGATGAGGGTACCATGCCTCACACCGCTCCTCGGGAAGGGTGCGAGGAGCGAGCCTGTCCTCGCACCCTGCAAGGGTTTGCACGTGCAGGTGGGGGTGCAGGGGATCTTTAAACTAGCCTCAGTTCCTTTTCAGCACTGGAACAGGCACACTTCTACCTGTTAACCAGAAGTTAACTTTTTTTTTCATTTTAGAGCATGAAATTTCAGTCAATGCATTTCCACTGTCTGAAGTGGAGCTGGAGTTTGGCCCTACAGCTTCTCCCATGAGAGTGTAATGGCAGAAGAGGTCATGCTGTATGTTAAGTCCTACAAAGAATTAAGCTGAAAGTTTGTCTTCTTTTTTTTTTGATTCTTGAATTCCTGGCATTTGCTAACTTGCATGATTTTCCTAACATTAATTAATTGTATTTTAGAAACACAGAATAGCTGGGGTCGGCATCATGGGGCAGGGGAACAATCGCGTGTCGGTCTCCGTGAGTCCCAAAGCTTTGCGTGGTGAGAGCAGTTTTTGGGCATTGACTGTGGTGGGGAGGATCTGCTGCCAGGAGGACGAATGAAGCCATGCACTTGCTTTTGAAAGCCACTTTCTGCATGGTCAGGCAGAGCGAGGCACCCGGGTGCCTGCTTTAGTGGGTGAGATGTGGGTGCTGCCCCATGCGGAGCCGAGGCTTCGGGCTCTCAGTGGCTAGAAGCCCAATGGCCAGCAAGTCTCTGCAGCGGAGCCTGCAAAATGCACCTTAACACCGCAACTAATCCGCGTGTGGCTGTTACGCAGCCGAGCCTGGAATGAAAAACCTGTTGTTCCTTCACATTAGCTTAATGACTGTTGTGGCTTACTGCTCTGGTGATGGATGATGACAATGTTAATAATGATGATGATGATGATGATGATGATGATGATGATGATGATAATAATAATAATAATAATAATAATATGGCAAGCCCACAGATTGGCAGATGCTAATCATTCCCCTCCCTGGGTGAGATGGTACCAGCTCCCATCCTCACTGTGATTTTCCTCTCCTCTGGTTCCTCATACCGATGGACCTGGCACGCTCCCCCTTGCTTGTCACCAGGCGACCATATCACTGATAAATGATAGACTTGCTCCGGAAAGGAGGCAAAGAGCCTTTGTCTGCTTTTAATCTATAGTTTTAAATAATTAAACAAGGCTAATTCTGGTATTTATAATGCAATAGGATGAACGTAACTCGATGTGGCTGCTGTGGGAAGCGGTTCCCAGCTATCGGGTGGCTGCCTCGGGCAGCAGGCGTGCACGCTCCGGGTCCTCTCGCCTTCGCTCAGCCCCGACGTTCGGGAATAAACCCCACGAGGTCGCGGGGTCGGAAAGGAAAAGAAAACTCTAATGGAAATGTAAACAGGGCAGGGGGACATAGATAGCCCTGCAGCTCCCGGCCGTGCTGCCACACATCACTGCTTCTGCCTCTCTGCTGAGCCCATGCTGGGGATGGGACTGCCCACCAGTACAGCCTGAGCTCCCCACCAGTATAGCCATTGCTCCTCACAAGCACAGCCAGTGCTCTCCTCTAGTACAGGCAGTGCTCCTCACCAGTACAGCCACCGTTCTCCCACCAGCATAGCCAGTTCAGCCAGTGCCCCCAGTCCTGCCCACCCTTACCGAGCGCCGTGCCAGCACTGCAGCCCGTGGGGTTGGGGTCCCCCATTTACACCAGCACTGCACCTGCATAAGGGGGGCACAGAGCGGGCACTGGGCGCAGCCCGGGCTGCTCACATGCCACCAGCTGCCGTCACCCCCAAATGTAAAGGACCCCCGATGTCACCACGGTCACCCGCTGAGCTTTGTGCTTATGCACGCGTATTTGGAAGAGACAAATCCCAGCAGGTCTGGGGCTAGCTGAGCTGTCTGGTGTGCAGAAGTTCCTGGTACCCTCTTTTGTCTTGGCTAATGATGGCAATGCTTGTACCGTCAGGCAGCAGCAAGCTCCCCTCTGCCTGCAGGCAGGCAGGATTGGGTGTGATGGTTAATCATTTCATTTAATTACCTTGGACTGTGATAAGCAAAGATAACAAGGCTGGGATCCCAGTCTGTTAGCAATCACCAAGGGACGTCAGCCCCGTGCCTTTTGCAAGTGGCATGTGGAGCGGCTTGTTTAGTTTTGTTAAGCAGTGACAGATGCTTAGCAGTCTTTCTCGAGAATCGCAAACTTACTTTTAATATCCCATAAAATATTTCCTCTGTGCATTTGCCTGCCTACGATAGAGACACACATCAATCATTAATGAATGTTTTAAGGTAGCTCAAAGGTATTTTGTTGAATACAGGGAAAATCCTCCCACGCTGATTTGCAGGGATTGTATTAGCAAGTGCCTCCTGTCCAGCCCAATGCCTCTCCAAGAAGGTTTGAATTGCAGCATGGGTTTGCTTGGGGAATTTCTTGTGGGATATGGGTCCGTTTTGAAAGGCAGAAGCAGAAGGGCAGCTTCTCAGCCAGCTATGGAACTATGAAAGTAACATGATATCTCAAATAAAATTTAAAACAGGGTCCAAAGTCACCTGTGCATAAGTACGTACGCAGTGCAGACTAATCCCATGGGGGCTCAGCAGCCCGTCCCCGCAGAAGGGAGCTGGCAGAGACGCAGGGACCCCCCGGGGTGGCTCGGGGAGCCCTGGGCTTACCTGATTTCCGCAGCATGGCCCTGGGGAGCCCGGGGGGCAGGTGCTGCCCCGCGCCCCACGACATGGGTCTGCGGGGGCTGAGGCTGCCGCTTCTGCCCGGCTGTGCTCGCGCCTGCGTGACTTTTTGGCTGGGTCCGACGAAGCTGCCTGGCTCCTGCCAGGTCTCTCCAGCGGGAGCGGGGACGGAGGGTCACGTGGAGGTGGCCGCTGCACTGGCGCTCCCTCCCCGCTGCTCTCACCACCCCAGGGGGACCCCACCGAGGGCTGGAGCTCAGCTGGCAGCAGCTGGTGGCCTTGCCCGCTCCTCAGTGCCAGTCCCAAAGGTTCCTCTGCCACCCTGAAAACTTGCTGCTTTTGCTCTTCGTTGCTGGATGATGTTTTCCCAGGACGGAGGAACAAGCTAATTGTATTTTCTCTCCAAAGCAAACGGCTCCGTACGCGCCCAGGCACTCGAGCAGCCCGCTCAGCACAGCCACTGCTGCCGTCGGAGAGGTCGCGTCTCTCCTCCACGGAGGACGATTTCTCCTAAGCGTGCCTTAACCACACTCCCGGAGAAATCAGATCACCCCAGAGGAAGCCGCACGCCCACTCTCTTTAGCAACCACTGCAACAGCCAAGCCCGGCACCAGGGCAACCGCTCGAGTTATCGTGATTATTCCCTGGCGTGTTGCAACACCCCGTCATCTACTAACTGCTACATGGTCCAGGGGGAGCAGCCACTGTACCCCGTGGGTAAGGGCTACAGGAGGGAGAAGCAGCCCCTGCACGGGGGCCATGAGCATCCTGGTGGCACCAGGGCTGTGTGGTGCCGCTGCATCGCTGCCCTGGGCTCCCACTGCCCTGGGTCTCATCCTGCTGAGATGCAGCCCCTGCCTGGATCAGGCCCCTCGTCCCCATCCTTGCTGTGGCTGGAGGTACCATGTCAGCCATCCCTGAATTGCCACGGCCTGGGAAACCAGAGGCTGCAAAGCTGAAGGAGGAGAAGGAGTTAAATCCCCCAGCAGCTCCTTTGGCTCTTAGATGGGCGTTGTGGTCTGGCTCTGCTCAGGTCACCCCATGCCAGCCTGCAGATTCCCAGCGTTTTGATCCCAGGAGGTGGACAGGGATGGGGCAAAACCACTTCCACCCAGAGGAAGGGGATAAGGGAAGCCCGGGGGCACCGCTGAGGTGCAGGTACGAGCCCCATTCCCACACCCCTGCACCCATCAGCGCACGCACCGGCACAGCCACCTCCTGGCCTGATGCTCCTGGCCCCGTGAAGGTCTGGAGAAAGGAGACAGCCTGCTGTGTGCACAGGGGTGCTTATTCACTTATTTTCACCTCTCCACATTTCGCTCCTCTCCACATCCCAGCATTTTTTCCCCTATCCCAGCCATGTTTTCCAGCCAAGGGCTCAGCAGTGCCAGGCGTGAAGAGAAGCCCCAGCCTCTTGCAGCTCGCCTCGCTGCTGGCACTCACCCGAGCTGCCGCTCCTGGGCTTCCCGCTTCCACTCGGACATTTGGGCTGAAGGGAATATTCTTTCTGGAAGAAAAGACAAGAGAGAAATGGGAAAGGACTGTACAGGTATTGCTCTGTTACGGGAGATAAAACGTTGGAGGAGTTGCTGGTCAATTGCTACTAGAGACTTAAAAAATTATTATTTTTTTTCACCTCCTGTCCAGGTGCTGTTACATTTAATTGACATGGAGCATCAGATGCAGGAGATGAGAGGCAGGCTGGTCTGCATTCCCCTGTGTGTGGTGCGTGCGTACGTGTGCTTGCGTGAGTGCGGTCAGCCCATCCTGACCAGCCGTGGGTTAGACACGGGCAGGGTTTTGAAGATCCCAGCTTTTGCCCCCAGACCAAGGCTGTGGTGGAGGAGAGGGCTTTAAGTGGGGAGGATGTGCAGTTTGCTCAAACTGCAACCTGCCTCGCAGCCCACGTGTGCCCCGTGAGCTTTTCGTGGCCGTGCAGATTCCCCTCACGTCGCCCATTGCCCCGTAGCCTGGCTGCTCATTGCACGCTCCAAAAAACCATTTGGCTCAATTTCGAACTGAAAAAGAGATGGATGCACATCTGTACTACTCCCCTTGGGTCGCCTTTGAGCAGGCTAAAGCTCAACACTTGGTGTTGAGCTTCGGGTCTGTGAGTTCACTGGAGATGTGTCAAAGGGGGAACACAGCAGCAATTTAAACCCGCTTTGAGCTCCCAAGTAAGTGTGGTTATGGCTGGTAGATGCAGGAGTGGAAAAGGGCTGTGATCCATCCACATCGGCTTTCAACTGAATAAAACAAATTGGAAAATTTGTTTTTGCTGAATTTTCTGGACATATTTCTGCCTGATGCACCCTAGTGCCTGACCAGCTGCACCTCTGGGCTCCTCTCTGCGGGGAAGTGGCTTTGTGGGGTGCTTAGGACCTCCCGTCCTGAACCAAAGGACTTTTCATGGCAAAGCTGTTTTCCTAGGAGCTCCTTGCACAACAATTCTCTTTGCTATCTAAATTAGTAAGCAATCTCACCCTGTGCTCCTGAGTCTCTGGGATTAACAAAAAGCCTTTGTATTCCCCCTGTAGCTCCCTGAAGGTTACTGTGTGAAGGCGGTTGATTGCTGGGTGATATTTATGTGGAGTGGCTCTTGCAGACAAGGAGTTGCGTCATTCACCAACTGCCCCCGTGTTTCTTATGAAGTGGCTTCGTGTCCCAGGAGAAGGTGACATGTGGAGCTCATCCCAGCATCACTCATTGCATCTCCTGTGCCCCGCACAGCCCCGTGTTGCTGTGACTGCTGTGGGGGTTTTGCAGGCGGGGGTCTTGTTTGGAGGTGTCACCCCCAGAGGAGCGAGCCCAGGGGAGTCCCCGTGCCAGGAGGTGGCAGAAGAGCTGGGTGGCTCTGGCACGGCTCCGGCACAGCTCTCCGGCATGTGTGGCCACGGAGGGCTCATTTCGTGGGACTTGGACTCTGCCCTGCTGAGGAAGTGACATGGTTTCTTCATTCAATGTGCACGTAAAGAGAAAATAAGAAAGGGGAAGATGGCTCTGGGGGAGCCCACAGCCAGGTCCTCATTATTGGGGCTGTACATTAGATTGACTTTTAGCTGCTGAGTTACCCTGCTAGTGATGTTGGCTGCTGGCTGTCATTTCTCTAGCCAATTGCTGCAGCACCAGGAGCTTTCTTGTGTGGACACGTCTCCTGTGTGTTAAAAAACCCCAGACATGTCAAGTGAGTACCCAACACAAATACTGGCTTTTCCATGGTTGTGTAACGCAGCCAGCCCGACATGAATGCAAGGAGAGTGAGAGAATGCCGCCGCTGAGACGGGCTTGCTGTCCGCCTGGCCGCAGCACCGAGGAGCCTCGCTGCAAGCTGTGAATTACGGAGCAGACAGCTCTGCCTGGCCCTGCCTGCCTGTATCTTTATTAAATCTCCACTTTCAGCATGGGGTTGGGAGTGCAGCATCGCTGCCAGTCCTGCTCAGGCTCCCGATCTGCAGACAAAATTCTGGCCCTGCTGAAGTCACCCAGGACTTGAAGGCAGACAGCGTTTCACCTCCCGCTGCAGGGCGGTCTTGGAGGCTGGTTAAACATTTCCTCCGCTGGGTTAATGCTAGACGTTGGCTGAGGTGCTGCCTGCAATGGTGGGGACCGGCCGGGCAGCCCAGCCCTCCCTCCTGCTCCGTGTGCCGCGGCCCCCAGCACAAACTTCATGCAATCCCGCTACAACCTAAGAAGTCGTGCTGGTTGCACCGTGGCGGCGACCTTGGCGGTGGCAAAGCCAAGGGCAGGGGACGTGCAGGCTGGTCAGAGCTCTGCCTGGTCCCCGATACCCCGTCACCTCCGTGGCACGGGGTGGCTGGTAACACACTCCTGCTAATCTCCACTCAAGCCATTAATGTGTTTGCAGAGCAGGACGGCTTCTGGCACCTCCCTGGCTCACAGGAGGGAGTTAATGATTGCCCAGATGATAGAGACTTTTGCCAGCTGCCCATGGGACAAAGCAGGGGACGGGACTCTGTCCCCGACCCAGCTGGGCATGGGGACAGGTACTCCAGGAGTCAGAGGGGTTCATTTGTCACAGTGAGGGCTCAGGCAGGGAGGGTGTATTGCAGTAAATGGGTGGAAAATGCCTGCTGTTTCCCCAAACCTCCTATTTCCATGTGAAAATCACTTCTGCGTTCAGTGTGACTGTGTTTTGCTGGGAGTGAGAAGTAGTAATAAAATCTGGCATCAGACAGTAACACTATGCCCCTCTGCAGGTGAGCAGGACGGATGCAGGTGGGGCAGGCGGATGAAGGAGGACCTGCCCCAAGCCCAACTGGTGCTTCCATCGGTGGCAGCAGCAACCAGCCCGCAGTGGCCCTGCCCAGGGAATTTCTCCAGCAAGAGAAGGAGGATCCTGGAAACGCTGCTGATGGGAGCAGGTACCACTTCCAGCCCGCAGGCCAGCTCCTGCCTGGGATCCCCAGCCCGCTTCGACCATGTCTGTGAGGACACCTACCACTTGAGCTGGAATTAGCCTGGCTATTAAGTGAGGTTAAATGCAACAAAGCAACATAAAGTATAAATAGTAAGTAGTCTCACATTGTACTTTTACTGTTCTATGCTACTCCCAAACATCCTGGGCATCATTATAACCCAGCAGGACCATTCCTGGCCCCAACTCCGATACACAGCAAAGAGCTCCTGCAGCAAATATCTGGAGACAGTTTGGCAGGTGTAGGCTGCTTTGAACCACCGGCTCTAAGCAAGCATCCTCCTCCATGGCTCCCTGCTCAGGGAGTGCAATGCACCCACCCCAGCTTAAAGCCAGCCTCCCTGTATAAACCATTAATCAGCGTTACTTGTCCTACATGTGGGTACTCTAATATTTACTTGCAGCAAAATTGATAGCTGGTAATTTTGGACCATGTTTGTGCTTGGATGAAAGCAGTTAGGGAAATGAGCCGTCAGCGTGGTCAGAGCGTGAGCCACGGAAAGGGCGAGGAGGATGGCTTCAGATCAATACAGATGCCATTAAGGTGCAGTATCGTAGCATCTATATTGCACTACAGCCAAAGCCTGAGCTAATAAATTAGGCAAGAAATTGCTGCAGTCAGATCATGGTGATAAAGAGGTATTAAAGTGGGCAAAATGCCACCCAGGAGAACCTATGTGAATCTCCTGCAGGCCTGGTTTTGGGAGGGAGGCACCATTAGCAGGGTTGGAAGTTGCCCAACCTATCTGGGAGTAGATGGGCTCAGAGAAAGGTACTTTGTCCATAAGTTGCTGTAGCAGCTGCTGACATGGGTGTTCAGTGAATGAACACATCCATTGATTAAAATAGTCTTATTGCTTAACCTGGAGGCCTTGAAAGCAGTTGTCATGACCTGGAACAAGGCAGATCAAAGCCAGCATTTCTATGTGTGATGAAGCCACAAAACATGCGATTGAGAGGTTAGCCAAATTGTACTCTACCACTGCTTTCAATTAGCCCCGAATACCCTCTTGCTGCTCCCGGTGCTCTGTATGAAAACGTCTCTCACGTGCTGCTGGATGCTGAGATACTGTCTAAGCTGTTGCCTAAATCTCCTGTGTTATTGCTGAATTCTGGTCTATCTGTGCTCATTTGCAGCAGCTGGGACTGATCCAGAGTCCTCAGTGAAATCATCCACTGGAAGAAACTTTTGAGGATTAGTAAGACTTTTTCCCATCTGTGATGTCGACGCACAAAAATCTGTCAGCTCGATTGTTTTGCTGCAAAATCTTGCCATGTGAGGTGCTGAGGCTGATTTGATTCAGGAAGCTGGTGCACATGTTTGCCGAGACGACACCATTTTCTTGGTAAGGAGAAACACAGAGAAAATCAGCAGCATGCCCCAACACCTAATATCGCTGCTAATTCCCCCCTGGCCTTGGCTGGAGGAAGTGCTGCAGTTTGGATGAATTTCCAAAATTTCCTGAGGGCTAGGAAAGGCAGTATAACAACACCCTCCCTCCGGAGCTGGCAGACTGGGCTCTGCCTTCCCGGTGGCAATCACGACGTAGCTGCTATCGGGGCTGTTGTGAGAAACTGCGGGTTCCTCTCTCTTGCAGGAGCAGAGCGATGCTGGGTTTGGGAGGGTTACTCCCCGTCGGGGAGCTTGACTGTGCACATTCCTCTGCTCCCAGCTCATTATGGGACACTGTTATTTTGGCAGGTTTTGCAATCGGGACTGGCAGGCACCCAGGAGCCGGTGTCCAGGCACATCCCAGTGCTCCTAAGCCAGCAGCTATGAAATCTGCTGCCGTGGCGCTGCCCTTGTCATGGGAAGGGGTCTCAGCAGGGTCTCTGAGCCACCACGGCATCCAGTGCTCGCTCCAGCCCAGCGCCCAGCCCCGTCGCTCCCTGTCCCGGGCTGCCCGCCCTTGTCCAGCCTTCCCTACGCACCTCCCCGGGGGCGAGCAGGTTTTTCAAGCGAAGCTGTGAGCTTGTATTACTCCTGGTCCCTGGCCACAACCATAGCTGATTTCACTATCATATTACAAAGGACTCTAAGAAATATCAAGTTATTGGTGTAACATTTCATTACTGGTCTTTTGACCTCTACAAGTCTGCAGCATTTCTTGGGCTAAAGTGGAGCTGGGGGTGGATGCTTGTGGCCACTCTCATGAGGGTAACCAGCAGCCTCAGGGACTTTTTGATGACAGCAATTCGTAAATTTAGGCTTGCAGAAGGAGGCTGGGCTCTTGGTCTGGATACGGGGCCAGGCCTACGTTACTGCAGCTCCCGTGCGGCTCTCGGCAAGCACCAGCCAGGTGGCCACTTTGCTGCCTAGTCAAGTGGAAAATTGCAAAAGCTTCAAATAGCGCTTGGTGTTATTTTATTCATAAAGAAAACACAATTTGACACAGATGAGTGCTGCACTGACCTCTGCCTGTCTTTGTCACCAATGCCATTCCCCTCCCAAATCCTCGTGGCGGGGCTGGCCCCAGAAGGCAAGCGCAGCCCTCCTGCGGCCGTGAAAGCTGGCAAATCGAGTCCGATTTCACAGACTGCCCAGAAAAAAGTGCAAGAAAAGCTAAAGCAGGGAAACAGCAGCATGGCAAGGAGATCTCACTGGAGCCACCAGCCCTGGGGCAGGGACCCCCGCCAAACTCCCCACTGAAGCTGAGCAAACGCTGCTCCCCGGCTGCACGGGGCCCCGCGGCTGGGGAGATGGAGTGCGACGCACCAGACCTCAGCCGAAAATTTCCTGCAGATTAATGAGAGCGATCAGTGACAGGGCTCAGCCCCACAGGAGCCAGTGCACAAGGCTCATTTGTCAGCATTCAAGAGGGCTGTGAAGCTTGACATCCTGCTGTGAAGGGCACGGGGAGGCTCTCGGCAGCTCCCCAGCACAAACCGGAGCAGCGCATCCATCCATCGGTGCGGTGCCGATGGACCTGCTGCTCTCCCTTGGTCTTAAGGAAATCCTCACCTGCAGTTCAGTGCTTTTTAATCTGGTCCCGTGCAATGTGCAGAGCACGCAACGCTGCTGCATGCCAGGACAAAGCCAAATTCTCGCCCTGCTATCTGTTGGCAATATCTGCATTGCCCACCTCAATGCTGTTAGCAGCGGTTAAGCTGTTGCTATGGATAAACCATTTTTTACCTGTCTCAGGAGCTTATTTTTGCCCTGTGCTGCAGGTGTGGTACCACTGATGATGATGTGAAAGACTGCTCCGCTATTTCTGGGGATGCTGCTGACTGCATGGGAAGAGCATCAGTCACTGGCACAAAAGGGTTCCAGCAGTTTCGGAGCAAATTGCTGTCAGGCTGCAGAGAGACCATTAAGACACTCTAAAGTGCCTTGAAGAATGGCATTTTGCAAAAACGGAGGCTTATGCTGCATGAATAATAGGGACAATATTTATTTCTGGCACTGTGCCACGCTGTCCTAGAGCCACCAGGCTGCAGTGGCATCGTTTACTCCATTTCACAACTAGGGACTATATGTTAGGGGCCAAGGATAGTGCTGCCATCAGGAATCCGCTCTTCTGACACCACCTTGTTGTGCTCTTTACCCTGCCGGGGTCACTAGAATTGGTCCTTAGCTTGGAAAAATGGCGTTTGTGAAAAATAAGGGCAGAAACGCCCCAGCAGCCCCAGGCGGTGCTGGTAGCAGGTTTGCAAGGCAGAGCGGGGTGGTCTGTTCCCTGCAGGCAGTGTGTGCCAGCGGCAAGCGGCCGGGTCCTGTGCGGGGGGGACCCCAAAGGGAAGGGGCCAAAAAGGAGGAGGTTTGGCTGTTATCTGGGACGAGATGCCACCCGCCAGGCTGCCCGCCACCATGGGCTGCAAACGGAGAAGGCAGCGGAGGAAGAGGTGAAGCATCCCTGTTAATCGCAGGGTTCGTGAGGAGGCAGCAGGCACCACTCGAACGAGCCCCCCAGGAGCAGAGTGAAGCAGTGAAGCAGAGAAGCCTTTAATTGCTTTGATCCATTTTTATTTGAGGACCGCTGAGCCATCCCAGGCCTGGCAGCTGCTGCATTTCCCATGCAGCGATCTTCCTGGTCTCCCCACGAGCACATCGCGTACCTCCCTTCACCCTGAGCCATCTGCCATGGCTCCCTTGCAGCCCTGGCTGCTGCAGGCAGCATTGGCCGGTGCTGGCCAGCCTCTGCCCTTCCTCTTTGCTCCTCTGCATCCTGCCCAACACCTTCAACCACGGATCAAACCCATGTATCACAGCTTCTCATGCACGGGCTGGTGAGACGTGCTCAGTCGCCTTACTGGCATAGGGGCTGCACGCCGTGTGCTTATGTGTGCACCTCTACGCTGCTTCAGTGCAAAGCCAGCTGTCCAGGGAGCCGGTACGGGTGTCATGGGAGCTGGCTGTGCTCTGTGATGAAGGGTGCAGCACGCAGGCTGCTGATCCAGCGCAGCTGTAGAAGCAGCAGTGGAGGTTGGGAATGATAGAGCCTTAAACTGGGGCGGCTGCGTGCAAATTAGTTCCCTGCCTGCACTGAGCCCCATATAAGCCCTCTCAGGACTGAAATATCAGCCTCTCTGGAGGCAGGGAGTGGGTTATGTTGGGTGTTGGAGCTGGTTTACCTGTGCTGTCTGGGTACTTGGGATGAAGAGGTACAAAATAAAGTTGTGATGTCTTTCCAGAAGCTAGAGCAACCTGCTGTAATGAGCTTGGCTTCTAAGGGCTGGGATGCTACAGCATTTAATTTTACTTTCTTTTAAACCTACAAAAGCCTGGAGCAATGTTTCTGCTTAATCAGAGCCCCCAGATATCACTGCCTGCAGGACTTTAAAGGGCTGAAGAAGGAAAGAAGAGGCAGGATAAAGTCACCTTAGAGGGCTTCTGTGGAGGTTTTGGACCAGCCCTGGCCCAGCTCTCCCACTCTGGGCTGTGCTGTGTCAGCCAGAAGAGAGGACTTAGAGGTGGTTGCTGTCTCATGAGCCTGAGCTGTTATTTTCTGGGTGTGTGTTAATTTTTCCCAGAAATGGGCTTTTTATCAATGATGTCCCTACTCTCATGAGGCACTTAGGGACTTTCCAGGTATGTAAAGTCACCAGCTCTTGTTCCTGTCCCTCTGAACCAAGGCTTGTTGCAGGCAGCACACGGCAAGCCCTTCTCCCCGAGCAGTGCAATGCTCCAGGACACTGAAACATTGTGGTTCCCAGTTGCCATCTGATTTTTGGATTTGCTCCCGGGGCCAGTGCCACCAAACAACTGGTGGCATTCAGTGACTGTCAGTGGGACTTGTTCTGCTCATGGGCCTTGGCATCCGCAGCCCGTCTTGCTGAAAGCGGAGCGGCAGCCCTGGTTGGCGAGGGGGGACGGCTGCTGCTCCAGCAGCAGAGCAGGCAGGGTCCCTCAGAGGGCTCTTGTGCTGCCTGGGCACAGGGATGCTTTGAAAGAGCTGGCAGGGACACTGGCTACCGACTTTCTGAAATAGCTGTCAGGGAGAGCCAGGAAAATCCCGCTGTGCCTGCTGGTCTGCGGAGCACGATGGGGCACGCGGTGTCCCAGCCTTGGAGGGCTGCATCCCTGTAATGTCCCCTCTCATGTGAGAGGGGCTGCTGGACCACGGAACCTCTCCTGGGTGTCGCAAACTGCCATGTCTCTTTGTCTTTCTGCAGTCGAGCTCTTCCATCCCTTCTGGGAGCACTTTGGGCCTTATTCCTCCTCTTGTTTTTGAAGTGGTTTCAATTCCAGCTGCTGCCCAGGCCGGTAGCTGAAGGGAAGATGCTGGTGATGACAGGTCCTGGGGCTGCCTCCTTTGGCCTTGTGTGATCGGTGTCCCTGTGCCAGCCCGGCCACCGTGCTGGTCCCTTCGTGGCAGTTTCTTCCCTGTGCTCTGCTGCACCGGCATGAAACAGTCCTTTTCTTTCTCATTATAAACCTCTCCTCTGCCAGCCACAGACACAGCTCCTCTTGTTCGCCTTACTCACTCCTGTGCTTTCCAAAACAAGGACCCAGGATTTTTGTAGTTGGGGTAAGAGTTTCCAAGCTCTTGAATGGCAAGAGCCAGCTTTTTGGTCAATCTGGATCTTTCATTTAATAATATAGACTTTTTAAAATTTCCCTTTAAACGTTGCCTTGGCATTTTGGAGCTCTGCTCCCTGTTGGACCATGGTTTTTGCGGCCAGTGCTAGTCAAGAAAAGTGACGGTGCTGAGCGTGGTGGATGATGCTGTAGTGATGCAGGTGGATGATGCATGCGTGGATCTGGTGCTGGGGTGATGCCACGCAGGATATGTGCATGTGGAGCTGAACTGTCAGGGTTAGTCCCGTGGGAGGGATGTCTGCTTTTGGGTGTTCGTCTGTGTGTGGGGTCTGGGGAAGGGAGTCCCTTGCTCAGCATTAAGTAATGCTGGGAAAATATGACTGCTGCTTCCTTCAGGATGGGTGGAAAACCCTGAAAATCACAACTTTTATCGCTTATTCTCTCCCTGCCCTGCGACAGCAGCAGACAGGTGCCTTTTTAAGACTTGAGACCATTCTCCTGACAGACAAGATGACCGACTTCTACAGAGATGCTTAGTAGGAACATGACCCTGCTATTACCCACAGCAGAGCTGTTGGAAGGGCAGTGGCACTTATTTATGTGTTTGAGAGCCCCCTCCTGCTAACGAGGGGCAGAGCAAGAGAATTATTCCCCCTCCCTCCATTTTGCAGAGGAATTTTTTTAGGACTTGCTTTTTATTCTGGAGCTGAAGTGTTGATTTTTTTGTGACCTTCACCTCCCTTATTGTGTGAATAACGTGTGTGATTGCTGGTGAGAAAACTCCATGAAGTGCAGTTAAATGTGTTGGTGGAGCAGCTTGGCAGAAGCCAAAGTTGGTCTGAAATAGGGCTCTCCTCTGGGCCAGCCATGCTGGGGCAGCTGGGGGAGTTGGTGCATGTCCCAGGCTACCTCCCTTGTGCCCTGAAGAGAAGGGTGGATGAAAGACCTCTGGCCAGGCCATGGGGAAACCCTCATGGTGGGGTGAGTTGTGTTGGTGGGGAAAATCCCTTGGGTGGATTAAATGCCTTGTGATGAGCTGTGTCGGGGTGGGCAACATCAGCAGGTGTTAGGGGAAAAAGCTCTGAGCGATGTGAGGGGAGAGCTGTGGCTGCTGCTGAATGTGCAAGGACAGCGCTGGGGAGATGTGGCTACATTTTAGGTTTTGATGGGCTTTTCGTGCAGGGCGGATGGCAACATGGGGGTCTGGGAGGGAGCACTGCTGCTGTGTGGTCTTCCCAGTTCAGTCACTGCACCTGCAGCCCCCAGAAAAGCTGGTCCTGTCCCTCTGCAACGCTCAGACGGAGGAGTTTTAAAGTATGCTCTCAAAGCCCCAGTTTTCAGCATGGGCAGCCAGGTACTGCAGTTTGCCTGAACAAGCGGAGCCTCTCTCCCTGGCGCTGGCATGCTGCCTCTTGTTGTTTTACACCAGCCGCGGAGCAAAGCTCCCTGCTCAGCAGCAAGGCTAATCTCAGCTCATCTGACATTACTGTAAACTGACACTCTTGGGAATTTGGGGACAGAAAACTTTCCCTGGGGAAACGGCCGCTATGCAAACCCTGCCTTGAGAAACCGGGGAGAAAAGCAGCGGAGAGGTGTGGGTGCCTGAGAACAACCTGCTCCGCTGCCTGGGGGTCTGGGAGCATCTGCTTCCGCTGCCTGGGGAGAGGCTGCCGGGGAGACTGCGCTTGCAGGATTATTTGAAGGTGGTTTGCTGTGGTTAGAGGGATGTTAGCTGCATTCCCGTGCACAGCGGGGCTGGTGCTCTGCAGAGCAGAGGAGTCGGCAGGGAATTGGCCCTGGCTCTGCAGCACCCCTGAACCGGCCCCTGTCGAAGTCCTTGCCTCGCAGCGCAGGGTACCCCAGCCAGGGACTCTGTCCTGCTGGAGCCCTGCTGTCGCCTTGTACCCACGGGACAGTGGTGATACCAGAACAGGTTTTTTGGGAGCAGCTGCAGCTTTTGAAAGTAGAAATGTCCTTGGAGCCACGCTGGCAGCCTTTCCGGTCCCTTTTGTTGTGGAGCTGGGGATTGCCTTGCACTCCACAATCCACTACTGTAATCCCCTTGGAGTGCTGCTATGGTCTGAGCTTAAAAGGGGTGCAGCTGAGACTGCTAATGCAGGCAGTGCTGGCGAGGGGTGCCGAGCCTTCCTCCCGCTCCGTGCTCCGGTGCGGGTCCCCTCTGGGGTGTAGCTGGTGGATGGGGTTGTGCCTGGCAGAGCCCCTGGTCTGCCCTGTGCCCTGGGCTGGCTCTACAAGGGCTGGGGGAAGAAGAACTCTCCTGCCCATCACCTGGACCCAGCCTGGCCCTCAGGGAGGGCTGGAGCCCTCTGTTCATGCCCACCCTGGAAATGCAGTAGAAGGAGCTGCCTTTTTTCCATCCCCCATGAGCTTCAGCCTGAGGGTAACGCACCGACCCAGGAGCCGCCACAGATGTCCCTGCTTGGTGCTAGCTGTGTGGCGGCAGGCTTTTGTCAACGGGGGAAACATTTGGGAGGCTGAAACGGGAGTAAAATCTCTGACCTTTTAGTGCCCATGAAAATAAAACTGTCTCAGAGCTTTTTGGGGCTGCCAGCAAGCTGAGGGTGAGCTGGTGTGACGGGAGAGCCCGAGTTCCCGGGAGCGTTTCAAAGCCAGGCCATTCAGTGCCGGGCTGCGGTGAGATTGTGGTGTTTCGGGAAGAGAGAGCAATGGGGAAAGCTGTCCAAAAGCTGTCCGGTCTGGGGGTCGGGAGGCTGGCATAGATTGCTTTGAATGCAGCAGGGCTGAACCAGGTGGCACTGAGCCAAGCCTGACCTAACCAGCTTATTTCCCTGCTTTCAGTAATGCCCGTACAAATGCGCCGAGGCCTGAAGGTCATGGCCACGTGAGCAAAGGTCTGGGGATTAGCTGTGGGCAGAGCGTGGCTCCTCCTGGGTGTGCCGTCGTTGCCCTGAGCCCCGGGAACGACCGTGGCTCCCCTGTGTGCTGGAGCCAGCGCGGCATCGGCACCTCAGATGGGTGCTGCAGAACCAGAGGGCCGGCTGGGAGCAGCACCTCCTGTACCTGGCACTTCTCTGAGTTCCAGGAAAATAGATAAATGTTTGCTTGTCCCACATCAGCACTGATTTTCCTTCTGGGTGTTGGTAACGCTGGCCAGTGGGTTGCTTTTATGCATCGGTGCCTAGTGTCTAGCTACGCAACAGCATCTAGCTCTGGTTTTGGAAGAAAGCCCAGCAGGTTTGCAAACTTCTGCAAGGCACCTGGTTTGGATGTGCCCACACCTCTGAAGGCCACAGGCCACGCTCAGCTGAGCACGCAGGGTCCCTCCTGCGTCACTGCTGTCCCCATTGAAATAGAAGTTACTGACCTAGTGCGGTGCACAAGTGCATTTCTGTTAGAGCTGGGAGACAAGCTCCAGAAGCCTAATACTGGATTAGGACATCACAACTGAATAGTAATGATGCATCTCTAGGCACTGATGTCATCAGACACAAAAGCAAAATGACATCTAACAGCATCCTCAGCACAACCATCTCTAGCCGCCTCCGCATGGCTCTGACTTCGTAAAGCCCTGTTTCCTTTCGGAGCGGTTTGGGTGCTCTCCCCGGGGGATGTGGTGGAGAGGGAGATGCGTGTGGGTGCTGTGGGACCTGGCCCAGCTCCTCCCCATCCCAGGAGGGAGCTGGCAGCAATTCACAGGCCAGGTAATACTTGGGGCTCGCTCTGCACCGCATCTGTGGGAGACAGCCCGCAGGCTGCCGGACGCGCTCAGAGCAAGCCTGATGTTTCTCCCCAGAAAGCCAAACTTTGCCTGTCCTAATGCAGCGCTCTGATTCCCATCCTCGCTGTCCTGAAAGCCCGGGCAGGCCCCCATGCTGAGCCCATCAGGTGGAATTACTTAATCCAGCCCTGACAAGTGACACCTGAGCCCGGGAGCGGGTCCCTTCCCTCTAATCCCTCGCTGCCATCAGCCACCTTAGCACAGGCAGGGCAAAACAAGCAACACGTGAGCAGATGGTGCCTTCTCCATCATCCCGCCACCGCTTCAGCAGCCCCGAACAAAACTGCCCTGTTACCTTTTTGCCGTGAGCCGCCCCCATGGTCCGAAGTGTCGGCTGTGCCCTGCTCACCGGGGTGTGGGACCAGCCGGTTCCCCGTGGTCACCGGCCCCGTTACTCCCGGGGGGATGCGCGGCCGTGCAGCTTCCGGGCCCTCAGCGGCCGCTGTGGGGAGACAGGGGTGAAATCCAGCCTGTCTGCAGCGGGGCTGGGCGGGAAAGCTTGCTTTTCCTCCCTTCTCCCAGCACGTGGAGAACTCATTTTCTTCATGCACCTAACGGCTGGCTCGCGCCCAGGCTCTGCCCGGGCACAAAGGCAGCTTTCATGCTGCGGATGCCCGGTTTCTAAGCTGGGATCCGTGTTTTGAGAGGCTGTGGAAGATTACAGTAATTGCACTTGACAGGGCAAGATGTCACAGGACGCGGATTCGCCTGGCTGCGGGGCCCCGGCACCCATCGGTCCTCGCCTGTGGCATCCTTCCTAGCTGCTGCTTTGGTGCTTTGCCGAAATAAATCTGTACTCCAAAAATAAGGCAGGATTATTCCTCTGCTTCCCGCCTGCATCCTGGCTCTTGGCTCCTGTTGCAGCACTGGATTTTGCAAACTTTGCTCCTGCGGACGTGCCAGGCTGCCTGTTTGCTGCTGGAGCCCACCGTGGCCCCTGGGTGAGCCCAGGTTACCTGGAGCTGCGTCCTGGGAGGCCGGGCAGGTCAGGACTTGTGTTTGCTGAAGTCTCTGGGGGATGCGGCACAGTGAAAACCAGCCAGGTAGGTGCCTGTCTCTGCAGTAATATGGCTTTCAAAATGCCAAGGCACTAAAAAAACCTCATTTGGGGATTGCTGTCCCTCCACTCACCACCGTTTTCAGATCTTTTTTAAAAATGAGCAAGTTAAATTTGATTCCTGAAGCCATATTTACACCCCTGCATCCCAGATTCTGGACTTTTGAAAAGCTCAGATTTATTTATTGGGACACGGTGACTTTGGCAGGACTGACTCTTCGAAACACTGGCTGATGATTAAGATCCCTGCACAGGAGTTGCGCTTTCAGCTCTCCCTGTTTATTGAGAATAATGGTGTACCTTAGTAACTGCTCAGCGATAGAGCTAGTTTTAACTGTCTGTAGTGTGCTGAAAAATAAATTTCCTTTATTTTGGCTTTAAACCAGGTTTCTAATGTGCATTGCACAGGGCTAGGAAGAGTTTCCTGTGGCTGAAAGGGGCTGGTTGTTTTTTGGGCTGTAGCTGATGCCGTGTGCTGGTTTACCCCATGCAGCCACCTTTACAGCTCTTAGGCTGTTTTCAGCTTGGCTTACCAGCAAATCTAGATCCTTTCAGGGGGCTTAAAATAGTTGGCATATTTATGCTGGCAGCGCGGCAGGGCTGTGTGATATGAGGGCTGTTGTGTCTGTTGCGTTGTGTTATTTCTCGCTGCTGCCATGGGTAGGGATGATTCAGCGCTTGGGATTAACCGCTGCTGTTGCAGCAGATTTAGGGATCGATTTATGGCAGAGGCTTCCCTCGGTGCGATCAGGTGCACGCTAAGAGCGCAGGAGGGTAAGCTGGGATAAAATACTACAGCTGTTGGGGAATTCCTCTGTGGTGGGTGTTTGGGGGTTTTATTTCAGTTTTGCTTTTGGACGTTCTTACAGGTGTTACACAATTTATTTTGGGATTTTTCCTTGGTTAGGGAAAACCAGTTGCCTCACTGGTTTTGGATGGTGGTGCTGGGTTTTGGATCCAGGGTTTCATCCCTAAGGTGGCCGACACAGGACAGGCCGTGTCTCTTCCTAGCCTTATTCTGCCAGTGCTCCTCACTTCTGCTCCCCTGGGCTGACCTGTGGGCTCAGATAACCAGTGTGAGCTGCCTGTAGAAGCTGTGCTGGGGCAAACTCAGTTGTTAGAGGCAGCAACGGCTGTTCAGGATTGCCTCGTGTTACCCTGCACAGCCCCAAGCCCTCCAGCAGAAATGCTCCACCCTTACCTTGTGCAAAACCACTCATCTGCTTTAAAGAATGGGGAAAAAACAGAGACAGTTATAGGAAATTAAAGTCTGTATATGATGAAAATTGATCCGTGTCCATGATGACAGATCAGCGCAGGCCATGAGTCACGCAGCTTATCTGATCTCAGCACCGCTCGCTCTCAGGGCGGTTTTGGGCACAGGCGGTGCTAGGGTGAACGCACCCGGACACAAGCAGCGGGCAGATGCTCCCCCAGGGCCTCCTCAGTGTTGGGCAGCAGCATGGGAACCACCCTGCAAGGAGGCGTGCGGGGCTTTGCCGGCCTGCATTTGGGCAGGGATCTCTCCTCTCCCTGCGGTTTTGGCCGGCCCTGCGTTGGGGTGCAGCTCCCAGAGCAAAGCGGGTGTGCGGGTGCCCGCAGCGGGGTGCCAGCCCGGGTGTGTTGTATCGCTCCAGACTGATGCTGAGTCCCACTCTCCCGGTAAAAGGCTCCCACCTATTGGTTATGCTGCACAACTTCAGCTGGCTGAGGAATTTGCACATCCATCCCTCCCTCTTTGCCAGGCAATGTCAGGCCAGCACCTCGCCGGCATTATCCTGACCTTTGATGGGGATGTGCCACGGAGGATTTAGCTTGGATTTAACCCAGGAAAGATGCAACTGGGTGGGGGAAATGCTTCAGTCTGCAAATATTAACCTATATCCCTGTGGCCATCTGGCCTTACTGTGGCTGTAGGAGACAGCGGGGGGTTGGCAGGAGCTCCAGAGGGAACCGCCAAGGCCTGAGCATCCCCAGGGACGACTTTGCCCTGTGCCGTGTGTGGGGGGAGCACCCATGTGTAGAGCCGTGGGATGGGTGATGGTGATGCCCAGCTGCTGGCAGAGGACATGGCAATGCTGTGCCTGCAGGGAAAAGCCTGGATTATGCTTGAAAACGAAGTGAGAAGGTAGTGTTTTATAATTAGATATATTATTTAAGAACTCTGAAAAACCTTCCACAAAGTTTTTGGTTTAAAGACAGAAAAATAAAATAACCCAAATTGACCCATAGATGAGGACAGCTCAGCTGAAAACTGCCCAGGCGTTTGCTCAGGCTCTGCAGACACTTGTACAGCTCTTCTCCAAGCCCTGCGCAGCCCCTGCTGTGAAATGGCCGGTCCCTGGGAGCGGGCAGCCCTGCTGGGCTGTGTGACCGGGTGGTGGGGGTCCGGGATCGGTGTGATGGGGCTGGGGTCCCCGCGACGGGGCTGGTGTCCCGGCGGGACTGCTCTCGCCTCTTTGGCAGGCTGGGGCTTGATGCTAATCCATCTTCTTAGGGGCACAGCCCTCCATGTCCAGCAGCTCAGGCCAGCCGTCATATTTATTTGTGTTCTTATCATTTTTGATGTGCTGTAGGAGAAAAAAGAGAGAGAGAATATGAATGAGGAGGTTGGTGGCACGGTGCAAGTTTACAACATGGCAAAACTTGCAGCTTGGCTTGACATAGGAGATAACACCAGTGGCCCATGTCTTCTGCAGACAGGTAGGTGTAAAGTAGCTCGGGAGGTGCTAAGAAGAGGATGGGAGCCTCCAGAGCTGGTGGCAGGGGAGGGCCGCGTACCTCTTCAAAAGGGCTCTTGTGCTTCATCCCTTTTGCTCCCAAGAAGACCCAGTTGTCCCGGAAGCCCAGGTTGCTCACGTGGCTGCTGCCCAGCTCCACGAAATGTGCTCGTACTTTGTCGTTCATCCTGAAAGAAGGTAAGAAGATGTTAGTGTGGTGCCAGGTGGGTGTCCCCTCCTGTCCCCTCTCTGCTGCTGGCAGCAGCACCTCCAGCTCCCCCCAGCTGCTGGGTTTTGGGGAGCCCTGCATCACTCCCAGGACCAAACTCACTTTGTGGAAGCGTCATCGTAGCTGGCTGTCAGCACGATGGTGCCGTGCTTGATCCCTTGGAGGAACGTATCCAGTTTGTTAATGTCTGGGAGAGAAGAGCATTAGGGAAAGAAAAAGGGGTTTAGCAGCTGCATGGCAGCTGGGGGAAACCTCCTCTGGGTCGGTGGGAAGCATCCTGGCTGTGCTGGTGCTAGCCAGGATTCGGGGTCACGGGCTTGGGGAAGGATGGGCTCCCAGATGCTGCATTCCCCACCTTGTGTTCCCACCTGGGCTCTCCTGCAGTGCCCGGGGCTGGCACTTTCCTCCTGCAGGCACGACAATTGCAGGGTGGAATTTGCACCTAAAGGTTGCTCACTAACTGTGAAATCTCATTACGTGAATTTACGTCCCAACACCAGAAATGAGCCTGCTCGGCCACAGAGCTGCCTGCCCTGCGATCCTGCCTTCGGCTGTGTTGCAGGAATAATTCCTCATCCCTCATCCCTGGGATGCTCGAGTCCAACGCCCCATCTAGTGGCACAGGAGCCGACTGCTGTCTCCTTCCCGGTGCCTCTCCCACCTCACATCTTGCTCGCAAACTTAGACAGAAATCTCATAATATTGGTGTTTCTCCTTAAAACTCCGGAGTTGCCAAGAATAGGTTGCAAAACCAAAAGGCAGAAAGGGTGATTGATCCCTGGGGAAGGCTCAAACAGCAAAGGGTAAATCAAAACCACTATAGGGGTGGTCTTAGCATGTGCTTTTGAGGACTCCTACCAAAACTCTAGAGGGTTTGGTAACAGCTTTGCAACAACGGTGGGATTTACAGCATCCTGCAAGTCAGTGCCAGCCAGGCTGTGAGTGGGTGCTGCCCCGGCTCAGGGCATCTTCTTGCTGTTAGGAAGGGTGTTTGAAGCTAACAGGCACAGGGACGTGGTCTTTGCTGCCACCAGGCTCTGATGCCCATGCCCTGAGCTCCTCATTTACCCTCCTGTGAAAGGCAGGGGAACAAGCTGCTGCTCAACTAGCACCAGCATTCAAAACCCGACTTGAAAGCTGCAAAATCTCCTGATTAGTGTAACTACCTGATCTCAAAAGTAGCCTTTCTCAGGTCTTGAGTGCCCTGGTTTATTCAGTTTAGTGGAATTATGTTTTTCAGGCTATTATGTGCACATAAAAGAAGCAAGAAGCCAATCTGGATGCAAATGCATTACGAGGACTCCAGGCTCAATGGCCTCAGGGAAAGCCGAGCTTTTACTGTCCCAGCTGGCAATCCTGGTCAAAGTCCACCAGACTTTATCATTAAATACATGACAGAGGAGCAGCCTAAATAGCTGGCAGCCGTTGGTGCCAGTGTGAGCCCTGGCTGGGAACCACCAGGCAGCAAAGCGACCGCGCTTACCTCCGGAGTACATGTCAAATGTGTCAGTTTTCAGGAGCTGCCCGCTTGTTCCTGGAAGGTTAAAATTCAAACCAGACACAGTGAGTTTACGCTGGGGTGGCTCTAGGCTTTGCCTGGCCTCCAGCTTGGGGTTCCTGCTGCTGCAAAATGCTTTGCTCTAACCTCAGGGTGTCATATTTGCTGTGATGGCAAATGCATTGCTCGGTGGGGTTCATGGAGCCATCGTTCATGACCCAGGTGGGTTTGTTCCCATCTCCCTGGCAGTGCTTGCAACCATAATTGTGGCTGTGCACCCCGTGCAACACCGGACTGATGTGCTTTTGGGTCAGCTGCGGTGCCTGGGACGGGGTCCCCGGTGGCCTGTGTCCTCCCAGGGGAGGAAGGGATCCCAGCCGTGAGGAGGTGGTTAGTGCCCACCTAACTCACCGTTCACCAGTGCAATGTTGAGGCCTCTGCCAACGTTGTTTTTCATGCTGCTCATGAGGCTGGAAAGGAAAGCAGAGAGCACCAGTCAGTGCAGCGATGCCCTGGGGAGGCTGGTGCCAGTGCAACAGTGTGATGGGGCAACGCGTGGCTGCAGGCAGCAAAGTGCCCCCAGAAGCGGTAGCAAAGAAAACTCTTTCCAAATTTTTTTAACCATAAATGCACTGTGATGGCCATTGATGTGCTCGGCAGAGGCCAAACTCGCCCTATTCAAGCCCAGGCCAGCCATGGCTGCCTCATCCCGCCCGCGTGCTGCTTACACCATGTCATTGAAGCAGATGGAGGGTCCCACCACGTTTGCAGCACCGCTGATGATCTTGAAGGCAAAATGGTTCTGGGGGCAGCTCTTCTTGTTCCCACACTTGTGCCGGGGCGGCTGCTCGCCTGCGAAGGAGGAGCGGAGCTGCAAGCCATTGCCTTGGCACCACGGGGGGACACCAGCTGTGTCCCCGAGGGGCTGAGCAGGGCTGGCACTGGGGGACAGTGGCCCACTAAGGGGGCAACGCCTGGGCCAGCTTCTTGCACACAGGAGGCTTGTCCTGGGACTGGGACCATCTTCTTGTTCGAGGTTTATGGTGCCGAGGCTTGGGGTGGGTGGGATGAGCTGGCTGGGGTGCCGGGTGCCGCTCTGGGTGTGAGCAGCGGGATGGCACAGCTGGTGCCATGGGGATTGCAGAGGGGTGTTGCCGGGGAGCGTTCGGAGCTGGCACTCGTTCAAGGCCAGCCCCTTGCGGCTTTTCTGCCCGGAGCTTCCCCATTCTTGGCCAGGGTAGGGACCTGTGCCACGCTGCCCAGATGGGGCCCGCAACCTGCTTCCTGCTCTAGCCTCTGGCCCGGGGGCGTTTCTGCTGGGGCGGGGGATCCTGTGAAGGTTCGTGTGCCTGCAGAGCCTGCCAAAGACTTTGCTGATGTGTGCAATAACGAAATTCCCCTGCGTTTGGGAAAGGAGCTCTCGAGGGCAGCTATTGTGCTTCCACCATCACCCTCGGCCCTGGAGCGGTGTTGTGCGATGTAGTCGAGAGCGGTACTCACTTCTGGGCTTGTTGGTGACACCTGTGGGTACCAAGCAGGAAGGTTAGACACCCTGGAGAGCTGCTGGCTCTTCCCCAAGCCAGGAACAGCCGTTCAGGCACCGGCTTTCCAAAACTGCTCCCTGTGGCTGCAAGCATCCCTGGAGCCACCCACCCCTGTGCAGCTTCTCAGCATGCTGTCCTCTCCATGCCCCGATAATCAGAGCTGGTGGCTATAGCCTTGGCCAGGGAATGCAAATGGTGACGGCAACTATATGCAGCTCTGGGGTCTGGCTCGCAATGGGGCCGTCCACACCCTCCCTCCGGACCCGGCAGGACGCCTGCCGGTGCCTCACCGAGCCAGCTCCGCAGGCTGATGGCTTTCCATCTGTTATCGAAGTAGGTCTGCATGATGAACCAGGTGCTCAGCAGCGTGATGAACACTGCCGTGTACCGGATCAAGCCTGCGAGGAGTGGGAGAGGAGCCAGGTGAGAGCAGCAGCAGCGCGGGTTGGGGACCGGAGCATCCTTCTGGCTTCTTGGGGGCTTGGTCAGTGTGTCCAGGACCAAGGCACAGGGTGTCAGCCAGTGCTTGGGTGGCATGGGAAGGCAGCTAACACTCCTTCCTTCATCCTCTAAAAAGACTCTGATCTCTTAATTAATATCTCTAGAGCGTGTGGCAATGCTCAGATAGTCATTACACCTCTACTGGGAGGCACTATTCGTATTCCTCTCTGCATTAAAGTAAATCTGATAATTAGTCAGAAAATAAATAAATAAAATAAATTAGTCAGAAATTTAAATCCAAATATTTCTTACATTCCCAGCGCTGGGAAGGCTGCTATCCCCCAATTAGTCACTAGCTACAGCCTAGCAGCTGCTAATACAAATGTGATTGGCATTTGGCTTTAAAGCAGCACTCATTGGAGCAAAACGTTCCAGTCCTGCATGGAAAGAGAGTAGAAAAATATACTTATATTGCAGCTGAATGGCTCTTATGGAACCAGGAACGTCTCAATAGCTGTCTCTTCCCAGCCGCAGAGGGTTTCACTGGGAAAAATACAACAGGCTGAAATCTACACAAATCTTTTAAAAACCTGATGCTTATACAAAGACCCTTTCCCATGGCCCTGGCAGGGGAAGGTCAGGGTATCTGGGTTTGGAAGGGGACACGTAAGTGAGAAGGAGGCATGAAGAACTGTAGAAAAATGGACAGAGAAAAGTAAATCTCTGTCTCCCTCCTTACCTGCCACCCGCATGGTGGTGGGGAGAGAGAGCACAACGGAGGGGGTGATCAGGGGTCACGGGTCACCTGAGGAAGAAGAAGGAAATGCCATAAAGCACACCTGTAACCCACCAAACCCAGGCAGATATTAGATGAAAAATAATTGCTATGTTTAGGCATATTTGCAATAACTAAGAGGTCACTGAAGATGTATAAATTCTTACCAGGTGCATGTGCTTGGTCCCACCCTGATGTTGAAGTCCCAGCTCCTGTACATTGGAGCAGGCTGCACTGATTGAGCTGGCTTCATTTGTAAGCCCCTGAACTCTTCACAGTGACTGTCTGCTGCCCTGTGTGCTCTTGTTTCACGTCCTTTTCTCAGTAACAGATGACACTTTTCTATTGCGATCAGCTCAAGGAGCACATTTTCAATCATGGCTTTGGTGCATTTCCTTCTGATTTCCTTCTGGGATTATGCAAAGCAGGTTTCAAATATTAGGGGCTGCAAAATGCCATCTGAGGACAAGCTGCGATTTGGCCTTGCCCAGTCAGAGGAATCTGCAGGAGCAAGCTCATCCTCCTTAAAAGCAGAAAGGGAAGGGAAGAAGTGGAGTGCTGCTGAGCTGGGCAGAGCGGCCAGGTTTGGGGACACCTAACTTAAGAACAGAAATGTTTCCACTTGTCCAAGTCCTGCAGCGTCTTCACCCACAAGAATGGGGAGTGGTTGTAATTTAGAGCGTAAACTATTTCCTACCCGAGTGAGTCCATCTGCCCCCCTCCCTCCCGCTGCCAGCCCCGACGGATGGGACGGGCGCCTGCTACCCCAGGCACTGGGCTTCTGGGGGCTGGGGACCAACTTCTATCTTTGAAATTCAGGGATGCAGCCTGGTGAACATCTGTCCTGGAAACCACCCCAGAGTCCTAATGCAAATCGTCACCTGTGAGACGTGTGCTCAGAGTTAAAGAGCCTAATGTTAACTAAAGCAGCCCTTTAGTGAGGCTTGATGTAGAAAATCTGTAAAAGAGCTAAGCTGAGAGTTGCTTTTCCTGTTTGAAGGGTAAATAAGGAGCAATGGGTTGTAGCAGGGCTGGGCTGAAAGTTGCTTTCAGGTTGCTGTGTCGTGAGAAAGGAGGGAAGAGCTTTGCCTCCTGTCCAGCCCTGTTCTGGGTCCCCTTCCAGGGCTTGAGTTCAGAGAAGGTGCCCGTGGCCACCTGATTGACCATGGCCATGGTGCACTGTCCTCCCTTGGCCACCGGGGTGGGATGGACCCGACATCACCCTTGGCACCCCAGTGGGATGGACCTGGCATCCCCCCTCAGCACCCTGGTGAGATGCTTCCCCTGCACCCTGGGGTAGGTTGCAGCATCACCATATGCAGCTTTTAGGCAACCTTAAAACCAAGGAGGAAACTGGTCTGCACTACAGGAGGAAAGCTGCTGCTTTCCTGCTTGGCCTGCGACCCCGGAGGGAGTTTGCAGCGGGCCAGGGTGGCCAGTGCCTGGCTGGAGCGGCAGCCCCGCAGCGACGTTTCAGCTGTCCGAAGCCGCAGCCCAGCACCGCTCCCCACGAGACCCCTCCACTGCACCCGTGTCTGCCGTGAGGCTGCGGCAAGGAGGAGCTGCCAAAGCTGCTCCGGCAGGAGCTAGAGGCTTCCCGTGGGAGAGTGGTCTCATGGCTTATCTGCATTTTAAAGGAAGCCTTGGAAGGCATTTGTGTACCCTTGCGTATCGCAGCAAAGTGTTATTGGTAGGGTATCAGCTAAGCACATTTGCTTCCCAGCAGCATCTTACTTCTCTTTGCAGCTTTTCCATGGGAATCTGCCTCCGCAGGAGGTGGCACGGGGGTCTGCAGCGCCTGCTGCCCTTCCCCATGCCACCTTGTCCTGGCCCATCCCAGCCCCTGGCACAGTATCCCCGAGGTGGGTTTTAACCTTGTGTCGGAGCTGGCACAAACAAGCCCGTTTCACTGAGCTGATGGAAGAGCCACGGACTTGCAAATGGACACTTTAAAGGTTTTAGAGGACAAATACTGCCCATGGCTGGATCTGGAGGGACAGCACCAAGCTCTTGCCTTTTGCTCCTTCCAGTGTGAAGTTTTGTTTTGTAAAGGTAGGGAGCTTCTCCCACGCCTGGCTCCCCAGCCCGCTGCCTGACGGGGTGCCGGGTGTGATGGGAGCGGAAGAGCAGTCCTCAAAATCCCCCTTGGCAAGTCACGGTCTTCAACATTGGTACTGATTTGCTTTTGAAGCCTGTGCAGTTCCCCTCCAAATGCCATGAGCAGAGCCTGGAGTTGGTAAGGATTCCGACCTGGGCCGTGATTCGGACACAGTGAGCGGAGGGCTGTACAAACCCCTGGGTTTGTAAAACCGTCCCCACCGCTGCAGGGGACATTGGCCTCACCGGGGCCCCTTGCACAGTGCTCTCCTTTGCCAAATTTGTGTTTTTTCTCTGCATATATTGATTTTGTTGCAGAGGAAGAGAAATGGAAAAATAAACCGATAAACACTACTGCTTTAGGGAAGTCATGTATTTATCTGAGCTATTTATCTTCACCTTAATCTCAGGTAAACTTTATTGGGCGAAGTCCCTGGGTGCTGAAATTCCTGGAACCCGGCTGCATTACAAGAGGGTAGCCCTGTCCTGGGATTTCTATTATATTCTCTTCTAATTGTTTGGATTGATTTTTTTTTTTTTTTTTTTTTGCTAAGGCTGTGCTGGAAAAAAAGGCGGCTGTACCCTGGCATCTGCCAGAGCACGACTTGCAGGAGAGGGAGAAAGGAAGGAACTGTGGTAGGTGATAAACAGTTATTTGTCTAATAAACCTGAAATTTATTTGCTTAAAAACCATTCCAGGAACAAAAAGGTTCTTGGACAAATATTGCTCAAGAGCTCTGTGGCGTTGTAAGGCAAAGGCCCCGAGCCTGCTCAGGACTATTGCTGCCAAGAAGAAACCGGGGCCGATCCCTGCCTTTGCAGGGAGGTTTTTCCAGGACGTGGCAGGTGAATGTTCCTGTTTCCTCCCAGCACCGGAGAAAAACTTCTCTTCCCCAGAAACTTCTGGCGTTGCTGGTTTTTGGGGTGTTTTTTTTGCTGCTTTTGAGCCCCACGTGTCCCTCTCTCCCTCAGCAGGTCCCTGACCATGAACGAGACATCATTTTGGTGCGGGGTGGGGATGCGGCTCCAAAGAGAGTGGCTGCCAGGTGTCACCCGTGCCCACAGCCAGCGGGTCACCCCTCCAAAAGTCAGGGTTTTCCTGCGAAACGAAATGCAGGGGCACAGAAGGGGCCTGGTGCAGGGTGGGTGCACATCCTCCGTGTGTCCGGGGCCGGTCCCACCGCAGGAAAATGGAGGATGCTACAATGCCATCTTTAGTTTCAAAAGGAGTCAATGCGACTGAGCTTTGCCAAATCGCTCAACGGGAGAGCACTGTTTGCCAGAGGACTTATAAATTCCTCCTCTTATAAAAATGCTTGGCCAGCTGCCGCACCTGCCAGACAGCTGGAGAGGCCATCATCTCACGGCAAAACCGCCCTCAGCACAAGTCAATAGTTAACCGGGGTGAGGCCCTGATCCTGAAACAGAAGCCAAACAGGATGCACGCGATGGCGGGCGGCGGCGTGGGGCTGGGGCCACCCAGCGTGGCCGAGCCCTGCCTGGGAGCAGGGCTGCAGCCAAGGTGGGACGAGAGCCCCGGGGGTGCCGCCGGGGAAGCCGGGCAGCGGGGCTGGTGCAAAGGGCACGGGAGGGTTTCGGTGCATCCCTGCCCACTGCGTGCTACAGGGCAGGCATGGCCCCATCCTGCACTCGGCTGCCTGCAGCTGCCGGAGGAGCATCACCCATCCGTGGCTGCTACCGATTTGGTCTCTTGTTCTTTTATTTGTCATTGGCGGCCGCTTGTCCACTTCTCTCTACGTGCCACTGAGCCCAAAGCTAAATCACTATGAGCTCACCACTCCGGTGAGGTTTCCTCAAGCAGTGAATCAAGAGCTGTGGCAGCGGTGAGAGAGGGAGGGGAGCGAGCGATCGCATCCCCTCCAGCGTGGGAATGGCAGCAGGCAGCTCGGCGGGCATCCCCGTGCCGTGGATTGCAGGTTGTACCAAAGCGGCCCATGCCAAAACCCCAGGGCAGAAGGAGGGACACAAGTGTTGGTGCTCAGGGCTGGCAGCAAGCTGTTTGCTGGGAAGAGGTGCTTCCTGGGGCTGAGAGCACAGGGTAAGCGTGGGCCATGCGGCAGCCCCTCCGCTGGGCAGCTGTGGCCAAGGGCTCTGGTTTTTAGTAATGGGAGGACCTGAAATACGTTTTTGGCAGCTAACAAAGCCCTGGGTGCCAGCACCCCAAGGGGTCGCGGTCGGCACCTGAGGGGTGTCCTGGCAGTCAGGGTTGTGTGCTGGAGAGCTGCATAATGCAAATTCATCCAAAGCCACGATGGATACAGGGGTTTGACCTGGACCACACATCCCACAGCTGATTCTACCACATATCCCGTAATGGGTGGAAACGTAAATTTAACCCTTGCCATTAACACAGGTAATTCATTAATTCTGTCTATGAAACCGGCACAGCTGCACCCCACAGAAAGGATACCAGTGCGTGGGGTTTCCCCTTCACCTCCATGCTACAAGAAGGAGGAACAACTAAAACCTTCCCTGTGCAACCCTCTAACCTGCCAGCAAGTCAAAAGAAAAGTGCTGCAGAAAGGCATAATTTCAGTCATGCTCTAGAAACCCCGTTTCCGCGAGGTGGCTGGGGAGAGGGCAAGCCTACGTACCGCTCAGCGTCCCGGGCGCTCCGTCCCTCTCCGCAGGCAGCGTGGGTGCCAGGGCATCCCGGGGAGCTGGGGCACCATGTGCTCGGCAGCACGGTGGTGTGGCTGCCTGGCCCGGCCCTCTGTGACTCATGTCACCTCCCGGAGCCTTATCTCGCTGCCCGGCACGGGGCTGGGCACCCTAGCGTGCCGCCCCATGGGGCACAGTAGCCAGCAGCGCTTGGGAGCAGCTTCCCATGGGAGGGAAAAAAAGTCATTCCTGCGGCCGGGAGGTCATGCGTTTCCTTTGGAGGTTTTCTCCGCTTTGGCACTCGCTTTTTTGCCACATCAGAAGAGGAAAAAACACTCCCAGGGTGGGCACCAGCGTGCCCCTCTGTACTTGCGCTAAGCCAGCACATCAGGCAGCGTGGCTGGCGGAGGGTGCTGCAACGGGAGCTGGGGGGGCACAAAGCCAGGACTGGTGTCCTCCCACATGGGATAAATCCGGAATAACCTGATCTGGCAGGTTTTCCCCCCACCGGCTGTGCTGCACATGTGCAGGCTGGCCCCGAGCGTCGCTTCACTGCCTCACGTTTGCAGGAGCCTGGAGGTTCCTTTTTCAAATAAGCATTTATTTATCCAGCAACAGTCCTGAACTCCAAAGGAGCCCTGAGCTAACTGTAGATATAGATTTAGGCCTTTTTCTTTTTAATCATTTATTGTTATTATTATGTTTCTGAAGGAAAAAATCACTCCTTGGAGACCCCAGCTCCGCAGTTAGCACTAGAGGCCCTATACATTTTCCAAAGCTGAACCTCATTTACGTAGAAGCTGAGAACAAAAGCATTCCCATTCCTTTTTCCTTTTTCTTTTCTGTTCCCATCACTTAGGAGAACCAAACGGCTTCTCTTGGAGCTTTTAAAGCAATTTTCATCCAAGAACCAGTGGAGGAGACACAGGGCAGTGGCAGCGCTGCCTTCGGGACTGCAGCTTGCGGAGGGCTGGAGCGGAGCCCCTGCGGGACCGACACTGCTCCCTGGTAATTAGTTTAATACCCGAGGGTGCTCTTTGCAGAAAACTATGCACTGAGCTTTTCTTTGCCTCCCCCCGGCGCTGGTCCCCAGTGCTGGGCAAGGGGTGCAGGATGCGGCCCCGGTGCAGGGGGTGCTGAGCTGTGCACTGGAGGAAACCACAGCCTCTACACTGAAACTTTCCAGACAGGCAGCAGAAAAGCAAACACAGGCCTGGGCTTTGCATTTGGATAATTATTGCCCTCGGAAGGAAATTTTAGCTGCGGTGAGAGTCTGGGCTTAAACAGCACAGTCTAAATCAGAAACCTCCTCCCTCTCCGGGGAAATATCCTTCCTATTAGTTTGTTTAGCTGCTGGCAGTAACCGGCTCGGCTCAATAACGAAGCGCCCCAAGCCCTGGCGAGCAGCAGCACGCGTCTCTGCTCCGTCCCCCCTCTTCCCACCTGGGCAGGAGCTGGCCCACGGCGCGGGGCTTGTGGCACCCTGGGGGCTGCCTGGTTCATGATGGATGTCTCCTCCTGCTTCAAGGGACCCGGGGCCTCCCGGGTCCTCTACGGAGATGGAGACGCTGCTGCTGCTTGCAGAAGAAACAAGCAAAAAACATCAGCCAGGCCAGGGGCCTCGTCATCCCAACGAAGAAACCTTGTGTGAAATGCTTCTGCTCTCTGCAATCGCACTTTTCATCCAAGATGTTTCCTTGAAACCACAGGAAAGGGTGGGGAACCATGCGCTTTTCTTGTGGGACGTGGCTGCGGCACAGCCCAAGCGCTGGTGCTGGCGTGCGGAGCCCTTGCGTCCTATCTCTGTGCCCAGGTTTTGCCCATCCGCTGTGGCACAGGGCAGAAAAGTGCTTTTAAATCACACATAACATTAGTGAATACATCAAGTGCTGGGAACAGGGCATCACCTTGGTCTCGACTCAGCAAATAATTAACTTGTGCAGTGCAATGGAATTACATCAGTCTCATCTGCAGGCTCCCCCCGGGAGGCTTCTGCATGGTACAGAGAAAGAGAAAATAAAAAAAACCCCACCAATAGCTGTGATATCAAAAAGCTGCCAGGCTGGGGAATGAATAATCTGTGGTGCAAAGTCACCGCACTGCGATGAGCACCATGGCAGGGTCGGCAGGAGCGAGCTGGCAGGCGAGGAGCTGCTCTCCTCCTCCTCCTCCTCCTCCTCCTCCTCCTCCCCCTCCTCGTGCCAGTGCTGGCTGCATGGGCCCCGTGCGGGACCTCAGCGGGCGGTGGGGAGCGTTGGGGCGCTGGTGGCTCCTGCCAAGAAATCCCAGTGGCTGCAGGACTGTCCCTCTGAGGAGCCGTTTCCTACAAGAGGTCAGCAGTGGGGGGAGGCTCCCCCCTGAAGGTGCCTTGTCCGCGGGGCTCCGCAGTGCCGGCAGGGACACACTGCTTTGCAAGGTGCTCGCTGGGCTACATTAATCACAAATTCTGCTGCTCTTAGGAAAGGTTTGGACACTGCCGCTTTGCAAACTTTGTCCTGAAAAGCGCTGTGGCTGTATGGTTTCAGATTGCTTGGCTAAGCCACGTACCTCAGATGTTAAATGTAGCACCCTGAAAAGGAAACAGTCTTTTATTTCTCTGTTTATCTAGCGTTAACCACCACCTGCATTTCCTGCACGCCATGTGCAAGAGGGCGAGGGTTGCCCCCGCAGTCCGCACCTCCCCGCCTGCGCCGCCGCGAGGGATTATTCACCCACCAATAAACCATCCTGCGCCGGCACTCGCCTCTCCTCTCCCGCCTTTGCACAGGTTAGTAAACAGCAGTATTTCATTGACTGAAAACTGAATCATGCCAGCAAACTGATGACCCATCCCAGAGGTTTTCACCGGCATCCCGGTGACCGCGCGCAGCCCGAGCATCCCGTGAAACACCGGCGGGGTTCCCTTGTGCCAGATGGGCTGGAAGGAGAAATGCGTGAGGATGAAGTTGGATAGGAGGGACGATATCGCAATATTGGACAAAAAGGTGAAAATAGTGTTTCACGAGAGAAGGGTGGTGGCTGGTTGGCGAGGGGCTTGGTGTGCCGGCCTCTCTGGCCTGGCAGCGCGGCGGTGCCGGCTATTGGGGGTGCTGTTGTGTAGCGCATCCGCTGCGCCCGCTGCAGCCCTGGCAGCACAGCCCGCTGGTGCCGGCGTTGCCTCTAGGAGAGAAAAATAAATAAGGGAAATCATAACTGCTTTTACCATTAAAAGAGAAATTAGCTCGCGCAGTGCTAAGCCCCCAGTCTTCAGGCCCAGTGCAGCCAATCTGTTTTTATTGTTTTGCAGGACTCCTCTGCAACGGAACGGTGACAAATACCAGGAATTAGCAGAGTGTAATTACTCCCTATTAGCTGAATTCACACTATAGACACAGATCATAAACAGCCATTGATTATTCCTAATTTCACATTTTTAGCATTCTGAATTGCAGCAATTATGCCTGTCCGAGGGAATTAGCTTCTCTTTCAACCCCTGAGGTCCCCAGTCACTGCCCTTCCTTTAAGATACTTTTTTACTGCTGCAAGAGGACATTTAACACAAATCCCTCCCTACTTCTACAACAAAATCCCCCCTCCCCGCAGTGCCCAGATCCCTCTGGCTCTGCAGCCCAAATGTTGCTCCTCGTGCTGCCAGCTGCCTCAAAAGGCAGAGAGGTGCCCGGTGTGACCTGTAACCGCTGGGCCACGGCTTCATTTCACCCAGGTTCGTTGCAGAGGCAATTAGCAGCCCCGGCTCTCGGTGCAGGTGGTGCAGGGATGCCTGCGGGAAGGGGCCTGGGCAGCACCAAAGCTCGCCAGCCATCTCCTGTTGCTGGTTGGTGCCATGCAAGCAGCACTCGTGTTTTAAACATCGTCTCTTTTTTGAAACACAGGCACAGGCCAGGACATGATTTCCAAATGCTAATTTGCACCTCCAGTGAAGTCGCGCTGGGGGCCTCTGTCTCCAGTTCAGTAACGACTGCGCCCTCCCCGGACAAGATCGGTGAGAGGGGCTGGTAGACCTCAGTATTTTCTTATTACAGAGCACAAGCAGTATTAAAATATGAGAGCAGATATAAATTATTAATATTTGCATGGGAAATTTCTAACCCTATTAGTATCATATCATTAAATTTGTTTCTTATGCACAGGCAGTGATTTCATTACAAAGCGTAGCGGAGCATAATGCCAGCTCTGCAGCACGGATTCGGTCAATTAATGACGAGAGGGGGAAAGATCCCGTTGTTTACCGCTGGCAGAGCCTTTGGGACTTTCATCTTGTTTTGCCCCCAGTGAATACCGAGGGTTGGCGGGTGACCACCACTGGCCATGCGCTGCGCTTACAGATGCTCTGGGGCATTAGGCTGTGCGCCCCATGGCTGTGGGAGAGGAGGAGGAGGAGGAGGAGAGGATGGGCTTGCTGGCTCCCCGCCACAGGCCACGGTCTCCTGAGTTATTGCAGACACTTTGGTCTGACCCACACAGTGATTCTGGCATTTTTATCTATTTTGACATGATTTGCCCACCCTGGGCTGTGGCAGTGCAAAGAGACGAGGGTCCGAGAAGCCTGTGGGCCGAAGCACTTCCCGCTGCCAGCATCAGGCAGGCAGTTATTTATTCCAGGCAGCGGCCGCAGTCACTGAGCAGTAGCAGCAGCCGAAGTTTTTTATTGCACCCATTCCTAGGACACTGAAGAAGGATTATGCATGCTTCCACCACTCCAGCTTTTTATTAGATTGCAGGCAGGGGTTAAACTGATCCTTGTCAGCACAAATATAATGCCCAGGGTGATGGGAGCAGCATAAATTGAGGACAAGAGGTGGGCGCTTTTACCGCTGCTCTCAAGAATGCTCTGCTGTTTTACTGCATCCTTCGATTTTCAGTTGGGACACTTCTCTCTGGCCAGGGCATGTCTTTCCTTTTTTGCCAATGAAGTGCAATAAATAACTGGGCTAAGACACAGACTCTGAGGGGTGGTGAAGTGCAGAGGGCAGATTAGCGGCTGCACCAAAGCCCTTTGAATCTCCCCGCTTTGCCACGATGGCACTGATTTTGGTACAGCTTCCCCAAGCTGGGGACACAGGTGGTGGCAAGGGGTCCGCAGTAGTACAAATCACGCACGTGCTTTCATCTCTTTGTCACCTGCATTTTTTTCCAGAGTACTCATGTGCTAGCAGGAGGCAGCGGTCCTCAACGCAGGGTTGGGGGGTGAGTTTATTTGTGTCTGGTTCTGATATGTGTGTTGTTGGAAAGCAATTTTCAAAGGAACATACGGTAAGCCTGCGCACCGGGCTGGCCAGATTTGCTTATCGGTTATGGCAGAACAAGACTATGGGGATGCATCATCTGAATGCTCCAAAACTGTTGCTATTTGCTGTAATTAGGCAGAGTGAGCCATTACGGGCTGCCTCACGCGGGGAACAGCAGTGGGAAGCACGGTGACATCGAGCGTGTGAGCCCGCAGGTGGAGACGTGGTTCAGGGGGCCGGACACTGTCTGAGCCCTTGGCTGCTCTCCTGGCCTGGCAGTAAACCTCACCGGGGTGACGTGGAGGACCCCAGCACCCCGACCGGCTGTCGGAGGGGGCTTTGGAGGGGTCATTTGCTCCTTTATGCCTCCCCCAGGAGAACCTTGTGCAGGCCAGGTCTGGTGTGTGTGACGGGGCTGTGCGGGGGCTGCTGGCACCTGGTGCTGGCAGTGGTGGCAGCAAATTGCTGTAAAATATAACCCAGTTATTGACAGATGTATCTTTTCTGATTTGGTGGCTGATGTAGAGAGAATCCCTCAGAGCCACCCTATCTCTTTGGGGGCGAGTGCTGTATCCTCATGAGTCTTGCATAAGCAACCTTCGCTGGTTTGAACACCCTCCCTTGCTACAAAGGTTGGGTGGGGGATCCAGTTTCCAGCTACAATACCATTAGAAAGACAACATGTATACCCTTCCTGCAGACGCTCACTTTATATAAATAGGCTTTTGAAGGACTGAATGAAAACCAGGTGCAGGTATAGCTCTTCAGGACCACGATGCCAATAGATCACCAACAGCCACCTTGCTCAGGTGAGTCAAGAAGGGAGGGTAAGCAGGTAAACCCTGCTGTAGATGTAAGGTAGCTCGGAGCAATATAACAGCCCTCTCGCCTTCGGGAGCTGTTGCACAGGCTTTGGATTTGCTGCTGGAGCCGAAGTGCGTTGACTCCGGTCTCTCTGAATCTGGTTTATGTTAAAGCGCAGCCTTAAAGCCTGTGGCTGACAGTGCGGGTCATGTGCAGCCCCAAAACCCCTGCGTGCCGCAGGGGTCTGGCACACGGCCACCCCGGCTTGGCACTGCAAGGCAGCTGCGGGGGTAAATAGGGTACTCATTCAGCTGTCCTGTTATTTTTGTTTGCCTACAGTAGTAGCTGATTAATTAGATATCTTCCACTCCCCCAACTGCCCTGTGCTTGCAGCAGAGGAAACCCTGCTTTTGTGCTGCTAATGGACCTCGCGGATCCAGTAAACCATTATGGTGCAGACAAAATGTCTCTTTAAAAAGTGCAATAGAAATTAAACTCTCCACTGAGAACGAAGCCAGTGGGGCTTTTTGCATCTACTGTTTTTATTGTATTCTGTAACATTTGTAAAGTAGATCACTTTTATCGAGAGAGCCTATCTTTTCTCCCAAGCTGTAATTCCTAGACTTCTTAAAGAAGATTTCTACTCACAAAGGAAATAATAAAAGGTAGAAACATGATGCTCTCTGACATTTGACCATGCTACTGAGAATCTGAATTAGAAGGAGGAAACTCAGAAAGTATCATTTATACAGCAATCAACTTTAAAAAGTCACCGTCTGCTAAGAGTTACCACCCGGTGTAACGGTGTCTTTATTGCTAGACAGAGAATAGGAAATAACTCGGGGAACTCTCCTGCACCTGCTGGGTTTTTCTTGGTGGCATACGCACCCTGAGCCGCGGTGGCCGGCGTGCCGCAGGGTGCCGATTGCAACTCTCCTTTTACTCCAGCTCACTGCAGAACATAAATCTGAATACAGGTGCCATTAGGAGGAACGATTTGGGGTTGTTAAAGTTATAGCATAGTGTCAGCTTTTTGAAAAGTCTAAAGGGCAAAAGAAATGACCAGAGCTGGAACAAGGGACCTGGCTTGGGTTTATATATAGAAACCTGATTTTTCTTGCTTGCTGCTCACCTCCTTGCTGCCCCTTACCCCAAAGACATTTTCTGGCCTCTCAGAGCTCTTTCTAGTTTTGTCTTGTCTATTTTATCATAATTGATCATAATATTATCAAATTCTTTGCCCTGTGCAACTTGACTAGCACTCACCTTGCAGGTTTTTGCCTCATTTTGGTCTTCCACTGCTCATGGTCTCCTAGAAAGGTTGTGAACTTTTTGATACAAAAATTGCCCATCAAATGTTATGTCTTCCACCAAGGCCACTCTGTGTTCAGGTGATCCTTAGCATAATTTAATCCTTTTTGCTGCTTCTGCCCAGTGTCGCTCGCTCTCTCTCAGCAATCGTGATGGTTTCCCTCCTATTTCTCCGTGCACAAGACTCAACTACAGCACTGCAATTGCGTGCATCATTTGAAGTCTTCGGTTTCTTGGGGTGAACTGGGAACTGTGCTACATTCATGATGCATATCAGCCAAAAAAGCACGGAAACACCTCTGCAAGTTATTTCTGCATTGTATGGCTTGAATTTTACACAACAGGACCAGACGCTGGGAAGCTGCAATGGCTTTTCCCCGCTGCGTTTCCCATCTCTGTGCAACATTTTTCACATTGGTAGAGTCTGCTTGGGTCAGAAGCAAGGCTGGGCCTGAGACACAAAGGAAAAAAACCTGTGTTTGCAGCAAACACCAGCGAGTTCCCTCGTGCCCATCCCATCACCGAGCCCCATCGCTATCAGTGCTGCTGCTGGGCGTCATCGCGTTTTGAGCAGATGCACCAACACAGACCATGGCAGACAATCGTATTCGTCTCCCCTTTTAGGACATTTAAGCCCCTCACACCCGTCCCTCAGGAGGCCGCTGCATCCTGTCTCCTTTCCAAGGAGTCCCCTTTCATGTCGCCCAGTTGCAGTGGCTGAGTCGGGGACGGCAGAAAGTCTTTGGTGCCAGTGGGGAAAAATGTCTTTTGCCATCACCCTCAGTTACCCGTTCCTGTGTGTGTTTGCAGCATTGTGCTGGGCTTTGGAAAGGAGAGTGCCTGCAGTCCTTGTTGACTTGCTTTAAGGGTTTTAATTGCATTTAATCACAATGGTCTAATTAAAGTTTGGAGGCTTTATTTGAGGGCAGTTAATAGATAAATTAGTTAAATCAATTGTGGTTTGTTGTGTACAGACATACCCTTGGTTTGGCAGAAGGGCAGCCAACAAATGCTCTGATGATAAATACTTCCAGCCTGCCCGTGGGTCTGGAGTGCCCGAACTCCTGGGGCCGGTGTTGCAAGATGTGGACCTGCGAGTGTCTTCTGCTGGCTTTTGATCATCATCATCATCACTCATATAACAGCATTTACTGCAAAATGCAGTAACTCTTTAAAAGCTGAATGGGAATCTGGTGTGAAGCACATAGCCAACTTGCACAGGGGCAATTGCCAAGTGCTGAAATGGTCTGTTCAAGGTAAGTTTTACATTTTTAAGCTTCTTTTTTAAGTGGCGGATAAACCTCAGGAAGTTTCAGAAAGCAGGGTGAGACTGCCTTGAAGGACCCCAAATAACATCAAATAACATTTCCTTGTAAATCAGCTGCCTTGGGAACCCACGTTACCATTTCATTGGTGACCTGCTTTGGATTTATCACCAGGAAAAACCGATATGCCTACAATCCTTCCTCCGATGGAGGGGGCTGAATGAGCTGGGGTTTTGTTTCTTTGTTGAGATGAAATGTAATTACTTCATGAGATTTGCATGGTGTGTTAAATTCTGCCAGTATTAAAGCGCGATACAAGTTATAGAACTGTGCCGGTTGCTGGAGATTTATGGAATAAAAGGTATAATTTCACACTTCACTGCATTTTATTTTGAAGTTGGATGTTGATGTGCTTTTCAGTTGTTTAGATGTGTTTATTTAGCCTTTACTCTTGGTTAAGACAAGTAGACTGAGGGATTTGATGAGCGAGAGGCTGGAGCTGCTTTCCTCACTTTCTGAAGGAGGTGCCCAAGAGAGCGTGAAGCCCCGTGCTGGAGCCCCGGCCCCAGCGTCCCTTACAGTGAAAACACACCCACAGTTGAAGCATTACGGTCTTAGAGGGTGAAAAGGCTTTCTTCTGCCTGCTATATTTCAATAGTTTATGTTTTCCCAAGAGGTTTGCTGAGCACAAGAGGATGTACATCAGCGATGAAGTTCAAAGCCATCACAGCAGCAGTTTGGTCCCGGAGGGAATGGCTGATGCTACTAAAGGAAATGGCAAAATTTGCAAAGGTGCAAATTCCTCCAGAGGTTTTCAGGCCAGACTGGCCAAACATGAGGGGCACTGGTGGAACACATGTTAAAGAAATTCCCCCATGACTGAGGCAGTGCAAGATGCTGTTCTCCCATCGATAAATGGCACTTCTAGAGCATCCAAAGGCTCACCGCTGGGCTCTCCTTACAGCTGGTCTCCTGTGTTGGGCTCTGGAGAACTGGTGCCAAAGCTAATGGCTCTCCTTAATGAGTGTGCGTACACACACACACACAATGCATAGCTGCGTCAAGCAGATTGCAAACTGCCTGCACGTCTGTCTGCATTTCTTTGAAAACTGCATGGCTTTAATATCCATTAACTTCTATGTAGGGCAGCACCGTGACCAGTTCATTTTTAGGAACGATTCCGTGTGCCATCTGGTACTGCTGGCTAATTGCCTGAAAAACTCTATAATGAATTTTTTCCATGCAGCTCCACAAGAAAAATCTGGCTTTTTTTTCCCCTTTTCTTCCCACCTCCGACAGTCACTGAGTGTCCATCCAGGAGCTGCATGGAGAAGCGGTGCAGCTCCTAAGGCAAACGGTCCCTGCCAGGCGAGAGTCAAGGCCTTTGGTCCCTCACCACAGCCCTGTCATCCTTGGGAGGGGAAAGTGCTAATCTGGACTAAAGACACTCCTATTTCTTCAGCTCATGAAATCTGAACGCCTTACACTGCATGCACCATGGTGAGCTGCTGTTTTTAACACCTCAACAATTTTTTCCCAAATAACATAACTTTTAAGACACTGTCAAACTGCCAGGGAACAACTGATGTCCGAGCACATTAATGATGCATGTTGGGCAGCAGCGCTGTTTGCACCGATGCTGCCGGCTGTGGCTGCACGGGTGCATCAACACGCAGCGCACCGGGCTTGGACCAAACTGCTTCCCCAGGGCTCAGCTGCATCTTTGTCCTTCAAGTGACCCTCCCAGATTTGGCTTGAAACCACTCTTCCAGGAGGAACACCTGCTATTTCAAGAAAGTCTCTGCTTTTGGACAGGGTTGACTAAAAAAAGCCCACATCCAAGCAGTTGTTGGTGAGCTTCCAGCATGCCTCAGCCGTAAAACTCAAACGCGAGGAGACGGTTCCTGGAAGAGCCGTCTCGTGATGCAGCGCTGGAAGAGAGTTACAGGAAAGGGCCACCGTGTTCTGGCTCTGCGGCCGCAGGAGGACAGTCGGTTTAGGTGACAGCGAGCAGCTCCCTGGCCCTGTGAGAGCCTTGAATACGCCTTTGTACAGCGTTGTGAGGTTTTCTGCTGCTGTGGGGCCATCAGCGCTGCCACCGGGCCCCCAACACCTCCTCTCTGGTGCTGCATGTGCGGCCGAGCAGCTCCCCCAGAGCATCCCGGGCTCTCCCGCCTGGCCCACCGGCGGGACCTAACTGTATAAGTATCTATATAGACACCAATCTATAGATACTGTCTCCTGGCAGTAACTGCTGGGTCTGCCTTGGAAGAGAAGTCCCTGGGCAAATCCAGCACTTGGTTAAGCTGAACTGAAGTTGCTTTAAAATAAGGGGAAGGGAAGGGCTTCTGCGAAACAGGCGCCATGGCCATGGGTGAGCACTGTGCCTCCGTACTCGCTCGTTAGGGTGTTTGGTGCCTTGTTACAGGTAATAAACAACTATTATTAATATCATTTTCATTTTTTCCCCACTAATTCCCTGAACTCATCAGCCTTTTCTGGTAATAGGATTCCTCCCTTGTGCTCTGTTTCATCTGATTTAATATCACTTCATGGGGTTTGTTATCCCCTAGAAGACCTTAAACTTGGAAGGCATCGCAATGCAGCAGAAAAATGTGGGGTGGAGCTCTGTGGGTTGTGTACAACAGTCTGTGCTCTGCCACAGGGATTCCTCCAGCCAGCCCACACATGGCGTGCTGATGTGCTTCACAACAGCATCTTGATTTTTAACTGTTTAATGAGGGCTCACAACTGTTTTTTTTAGAGAGTCTGCATCTATAATTATTTTCTTCACAAAGTAATTTTGGTTTCACAGGTAAACCAATCTCAGCAATTTCCACTTTTAGTATACAATTTGATTTAGGACTAAACATCCCCTGCCTGCTAAATAGGTATTTATTACAACCAAGCCTGCCTGACACCCTTCCTCACCACACAGTTTTTTCCCCCTATATAATAATCATTATTCGGGGGGAAAAAAAGTTACACCACATGCCTGAGGGGGGCCTGAGCACTTTAATGAGGTTTAATTACAACATTAGCAACGTGGGTGAAGCATCCAAGTAAACAAGCCATAAATCAGCCCATAAAATGAGCAAAATAAACCCCTTCCACCCACACTGACTGCAGATTGCGCCGAACAAACCGTGTCCTGGGTGTTGCTGATGTGAGACACCCAGGAGGTTTGCAGACATGGGTGCCATCAGGCTGGTTACAGCCACAAATGTCCCCCAGTGCCGGGTGTCACCTCCCGCCTCCCCAGGACCTGACCCTCCTGCTCCCTTGTCCCACGCAAGACCGAGGCTTTTCCCACGAGCTTGTGGGGTGCCAGTAGGACTGAGAGGCTTCTGTCTGCTTGGCTGCGGGCTATTCCATTCCCCAGCCCACTGCAAACGGCGCGACCTCTCCGGCTTGGTTTTCCGATGGAAGCGGTGACGGTCTGCAACACACAGATTGGTTTTTCAAGAGGAACTTTGGGAATTTCCATGGCGACGTGGTAGCAGGTGGCATGCTGCCCACGGGAGGGAACTGGCATCAGATGCTCATCCAGAACCACTGTGTTCAATAAACCGTGAATTAAGAAGGATTTACATGATAGTCTGTGAGAGCTGCTTAAGAGTTGTTAGAGTATGCTCAGTAATCCAGTTACAAAAATATGCCAATACGTGTGCTTGATAAAAGACTGTAACTGCTTTAAAATACAGTTATGGGCTATTGCACAAAGGACAAACAGTAACTTAACTATTCACAGGCATTGAATGTGCTTGACTTTATCTTGTGTTACAGTGATTTATACAAGACATAAAAAGCAATTGTCAAAAATGTGGAAGAAAAATTCAAAGCCAAAAGCACAGCCATTCGTTCTGAATGGTAACATGCTAATGCAGGGGAAGAGAAACATCAGTGCTGCAAATGCAAAGGGACCGTTCAGCAAACTATACTCTTCATTGGGAAAAAAATTCCACAGAATAATAATTATCCATTAGCTTTAAAACAACCTCCAAATTAATAGCTGTTTTCCTAGCATCATAATGTCGCACATTTTTCCAAAGAAAACAAATCTATCGCTAAATGCATTTGTATCTCTTATGCTCTTTATGTTCATGATTGGGTCAAAATACAACCTTGTTGCAGATATAGAAAAAAAGATGCCTTGGAAGAATAAAAGGTTATAATTCAGTCAAGGTTTCCTAATGGCACTGCATACCCACTGCAATGGAAAGAGAGCCCTGAGATTGAATTAGTGCCTGAAGATTTTGTGCAAAATCCTTCCTTGTTAAGGGGCCTTGCCAGTTCATATTTATGTGGTTTATAAGGTGTCACATAGTTGTACATTTTAATCTCATGGCACTGAGTTTACAGCTGAGAGGACTGCAGAGCTGGAGGTACCAGCGGACTGGCAAGGGAAAGCAATTCATAAGTTAGCACCCTTATCCTCATTTCACTGGGCTGCTCCGGGTGCACCGGAGCCGTTTGTGCAGGAACCTGCAAACACCCATGGCCGAGGCTTTCTGGGCTGTGGGCGCCCTGGGGTGCACATGGATGGGGTCTGGGCCAGCAGAGCCGAGGAGGGGTTCAGCGGGTCCCAGGAATGTGCCTGGGGTTCAGTGTTACAACTCTGAACAGCTATAAATTTGGCTATAAATGTCTCTTTCCCATTTAAACAATGTGTCATTAACTTCTAACAGTGGCAAAGTGTTCCCACGATTACATTCAACATGAGCAGTGCACAAAGTAATACCAAGCCCCGTGTTTCACTTGGAGGAAGGTATAAATACCTTCTGTCTGTGTGCGTGTGGCTTGCAGGTGGCTCTGGAGGGGAAATCGCAGCAGGAGACGGAGTGATGGATCGATGCGAGCCGACACGCTCCTCTCGGGTGTCTCAGCACCTGGCGTGCGTTGGCTTTGCTCACGAGCTGAAAGTTAACAGAAGATGTCAGTAAAAGATTTGTCCTTTGAGCACCTTACAGACTGATCAGACATTTCCTTCTATTGGCACGCGAGGATTTACAGATCGTATTAAATAAGGTGTAATGCACTGGAAGAGATCAGGGCACTGTAGAGTAATGTATCAACGGCACAATAGCTGCCAGGCGCTCGCCTCCAGCTCCTCTGCCGCAGCAGGCACCCACGGGCAGGATGAAGCCGTTTCAGCGCAGAGATGGAGAAGTCTCAATGTTTTGCATGGGGTTGAGTGTAAAGAGTCCCATCCTTGCTGTAAGCGTGCACAGAGCAGGGGAAGGGTCTGTTGCTGTAAGAGACTCCCTTGTGAAACACGTCTCTCTGAATAATATATGACATTGCTGCTCAGGACACGATGCCCCGGGCTTGTGTCTGAGAGCCTCGCAGCAATGCAAACGTTGGGCTCTGGCCCCTTTGGTATCACCCCAGAGAAGGCAGATCTGGGGCTGGATACCCAGGGCCCTTGATGCACGGGGGGAGCTATGTGGCACTGCAGGGGACCAGCAACTCGCTGGGGATGGCGGGAACCCTTCAGGGGTGTCCAGGCTCTCCCACACGGCCCCTGTCCATCCCTGTTTTCCTCTGCCCAGTCCTGTGCCGGGACGTGTGTGCACACAGATGGCATGCCTGTATTTTACCACACTAACACTTCAGAGCAGGAACCTGCCCTCTCGGTTCACCCTCCGTCATTCACCACTGAGTATTGCAAATTAATTGCAAAAGTGTAAGCAGCAGTGGCGGTTTGGCCCTGGCGGCATTAAGCACCGTTGGACTCTGACAGCGTAGGGAGGAGAGGCCCTGGGGTGCAGGGTGTGAGCCAGGCACAGGGCGGCTCTCCCTGCTCCCAGGGATTTACAGTTGGAAGTAGAACAGGGCTGAAAACTCAGCCGGGATGGAGCAAATGGCTGGATGGTACCTGGAAAAGTAACACTGTATTTCTGAGTGGGTGAGCAGTGGCAAACCTCTCTCACTGCTATGCCATGATCTGCATGTCTCAAGGCACTTACCTCAGCACTGAGGGTGATTTTTGTCATAGCCATTGGTCCGATCCTGGCTCGGTCCTAGAAGACATGGGGATACGCTTGGGTAAAGATGCTTGGGCCACAAAGGGGCCGCAGCGGTGCGCAGGCTGTGGGCTGCACCAGGACTGGGGATGTGCAGGCACCGTGGAGGCTCTCCAGTAACCAGAAAGGACAACGAGGAAACCCAAAAGCTGGATCATCTTATGGTATTCTTGTGAACGTCATGCAGCTCGCCCAGGCATTAATGCTACTTTGGAACTGGCTGTTTCTGAAAAGCTACTTGCTTTTTTTTTTGTCTTGGGAAAACAGCAGATATTTTAATTTGAGCTTCACATGGATACATGGGAAATGCCATACAGGTGTCTGCCAGGCCCTCCAGGCAGAATCCGTCTTAGCGAGGTTGGAATGACAAAACGCAGTGCCACCCAGCCGTGTGTTCGGCATAACAAACCCATCAACACGATGGGATTCCTCCTCAGAGGCCCCTCTCAAGCCCCGGTGAGAAAACAGCAGCCTCATGTAAAGGAAACTCTTGCATGGGACATTTCCTGAGCTTTATGAGTTCATTAGAAAATTACTCAGCACAATAATAAATGCATCCAGAGCTTTGATATTTTGCACATCAGGTGGTAAAATAGTAGCTGTGAATAGATTGCCTGTATGAAGATTTTTGCCTTGAGCGCTGCAGTAGCAGATGGCCTAATAAATATGCAGTGCTCTAAAACGACGTTTGTAATTTGTGTGACCTAAGGTTTTTTTGTCTCCCACATGGATAAAATGCACAATCATCCAATAATAAACTTTTTAATAGATAAAAACCCTAAGCAGTGTAATGTAAGCATCGTTTGAAGTACACTAGCAGTACTGGGGTAGTAACAGTTGTACTAGGAGCCCAGCTGGTTTTCTTTATGAAAAGTATTTCAGTGTGGCTGTACCTGCTCAGCGCAGAGGACCCACTGCCGGCGTAGCCCCTGTCTTTTCCCTGGCAGTGGCCGGGGAGGATATCCATGAGGAGTGGGATGAGCACATGCTGTCAGTCCCCAGAAGCACTCCAGCCACACTACAAAAATAAAATTGTTTTTTATTTAATGGCTCTTGATAGCATTTTTCCTCTGTTGTTTTGCAACCACCTACCTTTCAAACCTGTCTGCTCTTCAAAACTCTTGGCAAAAGAACACGATAACAAAGGAAAAAGCCTGAGATCTGCTGAAGAGGCCACAGCTGCAGGGACGGATCACCAAACATTCTGGCTTCAGCAAATATTCAGCCCCGCTGCAGACATGCCGGACCGCTGTGCCTGACGGTGGGAGCCAACGCCAGCTGTTCAGGTGTCGACATCTCCTTTTCTCTTCCAGTGATGAGGGTACCTCTGTGCAGGGAGGTTTAAGGGCACCAGCACAGGGGCTGCATGAGGAGAGGGATGTATCTGGGCCACATTTTGACAAAACTAGAAAAACAACCTTTATCACAAGCACCATTTTGGTGCCCTTAGAGCAAAAAAAAAAGAGGTGGAACTGCTGGGGAGCTGTGCTCAGCTGGGGCACTTGGTGTTTGCATTGGCCTTGAAAAATGTCTCCAAAATGTCTCCAAAAATGTCTCTCAGCAGTGCATTGCGCATCCCTGCTCTCCAGCATCCCCAGCCTGGGTTCACTCTCATCTGCCACGCAGACTGGATGGCACACACTTGGAAAGGGATTAAAAGCATCACAAGGTTGTTGATTCACCACTGATTTACCACAGGAACCTTCATCTAATTCTTACCACATAGTTTAACGTCCACAGATTATTTTTCCTCTTGAAAACTGTCAAGCTTGGAAACAGAACTGCGTTTAGAGTGGCATGAGAAGAGCTAAATCCTGCTCGGGTCTTCGCCTCGTGGGCTGCCGCATGTGACCCCTTGGGAGCTCACGGCTGTTGCTGGGGTTTCATCCAGGGCGTTCGCATTTGCACTGGTTATAACGCCTGCAGCAGGATCCCAAAACATCACAGTTAGAACTGCCTGTGCAGCTGCTAACAAGCTGGTTAAACACCGAATAAGAAAAAATGACAAGTACTGTTGTTACACTTACATACTCCCATGGGTATCGTGAAGCCAAGCTTTCAGTTTATCAGGGAACTGAATTTAAATAGTTTTTTTCAAGGTGCCAAAAAAGGTGGCAGATAAGGATGCCAAGTTACTATAGTAACCACAAGGAAAGTGGTGATTATCAGGAATACCACATAGAAAAGACAGACTGGATTGTCTTTTCATTTTACATGTAGCTCATTGCTTAAAAAAATAGGCCCTTCCCTAAAATAAAGAAATACCATGGAAAAATAACTTGAATATGAAATGCATTATGCAAAATTATTTTCAAGGATTTTTCAGCCTGTGCAACCCTGCCATTTGACCCAACATTTAGAGGATGTGCCCCTAAATAGAATGCTTTATGGCTGAAGGGTATGTGAATAATAAAGCATGACTTTGCATGTTTTCTTACCTAGTAACCACCGCAGCAGAGGGGAAAAATCAATATTGATGTCCTGCTGTAAGCTCCTTAGGACAGAGCGTGGTCTCCGTTCGGCATGAGGAGGCTCACACCCCCCCACAGCACTTGGGTACAAGTGACAGCATCGCAGGCTCAAAGATTACAAAGTCCCAGCGACTCCTTGGAGGAGTCCGTGGTACCAGGTTGTCTGTGACCTGCGACTGGGCGCTGCTGCAGCCCCCAGAGACCTAAAGGCTGAAACTTGGTTATTTGGTTGGGCTTTGGAGAAAACCTCGGTAGATGGACCTAAAGCAAAAAGAGTGAGAGAAATGGGGAGAATCATTGCAGTGACACAGAAATGCACTGCTCTGGGCTGCGGCTAAAAAGTGTTTGAAAGATTTTTTCTTCCTCCTTAACTATCTGAGAGCTGGTTGACTGTTTTTTAGGAACTGGAAACAAAGCAGAGATGCCTGTCACACCTCACGTGTGTAAGGAACATAGAAAGGCCCGAGAGACCAGTCGATTGACTTGTGATCTGCTGACTCCAGCAGCTCTACCAAGCTATCTTCAATTCCTCTATTTTCAATGCACATCTAAGAAACATTAATGAAGCTTTACTACAATTTACTGCATTTCAAAATGTTCTCAAAAATCATAACTGATGCTGGGTCTGTAGAAATAAATCCCTGCAGACAGTTTCATTAACCTGAAACTTTATGCCCAGACACCGGTCTTTTTACCTGTTGGAAAGCACACTGTAGTGCGAACGATGTGATTCTCGGACTAAAACATTGCACATGACTGCTAGGAGCAAATCTCTGTGTTCTTCATCACTTGCCATAACTGCTGGCTTTGACAAATTGGCTAAACAAAAAGCATGCTGCGTGCCAGCAGTGCTTTAGTTCTAGGTTCACAGGATGATGATTAAGAAAAACATTGTGAGCAAAACTTACAGTCCTTGTGGCTAAGCCTTTCGTGCCGCTCAACTCACAGGTGTTGTTCACAGCATTATAGCAATCAATCCCTGCGGATGTTGCAGACATAAAGCTGCTAACTAGAACACAAAGGGCAAGGATCCCAAACTGCTGATTTTGAAAAGCAGGACTTACCTATAAAATACTACTGTGCTGATGACAGGAAAAGCGAGCGTATCTGGACTTGCCTCTGAACCTGTCTGCAACAACAGACTCCCCCTGAACCCAGGGTCGCTACCCGCCCGCCTCCCTCTGCCATTAATGGTGGGGTGAGAGTGTGGAGCCTCCAAGGGCTCCCTTTTGTCCGAGCTCTGCATGTCCACCGGTACACTTTTATACATGACACATTAGCGATTGCCTGCTGTGAAGCCCGAACAAGCATATCTACCCAGACAGGCGCTGGCAGACAACCCGCTGGACCTTCGCAGGCTTCTGACTCGTGAATAGCACACACCACTTTCCAGTCAGGTTTTTGTTGATTTTTTTTTCCCCCAAAGAGGGCAGTTATCTCAGTAGCATCAGTGACCCAGTCTGGATTCACAGCGGTGCCTTAGGACATCCAACCACTCCTGTGAGGAATGGGGCTCTGAAAGGAAAATTAGCAATACGTTTTAAATAGCCCTTGCCGCAGATACAGGGAGCACGGTCCTGATCACTAAATGATGCTAAAAAGAAAGTGGTTAAATATGCACAAGCATGTACAAGCTAGCATCTGGTTTTTGAAGGTCAAAATTATGATTTCATTGAACTTTTAAACTGATTATGGCGTTAGGAAGAACAGGCACAAATCTTTCTGGGAGAAACATGCTACGGCAGAGTAAGTAAATTATCTCAACACAGTATCTGTCTTCCTGTGGATTTCAGTGCTACTCTTCCTTGAATCAATTTGTGATGATATGTTTGTACCTGCCACAGAAGCCAAATACACAATCTGATCTTATGCCAAGGCACTATTAACAACTGCATTTTCAATTGATTCTAGGATATTCATTAACTGGGATCCATAATTACAAATAATTTACAGACATTTCATTTTAAATCACTTGCCAGTGAGCTTACTAAGCTCACTTTATGACATTCAAATACATTATTCTTAAAAATTCACTGAGTAATCAGCTTGCAAATAATTACAGCGAAATAGCACTGGGTATAATCAAGTAGAAACTTAGAACAAGAATCATCAGAAATGTCTATAGGTCACTTTTGCCATGAGATTTTGACATTCCCTTCAACTGTCTCCAGAAAGCCGTTACGTACTGAGCCAGTGGACTCCAAAGCTGCTCCACTAACTCAACTCCACCACAACACAACTCCTTGGACTCCTTGTTTCATGGGCAACCCCTGCCCCACACCTTCTCTTCAATACCAGGCAGCTGATTTTTTGAATGATTTATTTACCCTTTGAGCAAGTGTCCTGTTGGGTGGGGAGGACACTAGCGGTGAGCAGCACTGCAGTGTTGCAGAATCTCCCTTGCTCTGGGGCTGGAAATGCCGGGCACTGCTTGGAGCTAAGGAGCAGCCATGGCAATGCAGAAACATCAAGATCAGGTTAATTGGTTTTTAGAGCAGACAAAGCTTGACATGTCTCCATGTGCAGTACTTTATTCATTTCATATAATGATTTCATTTTCAAAGGCTATGTATGGTCTGGTTTATATCTATAGTCTTTCTCCATGATCAATAGGGATATTTTATGTACCATAGAAAAAAAATTGCACAGTGATGCGCGCAATTTAAATCTCTAAGCTGGAACTTCAGGACCCTCACTGAAAACTGCACTGAAACACAATACAGATAGGTTAAATAAATTATATTCTTTTATTGCAAGGTGTAATGGAAAAACTAATACAAACATGTAAGACCTGGACCCTGAACACAGCTTTCCATATGAATCATAAACACACCTTCTTGCCTTACACAAAACAAGGCTCCAATTTTTGAGTGTTGAAGCAATCACTCTTGCTGCTCTTCAGTCCTATGTTAAATTACACCAGCAAAGCGGACAGTAGCTGGTACTCTCCCAGCCTGCCACATTTACTCATCGTGGTCTAGATTTATAAACTGCCCATGCACACACCATAAAGTACACCGTGCTCTACACACGGTACCAGCCTACAGCTTGACATCATCCCATTACTGTAATATGCAACAGTGGAGGATTTCTTGAAGATGAGGAAAACACTGCATTCTCTGATGACTGAAGGGAGAGAGTGAGCTTATGAAATAGAGGCCTTTGAACAACACACTGTGTATCTTAGAGTACAAAGAATAAGATAGCTCAAAACCAATTAAAAATGTACAGTAAGCAAGTAGTGAAAAAATTCATTTTATTTGAGTAAAACCATAATTTACAGATGAACAACACAAACCCTCTTGATTCAACTTCATTTGTTTCCATACAGAACCTTTGAATATCAGAAATAAATTAGACTAGCAAATAAATGTCTTAGTCACAAGGAACTTTTATGTTATGTGATTTTCCACTGCATTACAACTTAATACAAAACTATAAAAATAAGACACTATTTACAAAATATATTCATTTGCAAAACTATTGGTTAATTCAAGTTTTAAGTTACATGATAAATTATACAGCTCAGTCACACTTTACAAACAGTTAAAAGATAAACCTACTCTGAATACAAAACGATATCCTCTCATGATCTGACTATGCCAATTCATAGTACTTCCCAGAATCTGGATCAAAGTAACAGTTCAGACATGGATCATACAAAAGAGTCAAAACTTCCTCATCTCCTTCAGCATTGAGGTCATCTTCACCTGTGTTAAGTGTGAAAAGTAAGAATAAATCCCTCTTATTCACTTAGACAATAACATGGAAATATAAAGTTTTTCTTTAAAGTGTATAATCTTTTGACTTCTGAATTGTTACCTTCAAGATAACAGCAATTCACATTTTTATTATATTTCTGAAGACTTGGATTTACTTGAGCTGAAATGAGGTCAGTCAGAGTTTGCTTAACAACTGGACTTTCAAAGTCCAATGGAGCAGTTCAGCAGAAGTACCTTTACTGATAGTGGATCAAAGTATTCGTAAGTGACATTTTTCTTAAACGATAATGTTCTAGTATGAACAGAGACAGTCAGTGTGTACGTAAGGCCTATAAGAATGAAAGAATTTGAATATCTGGTATCCAATACGTCACCTAAATGTCCAGTATCGGTAAATCTGTACAAAGGAGCTTTCAATACCGAGAGGAAATAAGATTCTTTCAGACAATAAAAATTTTAAATCTAGGTTGTCTAAAGTTATGTAAAATGCAAGAACGTTTTCAGGTAACAGAAACGAATCCTTAGCCTAAAATACACTGATAAAGCCATACAGACTTTTATTACGGATGCTTTATATATTGTAGCTCCTTTTCTAAATCTGTCTATCTTTCATATAAGCTAAATCTAAGTTATATGATCTATAGCTGTTTGATAGGAAATAGTTCACAGTTGAACGCAATCTGTATCTCGAATTCCATCATAAATGTTCATCTCGTTCTCAGACTGCTAATACAAACTGAATGCTTTGTATGCCCTAACACCTCATAATAACTAATGGCCTGTTACGCTAACAGCAGCAGTTTCACAGCACTTAGAACCTATTTACAGCCAGGACCACACAACGATATATAGGTTACATTATCGAGAGACCAGAAAGTGGGCTGGTGCATTTAATGCATACAGAAGTGTGCACAGTATCGTTTGGGAAGAGATTTCATTTCTGTTTCCTCAGTAGCATTAACAAATGCCATCGGAAAGAAACTCTCTCTTACTGCAACCAAAGGTAAAAAGGTAAAGCTAAATCGTTGCCCTCCTTGCTGTGGGTACTTCATCAGGCCTGGTAAGGTAAATGAGGTTAACTGAGATATTTGGTTTGGATAGCTCTTGGGAAAAATTATGCAGCGCAGAAAGAAGGCGTAGAACCGAACGTCTTTTTCTACACTTCAGATCATAGTAAACAAGCAAATGATATTCAAGCCTCATTCCCTCACACAGCCTTACATTTTCACCTGAAACCATGGTGTTATTTCCATTGAATTCTTCCTTTTATTATTTTTGCTTTTCCCTGCCTATGCTTCTCTTCAAAATGATTCTCTTCTCTAAGCTTAAATCTCCTTCCCTCTCTACCTAGGAACTGGCCTCTCAATACACTCCCTGGCTTGATTTAGGAATAAGAAATTCTTCAGACTCATCAGGGGTGTACCTCTTTCCCTGTGTGCCTTGAATTCATACCAAATCAGAATTAGATTGCATCCAGGACTAGCTGGATTGATACCTTTACAGCAATAATCCCCTGCATGTATTTTCATGTGAATAAGAAGAGAACTTAGTTTTCTAGATGTATCTTGTTTTTAAAGTTAGGCTTCCTTCTTTTAGCATCTCACAATATCCCCAAATGCATTCTAGATGTTGCAACAGCTTTCCAATGGCAGCACGGAGTATTCAGTTTTGAACAATTTAAAAAACCATATGAAAACCTCAATTCTGTTCTTCTACTTCCTAAAAAGAAGTACGAATTAAATTAAGTGACATTCTTCTACAAGACTCAACTAACGTGTAACGGTTGTGTTAGAAGGCATCTTTCTACTTTCAAGTGGTATATTGTGTGCAACCTGACTGTATGTAGGAATGAAGTGTCCATGGCTAAATTAACTGATAAACAAATCACTTTCCAAGAAAATCTTCATAGCTGTTTATGCGGTCACTATCCATACTTTCGGGGTTGAAGTTGCTCAGGATTGCATGAAAAAACCTCTTGGCAGTTTAATATGAATATCATGGTGAAAGCAAAATCAAAGCTTTTGTTCTTAAATCACTATAAAATTAAACATCAGCTGTCAGTAGAAGGGATGCTGAAAAGAATACTGCTAATATTTTCTCCGATATGATCCTTGAACATTGAACTACAGTGCTCAAATCTACACTGTAATTATGTACTCCAGGGTTACCATATGACTACTGTCAACAGCTATAGTCCAAGAAAGAAGACTGTTTACTAGTTCCTAGAGCACCATCTTAAGACAAGTAACGAGATACAATAAAGGAAGTTCCAGAGAATTTATGACTCTGCCTTTGTCACTTACTCTGGAAACTTTCTTGTATGACTTGTTATGTCAAGATAAACGAAGTTATCTTTAAATCAGAAATATCAGTGCTCAATACGGGAAAAATCTATGGAAATTTATCCTATTTATGAGTCTAAATTTTCTTCTTGATTGTCTTGTGAAACCTGTTGAATAGAAGACTACTTCTCATTACGTCTCCCTGTTTAACTATGTACTATGGATGGTGCAAACGTTAAGAAATGAACTATAGAGTAAAACGCTTTCTTAGAAATGAATCAGCTTTTTTCCCCAAAGTTATGCCCCAACTTAAAGACTTTTTCCAAATATAAGAATTAAAGAATTTTTATAAATATACTAATGCTATACTAGCTATTATTCTTTAAGGATACTTTTAGATAAAATTGATATCTTGAATAGATTATGACTCACTGCAGATTTTCAGTACTGATAATATGCTTTTGTTATCCTGTGATACTTGGAATACTGGAAAAATGCACACACACAAAAATTAATCTTGTGACACTTAAGTCACTTCCCAACATGAGACATAGCTCATTTTCTAATGTGATATTTAAAAAAAAAAAAAAAAAGTGAGTAGGTCAGCAGAATTTTCTGGAACGAATTTAAGAATTCAGTTTGTTGATCATATCTCGTACTTACTTGTCAGTAATAAAACTGTTCTTTTGTCACACAAATAACTAACCTCAAGTGAAGTGATTAAGGAAAAAAAAGGTTTTTTTTGAAGCGCTAGAGATGTATCACAGGACAAGACCTATTTAGCATCTCTTTCAAAAATCATACTTCAAACCATCTAGTTACCATGGTCTATCAAAATTTTTTTTAAACCACGATATCTAGGAAAACACACAGATTTGTGTTTGATGGGTACAATCTAATCTGGTAGGTGTGTATTACATGGCACTGCATTTTCACACACCACCACATTACATCCAAAGATCTGTGTTTAACTTAAGCATATCTTTTATGTGAGCAAAACCATGTCAGTTTTCTCTCAATATAATGCAAGGACATTATTTTCCAAGGACTGTAAACAATCAGAAAGGGAGGTTTGGAGTTGCCTGAAGATGCTGTATATTGTACAGGTACCCCCTTACTTTGCCCATCAGGCCTCCCTACCCACAGCTGCTACGATTACTCTGCTTCTTCTCTGCTACTTTAATAGCGAAGGGCGTGTAGTAGTTCAGAAAAAATCCAAACTGTCCTGTTTGGGGAGGGCAGGTCATGGAATGGCTTTGTTGTTCTCTTTTATTTCCTCCAGCTTCTTGGGGAAATGAAGCTTGATCACTTCAACACTATGGCAGGTTTTTGGGAGTATTTGGAGATAGAAAAGTTTCTGTGTGAAGTTATCAAAATTACAAATATCATACATATACATGAGTCAGAATTTAATTTGATTGAATAAAGGCACAAAAATAAAAAGCCAAAATAAAAAGCTATGGTATATAGAGATTTTCTGTTCTCCAAATGTGCAATCATGGACACATGATGTAAAATACTTCAGTGTAAAGGAAAATGGGTTTAGGAACAATTCACAAAACAGTTTGGAAATTCTAGTGTGAATAACAGAAGAAATCCAACAAATTCCCAAGTATACTTCTTTTTCAAAGCTTTTTAAAGACAATAATCCAATTTTCAAAATGTACCGAAATTCTAGCTTTACTGCAGCAAGCCTTGGATTTCATAATACCAACACAAAAAATTCTCAGAGACCTATCACAAATTTATACCCAACATGCCTTTAACTCAAGGATTACTGTCCAATTCTCTTTGGCTTACTTAGGACCCTTAACAAAACATATTGATTCTTCAAAGCAAGGTCCCTTCCTGACAGCAAAATTCTATTTTGCTGTCATAAACAATTATAAATATACATCTATGAAAACATTCCCAATTTCAGAGGCATAATCTATTTTAGACAGTAAATCACTGAGACATCTTCATCCCTTGGGCAGCCAAAATACACAGGTCAGATTTATGAGATTTCACATTGAATTCCCCAGACTTAAAGAAAAATGTAGATATCTACCCTGTTTCCTAAGACAACAGATAAGAAAAAAGGGCATTTGAAGAAAACAAGGTATTTGTTTTATTCTATTGTTGTTGACTTTCCACTTTCGGCTCAGTTCTTTGCCATTCTCTAAGCAAACAACGTTAATAAACAAAAACCTGTAACACTTTAGGTGGTGACAACAGTCTTTACTCAGGACATCACGCTGAGATTTCATTTAAGGCTAAATCTGAAATTTTTCTTCATAAGAGAAGTGTCACTTACGTAAGCGTAATTGTGCTTCTGAAAAAGAATGTTTAGGCTTTGTGTTCTTTCTTTCATAGGTTTGCCATCCCCACTAGCATAAATTCCTTATTTAAAACAAATAAGATTCATTTTTTATGAGTTAATCCATATCGAGCCAGAACATTAGGATACCACAACTGCATAAGTTATTCTTCTATCAGAGGCAAATAACACTGCATGGAAAACTCTGCACGCTTGAGCTGAGAATAATAAATAAGAGAACTTGGAACCAAAAGGTAGCAGTACAGAAAACTACAAAGGCAGCACCAGTACTGCAGAAACAGCATTTAGAAATGTCTTTCTACCCAGGTCCTTTTCATTGCCTTCATAAATTCCTACCTGGAATACTCTGATTTGTTGAAGATTTAGTGTGCTCTTCCAGTTGTTGGCTTCCAGGAATGATGGGGGGACTGAACACGTTCAGCCAGTCCCTGGAAAATACAAACAAAAATATCATTCATAAAAGCACGGTTTGTGTTCCTATTTATTCTAATTCTTTTGATCATTAAAAAAATTTCAAAGGAAATTGCAGATTTTTGAGTGTGATGAAACAAAATCAAGCTGGATTTTATTATTATAAAAATAAACTTTACAGTTAATACAATTCTTAAATGTTAAGGTTTCCTTCCTTCCTTAGCCTTTTCACCTGTTCTGTTCACACTAAAAATCTGTGTTTTAAGTTGGATTTGCTTTGCAGATTTCAGTTGGTATTGCTCTCTCAGCAAAAGGTGTAGATGAGGTGTGATCCATAATCCACAAAGCTATGCTTTGAAAGCCTACGGGACTCACGAGAGTCTTTTTCTGAGGAATAAAGACATGGGATGAACAACCTGTGCTTGATGAGAGACTGCGGGGGTCAATTTGATTAAAAATCCTTACCCTCTCTCAGGAAAAAGGGTTAAAGACAATCACAAAAGATGTGTTTGCTTACCACTTGGTGCTGCCTGGAGCCCCCGTAATAGGGTGACATAGCAAGTGCTCTACCTTTCACAGTCTGGATGGTCGGGGAGTTAGAGCTGAGCTTAGACATGAGATGGATGCCACCAACAGTGTGATACCAACTCAGTGCTCATGAACTGTGGGACAGCTGATTTGTATTAAATAATTTAATCTTTCCAATTTAATTTACCTTTAAAATTTTTCAATAAAAGGATGGAATTAGTGATCAGAGCTAAGAATAACATACTAACAGTTTTCTAGTGTTTTTAAGAAGGAAATATAGGATTGAGTCAGGATCTTATTGTTGCTAGAATTGTTGATATTGAAAAAAAACTTTGTTAGGTAAATACATTATAAACAATTGTAACAAATTTTTATTGCTATAAAATGTTATATGTTATAAATAAAAAAATTGTTATTGAGCATAACATGATTTTAGCTACTGGCAAGACTATACAGAAGACCCTTCTCATCACAGCTGTCACATATCTATTTTGCTTCTGTAAAAAAACAGTTTTGATGGGATCTTTACCATAGAGGGGGGAGTACAGACCTTCTTCACCTATTCAATTTAATGGGCAATTTATGCCTCTCCCAAACACTACTTTGTGATAGCGTTTAAAGATGATTTTCATGTTATCATACATTCATGCAAAGTTCAATATTCATTTCACATGTGCCACTTTATGATACACTTTGATTGTTACAGCTCAAAAAAGGAAAGCAGAACAGTTGTTTTTATTATTGTTATTGCTTTTTATGGCAAACTGAACTGCAGACGTTCACTGAAAAAGTGGGTAGGAAACACAAGAATCAGAGGTCACACATGTTATACTATCTATCAGAGAAAGATAGCTCTGGAAGGACACACTGAAGTCACAAACTTCAGACATTCCTTGTGCAGGTAACCACGTCTTGTAATTCTTTTCATATATGAAACTAATCTCTGTACACTGTGTATAGCTGATGCTCTCTTAAGTTCCCATCTCTCCTCTTCAACAGTAAAGAGCTGTAATACATTAAAGCTTCCATACAACCATTAACTAGACTAAGTAATTGCAAGATAACACTTGAACACAGAATTCAAGGGACCTGTCGTGGTTTAACCCCAGCCAGCAACTAAGCACCACGCAGCCGCTCGCTCACCCCCCCACCGGTGGGATGGGGAAGAGGATCGGAAGGGCAAAAGGGGAAAACTCATGGGTTGAGATAAAAACAGTTTAATAACTAAAGTAAAATAAAAAAAAAGAACAGTAGTAATACAAAGCAAGCGGTACACTGTACAATTGCTCACCACCCGCCGACCGATGCCCAGCACGTCCCCCAAGCAGCGATTGAACCCCTCCCCGGCCAACTCCCCTGCTTATATACTGAGCATGACATCACATGGTATGGAATAGCCCCCGCCCAGTCTGAGTCAGCTGCCCCAGCTGTGCCCCTCCCAGCCTCCCATGCCCCTGGCAGAGCATGGGAAGCTGAAAAGTCCTTGACCAGTGTGAGCACCACTTAGCAAGTACTTAGCACTACTTAACAAGAACCAAAACATCAGTGTATCATTGACATTGTTCTCAACCTAGACCCAAAACACAGCCCCATACCAGCTACCAGGAAGAAAACCAACTCCATCCCAGCCAAAACCAGGACAGGACCTCAGTAAATCATCTCATTTTGATAGAACCAGATCCATCCTTTTTGACCAACCTATTTCACTGCAAGGCACGGGGAACAGAATGGAAAAGGGGTCTTTAAATTCCCTCATGTTTGCTTCATGCTGGTGGGAACAGTCCAGCTCTACCGAGTAAATTAAACTTGGTTCAGGGTTGATTTAACTTATGTCTGGCCATGGCTGTTCCAAGAGCTGGCACAAAAGCATTATGCATGCAAACTTGTGCTAGAGGCCAGGAAGATTAGCCAGAGCTGTAGAGGTAACTTCAACATCCATGGCTTCCTCTAGAAGGGATGAAATTTTCCCAAGTTTGACAGATTTCTTTACATTGCCAGACTGTAATTGTCTCAACTCAATTGTCCAACACCGAGTAAACAGGTAATGTATTCTGCTTTCTGAAAAGCCTTGATGATCTCATGTAAGATTTGCTTCTGACAGAGAAATCTGGCAAGGCTCAGTCATGTGTTATAATTGCTAAAAGATGCCAATTGCTTTTTTTTTTTGTTAGTTTTTCTGCTACTTCTAGACTTGTTATTGATTCCACATCATCTCCTGTTGGCATGTGCGCATAATCTGGGGTGAATCAGGGGACAACCACCTATCTGCTTGCAGTCAAAATGGAAAAAACTAATTTTCTGCCTCAGGAAACAGAACTGCTGGTGTAGAAATCCAGCAAGTAGTATAGCAGATTTAAAGGAAGAGATATTGAATTTTCCATCATTTCAATATGTAAAAAACATACTTCAGAATTTTTTTATACCATCATATTATTTTCACATATATGGCCAACTTCACAACCAATCCTTGTCCTCTTCTGCTCTTCAGCTAATGCCAGTGAGAAGTGGTACAACTAATCCACACAGCAATATGCTTGCTTAGGCATCTCATTATTAGCGCGCTCTGTCTTTGCTCACCATAGCTGCATTCCCTGAATACAGCCGAAGACTCTTTGTTTACACCAAAGCTTCAGAAGTTTTTAGGAATAACAGTTCAATGCATGCTATGATATCCAGTAGCATGGTATAAGATATTTTCCATTTCTGCCACTTGCACGTGTGGTTTGTGCTGGGTCAGAATCAGCCAACATAAGCCTACCACCAGAATCTGCCCATGCTCGTAGGATGTGGTCCGAGAGCACAAAGCATTATCACTTACCCGATTCTCTGCAATTGCACTGAAACACAGTGTCAGCAAAGGCAATCTCTTAGAGAAATTGCGGCAATTTTAGAGAAGGTAAGGAAGAACTATTAGTGCCAATCTACACCTCTGCTTCCCAAGCCACCCTTTCTTCCAAATTCACTACAGCTTTTTTAAAAGACAATGATGTCTGAGATCCAGAGAAGAACTAGAATATTTCTGCTAGGAAGACTGCTGAAGCAAAAGTGGTGCAAGGACAGAGGAAAGACAATGCCTGCTTCTAAAGAGGATTATCTCAGTCAGACCAACAAATGTAGTTAGAAAAGTAAAAAAGCTTTAGAGTATATATGCAGTTCTACACGTCTGGCACAAAACAGAAGAGTTTGAAGATACGTGTTTTTCATATAAAATATGTATCAGAGAATTTCTAAAGAAAATAGTTGGTACTTGGAAAGCAGAGAGGATGTTAGGAAGAAGGAAAGAAAAATAATAAGGCAATTACTGCCAATGGAAAAGAATGAGACAATTCATTTAGAGAACATTGAGGGAGGGAGGGAGGTGATCATGTGACATTGAACCAGTATTTCTGTTAAATTAATAGTTCTTATTACTCAGGAAATTGATGAATTTTACTTTGAAGTCTCATCTCTGGAAGGTCTTCCTGAAAGATCAAGTCTGAGAAATCAGAGATGGGATGATCTGTGAGTAGCTGGATGATTTTGTCTTTGATTTTGTCCTTCATTTATTGGAATCAATTCTCTTGTAAAGGCGTTGTTCAGTTTCATCTTTATACTTATTTTGATGCATCTGGCTTAGTAGATGAATTATTATTTTCTCTAGTAGGTGCAAGTGTAAGATCTAGGGGTTTTGACGGTTGTAAAGGGGGGCCAAGGAGTGTTTATTTATGATAGAGGAAACAGAGATGTGTTGGCGAGTTTAATATTTCCTATTAAGACAGTCTAGATTCAGTTCATGTTTTTTTCTCTCAATGTCCAAGAAAAACGAATAGTTTTGCTATTCAACCTCCTCCCAGCAAGACAAATAATCAAAACACTACAATATCAGGGATTCATTGTTGACTTAATATTAATTTTAAGATTGAAATATTTTACACAATATATTTTAAAAACTGGTTTATTACTTCCAGATGTGACTTAGCAATGTCTAAATCAACTTTTCCTAAAATCTTGAAAAAAAAAATTCATGAGTGCAGAAATCTTCTTGGCCAAATTGCAGTAGACAGTAAATATTGGCAGTTGATTGATAAACCTCTGAAAAGTGTGATTACAGTGGTAATTCTGATAAATGCTGTAGTCTAGCAGTCAAGACAGACTCTTCCACAATGAAATCTGCAGTTGCTTTTAGGAAGCAACTAAAGCATGTATGTGTGTGAGAAAGTGTATGAGTTAATTTAAAAAAAAAAAAAATCCTGAAAAATTTGTAGACCTTGCCTAAAAGCAAAGCCCAGCATGGAGACAACCAGCAATATTCTGAGAAGTGCAGGTGGTGGCCTGTGTTCCCATTCATTTTGTTTTTATTCTGACTGAATAAAGAATATTTTTTGGGGGAACTTCTTTAAGAAGCTAGTTTATCTCCTTAAACCAGAAAAGCTAATCACGTATTCTGACTAATTAAAGGCACTCTATTTATGCTATCAATGCCTCCAGCTGTAATTAATACAATCAACATGCAATAAACTATGTAGAGCTTTCCTGATAACAATGTGAAATGCTAAGTACTGTCTTTTGACATTGTGAGTTGCATTGTATGAAGGCTCAGAATAGCTTCCGCACACATTCAAAGCATCACGCACCTTTAACGATTGCACTGAAATTCCTCATTATTCTGAAAGCTATTCTCCATACCAAAATACAATAAAAAATATTATATAAACTTGTTATATTATGGTCTTTTCTCAAAAAATACTTTCAGAAAATAATTGTCATATACTGAAATATCACATGATAGCTGAACTGTGATGGAAAGCAAAAGAATCTTTTGGACTTATGAACATCATTTTCAGTTTTATTACAGTCTGTAAAATTTGCAGAAAATGGCATCCATCAGTAAAATCTGTTGAGAAAATTAGTGATGCTTTACTAAGTAGCACTTATGAATGACAATGTATCAAAATTTTTACCCTCAACAGAAATCCAAAGAATCAGAGGGTTTTGATTTAAATCTTACTGAACACCTTTGATACTTTGAATTTTTTCAGATATTTTTGCTTTTTAGTCTATCCTACTGACTAGACTGAGAAAATGGCAAATCACTTAGTATAAAGATTTTTAATGTTGCTGTGAATTGAGATAGCATACTTTATTGCATTTCTTTTGGATCAGATTTAATCGATATGACTTAAATCAATGGGTTCATTTATCCACGTTATTAACAAAATTAAAATCCTTCAAAGTTTTGGTACGGTATAAAATCTATACAGGAATTAAAAGGAATATTCAAATTATTCGGTCAGCCTGGCAGCATACTTAAAAAACGTAAGGCAAGGGCTACATTATATCAAATCACAGGATGAAAAAACAACATCAGTTTTGTATCATTAAGAACACATCAAACTGACAGACTATTAAGCATCTGAAGAGTACAATCAATAAAGAACACAAAAGATGATATTTAACTGCATGAACTACTTAGTAAATCTTTATGAATACTAGAGGAGAACTGGATCATGCCTGAGTGATAATAAGAGGAGCACGTTTGCTGAATTATTTTTTACAGTGGATAATTTGACTAACTCTGTGGAGGGCCAGAGAATGCCAAGAGTATAAAAATATTTTAATCAATCAAGGGTATAAAAATATTTTAAGGAAAAAAAGGACCAATTCTTGACATCTTGTGCAACTATCAACTAAAATCTCAGCACATACTTCTATTGTATTAGTAATATTTAATGCCACATGAAGCAAATTCTGCTGCAGATGCTCCAAGTGAATAATACCTTACCATCATCCACTGAATGCAAAGTGCTAGCTCATATCACAAGTATGGTTCAGTACAGCCTAAATATTCAATTCAGAGCTATTTCTCTCACTTGTTCGGATTTTTAATTTTATCTATTTAAGAAAGGTTGTTAGAGACTAACTCAGTTCTTAGATAAATCAATAAAAAGTCACCTAGCTTTGTAACACCCCTCACCGATTCCCTGCAACATCTTTTTTTGGAGCATATATTACTTGGTAGGCTCCTCTAGGTTAGCAGATGTGAATTTTCAATTATTTACATATCTGCTGATATTTACATGCTGATATTTACATATCTGCTGTTTCAGTAGTGAAGCAAGGACTTATGAAGGCTATTAACAATAAGATGTGTGTTACGTATAAAATGCAATCATATTTGAAAAAATGTTGAAATCAAATTCCAGGTCCTGCCACTATATATGTCTGTAATAATTGTGAAGTCATCTTAGTCTTAAATTGTCCATTATTGTATCTGAAATGCTTCAAACAATTTCAATTTTTGAACATTCTTAAAGTTCTTATATAAATATGCCATAAACCAAGAAACATTCAATATTAATTTATACATCAATAACTGTTCAGTGCTACTCAGCTCCAGGTGGGAAAAACAGTATATTTATAATGGAAAACTGAGTGAGTATACAGATGATGATATACTACCAAAAGAATAGAGAGTACACTTATACATACAAACCAAGGATTTTTTCAATGCACATTTTAACAAAAATCTTGAAAAATAACACAAATACACATGTCCATATGACATTGCATGAACCGAAAGCTCTATTTTAAAAAGACACATCCTAAGTATTTAAGGGCAACCCGGCAATACGTTGATGATTAAAAAAATGCAATCCGTGAGCTACATTGTATTATTCTCCTGGTGTGTTATTGTAGTTTCAAAATATCATTAAATCAGCACAAACCAACACTTATCATTTCCTGCACATTTTTCAGTGAGCTGCATTCTGACTATGAGTAATCTGTTAATCTGTTCTTTGCCTCACAATCCGTCAAAGTGACAGCTTCATTCCATCCCTAATACATAATATCTTCATTTACTGTATGCCTTACTGGAATTTTCTTTTTTTGCTAGCACAAAGATTTAGGAAATCACAAGCATATTTACAGAATGCCTTTTTCCTTCCTCCAAACCACTTCAGCAAGTCCAGCCTGCAAAATACCATACTTCTAATGGAGGCAGAGAGACCTCCTTAAAAACTAAATTATTTAATTTTCAATGTATTAGTAACGAAAAAAAAATCATAAAGAGCACAAGTGCAACTGTGCATGGAAGACTTGAATCTGCTCTTAGAGTCTTAAATCTGTAAATGAACTGGCTTATGGGTGCTAGATTAGATTCAAGGATAACAAAGGAGATGTGAATCCTACTTACTAAACAAGATATTTAGATAGTGTAAGGTGCTATTACCAGTGCGTACAGTATAATCACGCTGACTGGTATTAGCTGAAAGTTTGACCTGTTAATGCTAGCCCATTTTTTCTTTCATTATCAAAGTTCAAATGACAAATTTGTGCAGGTTATTAAAAACATACACGGTCATCTACACCAGTCTAAAAATACGAATGACCTGAATTTGGAGGTTTAACAGCTTAGTAATTAATTTATTGTGCTATTTGGTCAATATTTTGATGTTAAATACATGAAACTTTTATCATAGCTTCTGTTAAATGACAGTACCATTGGAATTTACTTAAAGACTAAACCCCTAGTTCATCACCATGTTAGCTTGCTGGCCAGATTATAGTCTCGATATTCACTAGCAATATAAATGACACTAGTAGAGAAAACCAGTGTTTTATCATCTAATTTAAGAAAAATACAAGCCCTTTCTTCTTTGCTAGCTTTGATTCATTTATCAGAAGATCAGCTGTATAAATTGGAAGTAATGAATTTGCAAAGGTGTGTTAAAATTCCTTCATATTACTCTAATCTCAAGCAAGTAAATTCTAATACCTACATCAGATAGTCATTGACCAGTGAATCAAATGGATTTCCACATTTAATCAAATGCCCATTAGGTAGGGTGTGCTTCCTTTTTTACATATATGTAACAATTAATTAAACCATTCATTTAAAAAATTATATTTTAATATTCCACCAGTTCAGGAAACACCTGAATCTAGTACCTAACGAGTCTTGTTGCAATTAAAGTAATTCCTTTTCTCCACAGCCAGCTGCCAACAGCATCTTACTGTTCTGTGCATCCTGGATGTAGACTGCATCCCATTTAACTTTTAATGGATGACATGGAGCCAGAAGGCTTTTAAAAATCAATGGAGAGACATGACTCAACAGAACACTAACTTCAATATTATCAAACTTGTTAAAGGTGATGCTGTTGAATACTTCCAGTCTGTGAAAACTACCTTTCTTTTTCAGAAAAGTAAAAAAAAAAAAAAGTATGCAAGAAAACTCTGACCTTTCAGTATATTAATGCAATGAATGGTACAGCATGAAGCTGGAGACGTAATCATTACCACAAAGTGAGAAGTATGCTTCTTCAACAACACCAAGTTTTGTCAACAACAAATGTAAAATAACATAAAGGAATCAAAACCAACACTCTTGCACAAATGATACTGGAATAGCAGGGAAGGGAGGTGTGGGCATTTGTGCCCTTGGAAACCCAGAGAGTTTTGCTCTGTAAGAAAATGTTGTATGTATATGGGATGTCAGTCAAGGAGCCTGATTTGTCCGTATTTAGATAAGCTTCCAGTTCAGACGGAGGATGGAGGAATAAATATGTATTTCCATAGATGGGGGCTGGTTAGTGGTAGTAAGCTGCTTCTTTCCAGAAAAGGGAACAACTGGTACAAACCTATTTGGAAGCTTGCCTGCCCTGTGAACTGCCCTGAAATCCCAAGGCTCTAAGAATTGCCAGAAGTTGGACTCAGACCTTAGATGCTGGCTTGTGGCTGGACCGAAGTGCCTTGTCATCCGTAAACACTGGAGATCCCCTGGAAGAAGACACGCTGGCAAAGGGCCATAGCAACAGTTCAACGGACTACTGAAGGAGCGATTGCAACCCTCTGCGAACAGCGAATCCCGGACTTGTTACAAGATAACGCCTATCTCTTCCTTTCAATCTAAGAGATCTTAGAGGCATGTAAAGTCTTTTACTGCCTCTTCTCCATCTCTACCTATAAGCACGGTCAGCCAACTCTGTTTGAATGGCCCAGGAATATTCAGAAAACGGGTGGAACCAATAAAAAACATTCTCAATAACTCCTGAAGCTACAAAAAAAAAAAGAGAGATAAATGACCCTATATTAAAATAGATGCCACAGCATGTTTGGAAGCATTTGCCATGTTGTATATTCAAACCCTTAGTGTATACGCTGCCACGTTTTCATGTTCTCAGATTCCTGTACAAGGGAAAGCCATTTTTGGATTATTTTAACAAGCTTTTACGTATTAGCCACTTGGTTCTCAACAACATTTCTGCAGCTAAGCTGTTTACCATCATGATTAAAAAATTTAACCTTTTCAATTAGATGTTTCCTGTGCCATTTGCTTCGTTTGTCATGTTCTTTTTCATGCATATTATAGTCTGACAAACGCAGCAGAACCTTGCTAATTCAGATTAACGACTGGGAGACCTATTGCAAATTACTCCATTTTGTGGATGAGTAAAGTAACTGAACAATACAATGAAAAAGCAAAGTACATTTTGTGATACATTGTTCTTGTTCACTTATTTTGACAACTGTTGTGTAATTTTATAATACTTCATAATGCAATATTGTCTGTTTTGCAGAAATAATGGAGTTGTATGACTTTGATCTTGTAATGAATCATAAAAATAAATACGATCCTTTGTTTGCAAAACTCGACCTTTAAATTTGCTTCTTAACTTTATGTTATTCTGCTATTTAAGCCTTTCCTTGGAAATACGGGAGACAAAGACCTTTTGTGTCTGAATTTCACATCATGCATGCTGGAGAAGTTCTGGTGTAGTGCAAATAAATATTATAACTACAGTCCTTCTTTTACTGCACCATTTTGTAGGTGAGTTTAATCTTACTGAATCTCTCAGTGATGTAATAACACATGCATCAGCTATTGGAATGTTTAGTTTTCATGTGGGACAGATGAGAGTACTTGAATGGTAGTCCCCAAGCTGAACGTGCTTTTAATACTTGAGAATTTGCAGTGGATGTGTTTTTGTGCTGGAATCATTGATACACTATGCAAATTTCAGGTGCCATGATAATGGGAACATTTATGGCAACAACAGGTTCTAAAAAAAGACTTCGGTAGGAGGAACTTTTAAAGAAGGCGAAAGAAATAATTGATTTCCTAAAATCTATAGACGGATAAGAGTTATGCATAGAAAGAGTTGTTCATTATATTTAACTAATTTACCAGAATTTTACTAGTAATCAAGTTTGAAAAATGTCAACGTGTATTTAGTTAAACATGTTTATCCATTTTATGATTAATTATCTGAACTACTATGCGTGCATATCATTACAAAAATAAGAAAATCACATCGTTTGATAAAGTAGTAATTAAGGATATGGGTTCTGCTTTTTTCATATTAAGGTAAAATGTACAACTTCTGAAAAGTTTATCATTATTGTCCTCAAACACATTAATATGCAAGTCAATGAAACATTTCTTTTGTGATGATAAATCTCAAATCTGTAACGTTTATCATAATTGGAGAGATACCTTACCAAGAAAGGGAAGAAAATGTTATTAGGTTTTTTGGGTTGGTTTTTTTTTTGGTTTTTTTTTTTTATTCTAGAGGAGAGAAGAATGATGAGCTCCTGATCAGTCTCATGTAACACATGTAGGTTACAGCGACAAGACAGCTTGCTGTAGTCAGGCCGTACCAAGCCCATGTGAAGTGAGGTCAGTGACTATTAATCATTTGTCAAAGACTGCAGGCCCTTATCAGCCAATTATAGATACAAGGAACTTTATATCACATCCACAAGCGGCAAAGCTACAAAGGATTTAAACCACAGTACAGTGGTGACACTTTTTATAGATAAAACATAAATCCAGACAAAATGCTGGCCTGAACTGCATCATATTTCCATTTAGCACTTTTAGTAAACACTTCAAAATATCATTGGTTTTCCTTAAAATTTTAGGGACCTCATATGCTCCTTAGTTTTAAGAGGTTTCTTTTTTATTCACAGCAAAAACACTTACGGAAACTAATTTAAACAAAAAATCCCATTGAAAAAGCAACTGACTTGCATGTACAGAGCAGATAAATCTGGCTTATTTTACAAGTTAGCTACTGGACTGGCTTGAGGATGGTCCTGAATCCTACCACTTCAGAGCAACTGTAACACTCACTTTTCATAGCAAAATCTATGGAGATCATAATCTCCATGGATGCAGGTCAGAGGGTCATGGAGAAGAACAAGACACTGGAAAGGGCAGATGGGAGCCTGGTAAAATGACATCTCATTGCTTCTTCAGATTCTTGCCGGAATTTCGGGGCTGACAATCTCCATCACCAGCTACAGATGGACTCTCAGTGTCAGCAAGGAGGCTTAAGACTCCCCTCCTGTCCCCACATTGGGTCATGACCATCCATCAGGTGAGGCGAATGCCAACACATAGGGCTGAACGGGTAGGGTACACTACGTACTGATGCATACGCACTTTCATATACCAGCCTGGCAAGCGTGAGCTTCCAGCAGCGCAGCGGAGATAACAAGGGAGTCCAGTTCTATTTACTCCTGGTAATTCTGTGCAGGTAACCCTGACCTAGCTCGCAGCAGAGGCACAGACAATACTTCAAAAGATCATTTTCATTGACTGATACATGAATTAAGTTCTGCAGGTTCCAACCACCCTTGGAAAAGCTGTCAGCCCCACATATATGGAGTAGGTTGGGGAGGCTGTTGATTTTAGAGCTATTAACATATGAAACCTGCCAGCCACTAACAGGGACAACAAATTAAACTTCAGTTTAACAATTATTTTCATTTGTGAATGAAACAGCTTGATCACTCATTCTTTGGTTTGAGACCACTGATCAATAGACTTTCTCATAAAATGATGCTTATGCTGATCTTATATTCTCAGCTATAGTCCAAATCAGGCTTTTACTATCATCAAACCTCTGTGCCCACAATTCACGATGGGAATACATTTTTTTTAACATGTAGAGTTAAATGTCTGGGTAAAACCTAACTGGAAATTTGGCTGTGTACATTTTGTATGAAACTGATGAAGTAAAATACACTTCTTGTGAAAGGATACCCAGTGAAATGCTGAAATATTTGTGTCCTACTTTAGTGTGGTTTCTGGGGAACAGCTGTTTGAACTTCAGAGGAACAAATTTTATTTGGTAGCTTGGGAAGAGTTGAGTAGGATGCCAACACAGGATCTGATGAGGCAATGCTTCTTATAAAAAAACCCTCTCTCAAAGATGGAAAACTCAGCTTTTATCAGAAATAAATTTTCTGGAGAGCATCTGTAGAAGTTCAGAAAATCTATTCATAAGATTATGCTGAAGTGATCTTTTTCAGAGAGCAGCTCCACATTTTGCAGTTCAGCATGGCTGAAATTCCTCTAGAATATTTACTTTCTTTCAGCTTTTCCTTTAATGAAACTTCCAAAGCTTCTATGACACACAAGTATTTTGGAGGACAAATGCTTACTAAGTAGATGCAGGGTACATAGCAATTTCCAGCCCCTGCACTGGAGGAAGAAGTGACATAGATAGTTACAGCTTCCTATTTGGAGAGAGGAGAGCAATTCTGAAGTTCAGCTAGGACCATACAGCACATCAGTCAGTGGGAAGTGCATAGCTAAGGCTTGAAACACTGCACATCATCTTGCTCATCTGGCTCTGCAGCCTCTGCAGTCAGCCTGTCTCCTTTCATTAACTGGTTCTATGCCTTGCAAAGCAGCACGATGTGGAGGTGATTTGTACTGCAGTAGCAATATTCTTGGCAGACTTATGACCTTTACCCAGTGGAACCAATGGAAAATGAGTCTAGCTGGGTCTTTTTATTGACTGCATTTCCATTATCTTCACAGGTGCTTTCTTTCCTGGCTTGTTCTTTTATCTTATTATGGACAGAAGCTACATTTACTGGACAATAGCTTCCACATTGCTCTCTTTTCATTTCCCAGAAAATATCACCACTACCCTTTTTAAAGTTACTTGAGACCTGTCAACTTCTTTAGCACTCTTTACAAGAAACTACTTGTTGTTTCAGTAAGTGCATCATGTAACTATCTTCACGCCACGGCATTTATACCCACTTATCTACATAGGATATATTAATTTTTCAAATATTCTGTGTGTTCCCCTACATAGCTACAGCAGGCTTACACAGATTTAGACATTTTCCAGTTGCTCACACATTACTTCTTAAAATTGGCTTTAAAAACAGTTTAGGAACTAAGTTATAGAATTATTATTAATTTTATCTCCCTCTCATTTAGGTACACACCCTCTGTGAACAACATTACAGAGTTTTCCATCACAAATGAAAGGTAATGATGTGAATAATGGTATTCAAGTCACATCATCTCCAGTTTTTATATCATGATGCAAACTGACCTCATAATTTTGTCATCTTCTGTATTTACAGCCCAATAATGCTTTTCTGGCAGTTCACAAGGGCTACTGAATTTATGAGGCACTTGCAAGTCAGGTATTTTACGAATACTTTGCCTGCATTTCTCGAAAATGACTTCTAGAGAAATTTAAGTCTACTGTGTGTACTGGATTAAAATAGCATAAGAACTAAGTCGTAATTTATACTATTTTGTTTTAAATTTTATTATATGGAAATACAAGTTTTCATTGTTGATCATATTAACTTGATATGATGAAATGCTTTATTTTTACAGATAGTGGTGTTTATTCTGTTTTTCAGCATATAAAATGTAGCGAGTAGCAAATTGCTTTAGCGCATGCATAAAAATAACTTAATAAAATCTGACTCAACCAATGCATGGGCAAAAAGAAGACAAACAATGTAGCTTACACTAAAATATAGGCAATTCTAATACCATCAGAATTATGAAATCGATTCTGGAATAGAGAGTCCTTGACGAAGTGTCAGTCATAAGGTACCTGATATTTTACTCTGTGGACTATAGTCAAGTGTCTCTGTCCGCTTCAGCCATTGTAACAATTCATAAGGACAGAGATAGTTCCTTTGATAACCAGCACCCAAGGCAGAGAGGTTTACTAGACCAACATGAGCACTTTGATTTACATGTGAAAGGGAACAGGAATCCAGGATTATACTGTAACTCCAGTAATATATTGTGTGCACAAGGAAACATATGGCTGCATGTTGCAATAACTGATGCGTCTGGATGAACTTGCACAGCAAGTTTCATAGTGTTCACTTCATAAAATCTAATAAGAAGATAATAAAAATGTGGATGGCAAGTGAGACAAGTGACTGAAAACATCTGTGTGAGGAGAAATGCATATTATCCTGCACAACTGACTGGCAGTGCACTACCATAAAACATTCCAGATTGTTGATAAAAGATAAAGAAGTTGTTTCTGAAATGTCCTCTCCTCCTATCCCTCCCAACACACGTACATTGTCCAGTTAAAACTTGGACAAGCAAAATCCACATTAATCACACCAAGTGTAAATGAAACAGGACTACTTTTTAAAATAAGTATATCTCTTGTTCAGGCTGTTAAAAAATTGACAAAGTGATGTTGGGGTTTCACAGGTACAAGGCAGTTCTGAAACTGGACAATTAATTTTGATTGTCTGAATTTGATTATTTCTCCCTAGCCACCCTCTTCCCTTGTCTTCAAATCCCGGTCTCTCCTTATATTAAAGTCACAGGGATTTTGCTGCTGATTCCAAACAAAACAGATCAAGCTAAAAACTTGACAGCCAAAATATGTTGTAAGGACCCCTTTGAACTATCCCACAGCATTGTAACACCCCCTCCTGGCTGGGCTATCTATTGAAAAGTCCTATCTAAATAAGTAACATTAAAATCTTTTGTAACAAATGGATTCCCTGATTCCTACAGTCACGTACAGAATTTTAGTTCTAAGCCTTCAAAGCAGAGAGGGAGAGAGGGAGAAAGAAATAGGGGTATGTATGTCAGATGAGGAAGATTTGCTGAATCACACATCAAAGCAGGTGTAGGAGCAAGGCCTATGTCAGTTATTTAAATACACAGTGGTACATCCAAAACATACAGAATTCAGTTCTGCATTCCAGGACAACGCAGACATACTGCAGACAATGACTAAAACGAGCAATAGTGAAGCCCTCTGAGAGGAGGTTGCAATTGAAAAGAGATTTAAGATTAAATCAAAGAATGTCACATTTAATATTCAGAACACTCTAACTGAATCCTTACTGCCTAGGCTATAAATGGAATCTTACCGTGGGTTGGAATGAGAAAGTGGGCTCATTTCTTTCTGATAGTGATGCTCCTGACTGACGGGCTATGGAAAACAAAAAATAACAGTGAGAAAATAACTTCGCAAATATTCTTTCAGAATGTTTAGAAGTATGTAAGAGATCTTTTATGAGCATACACAGTTGCAGCTTCTGATATCAGAATTTTACAGTCTTTTTTCTTAGCTGTGAAATTTAAAAGGGATACTCAGATCCTAACTGTGCAAAAGTACAACTTAACAGATGATTCTTGTCTGGGTGGAAATATATATGAATTAAGGAGTCAACCTCATGGCCATTTCTCTCTGCCTGTGTGGGGGCAGAGTCAGGAAACAGAGAGGGAAGAGTGGCAAAGTCTTGTCTGATAGAAAAGTCTGGACTGTACGTCTGTAGGAAGCACGGTGCAGGGATTCTTGGTTGGATCTGTGCAGAACCAACCATTCTTAACACTAGGCAACGCTGAGCCAGAGCTAATGGGGCTGGCAGGCACGGTTCCTCTCTCATCAGAAGCACCATTAACAGCAATCTTAGCAGTCCCAAATGAAGTTTGCTGAAGCACATATGCTTCTCTGTGGCACTGCCGATTTGAAACCTGGATTAAGCAGTTCACGAATAGCTACTGGTGGGCTGGATGAATATTCATACAAAATATGATAATTTTCCACAGTCTTCCAATCTTACCTGCCCATTGTAAGAATGTGCCCCAAAGGTTTTAAACTACATTTGGTTTATGGCATTAAAACAGTTATTTGCAGGAAAGGTCAATATTCATAAACCGGTATAAAAATTCAAGAATTTTAAAATTCAGAAATATATTTTCTCTCAGTATATATGTAGTGCTTCCAGAAGAGACCTCCCTTGCCATTATCACACACCTCAAAAGCAGTTCTAAAAAATCACTGAAGCAAATGCAAAAGAGGTGAAAATACAAGCATACATTAACAATACTTGTACAATTTAGTACATGAAATGCTAAAAATAAATACTAAGCATTATGAAAGCAATTTCTTTTTTACAGAAATCAATATAAAAATGAGCATGTTCTCATGGTTTCAGGAAGTAGGGAGGGATGTCGTAAAATATATGTTCAGGATGAATGACACCCTAATTACTGCCAAATATGAGTCACTGCCTGGTGGTGGATAGTGCAATTCCCAAATGATGGCTAGTGGAAGACTGAGGATGAGACAGAAAGTGAATTAGTCAGTCTATGAACCAGAATATCTGTCTAAATAATTTTTAGTCTCATTTCATAGTAAAGAATAGTCTGCCTCAGTTTTGCAATTTGACTTGATGTGAACAGATCCCTCCAGGGGTTGTCAAACCGAGCTCTCTGTTGGAATAATTCTGGGTTTAAATATCACTTCTCTTGTCTGTTATACTTCAGTTCTGCCAGACCATTTTTTGTGTTAAGTGGCTTTCTTTTCTGTATCATTACAAAGGAGGCCAGAAGACCTTCCACAAATCAGGTATGAACCTGGAAGTACCCTTTCAGATATTTTGCAGATCAAGGCCTATATGATTGAATTTATATTTAGGAAGTTCCTTAGGGAACAAGTAATCTTTCTTCTCTGTGAGTACTCCTTACTCGAAAGACAGGTCTTAGTGGCGAGCATATGTTGGAGTCTGCTAATGGAGCATGATACCACTACAAGCTTCTAGAATATATCAGTGAGCAATCTAGGAGAATCTTCCTTCTCCTTTGCATTTCGGACTGAGAATCAGGGACCATATGCAAGAAGATAACCTGAATTATCTTATATATGACCTGGCTCCGGAATGTTTGTGCTATATCTGAAGTGGGGTCTGAAGTGTGGAAACAGCTATCCAAGAATGGGCCAATTCCCCGACAGGGCAGGAAGGTCTTCCTGGATCTCTAGAACAAAGCAAGGCATTTAAGCAGAAATATTTTTTAATCTTTGCAATTTTTCTTGGATAACATGTATATATGTGGGTATAAACATCACATTATACTCTGCAATACACAGAACTGTGTCTTTCATATTGCTGCAAAGGTAACATGGAATTTCATAGACCTTAAGATTTAAGAAAACATTCAGGTAAGACACAGTCAAAGAAAGTCTTTTAAAATATTTAATTCCACATACACATATTATTGATTTGGAACTGTGCCCCACACACATTTTACAAGGGTTTACAATTCTCCTTCGGAGTAAATCCATTCTAAAATAGAAGTTTTTCATATTTATAACTGATAGCTATGCTGGGTAATGTATAATATTCAAAGCTATTTTATTCCTTTTTGGCTGTCATAGTTTACAGCAGCTGCTAAACAACTTACATTTCAACGATTCCTCCTGACAGCATATATTCAGTTCTTGGTAAACTATCATAGGTTATAAAATACAGTTTTAGTATATCTGTTTTATAGCTGTTTAAGGACATCTGTTCTAACTGCAGCTTAGCAATATGATTGATCTATGTGCCTTTACATTCAGAAGGGTTTCTGAGTTTCATTAGAGTCAGTAACATGAGAATTTTCAATGAATCTGGAAATCAGACTAACAATGGCAAGTGATGGAAAAAATAAACTCACTAAAAATGTGTTTTGTATATAAAATATTACTTTGATACATAAGTTCACTATCTAACATGATTATATCCTGCCCTGCCTTGCAAAACATCATAGGTATTTCAAAATGAAAGATACACAAACAGCTGCCTTCTGGTGGTGCTGTTGCCATAGATTCCACTAAGGGACAAAAATGTTGTATGAAATGAACAAAAATTTGGAATAAAAATACTCCTCATTTATCTTTGAAGAACGTAAGAGAAAGCAATAGATACTACTGATTTAAATAATCAGAAAGATACAACCTGGAAACACACGTAAGCATGAAAGTTTAATCATGACAAGAATTTCAAGCTGTCCTTAATTTCTCAAACTACAATATGAGGATCACTTCTATTTCTTTTCTATACACTACACTGCTAAAATAATTTGCCTAGGCAAGTGGAAGATGGCTACAGATATATACAAACTTTTCTGCAGTTTGTACATCTGATTTTGGAAGGATTGATCATTTGCAAATTCTCTTGACTCAAATGATAGTGGTACTAAAGATCAGTGACAAAAACAAATTTATTTTTATTCTACACATGTAGTTTTTACCTAATATATATAAGGAACACATTGGTAAAAACTGGAAGCTGAGGAAATGATGACTTTACTCATTTTAGGTCTTACACCAAGATCATGCATGGCAGAAGACTGAAATCCAGGAGGAACAACCTCCAAACGTGTTCTAATGACTCCAACTAGGCTGCATTTTCATCCCTCAGTTATGTAGACTGCCTATGCATACAGTAACACATCTACTGCATATGTGAATGCAATGTGTGGGGATTCACTGAAAACACCTATATGAAATGACCTGACAGATTTATAGATGTGAAAGCCAGAGGGAAGAATTAGATGACCCATGACCATACGTATACCACAGGCTACTAAACTGTAGATCACCAATAAAAAACACTGAACAACATCAGATCTAGAACTGAACGAACCGTGAAGTGGGTCCCTCTGAATATACTGAATACCCACAGATCATTCCCTGCTGACTGCTTTTGATATCTGTCAGTTGACCGGTTCTAAATTCATTCAAGGTGTTCTTTATCAATATTGTATGCTGCTCATTTGTAAACAAATATTTACAATGGTCTTAGCATGTTACGGCTAAGCAGTTCCCTTATCAATTGTAACTTTATCAAGAAAATTAGATTTTTTTTGAACAGGACATATTTTCTATAAAACAATCTTGACTTCCATTAACCATATTACCACCCTTTAAATCTCTGTTAACTGAATACCACACCAGATTTTTCACTGTTTTGACAATGATATCAGACTAACTGGCCTACATTAACTTTTTCAGTTTAGCCACCTATTTGAATACTGGCACAGCATCACTACTCTCAGAGTCTTCTCAAATGTTGTTAGCATACCAAAATATACTAAAATTTAACACGAGCATACCAAAAATACCCCAATTACTCTGTTAAAAGCTTCTGTGTTAAACAACTTGGGATGATTAAATAATCACCTTCCCTAATAAATGCTGTTTGTAACCTTCTTAGATACTAAAGGTCTAGAAATGAATTATCACCCTCACGTGACTACTGTGCATTTTTCCAAATACTGGAACAGAATCACAACAAGCAGTGTTAAACACACAAGTCCATACTCCAAACACTTGTACCACATCTATGAATAGTTGGTGCCGTGGAAGCTATCTCAGAAAGGAAAACAGAATCAACAGATACTGTGGACTAAGTGACATTGCACTGGTACAGAGAGTCTCCTTCCGTAAAGGCAGAGGTATATGGGTAGGGAAGACCGTGGAAGCTGAATTTCAGCAGTCTTTGTTGTAGTGAGGGACTAAGTGGTTAGTCTTTATCTGAAAAAGATTAGGTTTGCTTTCTAAGTTATCTCCTCCTGGAAACAAGGTTCTTGCCATTAAATCTTAAAACCTCAGTGCCCACCTTGCAAAATGCAGAGGAGAAACCTGACGAGGCTGTATGTGTAAGACACACCAACGCTTCAGTTAACTGAATGAAATTTGAAAAACTTCTCTCTCAAAGACAAATATGTTGCCTTTTACACTTGATTTATGTGGAGAAAGATGGCCACGAAGAACTATTATGAAAAACTACAGCTATATTAAACTACGATTTAAATGACTAACCTATTATATCTAAACACTTTTTTAGACTAATGCTATTAGTCTGAAGCTACAGAAGCCGATCAAGGCAGTAAGATCAAAGAACTGTCCTTGCAATCACGTGGTGCATCACTGAATACTGGAGCAGTACATTTTACTTTAAAAGTTCATTTTGTTTTAGTCATGTAATTTGTATTAACCAAACCTGACGTGTCTAATATTCTTATCAATTTCCTTATAATTAAACTACTCAAAAATTAATGAGACTGCTATTCTCTTTATTTAATTGAGTTCCATCTGTCCAGCCTTGCAGATTGACACCATGTTTGAGTCTATTTAGTAAGTACTGAGAAAACGCCTTGGAAATATGATGAAATCAACTAAATGTGTAATGTTGACGTATCTCAAATACTTAAAACCAACTAATGTTCCTCTGATATCCTACAAAATATTACTCTATAAAACCAAGTGCTTATTTGTACAATTACCCACTTATTGATACATCTCTTCTCATTTGAAACCTTCATTTACCAGTGTACCACAAAGTTCCAATGCTGTGTTGATCATTCACTATGGAAGATTGCTACTACAGGCCTCTATTTGGGCCCTATAGATCCCTGGAGGTAATTTGCACCTAACATTTTACAGCATTTACTCTACAAGAGTTTATACTGGGGTAACACAGCAGTGTTTACTCTTCTAACATTGGATCTACCTCTGAGAGTTGTGTTGTGTGCTTTACTTAAGCCACATTCATTGTTTATTATTGTTTCACCTATAATAAAATAAGAACTATGTTGCTGAGATACAAATGGAGTATGAGGTTATCTAGTTTTACAGCAGCTCCTGCAAGTACCTTTATCTAGCTGCTGAAATGTGATTCTGTGATTTCATACATTCAATACTCTTCGGTGGAGTGTAACAAATACTCCTCTCCTTCTTATAACAGTACTCTGTCACATAGCGCAGCTGTGTGTGATTTTGTACCACTTTGTACCAGGACAAATAAGGATACAAGGTGTAAAATACAGAAGGATCACATACTAAGCGCTCAGAACTACTGCAGCTTTTTGCTGCTGCTCTCTTGCTTCAGTCCTTTAAACACTTAGCTTTTCAGTAATGAGACTTTATTGTAAGAAGCAATTATTTTCCATTATTCACACTGTAATGCAGTTGCCGACTGATATATCTGGGTTTCATTCATTTTGAAACTATTTTTAAGTACTATATCACACACCTGCAGGTTGTCAGCCACTATTGTGACAAGCTGTACAGCCTACATGATTATTCAGGATTCTAGGAAGGAATATATATAATAGATTTGCTCTTTGTCCGCGGTGGTACTACAGAAGCTGCTGGAAGTGCATGTGTTTTGGTTGCGTGTTTTACTTGGTAAGTTCTAAAAAACCATTTGGTAATGATACCTTAAATTTCAAAGCTACTTGAAGAAATTTTAATATTCAAGACCCCTGAGTCTCCAAATTGATAGAAACCATATAGAGAAAATACTGTGGGTTTAGACTTACTGGTGGGAAACAAGAGTTCCAGGTTGCTGTATCATCACTGCTTGTACTTATGCTAACATTGCAGTTGTCTATCTGTGATGCGCTCAGCTCACGTGAGATCCCAGTATCCCTTAATTCTTCATTTTGTTGTCTCTTCATGCTAGCCAGCATCTGTAGTTCAGATGAACTCAGTCTATTTGACTGGTAATTTTTCCAGTCATACTCCTGTGAAATAAAATGGAAAAGTGAACAATATAGACAGGATCATAGAACACAATTTATGAATGAACCAGTTACCTTGGAGAATCTCTTGGGGAATCTTCAAGAAGCTACGATACTAAAAGAGAAACACAATGTTTACTAGAAAAGATTAGTTAACAGATTTCTGTTCAGCTATGAAGATCGAGCATATTTACACATAATTACAGGAAGGAAGAACACCACAAACACTGTTACGGACTGCAGTTTGGATCCAGGGTGTTTGGTGAAGTTGCTGTTCCACTGCAATTAAAAACGGAAGATAAAAGCAGGCTTTCAGAAGTTCAAAAATCCAGCAGCTAAAATTGCTTAAGCATTAAATGCAAATCTTGAAATAAACCCAATCACACAGTTATCATAGTATCATAAACACCATCAACATAACACTTAGTTATTTGTCAAGCACAGCATAAAATTTCTCTGGAAAGCTACACATGTCAGCACAATTTTAAAAGTTATTTTGGTAACTTGCTAGCATATACATTTTAAAATAAACATCATTGTATTTTAATTTTTCTTTATACTCATTGGTTGAATTGTTAATGTAACTCTAATTGTTATATCAAACTTGATCCACAGGCCAAAAGCTAAAACCATGTATTAACTATTTTGCAGTTTGTACTTATGCCTCACACAAAACCTCACAATGAGACTGTTTAAGTTCACCCAACCTGCTGTGGCATCACCTTTGTTTAAAGAACTTCTTTAAGAAAAACTTTCCCTCTTTTAAAAGGTCCACATTCATTGCTGTTTCACAAAGGAACAGGTCTAATACTTGAGGCCTCGAGTTTTGGTTCTGAATGGAATTACAAAGCATTTCTGCTTGAAAAGTGAATTCAAGTAGTCACCAGGACTTCAGAGGATTTAGATCACTGGAATATGGCCAGCGGGCTGCAAGACACTACGTACCAGTCTCCCAAAGAGGGACAGTGCTTTGATTCTAGTGAAGAGAACGGGGTTTTTAGACCAGGAGTTTATCATGTTCCTGGCAGAAGAGGCAGTCTCACGATCTGTTTCGCTGTGGGGAGGTACAGGGTAACTGAAGACCTCAAGAACACCAGCAAGCCAGCGGTATTAGTGATAGGAACGTTGCTAGCTTTTCCTGCTATGAAATCCAGTGCGTAATGTTTCAGTGTGTCTTCTGGGGGTTCAAAAGTCACCTGCCACCAGAAGACATACTGAAATATTACACACTGGAATTATTACTACAACCCCCTCTGCTTTCTTCCTATGTATACAGACATATCTAAAAGTCTTCTGTGCGGATTACAATCATGAATTGGTCACACCTGAGACATACGAAAACTTGAACTGCAGCTTTATCTTAATAAGAGAAATAACACAGCAACATTCAATACCTTCAGGCTATGACATCACACGAACACGACATTTGCTTTCAAAAACACTCATGAATATATGCAAGTGATAAATAAAATATTATATAGGTTCAATTATTCAGCTCCACAGAGGTATGACATATACAGCCCACAAAAGATGTTATACATTGGACATTGCTTTCCTTATTTTAAGGAAATCGTGCAAAAAGATATGCATATATCCTAGATTTTCACGTATATTGCTTTGTATTTCACATGCAAAGTGCGCTCTTTCACTAGAAAGATTATATGACAACACTGCTGAAAAAGGAGGTTATTTTCAGTGACACACAGTACTTTTTTCTGTTTTAGGGAGTTCCATATACCCTAATAAAACTGTATTTTCTGGGAATCAGAAAAGCATTGCTGTCCATCTGATCCCCTTTCCTGACAGCTTTTTTTGTCCTTGGGTTCAGAGCAAAGCCAGATAATGAAGGATACTACATCACTTATTTCCCCCGCAGAAGTTTAACTGGGGATATGCTCATAGATTCATTCACAGTGCTGAACGCCGAGCATAGGATGTGCAATACAATGCACACTGGAAGGTAATTTTGGATTAAAGATAGATGGAGAAACCCTTCCTCTTTAATAATACATGTAATGACATCATGCAATGAACAGAACCTTGATTTCAGCTCAAGCTCTAGAATATTTTACTATGTATTTGCAAAAATAGTTTTAGAATAAAAACATGTAGCATATTTTTATTTCCTCATGGGTGCCATAAAAGAAATCAACAGTTATTATCTCAATAGTATGTAAAATAATACTTCCTATTTTAATTCTAGGTAAGAAATTAAGTACCGTTCTGTAAAGATTGCTGCCCAACATTAAGTTTTTGGGAGTAGCAACTCTGTCATATATTTTTGACGTTTCATTCGATTACCATGATATCAGATTTCACTTAAAGCCATCTATTGCACATAACCGGTCAAAAAGAAAATTAGCACTGAAATAACAAAGTAAACCACCTTTGATGGGAAGTGTGCCTGCAAGCTGACAATGAGCAGGTAAATATATCACCTAAACCAGGATTTACGACTGAAGGGCGCTCACATGGAAACAGCTGCATGTGCAAGTATGCAAATCTTTGTGAAAAAGACAATTAATTCTAAGCCTATTGCCTATTTTTGATCTTTTACTATGTAGCTCAAAATCTTAAGTCAAATGTCTTTGCAAAGATTCTTCCTACGGAATCACCTCAAGCACTCAGAGGCTACTTTTTGGCACAGATAAATGTAGCCTGCCATTTTATACAAGGTATAAGAAGATGACAGAAGCTGTTGGCGCAGCTGCCACCCCTTTTTTACCTCTGGCTTTTGAGGTCCAAGCTTCATCCCTCAACAGTGTGATTATTACTACCATTTTTAATCCTGAGATAACACATGATGTTTCCTCTAGATCCTTACTGAACGTATGTTATTAGTTCAGTTACTATTAGTTATTTGTTCACTTCACACGGAGCTTGCTATGTTACGTCTGGAAAGTCTGCTTTGCTCTGATGTATTAGTATTCTACCAGATCTACAGCTGCTATAACTTCTATTGATCTTCCTGATTTCCTGTTAATTTTCCTATATAGAAGCCTTTTGCATTTATTTGATTATTATAAGAGAAGCTTCAGCTTATCTTCCTTACCTCATATAAGAAGCAACTGGCATGCAGTCATTAAAATGACAGCATGAACTAGTGCTATGCAGAATACAAGCACTAAGCGTTGCAAGAACATTTTTCTCATTCTCTTTTTAATAAAGGCAAAACGTTGCCCAACCCTGCTTGTCTTTTCCTTTACATCTATGAAGAAAGATGTATAGATTTTTTAAATTTTTACAAAACAATTTGAAACACTTGTTGTTTTTTTTTCCCCTCAGCTTATTTCAAATTGTCATTCTGTTTTCTTTTCTTGTAATGGTCTCACTCCAGAAATACCATACTCGGAAAGGAGAATAGATGTCATGACAATTTTCTGTGTTAAACGTCCTGTACAATAAACTCCTTGTAATAAAGGAGAAATAGTTTGGACTACTTATTCCGTAGCTTCAGCTGACTACTACAAAAAAGCCTCTTCACAAATTTTATATTGTCTTAGCCAATTTTCAAAGAGAGTATTTGAAAACTGAATTTGAGATTAAGTTCACTTTGTAATTTAGGAGAAACTTTTGATGTAAGAAGTAATTTTGCAATACTCGTAAATTTGTCTAAAATTAATATTTCATTTAGTAATTAAAAGCTTATCTTGTCTTTTTGCATATCCTCCCCATATGATAAAGTATTTTTATTAAGCACTTAAAACCTTTGCTAGATTGACAAAACCTGTTGTTTAAAGGAATTTTTTCATATATAATGACATTTGCATTCTTCTAGGGTCAAATGATTTATTCAGAATTGTTTGAATGTAGTTATACGTGTGGAAAACTTTACCAGCTATCTACATGCTTGCAGTATTACCCAGAGGGCTGTACTTCTTTCTTAATTAAAAATATTTGAACTTAATAATAAAGAACTCTATTAAAACATGAATAAAACATTGCAAGCAACCAGGTCCTTAAAGTGTATTAAGCAGTTAGCAAATCGATTGCAGGAAGAGTTGGTTAAGCATTTTTTTTTCTTTACCAGTCCTCCATATGAGCAGATTAGAAGAGACTACTTTGTAAACTCTCGCTCTGATATCCTTTTGTATGAAACTATCCCTTCATACTTTTTAATATAAAGAACCACAGTTTAAAAGGCAGTCAGCAGCACTCAAATTTGGCTTCAAATTTTGACTGTGGTCTAGTACAAAAAGAAGTATCAAAGAACTCCAAGGAAAGGCTTCTGGATGGGAAAATTTTATTACTTGATCAAACCAAGTATGACAGCTAAATCTGCCAGATACTTTCATCTTATATTTTGTAGCAACAAAACAAAGTCATAGAATCATTGAATCATTAGGGTTGGAAAGGACCTCTGAGATGATTGGGTCCAACTGTTAACCTAACTGCCTGGTCCACCTCTAAACCATGTCCCTAAAAGTCTGTAACTCCTGAGTTTCTATACATTGGTAATGGGCTTTGTCCTTGCAAAACATACCAGCAACAAATTACATGTGCAATACGTTTACAGCTACAAGTGCAGTATGGTCATAGCCCTACTGTCTAATTTAGTAGTCAACTATTTATTGAGCAGAGGAAAAACGATAGCTCTTTTCCTTCACCTTTTAAAACAAAATAATACCACAAAAAAGTTGTAAAATTTATCTAACACTTTAAAAACTTAATTGCAATCTACCTAGGTAGTCCATACTTAGTTACGTTCTACAGGACAAAGCTGATCACTGCATTAAACACTGATAACATCTTGTAGGAAAGTAATCAACATATCATTTCATTTGTTATGGACAAACAGATTACAGTTATGATTAGTAATAAACATCGTTGAATTTTAAGTGGAACAATTTTCCAAACCCAGAAAGAATCAGGAAACAAGGGAGGAATATATTTAATCACAAAAATGTGAATAGTTACTGGAAACCAGAAAAAAATAAATCACTATAGATAAAACTAAGAGGGAAAGGGAATGTAAAATGTAAACAAATATTATACACTTACAGACAGATACATGGATATTAACACATCTAAGAAACAGAGAATCAGATTATCAGTATCAACTGGGGTATTCCTATCACTAAAAATTACAGAACCATTATCTTACTTCATCCCAAATACAAAAGAACACATGCATTGCATTCTTCCCCATTTTCTACATCACTAGTGGTAATTCTTATGTCTTTTCCAGATAATAAATACCTAGAACATATGCTGCTATTGGTAGGATTTTTCTCTGCTTTTTAATTTTTTTTTCTTTTTATTGTCTTTAAGATCACCAGCCACTGATAAAAAATATCATCACCATACGGTCTCAGCACTGCTTCTGATATTCACCTGCATTATTGTACTTCATTCCCCTTGCTTCCCCCTAATCTACTTTCTTCCCAAAGGAAGTCTCCACACCCTTCATGGAATATATATATATATATAAAAAATATATATATAGTAAGTGGCACAGGTAAGAGTAATAATTAAAAAACCCCCGATTATTCATTGTTTCTTATAACAAACACAAGGATGAGAAAGCACCAGGAATGAGACAGTGCATTCAAAACAAATAAAAGCAGATACGTATTTTTTCTCACAAATAGCAGCTAAACTCTGAAATTCACTGTCACAAGGCAAAGGCCATATAGATACAAAAAGCGACTACACAAATCTGCGGAAAAAAGTTCCACCACCAGTTATTTACGACAAAGAAAACACCTTTCACTGAAGAAATTGCTAAGCTACGGACTGCTGGAATGAAGCCTACAGGGCATGCTGGCGAGGTATCGCTGGATGCTTGCTCTGTCCTTGCACTGTTTTTCTTCCCTAGCCACCCAGGACTGACCGCTGCTGGACAGACGATGCTGGGTCTGTAAGTCTTTGGTCTCATAGGGTATTAGCTGACGTCTGAAAAAAAGATCTCTGAAGCCTGAGGAAGAAGTTTGGCCTGTTCCACTCTCAGATGCTCAGGAATAAATCTAATCTACTCATAACACATTTAGAGAAGAGCTCACATGTTAAAAGATACGGATCTGCAGTAATTTTAAGCCCAAAAGAATTCTATCCAAAAACATGGAACAGTGACATACTGTCTCACTTGTGATTTACAGAATACACTTGATTCTTAAGCTTCAGTTCCTGATTCAAAGCACGATTCAAAGCACATCATTAGAAGCTGAAAAGACGAGAATTAGCTATTAGGAAATATTTAAGAACACAATTAGCTTCAGACAAACTTGTTCTTCAAATTACTGCATGTTTCCATAAGGAGAATCCAGGAAGAAACAATTAGGAATAAAACAACACTTCAGTGAACATAACAATTCCTTTAGTGGCCTGGCAATTTAGCCTATGACACAGCCTTACTGCTGGCCCTCAATCACATAGTTTATTAATTTTCAGGGCTGTCGCAGAGAGACTATGAAGTACCTAGATTAATGCTCTTTCTACGGTCATCCGTTAATATATCAGTTCAAAGTCTGTCAATTTCCCTTTGTAATCTTTCAACTCAAAACTACTTTCTAACTCACATATTTCCACAGTGTGCGTTGCTCAATGACACGTCTTTTTATCTATAAACCTCTGTGATTTCTGTTTTATTTGGAGTACTATTTTGTGTGTCACAAAAAACTACGAAATCAACTTTCAAAAGACTGAGCTCAGTAAATACTGTTATGATGAAACCAGAATATATCTGGATGAAAGATATTATTTCTCACTTCATGCAAATGGGTATATCTTATATATACAATCTAATAATTTAATTTCAAAGTAAAAATCACTTACACAGGTCTGTGTTGTCAGACATGAATTTTCACTTGAGATTTTCTTGAGAGACTTTTTACTGACAGATCTTTTTAATTGACCAGAAACTCCTTCAAATCTTTCATTTTTTTCAGATCCATTTGGAATTACGTTAAAGAATTCAGATTTACTTCCAGTTGGAGAAAGAGAAAGGGTAGGCTTTAAGCTTCTCTGAGAGCTAACAGAATCTGTTTTTCTCACAGTGGAACTCTGTGGTTTTGATAAGATGGTCTCTTCGAGGTTACGTTTGCTGTGTCCCATATTCTTCCAGTATTCATTTCTCCATGACGTCCTCTTTAATGGGATCTCTTTAAAAATTGCTGAATCAGATGTTCCTTGCCTGCTGCGGCTGATCTCAAGGTTCTCAGTACCCTGGATTAATTCATTGTTGTCTTCCTAAATTTAGGAAACAAAGCAAGAGTGATTCCCTCTCATCATCACACAATACAGCTTTACATAACCTTAAAATTTAAGAATGGCTCTTTAATCTCTGCTGCCTAATTCTAAATTTGCAAGGATTCTGAAAACCAGCTGCTCTTCCTGGCAACTACACCAAGTATACCATAAACATATTCTTACATCTCAAGCAGTGAAAACTAGAAAGTAGAAAGAGGAGGAGAGGGAGGCAAAATTACGCTTTTCGAAATATTGGCCCAAATTTAGAATGCTGGTAACCTCCCAAACCTGTGTGTTACATGATAACCACCATTTCCATAAAATTTATTACAACTGTAAACAAAAAGTAAGGAAAAAGTCCATGACAATGATGTCTTTCCCTTGAATTATTAATATTCCATATTTTCACATCACATCTTCAACTTAAACGTAGAAGGAATAACTCCTGCTGAGATCACTTTGCTCACCTCTGGTAATATCATTGAATATCATATTCAGCACCATTTGAATATCATTTAAGAATTTTGGAGGTTAGTTTGTTAACCTTATATTCATGCTTCTAACAATGTCTCTGCAAAACATCCCATGAATCAAGTGTATGATGTTCACTCATAACCCATCTCATCGACAAACAGCGCATCTGAACACATGGAAAGAAAAATAACGGGGAAGCACATCTAGCGTTTGCCTCAGTGTTCTTATTCTCAAGGAAGAAAGGATGAGAGAGGCCTCATCTTCATCTCCTCATGCTGAGATGCCCTGCCATATGCTACCATACTGGATGTAAGGCAGTATATATTGCAAGATTCAATAAGATACTGAAATATGATCTTCAGTATGCTTCTCATAGCCAAGGTGCAGTCCTACCGCAAATGAAAGTGATCCAAGTTTGCCACTGACTTCAGTGAGTCCAGGGCTGGATTACACAGAATGAAATGCACATTCAAGAAAAGAATCCCTTAATTTTATTAATGATATACCTTTTGGAAGTTTATAGTTTTATTCCCTCATTTAGTAATTTCCTTGAAACACAAATGTATATTTCCTTCTTTTTCATGGATTTTTATTTGCCATAAGTTATCTTAAAATCTGTGCTGGAAACCTGTATTAAGTTAGGTTAACTTAAGATGGAACATTACCAAAGAAAACACTGTGTTTTTCCCTACACATAAGAGATAAATGTGTAACTTTGATTTATCTGAAGCTTAAACCCCTCCCACCTTTCCATGTCTCTTCAGCCATACATAGTTAGGTTCTAGAATAATTTGTTAAGTACTAAATCATGAAATGGTGCCAGAACCATCAATAAAGTTTGCTTGATTAACTATAGCGCAGCATATGTAAACTGAAGATGAGAATGATTTTCCTGAGGAATGAGCACTTCCACTGATGTATTGTATTCCTTGAAAGAACGCGCAGATGGGCAGTTCTGGATACATAAAACTGATTGCTCTTGCTGGGTTGTAATTTTAAGAAGATCATTCTAATGACTCTTGATGGCCACCTACCAGGAGCAGATGGGATACAGTCCCTTTGTACTCTGAGCTTTAATATTGAGGTATCAGAGTGAAATTATCTATCAGCCTTTGTAGGGGTACATTATCTTATTGAATCTTATTCCTTTATTCTTTGGTTCGTGTAAGGACAGAAAAATTCTCAATTTCTTCATTGAAGGCTTCACCGATGAACTTGCCTGTTACACTTAAAACAGCATTTTTGATGGCATTATGTGACACGTGGTCACACCTGCCACAGTCACACAACTCTTGCAAAATGCAAGAGTTCTTGGTTTTGCTCTGGGTTTGACAGAATCCATAAATGCTGCCATGACAAGTTTATTATACAAAGTCTCTACCAGAAATTTGAGCTGAAAGCATGGACATTCATATAATTACAAAATAAGTCACTTGATGGTGAATGGTTCCAAGAGAAGAAGCAATTTTTATCCTTTACTGATTATTTGACTCTGATAATTGAATAGCATTGAACTATTTCAGTGATTAATTAGTAACCACTAAAGGGAATTCATAAATACTTGCTGTTTTCAGTTTGCAGGCTGAAACATTTCCTTCCCAAAAGCCAAAAGTTACATAAACCGTATAATTCTAGCACAGTTATTGTGCATATCTTATGGCTCTCAGTATATGCAACATAAAGAGAGTCAATGTTCACTTATTTGAAATTTATCCTGATGCATAACCTGTCTCATATTTTACAATTAAGTAAATAATTTTTGTAGATAATACTGATTTTCCACACATTTAATAAAAAAGTACATAATTTTCCTTTGCAGCTCCATCAATTTCAAATGTAGACTTGGATGAAACTGGGATTTAGTCCCTTTAACTGTAATTTTTTAATTCATGATGCAGTGACATAAAAAACCCAAGGCGAACTTTTGGAACTTTTGGACTTTCTACCAGACCGAGATATTTAAACTACAAAGATATGCAAAATCTTTTTTTTTTTTATTATTAAAACTAAGTTTTACTTGTATTTTCCAGGAGAAAGGCAATTTATGCTCACATGCAATTATTTAAAGTGTAGGTTGAGATATCGATCTTATTTGATATAGTTCAAGTTGATATGGTTCACATGTACAAATCCATGTGTTATACACAAACATAATGTATGTGAATTTCAAAGAAAGCTGTAATACAATCATCATGAGAAACAATAATAGTGTGAAAATCTGTAAAAATGTAGCTTATTTCAGCATGTAAGATGAATATATATTTTTAAAAAGCACTGCAAGATTCAGCATAACTTAGTCAAATAAGTATTTTGTCACATAAGTGAAGTAAACTGGGAAACGTTATGGTTGGGCTAAAGAATTTTGGTAATTTTGCAAAGATACCTTAAACTGTGCTAAAATAGATACTATTAAGTTAGCAGTCTTATGTTCAGCTATCACAGCTTTTCCAGGATCCTCTTTCCTGTATTTTCAGTGCTTGAAATAAAACTGTTTTCTAGTTTACTTCAGTAAGGCAAAGTAGAGCGATCTGAATATTAAATGCGTACCCAGACTATCAGTCTAAAGCTGACTTCAAGACGCAACACAGAATGAATCTGTACAAGGAAGAGGGTGAATATGGGCAAAATATGACTGCTAAGTAATTTGTTGGTTCAGTGACTTCTTTCACATGAAAGAAAGGCTTAACTATGAATTACTAATGTAGTAGTTAGACTGAGAAAAAAACTCTTGATAATTTGTTAGCATGCTGTAGATTTGTTTAATGTAATTATCTTCTAGCTTTGTAAGTCTAATGCATCTCCAGCTGCAGTGCTGATACTATTTAATGCAGTTTGCATCCAAAGATATTGAATGAAACAAAGGCTGTTCCCTAGCACACCTCTGGCACACAGTCAAAGAAAAGTTTTTAGTTTATACAATACCTTAAATATTTTTAAATAAGATAGGGATCTTCTATTAGTCTCTCTTGCATCAAGCCTCTAGAATGGCCATTAATGTTGTGCCCCAATGCTCTTCTTTGTGCTGTAAAAGCCGGTGTCCTTGCCTACTGCTTTCTCTCTGTGCGCTTGGCACTGGATCTCTGGGGCAGGACGATGGCATGGAAGGTTAGCGATCTTCTTCAATAGAGGCTTAAGCACCAGTGAAGTTTAATGATTAATTTAGCTTTTGATTAATTTATAGAAATTTGTCCTGCTTTATAGTTCATCAGTTAAGTATGCACTGCATTTTGAAAGACACTTTATTTTCACTCACTTATCATAGCACAGCCTTTACTGTTTGGTACTTCTACAGAAATTTTTGTTTGCCGTTTTTACTTTTTACACTGCTTTGGTGACATATCTTTACAAAGGAATTTAATACCCACCCCCACCCGCCCCTCAAAAAAACCCAAACAAACCAAAAACAAAAACCAAAAAGCAATCAAAGTGGAAACTATTGAAGCTGAGTAAATGACAGTGCTGGAAAGCTACCATAATTCTTATGTTATGGAAATATTTTCTTAACCTAGCTTCTACGGTAACCTCTCTGGCTTTTCATGAAGATAACAGACAAAGAAATTCTTTGAAATCCAAACAGTTCTTTATCTTTAGAATGGTATCCCATACAGCACTGCTCATGAACTATTAGCTTGCCTAAAACTGATTTAATTCTGAAATTCTGGAACTTTGTTTGAAATAAGAAAGTCTTATGGGTTTACATTAATAAATAATACACTGCCCCACATAACAGGAAAACCCCCACAACTACAGAAAAAAAACTGAGAAAATTTTAATTTCTTATAGTTAGCATCAGCAATTTGGTTTCTCAGAAATACAGAATCTAGAGCAGTATTTCTGTTAAGTTCAGTCCATCTTGCTGTTATGTAACTTGGTTGCATTTTATTTCTCAGCTGTGAGCAACAGATTAGAATGTTAAGAAACAGATTTTATAATTAAAAATGAAATACACTAGAATGTTCAGAAAGGTAGAAACTTTTAGCAGTTACTGTAATGACACAATGCAACTATTCAGTGCATTGGCAATTTGGTGAATTTCTGTATACTATCAGCTGATAGATTTGTTAAAAAATATTTCTTTTCTTTCATTAATTTTATTGCTGAAAGATTTCCACATTGCAAAAGAATGATGCTGACACAGCTCAGACAGGATATAAAGCAGAAATACCAATCATCAAGTGACATTAAAAAGCTGAAATTTTTTAATTCACTTTCAACAACGTTGGTGAGCAAAACAGTCCTTGCTTACAGTTTTAAAAGGCACAATGAAGCCTTATTTACTGCACTCTTGCTCAACTGTAATGGACTTACATCTCAGTCAAATCTATGATGCAGGCTTTCCTAAAATCTTTTTTGTTTAAATGATGTTAGCATAGGGGCTGACAGAGAGTTAGGTTTCTTTTGTCCACTTGTTACAGAGGGTATACCTGCATTTTCACTCCTGTATCCAGTTAGACACAGCAACCTGACAAAGACAAATCTACCTGTAGGTATATGGGGAAAAGGAGATTCATCCTCTCTGTCTTGCTTCAAGACAGAATCTCATCCTATGAGTTTTAGGATGAAGACTACTTTATCAAGAATTACATGTACAAAGCGGCCTACCTCTTCACTGCTGTCAGTTCCTTGAAAGTTATTTTCAATTTGGGTTTTCCCATGCACTCTGTTACTGTCTTGCTTCAAATCCAAAGGGAAAATGCAACATTCTGGTGACATATCTGGAGACTTCCCATGAGGAGCTGATTGAGGTCTTGATGAAAATGTGAAAATCTCTTTATTATTCACTTGGTGATCACCTGTTTCATTGCTGTGATGTTCAACAGAGGCATTCTGTGGTGAGGTTAAATTATGGCAGGCTGACTCTTCAGCAGCTATGAACTGCTCACTCCTATCCAACTGAATACTCTCAGTGAAACTTTCTGGAAACACCCATTCATCTGAAACATACAATGTTTATTTTAATGCCGAATATGTAAATTGTATTTTACCCTGATCACACTCTTTTTCTCTGGAACTAATACAGCAAAATAAGTCTTTCTAATACAGAAACATTCTGCTTATCAGATTTATACAGCTGGAAGAGTGATGAGGATGCAACGAAAAAGATGAGGCTGCTTTCTAAGTGAGGCAAGATTAATCGAAACATTTCTAGATCACAGCTCAAAAAATCCACAGGCTATGATATATGACATGCAAGCCTGCAATTTGCAAATCTGAAACTATTTAGCTGTTAAGATTTGAAACTGTTCAAGCGAATTTCATTCTAGGAAGACATAATTTTATTAAATTTGGCTATTGATCTTTTTCTATAGGCATAGAATCATGGAATCATTTAGGTTGGAAAAGACCTTTAAGATTATTGAGTCCAACTGTTAACCTAACACTGCCAAGTCCACCACTAAACCATGTCCCTAAGCACCACATCTACACGCATTTTTTGTGGCTGACATTTAAAAAAAATTATCACACATAGTTGGTGGAAAGTTCATAATATTACAATCTGCTCCTTCTTTATTGCTGAAATTCTACACTTTCTTTTATGTCCAGAACTTATGGTTTAAATCTCAATTTCAAACTACAGCTCTGATGAAAAATAGTGTGACATGAAAAATGTATGAAGATATCTGTTTCACCCAGTTTCCCCGAATACAGGCAGTACTAATCTGCCAATTTTAAAACAAACAATAAACTACAGAAATGGATTTAAAGATTGAGTGCACCAGATATACCTGAAAAGGCCATTTTTATACTCTCATTGTTAACTTATATTTTACTGTTTGGAATGATGGTATAGAAAAAAATGTCAATTTGATTGATTAAAACCAATCTCAAATAGCATCTGAGAAAAGGAGAATTGCTCAAGGATGCAATACTCCCTTATCTTCATTAAAGGTAGTGTGGTGTGGATTATTCACTAGATCTTGAAACTTTCTGGCTCCATAAAACAAAGTTACCACCAACCGTATTAAAAAAGGCTCAATAAAAAACACAAAAACCTAATAATAAAGTACCACTGCAATAATAAAATGCTTGCTGTCACAAAAGACAGTAAGTTTACTATGGTATTCTACTCTTTTTAGTTTTTTTTAGAGATAATTATTACTTCAAGCAGATTCAGCAGCTTTGGGGTAAAAAAAAAAAGAAGTCTGAACCACCATAAATGAAGGCAAAAGAAAGAAGAATAATGCCAGGAGAAACAGCTGTCTTCTTACTGGGTTGCTGTGATTTTTCCAGTTTACTGAAGATAGCTAGTAAAACTACTAAAGTTCAGTTAATATCCTAAACAGTAGTTTGTACTAGGAACCAGTGAAAAGTATGGACTTAACATATCTTGTACATTGATGGCTTGCACCTACTTATTCCAGAAGAGACTATTTTTCAGTCTCTACATGAAGACCAGCTATAGTTAGACACCCCAAGGCTTTTCAGTAAAACTGTTTTTATATTAGATAATCGTGCTGGTTTAAAGCAATCTAGTAGATCATTGTCTATTGTACATAAAAAAGCCCATTTTGTAAATATACAGACATCTCACCTTGCTTCTAATTCGTAAAAGACTTGCAAGATGAATATGTCAGTACTGTCATTTATTTTACAAGTATTTTGGACTAGTTTTTCCAAGAGCCTCAAGAAATGAGTGAGACTATTCAAAACTTTTAAGAACCACCCTTCGTTTGTGTAAACCCAATGACCTTTTGTTCTGATCAATAACTACGAGATTTTCAAAGGAGGATACTAGAGCAGAATTCTCCTGTCTTTGATCACTCAAGATTGTGTCACATTCCTCTGATAACACATCTTTCTTAGTCAGGCAAGTGGCCTTACATGTGAAAGGTTGTACCTGAATAAAACAACTGAAACCATTAAAAAACCCACTAATTTTCTGTCTGCATGTCTCCAGTATTAATTACGAACTCACATTTCACAGTTTCATATGCTTTCACTATATTTTAATATCTATATAATCTGCATTTTTGAAGTAATCATTTCCCTTATAAAAATGAAACCAAAGAGGGATCTTCTCATTAACTTCTCACATGAAGCTGAACACAATATCAGGATTCCTGATATTCCTGAACTCAGGAAATTTTTTTCCAATTTTCCAATTGATTTTGTGACCTAACATGATTAAAAAACTATCTTGCACTAACTCAGTATTTTAAAGTACCCAATCGTTTGTCCAATAGGAATCTGGCCCACCAAGCCAGAATTTGTTTTGAATGTCTTTGGCCCTGGAGATGCTGCCACATCTGCAATTCCAGAAAGTGCTACGCAGAAATGCCACAAAAACGTTACTTATCCCCAAGCTTCATTGGGCTGGACAACTCTCCTGTCTGTAAAGAGATCTTTTCCCCAGCTATTCTGGATGCTAAGTCTGAAATGCTCTTAACTCTTTTCTTCTAAGGCAATGATACTAACATTTTCAACTTGCTGCATTTTTCAAAACAAAAAATATTTTCAAAACTTACCTAGCTAAGATAATTTTTGGATTTTTTGCAGTTTTTCCTATCTCAGCACTCTGCAGTCTTCTGACCAGTCTGGCACCCACCCTTCCGCAGTTTAATCTAGACACATTTTACTAGGTTTTAATGGCAGTGGCTTGACTAAGACCAAGATGTATAACATATATTTCTTTAGTATTCAGAAGGCCTTTTCCTCCGTCATGAAATTAGATTTGACAGGTATCATGCTGTCTTTGCAGTTTTCAAATACATACTAATAGCTCAGACCACTGCAATGAGCCCTTTACGGTATGGTTATACATTTAGTGTACAACCCACTTCATGAGAATCTGCTAATCTTTGTGCACAAAGGACTGTGAATGAGAGGAGTGGCTTAATTTTTATTATGGCCTACTGCCTTAATAACAACCAGCTTCCCTAGCTCCAGTCGCACTGTTCTATTCTCATTCTAGAATGACTTCTAATGCAGTTGTTGCTGTTTAATTTGCAGAGGTCATTACAGATAAAATTTTATAGTGAATTCTGAAGCAAAAAAAAGGTGTTAAACCACTTGGCTTTTGTGATTTTAAGTCAATTTTGAATTAAGTATCAAAACATAAAAAAGAAATCTTAAGTAACAGTTTTTGCCAAGCGCTTAGAGAAGAGGAAGCAGTTACAAGCTTAAACTCCTGACTCCTACTCCTAGCTCTGACACAGACATCCAAAAAACTTCTTACACATCGCTTTACTCAGATCAAAAGTACTTCAGGAATATAAAGAACTACTTTGAAAGATTTCACGTCTGTATAGTATTAAGCCTGAATATTCTGCTTTTTTAGGCTAACCTTCTCTGTAAAGAACAACATGCATTTCCAGAGACGTTGAATAAATACACTTGCGTCAGTAATAAGTTAAATGCAAATATTAGTTTGTATACCACAGTACTTATTCTTAATGAAATATGCAGGGGGAAGATAGAAAAGTCTGTAAGGCTTTAAGATGACATTTTACGCTTGCTACGGAGTTCAGCAACTTCTGTAACCTGTAGTCAGTGTAGCATTTTGTTAATAGTCTACAAGTGAAAGATACGGGGTGTTTTGGACCAAACCAAATCCTATTATCTCTCCACCACAAACTATACTGGAATTTCTTTTTAACTGAGCATTTCCATGTCAATTGTAATGAACAATTTGGAGTATCTTCTTAGCAAAATATGCAAATTACCATGTAATCGCAACATTGCAGCAAACAAGATAAATGCAAGAATGATCACCTAAACATCTAATTACTTCTTCTACACAGTCAGACTTATGCTAAAGCTTCTAATTGCAGCCTAACATTTTAATGAAGGTTTCGGCACTGCATAAGTAGGATTGGCAAACTATAAACAATGCTCACTCATTTTATTTTTTCCCTTGCTTATAAACAATTTACCTTTGTAAGGGCACTGCACACCTGCTACAGAAGACACACTGATTTGAGCTCTATAATAAATCTGAAAGATATTATTATAAATAGCAGCAACTAACCTCTAAGGTAATAAGATCACCTATGAAAGCTCCCCTCCCCCCATGAAATTTAAATTAATATTTACTCAAGCTAATGGCAGAACAAGTGCAGTACTGTCCCAAGATCACTGTAGGATACGGTTGCACTGGGCTCAAGAATACTAAATGCCTGGCGATAACGAAAGAGTAGGATATGATAGATTCTTGTTGATATAACCTGTTTTGACCACGGTATGAACAGGGAGCGAGAAACCACGTAAGCTCGCACTTGCTTGGGGAAGGTGGTTTTGTGCCAGTGACTTCTCACAGGTGTACGTCCATTAACACTTTGTCAGAAGCATCAGGACTATGCTTTTGGCTGTCATCACCACTGAACCAAGCTTGTGGTTGGTCACCACGGGGCAAGATCAGCTGTTGGGTCTCCTGACTAGAACATTGATCCTGAGGTTTATGGGGTTACAATCTCGACAGTGAGCATGAACAGTAGCTACAACACCAGTTATCACAGAAATCATAATTTCTTTGCTTTTATTAGAAAGGTATTTAAAGTGTGAATGCAAATGTGAAACAGTTTGTTAAGAAACGGGTAGAAGCATTTTTGTTTTCTCATCTGATAATGTCAGTGTACACTTCACTTTCTTTTGTAACTGATTTGTACAGTATTTTATGCAGATGTATATGTTGAATGGGGTAATTCTATTTAAAATTATTAGGTTCCTCATCTTTGCTAGATGTTTCTGCTCTTGAATTTCCCCCCCTTCTCTGTGAACTTTTCCTCAAAGAATGCCTGTCATTCTCTGAGGTCAAGTTTATCCCACTTTGGAAGAAGTTCAGAACAGAGCATAGAAGAGGACTTGATGAGTAGGTTGCCTATAGGAAGCTCTTCAACACAGATGTATCAAGTACTACAGGATAAAGAAAACATTAAGTCATCTATGTATTGTTAGACGTCTTCACGTATTGAAAAGAAACTGAAATCTGCAAACTGAGCTACCAGTGACAAGCAATCAAAATATGGGAAAAAAAAGTTTTGTAATTGTAACTTATAAACTCACATGGTGACTTTATCTGCCTGTACACACAATTAAGACTATATAGAAACAGTTTTCATTCTCACAAACACAAACAGTGAAATAGCAGTGTTTATACATAGCTTTCTTCCTCAGTTCTCTGCTTCTGAATTTACAACAGGGCACTTAGACATGCCAGTCTACGGCCCCAAGTCTGTCTTTTTGTATCACTCACATTCACATAAAATAACAAGTGTTGATTCATTTTTCTGAAATTCTAGCACTAGATAGAGGCCCTGGTGTTCTAGATGAAGAACAAGCAAGACAGTGATTCCTGCCTCAGAATCCTCAAAATTAATGTAAATAGGAAGTAATCTAAAAATTCTCCAGGAGACTCTACTTGCCTTAGCATCTTGCATCTATTTCACTCTAATTATGAAACCCATAATAGAAATTATGGATTATTGACATTGTCATAGTATATGATTGCTTCTAAACATCCCAAAGATAAAACAAAATGGAAAAACTCACAATGTGAAGGAAAATTTCTTTGGTTAATTTTGAGCAGATTTGGATAGTCTGCCCATTTTACAAGTTGCTGGCTATGCCCTTTAATAGAAAGTAACACCACTTTTTCATAGAGACAAGGGCTATTTTTGCCACAATAATTTACTTTCCAGACACATGTAAAGCAAGTTGATTGACACTGTATGACAAAAAACATCCACAACTTTTGGCAGATAGGTGTGAAAGGGAAAAAAAACCCATAAGCTGAGGTGTCTTTCTGTGAATAAGAGAAACAACAAAAAAAAAGAAAATTCACCACTGAACTTTAAAAACGAAACAAAAAAAATCCCCCTGATATTACATGCGTACCATAATTAAAATCCTAAACTCTTATCTGGGACAAGTAAAATTTCTCGTACATTTGATGTTTGGAGTCTTTAGCGTTAAATTTAATAGGGATTTAAAGAATAAATTATTTTTAGTTCTTTCCCTTTAATCATGAGAGTATGGAATTTTTCTTTTTTTATTCATTCACTGCTCTGGTACTCTGCTTAATCCTGCAAATCTTTATCAATGCTCAAAAGCAATTCTGTTGCAGGGTGTTTGATTTCCATAATCCCCCACAACACAGACCTTTATATTTTATGTGAGCTGCTTCTAGGTCCTTTGAAATTTACAACAGATAGTCCCCCACACCACACATAACTGAGATGTAAAATAACATAAAATGAGCACCGTACCACTGGTTATCTCCCATGTGTTTTTGGCTGCATTTTTTAGAGATAATCTTCTATGACTGTTCTTGTCTGCTGATGGTCCTTCTGGTGAGGTGAGCTGAAAATCTGCTCTTCCACTCTCAGAGGTCTTCTGAGTCTGAATTGCAGGGTCTGAAATACAAACCAGAAGCTTATGAAATGCCTGTGAACACTCATATTGTGTGCTTTTCTTACTTGAGGCATGGAAAAACAGCATACAGAGCAGTGTCCTGGGATACAAGCATCTTCCAAACAGCACGGGAATCTTGTAGGGCAGCAGGAATGTGACAGTCACAAGAAAGTAAAATTTAACACTAGATATGGAAGAAGGGCAAACCATATAAGTTATAAAAAACAGGCTTGCAAAAGTCTGCAAAATAATCAAGAACCACTGCAGTAGCCCAGCTATATACACAGCATGAGGAAAAGCGGAATATGTGTATAACCTGTGGCTACTGCCAGCAGGTGGTGATCCCTGGCTCAAACACTTACAATACGAATACTTGCAGAGAGAATGAGCATTTATTCAAGCTCATAGAGAAGAATAAGCCATGATTTAATATAAATATCTTCAGTAATTAACAAGGTAGATAAAGGATTAGAAAAACAGAGAATTAGGTCTTACATTCTGAAGTCAGAATCATGCAAAAATTTTAGCAGTTTTTGAATATTCTTTGCTTTACGCTCTTACCATTTTGACATGCATCTTTAGTTGTTTGGTGAGTATTTCTTTTGCCTCCTTGAGCTAAAGAATCATTGCATGGTGAGAACGATAGTGCCAGTCTCTCTGTGTCTTGCATGGATTCAGTTCTCTTTCCTGAACTTTGAAGTCGGCATGATCTATTACTTTTGCTACCCCAGGTCTTTGTTACCTTGAAAGACATTATTTTCTTAATGAAAGACAAAACCATAACAGCTTTCAAAATACTCAAAACACACATTTTGAATTAAGCTTATTTTTCAAATACATGTTTCTAAATCTTATTTTTTTTAAATATTATCTTTTCAGGAAACTTTATGGTAGATACAGTTCTGTGTGGCATCTTCAATCTTTAGTCTAGTAACAGGCAGGGTTTTTTTTCACTGAGTGAAAAGAAACTAAGGCAAAGAAAAGGAAAAAAAAAAATTAAAATTCGCTATCTGGATAAAAAGATGGTGAAACCTGTGCCTATTCTAGACCTCAGAAGGAGTCCTTTCTTCTTCAGAGAAAGGAATCTCATTTATACTTCTTAGCTTTCAATTGAATTCCTACAGAAGAGTCTACTTCCTTTGGCTGGATCCTTTATTCATGGTGTTAAACTGGGAATTGTAGTCCCGACCAGATTCCTAAAACCTGCATAGTTTGCTGGCAGAGTGAGACCAGCTGTTTTCCCTGGCATCGTAATTGTAATTGACAGCATCACATGAGCTACTGTATGGCTGACTATCATCCACTTAGAGCATACTGAAATGCAGAGTTTCTGCATCATTATAAGGAAAAATATTTACAAACACACGCAAAAATTTCAGCAGTCTAGAATAAAAAATTCAGAAAAATAAGAATGGTAAGAAATCACAGAGTAATTTCAGTAGGAAGAGACCTCTGTAGTCCTACTGTTGAAATTAGGTCAGCCTGTTCCAGTCAAGTTTTATTATCTTGGGAAGTTTTGAAGTTCCACAATCTCCCTGCGACCATGTTCCAGTACTGAACCACTTCATCGTTATAGCCAGTCAGAGCTTCCCTGCAATTTGGGCCCGCTGACTCCTGTCCTTTCACTGCACCTCTTAGAAGAATCTGGGCCCGTCTTCTCTACAACCCTGCATTAGCTGAAAATAGCAACTAGATTCTCCCTTAGCCTTCTCTTCCGCGGGCTGAACACACCCATGTCATGTGCTGTAGCCACCCAAGCATTTTACTTGCCCTCCACTGGATGGTACAGTATCTCTGGCACTGGGGGTCCACGACCCAACACAGTACTCCAGACACAGTCTCGCATCAGTTCTGAAAAAAACCTTTAGTGTGACTCCTCTGCTTGTCAATCTCTTCCTTTGCCGAAGTGCCAGCAGTTTTGTTGCAATTTAAGCCTTCTTACCTCTCCAGATACCCTTGTACTGACTCTTCTGTTTGCAGATGGAGGTGGCCCAAGGATCTTTGATCCAAATGCAATATGTGATACATCCTGAGTTTTACTGCTGCGTATATTGCCCTGTCCTCTATTAACCAAGCTACCTAAGTTAAGAAAAATAATAGTTTAAAAAAACCTATAGTACTTACAAAGAATAAATATTAATACTTTTTTCAAATCAACTGAAATAAAAGAATTATGAATACTAAACATACATAAAAATTATGTTCCTTTATAGCACAATCCCTAGAAATATGTAGGAATAGCAAATGCACATTTTATGAAAGTGTGTCAACATACAAGCAAGAAACTTCTAGTCTATTATATAGACATATTTCTAATCTCCTTGCTTTAAAGATTTATTTAAAAAGGGGTATTTATAAACAAAAAAAAATTGGTTTGCATGATTTCTTTAGAACTTCAATGAAAGCCTAACTTCTGACAGGAAGAAAAAACAAGTCTAATTAATAAATAACAGAATAAATAAATAATAACACCAGAAAACTGAGGCAAGGCTGTCAAGGTATCCCTCACAGCTCAGAGGAGAACTATTTACATGTTGCTTGCTTTCTGAAATTACTGAATCTACTGTATTACCAGGGCTGAGCCCTAACATTGCAAAAACATACTCTATTCCTGTTAAGATCTTCTACCCCTTTCATTACTTATTTTTTTACTGTTTAAAATGTAGACGTATTTTTATAATTCTTTTCAAGCACAGAAAATGCCAACCAGTCTGAAAGGCAAACAAAAAGTAAACATGGTATGCAGGTGAGTGTTCTGAAAAAAATTTAAATGGAAGGACAGTAAAATGGTTACATAGTAATTTTATCACTAGGGTTGCAGAACTACATGTAATATCTATTTTCCTCTTTATTAATTCTCCAAGATTGCCAGTGAATTCTCCTTTCCAGAGCTGATAAAAAAGGGTATCTTCACATTAATTTATAGTTAAAATTTACAATGTCTGAAGATTTTTTTCTTGCTACAACTTCAGTGTTAAATTGCTATCTCACTTTAAAGATCTGACACCTTCATGAAGCAATAAAGTAGAAACAAAACATTTTGTCGATTCTCCTAAGCATTTTTCATCGAATTATTTAATCTTACTTCAAGATCAGCTTTATTTCCAGTGTCATCAAGGAAATGAAAAGAAGATCATGCATTAGCCACCAAATATCATAATTTACTGTACTAATAAGCACAAAAAAAGCCACTTTATGCCATTACCTTCTTCACTTTTTCCTGATGTGACATTTGGTTGCTGCTAACAGCTGCCATTTCACAAGATTAGATGACCTGTCTTGGTTTAACATCAATTTCTTTAATTTGCTGACTACCTTGGGATGTTGTTAGCTCCAATTATAAAAGCTGATTTGCATGAAAATCTCTCTTTATGAACACATTAATTGACTGCAATTAATTACCTACATCGACACATAACAGTGTGTTGATGGCATAATGAAATAATATGTGTAATTAAAAGTGGATGATACTAAAAATAATTTAGGCTTTTGGTTATCAAATAAAAAGTTTCATGGATAAAAAGAATATTTTCCAATTAAAATGTACTTAAACATACCAAAGCTTCCATTTTCAAGAAGGCCAACTTCTGAAATTTGGAAAGCATGTCTGGAAGAACACATACTATGTTCATAAGATGGGATCAAAAATAAAGATCAAACCTTAAACTGGAGGCATTTCATTTTCATGCAGGTCAGGGATATTATCATTAATTATTTTACTATATATACCTAAGGGCTATATATCTTTGTAGTCCAGACTGCAAAGCCTGAGTCTTGTTTTAAATGAACATTCATTTTTCTGTTTAGATATATTATTCACACTATTGTACTAATTTAAGTTTTACAGTGCCTCGTACTTGGACAATACAGCCAAGAAGTATTGATTTTTGAATACAGGCACTGAGAAACTGAATTCCAGAGCTTCCTCTGCTATTTCAAAAGCAAACTTACAATCAAACTTCACAACAGAACTTTGGCTTGACTATTTGTAGGGCAATAATACTCTAAAAATATTATTTGCCCTTTAATATTACAAAAATGGTACTTGCATGTAAAAAAAAAAGCTGAATGTAATTTAAATAAGTAGATGTACGACGGGTCTTCCTCTAAGCAAAAATTTTAAACCCCTCCTATTAATTTCAGCTGCTGTAGGACAAAGACTGCCTTTACTAATAAGGTATATCAAGAGAGAGCAAAAGTTAACAACTTGAAAAAGCATCAGCATGGTAGCTTAGTGCGGATGATAAAATCTTTATGAGTTGTTTTTTTCATGTTCTGATAAAAGCAGAAGTTGTTTAAAAAGTATTTTCTTAAACCTTTCATATTATCAAGGTTGTTCTCAAAGAAATACTTCTTTCAAAGTTTATTTAGTTTCATGAGATGCTACACCTTAAATACTATTGTTGGCTGTAAGAGTCTTGTCTTTTATAGTATTAAACTCCACCAGTAGTTATCATTCCCTGCAATTTATCTTATGTCTTTGGTCAATACTTTGCCAATGTATTTCCAGAGCATTTTACCAGAAATGGTGGAAATGATTATTCACCGAATTCAAACACTAAAGATGAGAATCCTCAAGACTGAGAAAGTACTAAACCCAGTGGAATAAAAATGTATCTTCCTTACCTACAGCACCACTTCTAACATTGCCTACGCTGATGAAGATGTATTGGAAATGGATTCTGTATCTAATTTGCTTGTTCAGACCCACTTCTAAGCTACTTCAGACCTACTTCCTTCTCAAAAGATGTTCTACTACCCTGTTTTAGTATGATGAACCAATAACTCATAAAAGGTGGTACAGCGTAAGGGGAAAATGAAAAACTTTCCTAAGACATTGCAATTATTATATGGTCCAAATTAATGTGCCTCTTACAGAAGCCAATAATAACGTAACAAAAGAGTAGAAGAAAGAGGGTGCGTGTAGAGAGATATTTCACCTGTGTATTTTTCTAAGCTCTAGCAGTAAGAACGTTATGTACTTCTCAAGTTTAACCTGAAAATAACAATCAATTCAGCATTTTAAAAGGGGCAAAATTATCAGTTCTCCATGAAGGACACGAATCAGAGCATACAAAATATTCTCATTTTAAAATCCATTATAACCCTCTTTTTTAAGAATATATGCTTGCACATATTCTAGGATATTTACTGTTGCGAATGGATCTACAGAATAACTTAAAAAAAAAAAAAGTACCAATTAGTTATGTGCAACTGGATTTACAAAACCACTAATATCCTGGGAGTGAGGAAGTTATATTTTTGATATGTTTGGAATTCTAATCAATGAAATGTACTACTAGTGAAAAATACAGGATTTTTCTACATTGATTTATTTCCTCATTGGCAATGTAGCTGATGTCTTCAAACCTCAACAACTGATTTAAAAAACCTGATTTTGTTCAACCACAAAAAAACCTGTCAATAGCTGAATATTTTATTTCATTCTTTACATAGGTACTTTAAGACCACTACTGTTTATGAATAATTTTACAACTACAGAGTTCCATTAATGAACACAATCTATGTCTCCTATTCTATTGCTGTTATTCAATGACAATCTATCTTATTACAAAATTGTTTTAAAGAGATACTATTTTGAAACAAAACATTAAGGACTGTAAAGACATTTGCCTTAGTGAAATTTTGCAGGTGGGAAGCAATACACAGTTTTAAAGCAAAACAGCAGCTTTAGTAAAAGCAGTCAATTGTCTGTCCCAAGTCTATTTAAGCAATTTCACATTCAAATCTTGGCATTTGCTTCCACAGTTCAGGTTCTACTGATTCTTGGCTTACAAATTTTACGCAGACAGACATGCCAATTTAAATATAAAACCACAGGAAGTGAGGGGAGACCTTATTGCTCTCTACAACTGCCTGAAAGGAGGCTGTAGCGAGGTGGGGGTCCGTCTCTTCACCCCAGTAACAAGTGATAGGACGAGAGGAAATGGCCTCAAGCTGCGCCAGGGCAGGGTTAGGTTGGATATTAGGAAAAATTTCTTCACTGAAAGTGTAGTCAGGCCCTGGCACAGGCTGCCCAGGGCAGGGGCTGAGTCCCCATCCCTGGAGGTATTTAAAAGCCAGGGAGATGTGGTGCTTAGGGACATGGTTTAGTGGTGGACTTGGCAGCGCCGGGTTAACGATTGGACTCAATGATCTTAAAGGTCTTTTCCAACCTAAACAATTCTATTATTCTATTCTATGATTCTATCAAATGATGTCTTATTTTTGTGCCATGAGATAGGAAAAGCAGCTTTTATTGAACTTTCTTTGTATCACTAGTTACTTTATAAACTCTCTTGAGTCAATTTTTAATGTTTTCAGCATATCTTTACATGAGAGTTTTTCATTCATCCTGCTTCTCTCCGAATCACTTCTGTGTCTGTAAAATCTTTTCTGAGATGGTTTAACTGATAATGCATAAAGTATTCCAGATAATAATGCAAAACTGATTTATTTAAATGTTTGATACCTTTTCCATTTCATATTAATTTGAGCTTCCTGCTACCCAGTATCTTAGTTTTTTTAAAGTGTAGCTACATATTAATCTGAGAACTCCACTGAGCTATATCTATGGTGATGATAACCTTCCTTCCTTGAGACATTTAATTTTGACACTTTAAAGCTGAACTGTAGTTAACATTTCTCCCCAGTGTTTGCATTTATCAAAGCCAGATTTTACATGGTATCATGTTACACATTCACCTAGTACAGTGGTCCCGAGCTCATAATTTTTCAACACAGCGGCCACAAGAAATAAAAACAGTAAAATGAAACTTCGTTTAGCAAAATACGACTTTTCCTGCATGTTACCTGCTCTGTAGTGTTTTTCATAAAAAAGTACATAGGGGATTGCCCATCTTACATGTTTAAAACTCTCTGAAGTCCCACTCTTTACTAGCTAATATCTGTATCATATGAAATTTTGCTCCCACCATATTCACTTCTCTTTTGAGATCATTCATAACTATAATAAACAATCCAGAGCCTAGAACAAAAAACTGTTGAGGCTTCCTGCTGTTAGCCTTCAGCTGTAACAAAAATTTAAAATTTGATCCTCTGTTTGCTTTTTGTGTCTTGGTTTTTATCCAAGTCAATAGTTTGTATCTTGGCACATGACTGCCTAGCTTCTTTAATAAATCTCTTCTATGCAATGCTGTCAAAGTCTAAATTATATGTTTTATTATCTTCTAGCTTACAGAAACATTCAAATAACTCCAAGACATCAATAAGACAAGATTTCCTTTTTCAGAGTGTAAGCTGAGGAGACTATGCGTGGTCATATTGTTAGAAGAGTTTCATTAATGTAAACATACTTTAAAAAGAAGTGTAACAACTGAACAGCCACAATTCAATGTACATTCAGAAGACATACCTCAAATATTGTTATTATATATCCCACACTTGAATTAGAATTGTTCAGGCTGCACATAGATCTCTGAAACTATAGAACAGACATGTGTCTATGTGCTCATCATATTAGAGCTATGCAAGAGTTGTCATGCTTTATTTTAAGACTCTGGAACTCTTAACATGCACTTTTACAAAAAAAATCCATTATTTGTACGCATACTGTACAGATCGTATTCACAGTATTTTAATACAGCAGAATACCTGTTTCTTGCACTGTTACTGGATATCTCCTGCATTTTATTTCTGGCTTGTGAATTTTAGTCAGGTTCAGCAATTGTGTAACCTGTGGCACATCTGTATTAAGCTGGCAGGTTCGAGGAATAACATCTATGGGCTCATATGGCGTAAATGGAACACCACACATACCTAGAATCAAAAAACATGGGCTTTACTTCACTCAGATGACACAATGGAATTAAATTTGACTTACATTATTTGTTAGATTACATATACTTTAGTTCATATGGTTATAACAATGTCATAGATTACAGTCATTGGAAAAAATTGCTGCAATTGTTCAATTTTAAGACAATAAGCATGTAAATTTTAAAATGATATTGTGTATTTTTTTAGGCCAAAAAATTTGAATACACTTAAACTAAGAAATATGCACTAATGGCTGGAATAGCTATAGTAAATGGCTTGATTTGGCGAGTGAACAAGCAAAACAGAATCACAAAATACATTTTCTTAATTTTTATTACAACTCAGCTATAATTCTGATATACTGATTTTCAGACAAAATGAACATCTGAAAATGATATTTGTATCAGTGGGACTGAAGTAGCAAATTGAGAAGTCCCATATATGCAAATACAGAATCTGACAAGCTTTAATTCCAAACTTGGGACACCATTACACTTTCATGATAAACTAAAAAGCTGTCAACCTATCTATTCTTGTGACACCAGGCACTAGTAGAATGTGATCTGACTGTCTCTGCTTTCCCTTCGTAACTAATACAGACTGAGTTTAGGAAAGTTATTCTCTACAAAGAAAGGTATCCAGAGTCAGAACTATTCCTGATGTTCTGATGCAAATTCATTCCAAATTTTGTAAGACTTGAATATAGTAAGCTAATGAATATTAGCCTCTTTTCTGAGGATAAGAAGAGGAAAACATAACCCCAAAACCAAACAGAAATTATGGATCAAGTATTGAGATCCAAATAGAAAAATTCAAGTGTCCCATGTTATATTTCAGTAGTGGACATATTTTGTCAGCCATTTTTTCACCAAGCCGGTACATCATTTACTGCTGTAAAACAATACTTAGTGATAAAAAAAACAAATCGTAACCTTGGGATTACTATGGAAACCAGAAAGTAGGTATATATCAAGCTTGTATGCCTCAATATCATGGGGCAGAGAAGATTAATTCCTTCCTCTTCTATCTCAATGATCTCATACAGAAATAATTTCTTAGTATATGTGGTTTCTCTTTTCCACTTGTTATCATTTTAAGAACGCAAAACATACCGTATACGAGCTACTAAGAAAGAATAACACACACATTGCATCTTGAAATCACTACTTCCACCACCAAGGAGGCTTAAGCAAAGAACTTGACCCTCATTACAAGTTTCAATGTCATTGCATTCAGTGGAGCTCAACTAACTGGTCCAATCATCTGAGAGGAAAAAAGCTTTATCAAATCATGATTGTTAACTGAAAGTTAATTAATAATAACAAAAAATTAGTATTGTTTTTCTGTAATTGGGTATGAAGTAAAGAGTTACGTTAATACAGCCAAACCTGGAGCGGTAACATAATTGTAAGACTTGCCTAGATAAGGAAATTCATAAGCATACAGAAAATACTAATGCCCACCAGCTGTGTAATAATCATAGAATTGATAATCCAGTAATTAAAAGTGCAATATTTTACCATGCATACAATTTATTAAAGCTGTCTACTCATTATGTTAACTACATTTTGGAATTTTGGAACTCATTTAGAACATTTATGCACATTTCAAAAACTGTTTAGAATGGAAGAGAGAAAACAATGCACCGACGAAATTAAATGAAATTAAATTAAAGCCAGTGAGGCCTCTAACTGCAGTTTCTGCTGAGAATTTACCAGATTCTCTCTGTAGTCATTTTTTTAATTATTTTTTTTTTTCCAATCTCACCAACAAGGAAAAGAGGAGTAATCACAATGATCACATATTCTCCCTTATTGGTTAGGTTTCCCAAATGGAAGATAGATTCTGTTACACTTACAATACTGCTAACTATCCCTCCTTCAGAAACCAGAACCTTTTTTCAGGTGTGTTTCTTAAAAGCCAGAAAAATGAAAATTTGAATGAAATTGAAGTTGAACTATACCTAGGGTTCCTCTAAAATAAGAAAGTGCCAACTGTGCTTTTTCAATTTCTCTGTTACTGCAAATAGCGAGGATTGAAGTTCTCTCCCTTGGAAAATAATGATTAAGGATTATGATACTCGTTTGGAGACTGGTAAACCTTTGACCAATATCCTGCTCTATTACAAATAAAATCTCTCATTTTTCAGCTCACCACCAATATTGCTTTCCCAATGAACAAGGACACATCAGGATAAATGGACTAAAGATCACAGAGAGGTGTTTATGATTGTTTCATAGCTCTGTTTGATATAATACTGTTTTGTTACAGTTTTGTCTTGGATTATTTAAAGAAGAAATCTTTCATCAGCTACTAATGTCCAAAATTAAGAAAACAAATAGCAAACGCTGCTAAGTTTAAGTATTTTTCTTTCCTTTCAGACACTCTCTCCTTGGCCAAAACCTGATTTCTATCAACATAAAGATACCCTCATTAAAACAAGCTCTCTACTTGATAAATCTTGCCAGAATTTCTTCAATAAAATACTTGTAAGGAGGTCAATGTTTAAAAAAGAGCAATAGACATATATTTAATTAGTCACCTAAAGTCCAACACTAGCAGATTTAATATGCTGTACTACCACTTTAGTTTTCATTATATCATGTAATCTTTCAAATTGCCAATCTGATTACTAAGCAGCTTTTGATTTCATAATATGAACAGTTATTATTAAGACTACACAGTAATTATAACACACCATCTTCCTCAGCTGTATCTTGAGGCTTGGATTTTAAAGTGAAGATCTTTCTCAGTTTACAGTTAGCTGAAATACTAATTCCATCCAAAGACTGGAAGACAGCTCCTCTGAATATTTCACTGGTGAATGCTACCAAGTCAATACACATATTGCACCACTAGAAAAGAGAAACAATACTCTTTAATAAAACCCAAACACTAATCATTGCAGAAGAGTATTAGTGTATAGTTCTCTATAAATGAAGTCTTTGTGGAGCATTAGATTCTCACAGGCTGTGATTCACAATGCTTAACATTTTGATATTAAAATGATATTGCTGTTTTTGCACTTACAACAATTATTTATACAAACAAATCAGTACATATGACCTAGTGAATGCCAGCCCAAGTGAGCTGAGTTACCTAGCATATCCACAATATGTTTTGCAGCTAACTGCAAAAATTATTTTTATTGAAGTATATTTATATACATATACAATAGACATATTGATATATTTATATACATATACAATAGACATATTGTATATTTATATACAAAAATATATTTATTGAAGGTTTTCTGGGGGAAAAAAAAATTGTTATTCAATATTACTTCATAAGTTAAAGTTACTGCACCTTAAGTGCTCCAAAGGCTATAGCTGGAGATTCTTTGACGATTTCTTTCTGAGATTCATAAAAAGAGGACCTCTCCAAAGCTTGCACCCCTTCCACACTGAAAACTATCAGGCAAATTTCTAGTATGGACAAGACCCCAGTGTACCATAACATCTTAAAACTACTCCATTGTTTCAGGAAACACTGTTAGAACACTAACATCAATGTGCTACACTCTCCTGCAGCATTCCAGTAGCTCTTTAAATTCTCTCAGTTTCAAATTTTTTCCACTTAATTCAACACTTGTGTATTGCTGCTTTTTATAATACAGAAATGAGCAGTTACAGGTATCTATTTTGCATGTGGACCATATTACAATTCCATTATCCTCCTAGAAAAAAAGAAGTTTCATTAAAACAAGTAATACCACAAGCAGAAGAACTAAGAAAATACGTTTTCTTGTGGCTTCATGTTTTCCATTTAGAGTCTCTGATGTTTAAAAACACTTATGCTTATAGTTCTGGTGTTCCTAACAATTCTTCTGGCATCTAGTGAGGGATGAGCTGATGCTAACACATCTTCTATAACTGGGAAATAAACAGAGATGGCCTTGAGGAGAAATGCAACCATTTTCATGAAATTTGCAGAACTGTAATATATTTGATACGATTACTCACATGTAAAATTTAGTTGACCAATAGGTTGAAGTTTTATTAAGGGAGAAGAATACTAAGACATAATGATTGTACATGTCTCAGTTCCTTATAAAGTCAAGGTAAAAGTACTAGTTTCTAAATGCCAATTGGTAAATATTTTTTGAGAAAAAATTTAGGTCCGTACATTACTATTCAGCTTCTAAGTCTGAAATTTTTGAAAGAAAGGAATACATGTTTTGAAGACACCAAGCAATGGAATGGAAAATGCAGTATTTAATTATAACTGATATTTCTATTGTTGAGGTTGAAAAATAGCATCATTTGTAAGAATACAATACAGGAAGCTAGCATATGAAAATGTAAACTATGTTCTACTGATGGAACAAACAACATATTATATTCTTATTCACAACCAGTCATACTGATAATAATGATAAGCTTGCGTATACAAAAAGTTTAACTATCAGAGCCATGTAAAAGATCTATCTAATCACTGAAAGCAGCATACTCTCTCCTTTAAGTAAAAGCAACAATAAAAAGGCAGATATCCATTTAAAAGAAGACAGATATGTATTCAGATATACTACGAAATACAGATCTATTCTTTAAGGTTGGTCAAGCGTTACGGTTATTAAAATATTTTGTCATAACTGATCAGAGCATTTAGACAGATCTCTGATTAATGTTTTATTATCTAAATTAAAATACATAACTGAAGTTCATATTCTGATTGAATTTAACTTGCTGTACATTAATGCATATTTTAATCCTGAAACATTTGTGCTAGCCTGACACCAAGACCAACTAACTGAAATTATACTGAAGAAAAATAATTTCATTTCAGTGGATCTTGAAGTAACGGCAACTTCAGGGGTATGATCTGCTGCATATTCATTTGAAAAAATCTAACCAGTTCTTCCCACAAAGCAGAAAACTCCTGAAATCTAACACTATCACAGCTGTCTTCACCTAAACTATCTTAAAAGAAGTCATAACTCCAGAGGTTTTTGTAAAATATTCTCTCTCATGTCTAGCCTTAAATCCACAGCTGCTTAGGATACTGTTATCTAGTTCTCTTGGTGCATACTTATATTTTAAAATATTTGAAATATTTTCATCTCCAAATGATTTTCTAAAGCAGTATTTGAGACTTGACTCTTTACAAGGTTGTATGGTAACCATCAGGCTTTGTATCCTGACCGCTATTACCATATGTTGTGGCTGGGCATGGGAGAGGGGAACAGGGAGAAGCTGATGGCTATTGTTTTATTTTCATCTGTTTGACATATACGTTGTTTGATATATACCAGAATCTGGAAAAACCTGAAGCACATGAAAGTAGCCATCAGCTACAGTTTACCTGCGTCTCCAGTGAATGTAATAAAAGGTCACTACAGGAGAAGGTACACATGAACAGGAGCACTATAATGATGACGTGTCAGGGACACGGAACTTTACAAAGGCTGAACAGACAGCAGAAGTGACAGATAAACACATCACAAACAGCTTTAATCTTGGAAAATGGGAATGAACTCCTAGTGTTAGAAGAAGGGTAGAACAGTAGTAGTATTAAGTGGTTCTGATACCATCCAGTAGAGGGGACATACACACGTATGTTGAATCGGCAGGAACTGAATTGTAAACCAAACAGCAATTTCAACAGGTCTATAAATTTACATAAAACATTTCTGATAAAAAGCGTGCTCAACCACGGTTCAACGGATATTCCCAAGGTACCTACTATTTTGCGCTTGATTGTAAACAGAGGGATTTTTGCATGCAGAGGGGTTACAGACAACTCCTTGTGGACCGTTGATAAATACAATCTTCTTTTAATATTTCCTAAATCAGTTATCCTATAAAAGAAAAAGCAGGAGAGAATAGAACAGACCTTTGTCAATTCAATAATCCAGTATCTTTGGGCAATCACAAAAAAACTATTCATATGCAGAACCTTTATGTCAGTGATAGCAAATATGGAATTTAAGAATTCTTTTACAAGATGAGTAATGAGATTTCTTTCTCAAATTCAAACTTTGTGGCTATATTCCTGTGTATATAAAATCACTTTACATGCTAATTTTATTTCAACAGTCTACACTCTTCGCTAGATTTCCATAGCCCTTCAGACTATGAAAGAATCAATTTGTACGAACTGAGAACCCAGTAGCCTTTAATAATCACACTTGTTTCTGCCCCTTAAGCTTCTGTTATCTTGGGACACACTGTCACCTGCTAACTAGAAAAACATTATTTTCTTTCTTTTCCTGAAAATGCCTCTGTCATTTTATATAGACTCTTTATCGGTTTAAAGACAGACACAAGACATTGTCTGTTTTACTTCCTGAGCACATATCTTCAAATGTGAATTATAATACAGAAGTTTATTGCTCACTATTCAGGTCATCTCTCGATGACATCAAGGATGCTGAATTTGAACATTTCTAATAGATTCAGACCACAGCCATGATCACAAAGACTAGGTTTCCTTTAAACTGATGAAGAGGCTCGTTTGTATGTTCTGTTTCCTTCAAGTCTCGTGAGCGTGACATTAATTTAAAGGCTACAGTCTGTATGGGGAAATAATGATTAATTTACCTATTATTTTTGAACAAGCCTATTTCTAACAGATGGGTATTTCTCTGTAATTAGCAGCCCCTCTGAGAAGACAACAAATTACAATAAGCAACTTTCTGTCAATACTTAGTGTTGTTAAAAATAATTACTCATAATCATTATATTTAAATGCTGGGTTTTACTTTAAAATTGTGAGACTGCCCGGTAGATTTTTTTTTTTAGTACTGAAAACACTTTTTCATTAGTAAGGACTACCTGTAGCTTAACTAATGAAATGTTGTCACCCAAAATTTGCAGATAAACACCCTGAAATGTTCTTAGGATTCCTTAGGTCAATTTAGGAGGCCATTAACGCTGCAGCAAGTTACATACTTTACCTATTTTTGGCAATTTCAGAGTTCAACAAAGGACAGTGCAAAATATACTGCAAGTATGTAAACATCAAAAGGTTCTACTAGTACAGGCGATAAAAACACAAGAGCACCTTCTTGTTTGCCCATAGTCATTAAGACCATCATGCAAAGCAAACGAAGTCCATCAGCTTTCCAGAACTTGTTGATTCTTTCCTCTCCCTTGCAGACAATCTGATCTTTAGTCTATTTGTCCTCATAATGTGGGTGGGCAAATCAAAACAAAGTGCAAGAATCTACTAGCTGTTTCATTTTGAAAGATTAGCAGTTCCTCTCATAAATCACATGCACTTCAAAGGCAGAAATTTCACTACTGTGCCAGGGGAAGAACATTATATCCTCACCACTGCTATCGTTTGACTTAGCAGATTTCAGTATCAGCTGCACATATATTTATGGAAGGATGAATAACACCATCAAGTCCTTGAAAAGTGATTTCATCAGAAGACCTCAAAGTGTCTTACAACACTAGCATTCTGGGCCTGATCTTACTTTTGAAGATATTTAAGCAAGATGTGAAATAGTTCACCTGAGATCATCAGCAACTTAGCTGCATAGCTAAGCCTGTGCCCCAGATCAAGGCTTAGTTCCATCCATCACTTTGCTTCTCATATACCCTTTGATGAAAAAAACCTATGGATGTAGTTTTCAGAAACTCTCCACTCTGTTCTAAATCTTGATGTTCAGAAGTGCTAAGAAATTGAGGCACCAAAGAACTTCAAAGAACTGGAGTAGTGGTTGCTTGAAACTCCCCTCGATCTCCTGGTTATGTGTAGCACTGAGCAATTGTGGTAAGGAACCAGGTAGTTGCAGTAAACGGAGTGCTGAAACTCAAACTGCATAATTCTCAGTGGGGAGTGTTGCTTTAAATGATGCTACGACAAAGCAGTAGGAGTCTAGACTTAAGTCATGCGTATCTCCAAACAACTGGCAATAAAAACTTAATTTCACTTTATAATATTAGTTCAATATGTTTAAATTTTATTATTTATTTTTATATGAATAGTTTTATCTTTCTCCCTCCTGAAAAATATTAGGTACCTTAGCAATAAAAAGGCCATTAGTAAATGTGCAGCTCAGTTACATTCCAAGGGGCAATACAAAACACATTCATTTAGATAAAAATACACACATTTATATCAGACTGTCATATAAGTCTAAAATAAGATGCTTGTTGTGATGGTATGTATGCTGTAAAGCAGCAGCAAACCTTAGATATATAGTTATAATCACACCTAAAGTAGTTTAAAATTTATTTCAGTAAATAAATTTAAAACAACAAAAATATTTATATTCTACAGGTGAAAGTAGGTGAAACATTTGAAGAACAGGCACAATTGGAGTAAGGTGGTCTTAAAATTCTGTAAAATAATTTATTTCCTGGGAGAAGAAAGATAATTATTTGAGAGGTGGTGTAACTTTCAGACTTTCCAGTTACAGTGCTTCTTGGAAAATAAAAATAAAACAAGGGTCTGATGAAACTCTTTTCTGAAATAATTCAGACAATGGGCGTTAGAACATTAGAACTCTCACTTGTAAAATGACTTAAGAGTACTTGCCGTGAAACTCAACCTTTTTCTTTATTTTCTGTTATCAAAAAGCACAACCTACGTTAAACCTACAAAGGGAAGAAACATCTGCAGCACACATCTTGATTTTCAAAGATGCATTAAAAAATGTATTTAGGAGTTAATGTATTTTTATTATGTCTGTGCTTGAGTATTTATATCTAAGGGTCAGACATGTGATAGAAAAGTAATGAGATCATGTTGAGAAAAATGAGGTAGTCAACAGGAAAATCAACCTCATTTATAATAATATTCCTGTGATCAGCAGGTGCACAACTCTCCCAGCTATGGTCATTAACTGCATTCATTTCATACTTAACATCTACATTTGCAAACCATTTGAAAGTAAAATTACCTTCCAATTCAATTTTCAATTTTATTTTATATCTTCAACTTTGATTGACTATTCTCCTTACAATGGTAACTATAGTAAGATTGAAAGTAAGTGGTGGCAACCACCCAAGAGTACAGATAAACTCATCTCCTCAGATTACCTATTCACTTGCTTCTGTATGTGTAATAATTTATAACCATTTGTTAATGTTCAATTCAAGGCTTAAAATGAACTTAGAAAAAATGATGCTGGACTGTTGAAGGGATGCTTCATTTATCAGGTTCACTTGTTCTTAAAATGAAAGTGTTTTTCTCCTTATAAATGACTTAAACTGGAAGTTTACCAAACATGAAACTAGGTATTTCATCGATGTTGCTAAGCAAAGAGCAACTCCCATACAATTTATTATTAATGGAAATCTCTTTGTATCCTGGTCAAAATCCAGATAGAATCCTCTGGTAAAGCTTAACTACTGGTATGTTAGTATATTAGTACTTAGCAATTGTAGTGCCATTTTCTCCATAAAAAGTACGTACTTCAGAAACATTAGGTAGTATCAACATCATCTCCTTTTTAAAGATAGAAAAACAGAGTAATAGCAATGGTCAGCTGATTTGCCATGCTTACAGATTCTTACGTTTCCTCATTCAGGAGCAGTCTGTACTTCACACGTTTTATTTTATGCACTAATTGTAAATTGGTCTCGTAGGAGATACTACATTATTGAACTGGTTGCCTGAGCATCTGAAATCCAGAGCACTGTATTCTGCCCTCATGAAAACAGACTTAGTTTTGTTGAAAATCAATCAAATCTCTACAAAATAAGAGATCAAGAAGATTGACATGTCACCTAGACCTAGGGAACAAGTTGTGAAGAAACAGCTTTATTTTTAGATACTGGCATTTTCTGTTGATAATGTTTTTCTGGAGAGAATTAAGGAAAAAACACACCAAAGTCCTCTTAAACAGCATCCATAAAAAGGCAGTAATACAGGTGGCAGGTGCAAAAAGAGAATCATCAAATCTGGTTGCTAGAATAGAAAATCTTTCCAAATATGAGCACAATTACAAAGAACTGGTGATCCCTGAGCTCTCCCTACAAGATATCGACATATTTACAACCAATTCTCCAACTGAAAGAATGACCTGGTATTTTCACTGTTCAAGAATAATTTGTTGTGAAAGTTTCATTACTCTTCGAACTTCACATGTTACAAAAATCATTCTGGGAGTGGTCATTAATATGCATAACATATATTCTAGAGACTTCTATCGATATTTTAACATCTCTGGTTTTGAAGTGAGCTCGTCTTTCTCTTATTTTCAAGTATTTAGTAAATTCTGTTTTAAGACATGGTGGTATGTTCCTCTGGAGCATGGCTAACTGTGCCAAATTGTTTACAAAACTGTAATTCTAGAAAATAGTTTTTAATTTGTTCAGTACAAAGTACTCTAATGAGTATTAATATGTGGAAAGCTTAGTGCCTACTTCTTTTCAAGAATCTAAACAAATTACACTTACAATGCAGTTATTTATGCCTGCAACTAATTCTGTTGGCTCTTTTCTTTAGTTTATTGGCTGTTATTCTTTCCACTTCATTTTTCTTTCTATGAATTTATCTATTCTAAAGAGACAATCTGTCCTTTCATGTTTACAATGACAAAGAAAAGGTTATGTTCACACCTGCTATAATATAACAGTTCTCTTAAGTACAGCCCTATTTCTCACATTTAAACCATTTATTCTAATTACTAAGAATTGCTAAGAAGTCTGCCCTTTAAAAAGACAAAACTAAGTTTTCTTGCTAACACTGGGTCATGCATTTACTTTATTTGGCAAATGAAAATCCTGACTAACAAACCCTACCAACCAAACATAAACAGGATTCAGTTTACTCCACATTACTTAAATTGATCCACCAACCAAAATATACATAATTAGTACTCTTCTTCTCTAAAGTCCTAGAAGACAGTAATTTATTCTGTAATATCACCAGGTCATCATCTAACACCATGATAAGATTTACTCTGTTCATTTAATAGCATATCGTATGATAGGTTAAAAGAGACTCACTACCTAGTAAGGTAAAACTTAACAAAACAAAGCATCTCTCCCACCAGTTCCAACAGATCCAAGATGTATTTAAACAAAGATAAAGTGATACTGGTTAAAATAATTGCTTTCAGGGCATTTTGAAGCTCATGCAGAAATACTGCAACACAGAAAGATAATGTTCTTGATCTTGGACTGAAGTGACTAGTGGAAAAAGGGGGAACTGTACAGACTGAACACAATGTTTCATCAGCCTACTAAGCTGAAGGGATTGTGCTATACTAAATTAAGACTGCCTGTAACTGCACTTACAAAAAGCAATTACACTAGCTGTTCATTTACAGACACAACCACAACACAAATCCTGTAACATCAACCTTGGAGGATGCAACAGCCTGATGAAGGAAATATTCCTTTTTGTGACAGCTGTTGACTTCACTGTACAAATTGTATCTAATTTGAGCTTGGCAGACTGATGACTATGCTCTGGTCTGAGGGGAAAGCAATATGCTATTTCTGAAAGAAGTCTGGGAAATGTATTTTTGTTCATCACTCTGTTTTTCTGGTCTTTAAATAAATGGTAACGTTGGATAACCTGTCCATTAGCAGGCCCAAAGTGGTCAGCCAAAAGGAGACTGACGCACGGAAAGAGAAGAGGCCCTCTTCCTCCGCGCTCCCCTCTTTGCCGAAATGACCTCCACTTCCTCTACCATTCTTAATCACCTATTCAGCAGTCCTCCTCTGCTTTCATGCTTGTTCTGCCTTCCCACAATGAATCCTCCTGCCTTGGCTCCTGGTCTGCAGATACAAACTTGCTGAATACTACCTGGAAGACTTTACCGTATGACCAGAAGGATGAACACTAGAAAATACTGGTTTAAGGCATTAAATAGGACAATCAGACCTCATCCAGATTTAGGATGTTTTAAAAGTCACAAATTTCAAGACACACCATGGACAGATATTAATTGTAAATTTATTTTGAGAATGTTCTTTTTTTTTTTTTTTTTATAGCTGAGTCAAGAACCTGAATTCAGGACCACTGTAAGTTACCTGGCCCAGGATCTGACTCAAACTGTCTACAATCAAGGTGAGCAAATTAAAAAAATGAGATTTATTTAGACATGAACAGTCACATTAAGGCAAACAGTAACTATCCTGGCTTTCAATCAACCAAAAGGGTACTCTGAAGGGTTGACTCAAGTAGATTTTCATACCACGCTGACAGTCTCTTTAAATCCTCAATGTAATTACAACTACAGGATATTCTGATTAGCCTACTTTCTTATTTTTCACCCTGTCTTATTGAAGCATTAATGTGGCAGAAAGGTCATGGTTTGCTTTGCCACTGGAGTTTGAAGAGACGGTCCTCATAGTAACATTCAGAGAAGTGTGATCTCTTCTCTTTCTACATTGTTGACAAAACAAAACTTCTCTTGCTCTCCTCCAAGCAGTTCAAACTTGCAGGCTGTTCAGAATCTAAGAGTTTATGTATTGGTCAGAATTAGATATCACACTAGTCTTCTCTGTTTGAACTCTAGCAGGATCTGATGGGTTTTATTTTTTTAACTTAAACTTTCTCACAAGATACTATAAGAGAGATTATCATCAAAATAACTGAAGATGACAACATTCAACTTTTTAGCCACCTGGATCTCCAGGTGTGAGCAATTTCCTCAGTGTTTCAGGGTGCTTATTCAGCCCCACCATCATCATTTCTTTCTTTCTCATCTTGGTAAATGTGTCCATTGACAAATTTTGAACCTATAGTTTTTAACAGAAGGTTTTTTTCCTTACAAAAATGAGAAACTTATTCTGACTTCTCCCCTTCAATAACTGAAGAAACAAGAAATTACCCTCTTGAGAATATTCTTGTTTACAGCTACAAAATACCTGGGGGGGCGGGATCCAACAAAAGAGCCTTCTGCAAAAGACATATTAAACACCATCTATAGCCATTGAAAGAAGAGAGTTTCAATGTCTGAGAATGTTCTGGGTGGAGCACATATTCAATTTCTCAGATAAAAGAAAATCTGGTACATATCTGTGTCTGTACAACCAACACTAAAACCCACAAATGCCTTGATTGATAGCTTTCAAAACCACAACTGATTCACACTGTGCACAGAGAGTGTACACATTCAAATACTGAAAGAAACACTGCTGGAAAATAAAGATCTACTACTACCCCCGAAATGGCAATCACACCTATGGACTCAAGAAGGGCAGAGAAAAGAACACTCATGAAAGTCCAGATGGTCTAAAGATGTACTGGAGAAGGATGAACTGATAATTAAAGTGTTCAAGGGCACTCACAGAACAAAAGCTTTTAGATAGTAGTTAGAGATATTGATAATTGTGGAAGAAAAAGAACAAGTATACACTTCTGAAAAAGTTCCGGGGTCAAGGAAAAAAAAAAGATTCCTTCAATAAGCAGAAAGTAAATATGGATGTGTGCAAGCTCTAGAATAGAAGATCAACAGTGGAAAAACTCTTTCTCCATGCCTGATGTTTTGTACTGATTAATTGAACAAGCAATGAAATTATTGATATAAGATGACTTTGAAGAGTTTTACAGCTGCAGAAGCAGTGAAAATTATCAAATGCGAGAAATTAGAAATATCTGCAGAGTAAGGGTAAGAGATTTATCCTGACTAGGGGGAAAGAAAGCACCTATCTTCTCTCAGACCAAGCACCTATCTTCTTGCAGACCAAGTAGCTAATCTAACTAGCGGCATAATTTTAAACTAGGACTGTGCATTTTGTTATCAATTCTACAATAATTGCATGAATCCTTTTCTATATCTGGAAGCAGGACACCCTGTTCATGGGACATCTTTTTTGGGATATCTGTTTCCTAAATTACCACCCATGCTGTTTTGGTACTCTAGTGAAAGTGATGACTGGAAGAGTTATTAAAAAAAATGTTTACTTTCAAATATATGAGTTAATCTCCTCTGTAAGTTATGGAATTCAACATACTCTAATACTTTTAAGAATGTTTCTGTATTTCACTCCTTCACGAAAAGTTCAAGAAGCAAGCCTCATGCTACTAAACATCTGAATTTCAAGTAATCTCTCCAGCTGAATCTGTTCAATAAAGTTTACCTTCAGTCTCTATCTAAAATCTTCAAATACTGTCAGAAGTACACAGTAGAATTAGCATCTATGTCCTGCTTCTAATTTTAAAAGGTTAGTCTAAGTTTTGCAAGACTAACCAAGACTCACATTTTTATTGTTCTGCATCTGAAAACATGCTGGGTCTTGAGATTAACATGAATAATTTATCATATCTCTGTCAGCAAAGCTAAAATGATGACTAATTATGGTAGCATGTAATTCACATAAATTCAAGCTATTATGGTGTCTATGAATAAATTAGCTATGCATGTAAAATCTAGTATGTTCTGGTTATTAAAATTTGAAAGTAATAAACTTCTATTTACAGAAACAACTGTTTGAAAAAAGGAAATACGGTACAATCTATATTCTACTGCACTGTTCACAAGCCTTGCAATAGAATTTCTTATCAACAAGTACAACTACTTTAGGAATGTGGACATTATAAGCTTTTTCCCCCTGCAAATTCCTCTATACATAACTAGCTAAACTTTGACAGAAAACTTCTTAAACCTTATCAGGTATGTTCCAGAGTTTGAAACTCCACAGAGTTCCCATTTATTCAATAAATCAAGAGCATCTCTTTGTGTTATAAATCCACTAAGCTTCTATGTATGATCAAAAACATCACTCCTCACAGAGTGAAAATAAGCTACAACTGTGGTTTCAGGCCATGCTAATTCTGAGATGTCATTCCAAAGAGTGTTAGGAAAATGCCAAATTCTCAAAAGCTAATGCCTACCAACTGTGTTTGATTATTCCCAAGCTTTCTGAAATTCTCCCTAGCAACAAATAAATGTGAACAAAAAGCAAGCATCTGCCTTAATTCTGATAAATTTCAACAAGTAAAATAAAACCAAACCCAAACTAGATTTAAAATACAAAGTCATAACTTTAAATTACAGACTAAGTCCTGTACATGGGGAGGGATAATCCCATGTGCTAGCACAGTCTGCGGGCTGAAGGCAGCTTTGTACGAAACGACCTGAGGGACCTGGTGCACAACAAGTTGACCGCGAGCCAGCAAAGCATGTTTGCAGCAAAGAAGGCCAAGAGCATCCTGGACCGCATTAGGAAGAGCATTGCCAGCAGGTCCGGGGAGGTGATTCTTTCTCTCTACTCAGCCCTGTTAAGACCACAGCGAGAGTGCTGGGTCCAGTGCTCAGCTCCGTGATATGAGAGAGACATGGGCATACTGGGGCGAGTCCTGTGCAGGATAATGAAGATGATTAAGAGATTAGAGCGTCTGACTTAGGAGGAGAGGTTGAGGGAGCTGGGATTGTTTAGCCTTGAGAAGGTTCAAGGGGGGATCTCACTAATGTGTATAAATACCTGACGGGAAGGAGTAAAGATGACTGAGCCAGACTCTCCTCAGATGGAGAAGATGAAGAATGGATAAGAGGCAATGTGCACAATTGAAATACAAGAGATTTTGTTTAAATATATGAAAACAATATATGAAAACAATTTTTACTGTAAGGGTGATTGAACACTGGAACAGGTTGCTCAGAGAGACTGTACAGTATCCATTCTTGCAGAGATTCAAAACCCAACTGGACAGAGTCCTGGGCAAGCCCAGGACCTCCCACCTCTGGAGGTCCTTCCCAACCTCAACTGTGATCTCATTCTGTGAATAGTTGCAGGCCTTCCTTATATTTTCCCTGTCAGCAGATAGTTGTGAGAAAAACTGAGGGGGGAAAAAACCTTAGTATCTTAATGAAACTACAAATAGTGGGAGAAAACAACTCTGGGAATAATTCCACTGACTAATGCAATCACACCAGATATGAAGCCAAATAACTGTAATTTGATTAAAACAAAAATACCCAGCATTTATTGCAATAGTCCTGAAGAGGAGTAAGTATCAAAAACCTTCAGGTGAATTTACCTTTCTTGCCAAAGTAGGATAAATTTTGTACATCTACTTACCGGCTGGATAGTTTTTATTCTTTGGTACCACTGGCAAATTTCACTGCTACCTTCTTCCAAGTTGCTACCCAGAATGAAGCAGTACTATAATGGGAATTGATCTCTACTCAGGATATTTTTATTAGCATCTGGACAAGATCTCTTCCATCATAACCCAGTTCTGTATCCAAACTATCTCTACCAAAGCTCACATTTCTAACAAGCAGAGTAATATTAAATTTGGGTTTTAAGAAGTTTTTTCTTGGAACTTAAAATACAGTAATATTTTATTCCTACCTAACAGTAAGCTGGAAAATTAAAGACGAGACTTAGTTGATGATAGATTTGTAAAGAATGCAAGCAGATAACCTCTTAATGACAGAAAAGATCTAAGAGTTTTGGATGGTGTTTGTAATGACAAAATCCTGCAGTGTGACAATAGAACAGAGAAAACACTTGGATATCTACCAAACTATTTGTGCAGATGCGATCATCTAATTGATCTCCCAATTCATAATTGGATATACTAAATTAGAAACATTCTCTGTCCATGTTTCAAATGAAATGGCCATCAAGTACAAGGAAAGACGTACAAATACTGAAATAAAAGGACTCAAGCGAACTATCTACCACAAGACCTGACAACTTACTGAAAAAAGCAGAGTATTTATAATTCCCACTATAGGATGTAACTTTTAATAGATCATTTCATATTTTAAAGTGAAAACTTTACTACTACACATATTTTTTGAGGGCAGGTAACAGCCTTTCACCTTCACTTTCCTGCAAAAATGATTTTTAACTGAAACATAAATAAGGTTATAAAGCAGTCCATCTCTGACAAAGTGATAACTGACTACAGTGCATATTGTAAGATTAGTCTCTTTACCAGAAAAAGAATTCCTTATTAATATAAGTATTTCTAAAATGTTGTGTGCTCCCCTCAGAATATAACAAGCGCTGATGCTGTCTGCAGCTGGTGAAGGCTAGTAGCAAGCAAAGCTAATCTAACTATGAACAGTGGGATACTAACTGAGCAAACCTGTTAGTAAGCACTTTGCCAGCTGAGCCTTAAGAAAGGTTGAAACATTATGAAGAAAAGAGATTTAGTTACCATTAAAATAAATGAGCAACCATGCTGTGATCCTCAGCACACTCATGCTAGCAAGATGGTCCACAAGGTAGTGAGTAATTCTAGGAAGTGGCAACAAAGCAGAGTCCCATGGCACGTTAACATCGGGCACCAAGTTCTGGGCTACAGAGCAGGAATCTCTGTGACTGAAGCAGCTATCACTGACTGTGTATTTTTGCTGTGCAGGTTTTCATGTCACAGAGGTGAGGGGATCTTACATGAGATCTCAAACCTCCCCAACTTTACAAAGTATGCCACATGTGACTTATAGCTGTTTACTGTCGAAAGATTTAAACAAGTAGTTTGAAGCACCATGAAGTTGGCCATCATTGAGACAGATGACAAGAGCTGCAGCAATGGATCAGTAAGTACCATACCTGGTTCTGCCACTAACCTTGTTGGATCACTTTACACATTAGTTTGAACACATTTTATTGTTACTATCTTCTGTCCTGTCTGGAGGCCCAAATGCAAAACTGGGACACTTCTCTGTCACCAAAAATGCTACCTCCTTAAATTGGCCTCTATTCAGTGATAGGATAAGACATCAAGTATGAACTCTGTACTATCAGCACACACTAGCCTGCATGTCTATGAAAGTGTATTTGATCAACCACTAGATTTTAAAATTTACTATAATTCCTATTTTTATCACTTCATACATTTAAAAGTATCATACAACAATGGGTTAGTTAACTCTTTATAATACACTTTCAAAATAAATTAATAAATATTACTCCCATAACTTGTATGAGAGAACTGGGGGGGAAAAAAGGCTAAGCAACCTACAGGGACTCATACAAGACCACATAATATTTCAGTACATAACCACTGGCATTACAGTATTTTAAGAATGAATGTTCGTGTGTTTGACAAAATGCTAAGCAGAAGTGCTAGCACCTGCACATGTCCATATATTGGGAATTAAACCAAGAATGCCAACACAAGCCAGATGCTGTTTTCTTTTACACACAAATATTTTTTCAAACATTGAGTTACTTTTGCTTTTTCAGAAAGGTAGCAAAATCCATAATACTGAAGATTTAACAACTGGCTACTACATTTACAACAGATGGCTATATTCAGCATTACTAACAGCTTTGCTATTATTTGCTTCAAAAAGGCTGCATAAATCACACGCTCTCTACCTTAGTTGTGATTTTATTATGCTTTACCAAATTTTTCACCCACAATCTATTTTGCACATTTTTAGGCAGATCAATACATTGATCGTTAATGTGGTGATACTCAACTAATCATGCCGCCTAACAAAGTGTCTAAAATTCTACTTAAATTTCTTCCAAACAAAGGCAAAACAGCTAATTTAAACAGTTGTTTGCACATTCAGTATTTATGACAGGAATCCTGCATGACTGGTTGATAGCAGCAAGTTAGAAGGTTTAGCTCAGCTGATGCCAGCAGTGATAGATGACCTTGAAGAAATTCTTGTTTGCTGATCATATCAATCACTGAACAGAATGCAAAAGAGAAGACGAGGCTCAAACTAAATGCATACTTCCATCTCTATGCAGAATGGGAGAGGAAGAAATGTACCATAAAGCATCATGTGCAGCTGTTATAAAACTTTCCAAAGTGTTTTTTACATAAAGTAAATTTGATGGCTTGGTATGCTATCAATTTTCACTTGAAGCTACTCAAAGATTCAGTAGTAAGTAGTCAGATTATGTAAGAAACCATCCTTGAACATTAAACTCCGGGAAGCACCAGCACCATCAATATTCTGTCCACAAACAAACAAGAGATTCCTTTCAAAACGTCCAAAATGAAAAGAACTGAATGGCAGTCACGTGAAGAAAGAAGGACTTGCTCTCATTATTTACTCGATTAGCATGAGTCTGCTAGGATAAAATACACTGTCTATTTTGCAAGTCTTGAAGGAGTTTATAGGTACATCAATAAGTTACAGTTGATTTCTAATACTAAATTTTGTATTACGTTTATTTTTAAGAGGTTTTATTAACTTCTGCGTACAGTTACACTAAGTGGGGAACAAACAAGATTGTACTTTATAGGCATATACACTCTTAAGTAGCTCCAGTTACTTTGAATGCATTGACAAACTTATGTAATTATCAGAATAAGCATGATTTCATGATAACATAATTAAGTAATGAAACAGTTACACTGAATCAAACATCTATTCTTTCATAAAAAGTATATGGAAATGTATTAAGTCAGATTACTTCATACACATAGACACTGAAATCACTGCACGTAAGAGGAGAGAGAATTAGGATTTGTATCAGGCTCTCTGATAATACTAATTTAAAATCAGGAAAGTTGACAAAAAGAGAAAAAGAAAGAAGTGAAAAATAACAGTTATAGCTATTTAAATACAAAGTAAATATAGTGATATAGTATATGTTTACATAAACTATATATATAGCAAATACAAAATACATTTATTTATATTTATAGAAGTACATAAGAATATCATAGCAGTAAATATATGTATTGTTATAAGAGGGACATAGTAATAGTGGGAATGGGAAGTAGCGAGAAAAGATGAAGAAAAAGTCCAGATGTGAGCTGGAAAGAGAAAGGGCAAACAAAGGTGGGAGAGGTGGTAGAAAATTAGAGCTCTCTGTTATCAAAAAAAGCAAGTGATGAAAAAATAAAATGAGTAGAAGAAAAGTGGAGGAGAGGTTCTTGTTAAGAGCTATAGATGGGTGGCAAGTACCCAAAAGAACCAAATTCAGTACGACACTATAGAAAATCTGAATTCCTGTACCTGTCTCTAAGTATCTGCCTCTGTCTACAGAATGCCTATGAGAAGCAAATTATGTACTTGGGTTCTGTTTACTGCATGACATATCCTGTTTGTTTTGTCCCTTTTGTTACACACTTTTAGAAGTAATGCAGCAATTAAAACTATAGGAGCAGAAAGTGTAACCAAAACTACTCAGGAAATTCATCAAAGAACAGAAAAGTCAGTGTGATTTGACACAAAGAAGCTCTTTGTGTTGCAGGAAAAAAAAAAAGGGGGTAGCTTTAAAGTCATGTATGCTTATGGTAGAGATACCTTAATATCTAAGCAAAAAAATTATTCAAAACAAGGTAAGAAATAAGAACTACCTTGAAAGGAAAACATAACAGAAAATGTATAAAGGCTGTGGTAGGAAGAGAAATTAAAGAGAAAGGGAAGTTGCTTGAAAACCTGCAGTTTTCTGGTCTATTCAGCAGTTACCAGCTTTCCTGCCAACAGTTTCTCACTTTAAATTAGTAAAATGTTAGTATTTTCTGCACCAAGATCTTGATTCATAGAGTTAAAGCTGTCTTTAAAACAAGTATTTTGAGCCCAGCGTTCTCTCTCAAATTTCCATGCTCCATGGAGAAGCAAAAATATTCTCTGGTGAAGATCTGTGCTAAATAAGCTAATTTATCCTTTGAAGATTTTCTCAATGTTCAGATTCTAAAATCATGTTAGAAATTAAGCATGCCACAGAGGAACGTATAATGTTACCAACATGATGTAGGTTATAAATGCCCACTAACTCACAAACCACTAAAATACCTGCATGGATTTTTATAAATCCACTGAGGAATTTTAATAAATATGACTCAATTCACACTAGCATATTCATTGTTAAAATAACAAAATATTCCAATACAACTCTACTTACGTGAAGGCACAGAAGATAACAGAATTACCCAGCAACATAAAACACCACACCATCCTAATTTCATGAAACAGATTATTCACATTATAATGAACACTGTTTCTCTACTACAGTATAGCTGGAATGATATTTTCTCAGCATCTCATTTTGTCCTCTTTAACTTAAACCTACAAGAGCTGTTTCCCCTTACTCCAGACACAAGAGACTTCAGACAATCAACACAAGCCGACACCTACGGGGTACAGATGAATGCAAAGTTACAGAAAGAGAAACAAAAATAAAATTCTGCATTGACTTTACTCAGTTTAATTGTGTAGCATTCAACCCATCTTTTCTTGCAGGGTTTCTAATGGCATAATGTCTCTTTTGTTAATCCAAATCTTAGGTGTTCTACTGGCTACAAAGCTGAGTGGGTTGTGCTGGTTATAAACAGCTGGTGCCACTAGGGGGGAAATGTCCAAGGACTGATGATTGCCCAAGTTTAAAATCTATTAAATCATTCCACACTGAAGTAATGAAAAAAGTCTGTTTCAGCTGTACCTCTCTTTCCTTACGGTATGGACATCATTATACCAATTAAGCACTCCATTTGTTATTCTAGCTTTTTACCATTTGTTCAGTTGCTTTCTTCTCCCCCACTTACTACAGTATATATTTCTTCTTGCCCTGAACCAAAGGGCCCTGGAATAGTTATTTATAAATCTCTTATGAATTTCCAGGAGACCCTCATGAGCCAGTAGTTTCATGTTTGATAAATTCAGTCTCATTTCTTCAGATTTTTCACCATCTTCATTCATGATTTTTAGAGTTTGTTCTGTCTTCCGAGGAATGTCAGTATTTAAAACATCCAAGAAATAATGATCTCATTAGCTTAATTACTTCTTATTGACTTGATAAGTCACCATGCTTTAATGCAAAATCTGCCACCACAATTAATGGCTGCAATCAGGCATTCACTTTACATTAAGTATTCAAGGAAATTTTATGCCTCTTACAGTAACTCAGTGGAGAAGTCTTGTCCCAATGGCACAAAAATCTGAAGTGTCAGAAATCGCTGGATCAGTCCCACTAGAAACAGGAAAAAAGTTAAATACATGCTGTGTGCATGCAGATTCACATTTCACAATCAAGCATTTCAATTTTGTACCATACAGCTATGCTCCTGCAACACTATTTCCCAAGGTTCACACAACATATGAACACAAGAAAAACCTGAAGAAAACCAATTCAAACTGCAATAAAAGTGTTGTTTTAAAAGTCCCATCTGAGGCTTTGATGGAATTCTCATGAAAATAAAAGGTACCTTTTTTTTTTTTTTTACTTACAACTCTACATTGTGTTCCAAGAGCATGTAGACACCAAATATCCCATAGGGATTATAAAATAAAGTAATATTTTCCTATCAATATTATCTTATAGTTATATGAAACTTGCACACACATTTGTGACACTGTACACCTTATTAAACAACTTCAAAAACCCCTTGGGTAAAAATGCAATCCAGATCATGGCAACAATGCTCAGTGGGGGCTTCTGATTTTTATAACAATAGCAAAGGAGCTTAACTGAGGGAACAAACACAAGAAATCTTTCAGGATTCAAGTAGCTCCCTATCAAGGGAAAACAGTACAAAGCTGTCTGAATTGAATTGTATGTTGTTCTCTTAGTTATTCTGTCGGGGAGGGTACGGGCTGCTCTTCATTGACTTAACAAGACTCAACAGCAACATTAGCTCCTCTTCTAAAGAATGCCAATTCAGAACTTCCTTCTTTTGTAGGTCAAATGACACTTTAAAATTTCAAATTATATTTGTATATACGATGTCTCTTATTTTGGAAGAGTATTCAAAGATTACAGTACAACTGTGAGATTGTATACTTGACATAAATGAAATACTTGAGGTACCTACACCTTAAGAGAGTAAGAACCAGGGACAGAGGAAGACAGAATGGTAAATGGATGGAAATTTAACTGTAGTACTGCAGCACTAGCTAAAGTAAATTTAAAACCAAACTATTCTTAGCAGCAATAATCTACACTACTAATTCTCAATCCTCGTTTTAGGCTGTAATAGCTTATTGTGACATTGGCAATAAACAAATTAAAGTTGGATTTCTCAGAAAAATACATTAGACTATTATACTGAAGAGAATAGTAAACTTCTTTTATAAGAGATCAGATTATCTTCAAGGCCTTAGTGCATGACCAGACTATACAATTTCTTATTTATTTTTTTGTATTTGTTTGGAAAAACTAACTTGTAATTATATACCCTGCATGAGAAATATACTAGAAGATTCCTGTTTCATTTGACTAAAATCACCACCTCAATTTTTCTTCAGAAGCAAGCATTTAATTCTAATCCAGCTCAATTCATTACTACAAGCCTTATAAGGTACAATACCCTGCAGTGGAGTTTAAGGCATAAATTATGATGATTGCTGTAGGCCCCGAGAAACACAGACTGCTTTGACTCTGGTTTATTCTGGTGCAGGTAATAGACAACCTGGGGAAACACTCCATACTACCCATCAAAGATTGATTACATAAACACGGCTGAAATTTGGGTATAATTTCCTTGTACTGCTAGTGCTTATTTGATACATAAAAGTAAAAATACTTTAAAAAGTAAAATGAGAAAAGGGATGGGAACCTATTTCACATTCTGTAATGCCAACAGAAGTATTGACTTTAGTGAGTGCTGAAGTGAGTCACATGTTATTTGCCAGACCTTGGTCTGGAGCAGGATCAGGTACAGAAGTGAACCTAGCAGCACTAGGACAACATGTATCAACAAGGATCTTCACTACAGCACTTACTTTAATATGGCATTTCTATACCGTTTACTTATTTGTAACTGACCTGCTAAAAAGCTAATGTAAAACCACTTTGCTAATGCTGAATTACACCCAAAGTAAGGGAGAATAATGTAAGTTTTACATTCCAATATAAGACTGATTTAATAATCAGAACATCACAGACATTTAATTCTTTGATACTTACAAGTTTGCCTAGTTTCCTTTGGTAGCTGCATTTTGTTGATTTGACTGCTTCCTTCAAGTACAAAAACAAAGCCTTTTACTTCTTTATCGTATTCCTACAAAAAGGAACAATAAACAAACATAAGCATCCTGATAGATTTCTTCTCCTCACAACCATGCTACTAACATGCAAAGCTACTTTTTTTTTTTTAAAAACACAAATGGCAGACAGCACTGCAAGTATGACAGGAGGTCAAATATGATGGTAATATAATCCATAGAAATATGTCCTTTACTTGCATGTTTTATGAACAAATGATGCTGACAAACAGGACTCATGATCCAATGGGCCCAACTCAATCCATTAGTTATCAGAATAGCGAAATTACATTCTAAATATTTAAACTATAAAATTATACTGCGACCAACCTAGTCTGCAAGCAGGCATAAAGAACTCATTTAAGTAGTCATTTAGTCTGTCATAATGACAGAACTGCAAGTGACAACTCCACTGTCAGGTCAAAGCCCTCATTACCTTCTAATTTTAAGCTTCATTCACATTTTTCTGTTTTATACTCTAGGTTTTATAAGTTTCTTTAAAAACTTACTTTCCATATAGCTGAGGGATTGCCAAAAACCTTCCATTTTGCTCCTGGGTTCTTGCCTTGAGCACTGAATATTTCAACAAATGGGCCACCCTGTGATAAAATGGTTTAAAGATACATCATCCAACCACATGTTCAGCACTCAATCATCGATGGTCAAGATGAGTACATAAGAACAATCCCTCCCCACATCAGGCTATTACCACAGTCAGTATTACTGATCAGTCAGACAGCAGAATATTAACAACAGCTTCTAGACTACTATAGTATAACAGTCCATATAGACAATATTTGGCTTTACTAGAGGATCAGAATATAAAATTGAAGGAATACCATGGAATATTTAAAATTATTTTATTTATAATGTCATTCTCTAAAAAGTAAAATTATTTTAGAAATTCTAAAAACATGCAGGAGATTAGTAATTTATATTTGGATATGGTTTATTTCTACAACTCACCAAATGAAGTAAGTTTTAAAACATACTGCTAAAAAAAAAATAAAAACTGTTGCAGATTGGATGTTTTGTCTGATTTCCTAAGGAAATGAAGTTTACACAATCTGTCTACATATGTGAGTATGTTTGGCTCTGCCTACATATTTGAGTATGTCAAAGACATTTTCCAGTAACTTTTCTACTAGTTACCAAATTCCAGCTTGATTTACCAAACAGTCTGGGAAACTCAGAAAAATTTACTATCTTTGCTGGGCCAACTTAAGTGGCCTCACAGTAGATCTGATCCTGCCAGTATCACCATAAAAAGGTAAGGGCTGTACTCATGCTGCAGTCTTCATGAGGCATCAGAGAATTAATTCTGGAAAAAGATTATAAATGCCCCTGCCAGGTGAAAACTCCTCACACAGAACATGTGCCCTATTAGACATCAAAGAATCTAACCATAGGCTCTTGGGGAGGTAGGCTTTATCACCTCTGCTTGGGGAATTATATGCTTCAATATTTTTCCCATTTGATGTCATATTTTTTGTGACATCTGATGTACTCAACCTATAGTTTGATAAACATTTTTCCAGCAGCATGGTTGACCTAATCAATCATTACAACTCTGCTGCTCCCTTCTCACTCCTAGTTGCCTGCACTCCCCAATTCTCTTTATGCTCAGCTGCCCAAACAACTGTACACAAGTCAGAATGAGCAAGAGGGGCGAGCAGTCTTGCCAGCAAAATAAATGCTCTTCAGATTACGCTTTCAGAGAACATCAGCACTGCACCATACATGAATTAGGTATTTTCCTCTGCCCACCCACACCTGGCTAACCCCAGGGACTAGACTTACTAAGGTCTAAAGAGATTCAAAATGCACTTGTAAGATACTTTTTAAACTTATAATGGATGAAAAATAAAAAATATGGCATACTATGAATTTGAAAGTTATCTGACACATTAAGGACTACAGGATCAAGCTCTCGGAAAGTTAAAAAAAGATTCTTAACTGCCAAGTACTGCTTGTAGCAAATCTTAACAAAAAAAGAGCTTTTTCCCCCCATATTTACAAATACATTTTGTTAATACTGCAGCCCTTGAGTAGGCCCTAATTTGAGGTTAAACTGAACGTGACACAGAAAACTACTGGACATGACAGGAGAAAATGCTGAACAAACACTGATGCAAGAAGCTGACAAAAGTTCCTTAGTGCTGTGGAGGATGGCTGGATCTCATGGGTTGAGATCCATGCCAAGGGGGAGTTAAGCAAGAAACTGTCAAACTCCACAATCAACTGGAGGGGAGTACGGGGCATCTTTTGGGGAGCACAACCCTGCAAAGCCAACAGCACCTAGGCAACGGCATCAGAAACACCATATAAAGCTCAGATAGCCTAGGTAACAGCATCAGAAATACCAATTTCAGGTACAGATGTAGCACATCTGGTACCAGTGGGAAAAAAGTAATTAGGGGTGGGTCGCTCTCTCGGGAAGGGACTGGTGCACAAAAAGGGAGGCAAAGTGCAGTGAAAAGGAAGGCCAGGAAACAGTAGAAGGGATAATAAGGTTTGCGAATGATGTGAGTAGTGTTGTCACAACCCTGTGCTGGACCAAGAGAATAAACCAACCCCCATTTTCTGACTAAAAGCGTTGGGCTGCTTCCATGACTGGGTGGGAGCAGATGGTGTGCCTTCCCTGGCCCACAAGAGAAGGCACACCAGACAAAAAGCCATTGGTAACACCATGTTGGTGTCCATTCTAGACCTGACAGCATCAGCAACTACCCACTATTTCATAACATTTCTATAAAAATACTGAATAATGAAACATTCCAAAACATTTCTGATTCTGGATTTTTTGCTCCCCAGAATAAGCCATTTTAATTGAGTTCTCTCAGAGGTGAAAGAGGGTAAAAAACAAAACTATTTGTTTTACCTGATACTGATTTTTGAACATTTTCCAGCTTTCACAGGCAAAAAATAAATTTCAGCTCCTCAATCAGTAAAGACACTTAAAGACTATGCTGAAAAAAAGCAAACAAAAAAATTTTATATAGGATTTGATATGAAAAAATCCTATAATGAAACCCTGACCATATTTTAAAAGATATGAATACTATTATGAAATACTTTTCATGAGTACAGAATGTATATCAACTGCATCAGACTGCTACCACAAAGGAATTAAGATAAAAAAATACTGATATTGATGGTGTCTTGGAAAACATTCTCTTCAGGCACCAAGTACTCAGGGCTGCCTTTCCTTACATTGCAAGTAAAAGTAGTAATTTTATGTCAGCCCTTATTTTTAACAATGAAGGCTTTTTCATGCTTTAAAAATGCTTTAAAATCATCTTTAATACACATTTTTTTATTATTCTCTTTTATCGAGTGCCCATTGGAAAACATTAGACTCCATTATAGAGGAGTTTAACATTGAATATAGAAAAAGAGAAACATATGGAACAGCTGCAACAGAAACCACTCCATCTAGAGATATTTGGCAGAGACTTTTGAGACAATTTGTCTTTCACATTCAGCATTCTTTGAGGATGATTAGTCTAAGACTCAAACCAAGCGCTTCAGTTATTTCAGGGCTGCTAAAGTCAGTGTGAATTAAGAGGTGTCTGCAGTTGGAGAATCAGAACAGTAGGAAGTGAAGGGATTGATACTGGAAGCCTCCCACATCCCTCTCTGATCATGCTGAGCATCTGCAATTTCACCTGAAGTCAACAGCAAGTGAAGGGACCCTGAACATAAAAGGCAGTTGTCAATCTCCAAAGACAGGTAGAACCAGACACCAGCGACAACACGCACCTTCACTGTGGAAACGGGAAGGGCTCATCAACTCACAGAAAAATGAGAGACAGAGTCTTGTGAAAGGATTTATTTGATATACTTTGTTTATGTTCATTGCTTTGGTTCAGGCACAGATCGCTTAAAGAACGACATTATTTTTAATTACTGGAATTTTTTTGACCCTGAAGTAATTTTCTTAACAGATAAAAACAATATGCTGACCAGAAGAATATAAGTATAGCTTCTCATAAAGAACAGTATAGCTCCCACAAGCAAAGAGTGACAAAAAGTTTAAAAAAAAATTATAAAAAGATATATGACTGCAAGTGAACTAGAAATTCAGTGACAATATGCATGAGTTCATAAATAATGTACACATTTAAAGGATTAGAGCAGCATTCTATTATAAAAAGTATACCATCATTAGGAAAATGTGATGAAATCTGTTGATGTTTAATTGCAATTATTTTAATCAGCAACAATTATTTTAAGTCTTAAAGTTGTCTGTAAATGAAATAAAAATTGAAAAAAAAATCAGATATTAGAAATTTATCCCATGCTGTTGCCAGAAACATTAGTTCATTTTAAACTTTTTGATTGTAAGGAAAATGAAATTTAGAAACCATAGCATTTGTAACAAGCCTATCAAAAAACATAATTAGTATTTTGATTATATTACTTTAATACTGCCACTGCACATCTAACGCACCACTTGCATTATCCTGCATTTTAGACCATTTTCTATAGAAATTTCCCACTTGTTCAGTTGGCATAACTGTTTTGTTTTTTTTTTTTTTTTTTTTTTTTTTTAAGAATGACAACATTAATAGCTATATTGAGGTATTCTAAATTATGAACTAGACATTTTAGAAATGCCTTTTAAAGAACACACTTATAAAGCCAGTGTATTATTTCTTCCTTCTGTATATATTCACTTTACATACAGAGCAATCGTTTTGGAAATAACTGTTCATTCACTTTTTTGTCTGCAGCTCTATCTATCTTTGCTATTACCTACAGGCTTATCTACAGTACTCAAAATTGCATGATTCATGTCTTAGTGAGAAGTAATGGCACCATGGATCTCAGAGGGACCTACTGTTTTGATTCACTTTGCCAGAGCTAAATGTAAAGGACCAGTAGTGAAAGAGGGGCAGAAGTCATGCCCTCCTACAGCACATATTTACGACGAGTGTATTACTGTAACTCACATGGTGAGGCACTTGCCCTTCTAGGACTAAGAATTTTACCATCCCCCAGTTTTTAGTTATTATTAAGTGAAGGAGGTGCGAAAGAAGACACTGCTTTTTCCTTGGAGCAAAGCCTTTTCACTTACTTTTGCTTTAGAAATCAGTTCCAGATCTGCCAAGCATCATGCACCTAACACAACCCTCACATATTTTGCAGTTCTGTTATGCCTTATTACATCTCAGGGAAAAATATAAGACTAAATAAGTGTGAGGGGTCCTGATATAAGAGTCACTGTATGAAAAGTATAAAGTTCTAAAACCGAAACGAATAACTCGTCTCTTTCAGAGACTACTACTAATATTCTGGTCAGAAGTCTTCTGCTGACTATAATCACACTATATATTTTGGAACCAACATTTAGTGAGTAGTATGTAGAGGCCAAGTTTCATCTTCATTACCATACCATCTTTCAGGATGGAAAGGCTAAAGCTACTTAGCAAGGTGGACAGCTACAGTATTTGCAGATGCTGCTGTAGTCAGAATTACAGATAAGACAGAAAGCAATACTTCGTTTTCTTCAGTGTTTTCTCATAAAGCATACTTGGCTTTCATAAGAGCCACTCCACTGATGGCACATCACACAGGGTTCTGAAGGAAGATGCAAATAGCTCTGCATACAGTGCAAAGTGAGTGGAAGCCATATTGATATATTAACTAGGGTTCAATACTGTGCTAATACACTTTGCCTCTCAGCAGTGCTTATTAGCTTTGGCTTGACATCACTAATTTATCTCCACACCATATTGTATGGAAATAGCTCTCAGTTGGCTCTGAGCACAGAAAGAACATACATGCACTGGTAAAACACCATGAAGATACACACTTCTATCACACAACAACCTCTTCCTACTAATTCATTCTTAAATTTAAGTGGGGGAAGCATGTCTCTGAACTGAAAAGTTCTCATTCAAATGACATACTTAAGATAAAAAAGATGATCAAATAATTAAAGACTTTCATAATGGATCACAGAAAGGTTAGAGAAATATATGAAGAGATAACATCTAGGAAGTATGTGGTAGTAAAAAGAAATACAAAAAACTGTGGTGTGGTGAACACTTATTGAAGGACTAGAAATCTCATACTATCACTAGAAATCTTCAAATTTCAAATTGTCAAATAAAGTTCACTGTTATGATATGGCTTAAAATTTGTCACCAATGCAGTTGTTTTTTTAAACTGACATACATAAGGGCAAGCCAGGTTATTTACTAATTTGCAGAACATATTTTATACAGACTCAGAAAACTGATGACCCTTGTAACTACCAAATTCATAACAAGATGGCTCTTCCTAACTTCGGACAACTCATTCACACTACAAAGCTGATTACCGTAAACTGACGTTTCACTGATGTGTTTGTTTTTCATAAAGGCAAAAAATACTGCAAGTGACACTGCAATACATTTTTGCTCATATATTGCTTACTTGTAACTTCCCAGTTTCCATTAAGTTACCACAAATGAAGACTAGAAATTACCTTTGCTATTAAGATTGGTAGCTTCTAAAAAACATGTGAATGACATATTTGTCATGTAATTACTGAGATAATATTAAGAGGTGCTTTCATTATGCATCAAGTATCATTGTCTGTAGTTACAGTAACCTATGCTTAAAAACAAAAGAGAGAACAGTCTGGAAAATTGATAGTTGCAATATTTTTCCCCTTTTCATCTTTCCTCCTCTTAGCCTCTACAGACATTCTAAAGATCAAAAGTGCTTAAAATCCAGAGGGACTATTTTAGAAAAATCAACAGCATCTTGAAATATAAATCCTCAATTTTTTGCATACTTGTCAAATAAATAGATATTTTATGACATCTTTATAGAATGCCATAAAGTAGCAGTTCTCTCATTTTTCAGTCACAGATCAAACTTATTTTTTTATTGCCCTGAACCATGTACTTTAGTACATCTGTCCAACTGGAAATACAGGCTTGAAGTGTCAGTCAATGACAAACCATCAAGAATGTAGTTCACAAAGTTAAGCAACAATGAAAGATATTTATCTTTGGAAAAATAGATTCCTATCGGGATTTACCTTGTGAGGTCTTGATTTGTGCACTGACTTTGATCATTAGTTTCACAATGTTTCCCACACCAAAAATCAAGTAGCAGCAGTCCAAAGGACCCTCTAATCCTTCCATTCACACAAACGACTTAGAACCCTTCAAAAATATCTCCATCTTAGAACATCTTCTTATGTATATTTCTTCTTCAAACTAGAATGTTTCACATTCAAATATTTCAATAATATTTATGTTTATGTAGCCCCATGAAACAATTTGTCCCTAGTAAGTTACAAGCAAAAGAGTATTGCACAAACACTAAATGCAAACAAACATTCAGGTTTCTTTAAACTACTTAACACTAAGCACTGTTCTAATGCCAAGGGAGGCAGGGATGGACAGACTCACACAGTCCTAAAAACCTTCACAGTCATGGTTAGTCCCTTGACTCAAAAGCGTGAGCACATTTTTCTGATCAACATCCCAGTGTTGAAAAAGCTGTGTTTATTTAAGATTTTCTACTCCAAAGTCAAAAGCGTGAAGCAAAATAAAGTGAATTTGCACCTCCTACTAATTTGCATTGAAAAATGACACAAATACACTATTTTTGGCAGGGGATATAGGCTTAGACCCAAGACAGTTAATACATATAACTCACCATCACGGGCCCAAAGCCAGTGCTGATTTATGGTAGGCTGGGACACACCAGAGAAAGCAGTTCATCACTGATGAAGGGTTTTAGTATCTTCTAGACAAATGAATTCCACATATTGAATATTTAAAGCTGGGTTTGTCACACTGCTATATATTTTCTCAAAATACAAGTTAATATAATAAATGGGTAGAAAGACTATTAATAAACTATATCGAGACTACCGGTGTTCCTATGTGAAAAGTGGCACAGCCAGCCTTTACATACAACTCGAAGAATTAAGAAAAAAAAATTAAAATCAAGCTTTTCACGTTTATAAAAATGTCATCATAAAACGTTTGGACACAATGCCCATGATTCAAGCAGCAGCATCCCCGCGGACCCGTTTCCCTGCGCCACAACAGCGGCAAGGCCGCGTCCCCCAGCGCCGGGCCGGCTCCCCCGCCCCTCCGCCGCCGCGGCTGGGCTGGGCTGGCCCGGCCGCCGGGGCCCTCCCGCTCCGCCACGTCCCCACCGCTCGCCACAGAGGACCGGGGCCGCTCAGCCCGGGGAGCCCAGGCCCCCGCCGGGTCTCACCTGGGCGAGGGTGGCTGGGGACGAGGCCGCACCTCCGGAGGGGGCGGGCCCAGAGCTCGCCGTGAGGCGGAGGGGGGAGAGGCAGGGCGGGAACCGTTTAAAATGGCGGCGCACGGGGCGTGGCTCGGTGGCTCGATCATGGCGGGCGGCAGTGGCGGCGTGTAGCCGCGCCTTCGTCCGTCGATTCGGCTTCCATCCTCGGCGGCTCCTCAGAGGATGAGGGGGGTAGTGGTCTACCTGGCGATGGCCGGGCTGCCCGCCGGCTTCCCCGGCTCTCACTAAGTGAATAAAACCCGGCCAAACCTAGCAGCGAAGGCTGCGCTGGCCCCCTCACAGCGTGTCCCTCAGGGCACCCGCGGCAGGCGGTGGCCCTGTGTCACCCAGGGCCTCTGGAGGTGTTTCAAGGGCAAATGTTGCTGAGAACTCAACTCCTGAAACATGTTTGCCATTTACTCTTTAAGGCTTCATGGTGTAAAGTGTTTTTTTTTTTTTTTTGAGAAGGATGTAGGAAGCTACGAGCCAGAGCAGCCACATCAAAGTCCTTGGGTTTTAGGGAATTAGAATGGACTTGCAGACCTGACACTTTTCTCTAAAAGAAGGAAATGAGAAGGACGGCCCCAGTAGTTTAACATCACTGTCAAGAATAAGCAAACACTTCCTGATGCTTCAAAAACCTCTGGGAAGAAGGTCATGGGGAACCAATTTGATCCATGTTTTTATAATGAGATATTAGTCAAAGAAGATCTTTCCTTGAACTGACTGCTTTTTTGATCACAGTATTTCCTCGCAAAACTTTGTAGCCTTTCACAATAAAGTAATGGCATACCATTTTCTTCATCAAGGTGCATCTTAAAGTTTCTACAAAGAACAATTATTAAGAACTCTGTAACCCATCACAGCTCGGTGACATACATGAACTGAAAGTGCTGAGCCATCGATGGGTCCTGCCGTGTCTCGGCCCACCATCACCCCCTTCACCTTCCTTGCTTTTGCTCCTGAAAGGTACTGTCCTGGTTTTGCCAAGGAAAGGAATGAGTTAAATCAATTACAAGATTTATTTAGCTTTCTCATTTTACCTTGGGATTTTCAAAGAAATCCCATCCAGTGTAGTTTTATCATACACTGGATTACACTGATTAGAGTTCTTGGGTACTGGAGATAAGGAAAACAATAATACTAAAACTGAGCTACAGGTTATTAAATAAAAACAGTTAATAGAACAAGGAGAAAAGAGAGATGATGATAGCAAAAGAAAGGTTAAAAAGCTATTGGGGAGTTCTGTAGCCAACAGAAACTACATAGTTCATTCTATATGGTTTAACCTGAAGTCATCTTGAAATTTGCTACACACAGCTCTGTATCTAAAAAGCCTGAATCCTTTGTGACAGGAGTTATGCTAAGGCCTGAGGAGTTAAGAAATTCCAGCAGCCAGCTGTGAGTGTCATGTGTGGAAGCAGCTACCTGCCTGCTCAGGGCAAAACTGGGCTGCACAAGTCCCCTTTGTCAGGTGCTGGAGAAAACTGGTTTTAGACACACTGCGAGGGGAATTTTTTTCCCTCCTTTTCTTTGAGTTTTACAGAAAAAAACCATATCATTTGTTGCAGATGCTATTACTCAAAAATTGCAAGTAATGTAAAACCAGCAAGGAACCTTGTGTCATTAAATTTGGCCCATCTATGGCCTGAGCCCATCGTACTTCCAAGGGCTGGTTTGGAATTATGGTAATGTGAGAAACACTGTAAAAGTAATGATCAGACAATCAAGATATTTGTTATACTGACTCCTTTAAGGTTGTATCTGTAGATCAGCTGCTGTTGGTACCTGAGCTGCTGGGTTATGAATTTTTCTTTGGCTGAACATTTTAGGCTGCTGTGCAGTGTACATCTACCAAAGCCCTGGAACGTATGATGAGTGCTCAGCAAGTGCTTGGGTAATAATTTGGGGAAAACTGTGAGAACTCATATACATTTATCTTCTAGTACAACCCTTCTGTGTTCTGAACTTAACCCCTTACATGGTACAACATATTTCAGTGAAGAGATTTTTACGGTATCTTGGAGTAGGAAATGGGAACATATGGACATCCCTTCTTCTCGTAAATGCCCTAAGCACAAGGTGTGGTTAGGTCTCCTGTCTTAAATTAAAATACCAAGATGTTAGTAGCGTCATGCTGGGAACTGAATTGATTTAATTTAGGAGAGTATTCAATGTGCACTAGATACTTGATGTGTGATATTAAATCCAGCCATTTTTAAAGGACCCCAACTGACATAGCTTGGGTTTATATCCATAGGAATAGTACTGTAATTTCCTTCATCCATTCCTGACTTTGCCTTATTGCACACCATTGCTCACACTTGGAGCAGCCTGCCAGTTGATATATGGCAAGTGGCCTCCCTTACCTCCTGTGTAAATCTCCATTTCAGCTCTGATGACCATTTGCCAGTCTGTTCTGTAATGTATTGTTCTGAATTGGTTTGGTTTATGCCTTTTTAGACTGTCAGTTCACGTAGTCTGGAAATCTCTTGTCTTTCTAGTTCATATAGTATGTTGTAAAATGCCATGTTATGTTTTGAGAGCTATATAAATTATAAACACTAGTCAAGCTAAGAAAGAAGACACGCAGGCGTCCTATGAAGTTTTCTGTAGATCCTTTTTGCCATTCTTGGCAGGGAAGGGAGACATAGTGTGCCTTGCTGCCTGCTTAGCCTTCGCTTGGTAGCAGCTGCCATGGAGCTGAGGCATATTTGCTCCAGTGCCAGGCCGATTTTCATTGCCTTTGAGAATTCCTCCTCAGCCAGTGACCTTCCTAGCAACACATTTGCCAAGGTTTCATCATGCAGGGTAACTTAACTGCATGGTCACCGTTGCATCCACTACTGTTTATGGGTCTCTGAAAGTTTCCCAGCAGAATCCTTCCTCCTTCAGCCATGTACAGGAACTCTGAATCTTCATTGTCTCATTTTTATTTGTACATTGGTCTTCTGATACAAATACTGTTCAAATAAATAAAATAGTGGAATTCATTAGTTATCCTGGCTGTCTCTATTTGATCTTCTAGAACAGAATAATTTCTCCGAGAGAAGCATATATATAATCTCTCCATCAGTTTAAGGCTTTTCTTTCAGAAGGATGGAGTAACACCTTCTATTCGGAAAACAGAGCAATTTGGAGAAGAGAGTTCTTGAGTAAATATGTTAAAATTGAGAATCAGTTCACAACCTGTTTTCCTAAGCCCCACAAATACTTCGTCAACAGAGGTTCTGTAGAATCCTTATTTGAGGATTGTGGATGGTTATGAAAAAACAGCTGGGCCAATTTCTGTGGTGTGTACTTCCAAGATTAGACTTTCATCAAGTTTCCTCTCACTGCTATGCAGTCTTGTTGCTGAAACTTGGAAGGGGACTCCAGGGACAGTTAAGGAGCTGGACGCAGCTACAGTAGGTGGGAAAGCTGTGGAGGCATTCCTCCTGCATCTGTCTTTACACCACACTGGACAGTGCTGAGATGAGAGCCAAGACATTAGTATCCCACTATCACCAGACTAATTCTGTTCACAAAGCGTGCAAAAAATCATAGTCTTTCTGTGAAATAAATGCACTGCACCACTCTAGAAAGCACTGAGTTCTCAGACAGTAACACTTGAAACTGGAAAATTGGCTACTTACGTCTTGTCAGGCTTTATAGGAATCCATCCATGTGATCAGTTGGCCAAATTTCAGTTCAGAGCAGGCATTTAAACCCTGAAAATTATGAAGACATATTTATTGAGAATGCCTAACTAGTTAGCCAGTGTTCTTGGATGTAGAAAGACAACCAGCACAGACCTGATAAGAGTATTAATTTGTTCCTCTTTTTTGCTTTGTTTGGTTGAATATGGGGCAACTGGTATCTGTTTAGAGATAAAATAAATGTGATAACATCTGAAAAAAGGCAGTAAATTTCTTTAACTGAAAGACCCATCAGCCTTATGCAATATGTGTGCTAATGGCCTTCGTTCCTTCAGAGTACTTCATTAATAACAATGAAAGTGTACAGGAAAAGTGAAAACCTGCTATGGTTTGTTATAATATTCAAGCAATCTGTGCTTAAGTTTGACATGTTATATTAAAGTGAAAAAAAGTTCTCTTCGTACCTGCTATTGTGCTTTATAGTAATTATAGTCTTTAAAAACTCCAAACTATACTGATCTATTGGTTGTTTTGTTTCAGCTTTACAGTGTAGAAGGAGATTTTGTCTAATGTCTTTTATAGTTTGTTCATGCCTCTTTGATTCAGATAATTTTTGAAAAGGATTAAAGAAAAACAGCCTCTGGATGACCGGTAGGAAATTTAAATAGTGTAGCCACTCTTCTCTGTCCAGTAAGGCCATTAAATGATAAACTATTGATTTTTATAATACAATTAAGTTGCCAATGATTTCTTAAGAAATCATTCTATGTTTTCTGTATTATGCACTCAGCACATTATCTATTGTAAATCGGATGATAGTATTCCCAGTCTGGAATGAAACCATGTTCATGCTATTCTCAGAATGAAACCATCTCCACACTAGTCTCAGTCCTGCAGAGGATTTCGCCTCTGAAGTGAACTGATGGCCTTTATGAGTTTGATTGTGTTGTATGTGTATACAGTGAAATTTTAACCACTGTAATTTGCTATTATTGGGACATTCTTAAGGCAGATAGTTTATCATGCCTAAAAAGTTTTAATAACTTGCATAGGCAAGAATAAAAATTGCAATTTCACAAGCAGCCTCATGATTCAGGGTTAGAATGGACGGCTGTCTGAACTCACAGAGGGATTTCTTAATCTCTCCATCACACAGATTGCACGATGGAAGGGAATGCCATAGAGCATTTCCTCTGAAGTAGCATGAAGTATTAGAAGGCAAGATATTGGTTGCGATGGGTCAAAATGGTCTTTTCTATTCTGACATTTCCTGTGTTCTTTTCTGCTGAGATGGGATAAACAGAGCCTTTATTAGTTCTGATTACTGTGTTTTTTTTATGCTTTCTTTCCAGTTTTTATTTTATCTTTACTGACAAGATAGAAAAAGAAGTCAATATATAGTTTGACGTTGCTCATCCAACTTGTCAGATTTTTGTTTAGTGCTTTGATACTGTTTTTTCATTTATTTATTGTTCACATTGTTAGGGTTTAAGGTTTCTCACAGTGTGCACTGCATATAAATGCCTCTGTTGCGATATCTCTTAAATTAATCTTTTTTAATTAGTATTGGGTTTTGCAGAAATGCAAGTACTTTCAAATAAAACTCTTTGCACATTTGGAATACAGATAAACCTACAAACCCAAATACAAATTTTGAGAAACGAAGAGCATCTGCAGTTTTCAATGATTTCCTTTGGGCTGAGGCACTGGATTCCATACAGCGTTCTCCATTTTGGCTTTATGAAATTGTTCTGTGAACAAAGTCTTCACAAAGACATATTTCATGCAGATTCGTGCCCTAAGTTCCTCTAGTCTAACAACCTCAACTTCCTCTGTCTCTTGAGACTCCCTTAAAACAACCACCCCACTTTTCTTTCCTTTTTCTGCTATAATATTTTCACATTCCTACATCTCTTGTCACTTATCCTGTATCTTGGCCAGTTTGTTTTCCTAAAACTCTTCTTCCCTCAGTGCAGAGCTCCGAGATGTCCTAAGTCCTCTATGTGCTTTTTCTGCTCAGCAGCCAGAAAAGAAAGTATGTGCTGTGCTTTGTCCAATGCAGTAGATGGGCTGAGTGGGCAGCCAGTAAGTGTATATTAGCCTGGCCGCTGCCAAAGAAAATGAATAGTGGCTTAATTCTTCCCACCTTTCACTGATGGCAGCATTAATAACATCTGTTCTCCACCCTGCTGTTGATTTTCATAAAACTTGCAGGAACTTAGTATCATAGGATATTCCATATGAAGTAAGGCTAAAAAATGTCACAAATTTTGAGAGGAAGATTTTAAGTACTTGCAGGGTGTACTTGACCTAATGTCTTACATTTCTGTGTGATACTGTATATTCTGGAAGTTGACTGGCTATGGCCTTTTGTTCATATCTTTGACCTGAAATATAAATCAGTATTTACTGTGTTATGACTGAGTAGTTGGTTATCCAAAACCCCAACATGGGTAAGATTAAAGTTGTGTTCCTCTTTCAGATACAGTCAGCTCTATTTTCTGTTGTAAGCAGAGTGGAAAGGACAGGGGCCATGACTTAGATAATTTCTTACTATATTTATTTTAAACAAGTTAAAACAAATGTTTATTTACATTTCTAAGAGGAAGCTGACAAATTCTTTTGTCACGAGGAGAGCATGACCAAAAGCCAAACCTACCAAAATGAATGTGACATGCCTTTTATAAGTTTATATGCTCGCTTGCAGAGACTTTGTAGTAGGCAATGTGACATAAATACATTGCTACTTTCCAAAGCATGAATTCTGTATGACTTTAACTGATTCCTCATAAAGAAAAAAAAAGCAGCATAACTTGAATTACTCTAACTTTCATTTTAAATTAATGAACTAAGTGCTGTGGGTTACCTGTGGAGGAGCAGCCGCCCTCATAGAGGATAGTTTGTGGAGAGGTACATTTATTTACTTCTTACCAGTATGCATTGCTAAGGTGAAAGCACACGATGCTTTTGTGTGCACTGATGATTTGAGCTTTCATAGAGTTTTAGGAGAACTCTGCTAATATAGTTTGTATGCTTTCATCATGAGGTGTTACGAATAAAGGCAAACGCGTGGTAACTGTAGACAAATGGGCTTTAGGGAATTGCTAAAATAGGAAAAGTTTTTCAGTCTCTTCAACTTCTGTTGTGTTACACCTGGCTTGTGTAGAAGCTTGGGATACAGACCAGAGTGATTTTAGAGATGGAGCATCTTCTCAGCTCAGGGGGCTGTGCCACAGAGCAGAAGAATTTGAAATGCCAATCACCGTGTACAGTAATACCGCATTTCATTATCACCTCCTTCCTCCGTATTTCCAAATTCTTCCCAAGAAGATATATCCCAAAGAAACAACTGTACCTAGGACAAATCAAACTGGCATACTTCAGGAGATAACTGTGCACAGGAGTCCTGCACACTAGCAAGATCATGATGATGTGAAACTCTCTGTTTATTGGCTCAGTTCTTCATGAATGTCATTATGAACCTGGGAAAAGAGATCATGTTTTTACCTTGTCCCTTCCCTGACTGAACTTTTTGTTCTTTTCAGAGCTTACTGCTAAAGATGTAGTTTTCTGACTACTACAGAATATGCTGCACCTTGTGTTGCAGTTTAACCCCAACTGGCAACTAAGCACCACACAGCCACTCGCTCACTACACCCCGTGGGATAGGAGAGAGAATTGGAGGAGTAAAAGTGAGAAAACTCCTGGGCTGAGATAAAGACAGTTTAATAGGTAAAGCAAAAGTTGCACACGCAAGCAAAGCCAAACAAGGAATTCATTCACTGCTTCCCATGGGCAGGCAGGTGCTCAGCCATCCCCAGGAAAGCAGGGCTCCATCACACACAACGGTTACTTGGGAAGACAAACGCCATCACTCCAAACGTCCCCCCCTTCCTTCTTCTTCCCCCAGGTTTATACCCTGAGCATGACGCCATATGGTGTGGGACGTCCCTGTGGTCACTTGGGGTCAGCTGTCCCAGCCGTGTCCCCTCCCAGCTCCTTGTGCACCTCCAGCCTCCTCGCTGGTGGGGTGGGGTGAGAGGCAGAAAAGGCCTTGACTCTGTGCAAGCCCTGCTCAGCAGTAATGAAAACATCCCTGTGTTATCAACGCTGTTTTCAGCACAAATCCAAACCATAGCCCCATCCTGGCTGCTATGAAGAAAATTAACTCTACCCCAGCCAAAACCAGCGCACCTTGATACAATGTGAATGTAAAGACAGGGAAGATGGGGAGGTTCTCTGCCCCTGGGTAGCTGCTGAGATAAATAGTTACTCAGGTCCAAGTGATGATGGAATTTGGTTTAGCTCAGCAGTGGCAAACATTGGCACTGATGTCACATTTGCCACTAATAGAGGTTTGGATTATGAGCAATGAAGGTGAACTGGGCTGGATAAAAATATAGCACCTGGCATTTTTGCAAACAATCTTTCAGCAACTTGTCTTTTTGGCCACTGCTCAGCACTGATGTGATGGAGTACATTGAGGATAAACCCATGGGGATATCTTTGATAAGATAACTCCTTTTCTATATAACAAAATGCAATTGGACTCCTCTAGCTGGACTGTAGTTGTGTATGTGATTTGGCATCTCTTAGGGAAATTAGAGATAAAGCTCATCAGAAAGAAAGTTGCAAAGTGAGTAAAGAATGATGTAAAGGTCTGAGAACTACAGGAGACACTGGAAAGTTTTAGATGAAGGGGTAGGTTACAGTACAATTTTTAAGGACTGGTCTTCTGACTAATCTTTTTTGGTATTTTTGTTAATATCATTGTCCCAGAAAGGAGATGTGTATTTGTAAAATATACAGATGACAGAACTCTGAATAGGAGCAGCCTGTCAGATTGGAAGAACTGGATGAGCTTAGGGCCTGGAGTAGTCAAAATCAAATGAAATTCACTGCTCTGTGGTGCAAGGTCATGCATTTGGAGACATGTTGCAAGCTCATGTATGGGAAATGACTGAGGAAGCAAAAGAAGTGCTGAAGCTAAAGAGCAGTGTTGGCAAAAGAACAAATGAGTATAAAGCAATCATGAATCCAATTAAATTTGGAAACTAGAAGGACATTTTTAGTTGTCAATGAAGTAAAATTCTGGAACAGCTTTCCCGTGAGAGAGGTGGGGGCAAAAATAATTTTAATACCTTTTAAGACAAAACTGTGTAAAGGGGTTATTATGACATGGTGGCTTGAACGAGGAGCAGACTAGACTGCAAGAGGTTCTGTCTTCTTTTTTCTTAAGAGTAAAGTTGTATATCAATTCAGTTTCTTGCATATTTGTCTCTTCATTTCTTGGGATTAAGAACCCAAGACCTGATCAGCACCTGATCTTGGATAGATATAAAACAAGAAGAAAGTATTAAACCATATATAAATCCTTTTATTAAAGATATTAAAGATGCCTGGTAAATTGTTTTTACCTAAAGGTACCAAGTCCTGTTTATTCTTCAAACCTTACATGTAGCTTCTACTGCTAATTCTTCAATGAATATAAGTAAAAGCAACTAAACAACTTTCTTTGCAAAGACATCCTGCCACATGCAGTGACAAGTTTGTGGGACATCTGTTTGCTCTTAGGAGTTGGATATTTGAGAGTAATTGATTAATACATTTGCAGTGTTTCTTGTAATGTGTGCCACCACTGCAAAATGAGAGTGAAGGAACAAAAAATGCTTTGCATCTGTCAATGCCAGCATGCCAATGTGCAGAGATCACAGCAGGGAGAACAGGACAAGCCAGTACAAAATGCTTTTTTACTCTCATATCCTTTCAAAACATTCATGTTCCAGTCCCATGCAAAAAGCCAGGCCCTCATTTGTGCCTGCATGTGAAAGTGGCATAAAAGCTGTCTTTTATGCCACAAGTACCCCGAAGCCACCCAACTTCTGCTGCAATTCCTAGTGAAGACTCACCTCCCGTGATTTGTCTGCCAGTGTCCGCAGAGGCTGTGCTGAGAGCTCGGGACTGACGCACATTCAGGGTGCACTGGAAACATCCTGTTTCCTGGGGTAATGTAAAATCTGCAAGGAAAGCTGCTCGCCAGTGCCTGGCTAACAGGCTTTAGGGCTGCTCGAAGCCATTAGAATAGGGGATGGCAGCTGGCGTGCAAAGTGAGATCAGGCTCAATGGACGTGAGAAGGGTTTTTCTGGATATCGCCTTAGGTGATTGAGAGGAGAATGAGGACTCTGTCTCCTGTGGCTTCTGTGCAAGATGCTGCAAATCGCGTCAGCATTTTCTCCCAAGGATGAGTAGGAATGCTTTGGGGGGATACTCTGAGGGTCAGGCAACAAAGTCAATTGCCTTTCAGGCCATATTTTGAATGGTTATGTGGGGCCATTGGCACTGAGCTGAAACGTGAAACAGGACTCTGTAAAGAGCTACAAAACCAAGAGGCATTCTGCACTAGCTTTTCCTGCTTTTCCTTCTCTCATCTCTATACACTGGCACTCCAGCCATGGCAGATGCAAGGCAATTTTGTTCCCTCATTTTCAGTCTGTGGCTGTGATACCTACTACCTCAGACACCGAGCGCCTGTTACACACTCTTTCTTAAATCCACTCAGTTCCTTCTCCAAGTGAATATGTTGTACAGATTCTGGCTTGTTTTGGATATTATTTTTTCTGTTTGTTTGTAAAATCATATTCAGGATATCTAGCTTTGCATTGTTCAAATTACTGACAATTAAGCTAATCCACAAATCTATATGCTACTTGTTTTGCTTCTGTGGTGCATGTCGTATGTTCCATGGCTTCAGTTGTCCTCACATCAAGACTGTGCATCTGCCCAGAAGAAAGCAGTCTTTCAGACTGCATTTTAAAATATGATGTTGCACGTTGTGGCTGTGCCACTCCGGGTCCGATTGTTTGTGGATACAGCTTTTCCAGATCCAGCCCTGGTGAGGTTGCCACTGAGGAGATAATAGGGCCTGCAGGACAAGACATGTTCTCCTTTGGGCCGGCTCCCAAAGCCCAGCTCCACTTCTGCTTCCAGCTTCCCAGCTCCTAGAGTTGTGGATGCTGATCATTCAGTCTCGCTGTCAGAGTGAAGCACTTGCCATGAATAACAAGATCTTGAGGAGACCTTAACAGTACTCTGAGGATTAGGAGAGTTATGCAAATCTAAATAATTCATTAGAGGGGATGGGGGCAAGTGTCTTAAATATATGAGAGTTGAATATTCTACCAGAAGAAACATTTGAATATCTGGGATAAAGTTCTGTAAAACCTGAGAAGGAAAGGTTGTAATACTGAATAATCTTAACCAACAAGTGGAATTCAGCAAGGATCTTATTTTTTTGACGCTTTGTCTAGAACAGTAGCATTCCTTAGCATCAGCAGCCCCTAGGATATATAATCAAGGTTCTTTTCTGTTTAAAATTTCTTTTTTTAACTTGTAATTCTTCACGATGCATAATTAAGTATTCCTGGTACAAAACAATAATGAAAATAATGGATAATTGGATGAAAATTCTTACAACGATGTATTGTAAATGCATGGGGCTGATTCAAATAAATATGTTTGGCGTGGGGTAGCAACGTTACTCAAATTTCTATCTAGCAGGTGCCCACAACACAGTAATCCTCATCCTATGTGACACTAAAGAAAGCATACTTCAGCAGTTTTAGAGAAGAAGCTAAGGATCTAAGCTGGCAGCAAACGCGAAGTGCTCCCCCCACGCTACCCTTGAAATTGTCAATGTAGGTGAAGTCTGAAAAACTTGAGAAGAAAAGAGTGTAATGCTGATATTGCTGCTCCTGCTGCTTTGTATCTGTGCAACAGATCACCCTTCTCCCACCGCTGCAGTCTGCCCTTGGTGACCCTGTCTATGATCCATCACCTTCCTAACGTGCAGGGGGAGGATCCTTTGCCCTCCGCGCTCTGGTCCACAGCAAAGAAGGACTCAAAGTAAATGTGAATTTGTGAGGGTCTGCCTATATTGCGCATCACTAGCTCCTGATTTGCTCACTGTAGATTTCCCAAATTCTGCTCTCGGCAACACTTATAAGCTAGGTCATTGTTTCAATATATGCCCCTACTATTCTCCAAGATATGGTGCCGTAATTATATTCACAGTATATAGATGCTTGTTTTCTAGAGTCTGTAACAACTCATTTGCTTCCTGATAAACATGATAATGATTTTGTTGGCTGTTCTCAAAAAAATTTTATAGCTTATTTTCTAAGTATTGTCTCAATTTTTAAATCTTACATTGCAAAGGTAACAGGTAGATGCAGTGAAAAATTTTTACGTTTTAAAAAGAACATATTCCACTTCTATGGGATTGTTGTCATCAGTTGTTTTCCACATGTATGCTGATGATTTGCAGATGCCTCAGTTTTCATGGCTGCTACATCTGACTGGGTATCAGTTCATGAATTATACATTTTATGTAGCGGTGATGTATTAATTTCACACTACAATCTGTAAAGATATTATATTTACAGATAAAGCATAATTTCTCACACTTCCAGAAATGAACATTAATTCTTTTCACCTCAGAAGGAATCTGAAAGGACTTGTTGCATTTCATAAGAAGAAGTATAAATCTAGCACCTATTTGGAAGATGAAGTCCATTAACGTACCAGTAAAGTTTTACAATTTTTTTCATGATTTTATATTAATATAGAACTCTGAAATGTGAGGTAAATCTCTACAGAAATATGGGATGTATTTACTTAAAGAAACCCCGTCCCAGAGCCCTCCCCTACTTCATACAATCCCTTTAGATTGGATTCTTCCAGGTGAAAGTAATTGCATAACTGTAAAATATTCTGGTATTTTATCATTTGCCTCAGGTTGAGAATGAACTGTAATTCATCTTGTTGGTGAGAAGTTTGATGAGAAGGATGCATTTGCATAAATATACCATTACCATTTTACTACACCACACTAGGTTTTTTTCCTTTTTGTAAAGAATGAGCTCTGAGGTAACAAAAGTGATACACATATTAAGTAGCATACCATGATAACGCATGACACAGTTCTGACACTTGAATCGTTCCTTATAAGCCACTAGTCATAGAATCTGAGTGTATAAATGAGTGCTGGTCAAACGGCTTCCCCAATGTTCTGCACCTTTAAATCCAAGAGATTTTGATTTCTGCTTTAGGCAGCTCTGCTCTCCAGTGTAATAAGTAGCACTGAGTTGCAACTGTTTAGCTGGTATGGCTAATCAACCATTAACTAGATTGATTTGACGTTATTTTGGTAAGTAGAAGCTTTGAGTTTGATTTATATTAATTTTGGGGACATAAAATTCCCAATGTGTGTACTCTGAAGAGCTCCCAGAAGTCTGTGAATCCTCACTTTAATTGCAAATCTTATAATATAATTAATTTCAGTATAAACTGAAAGCATCCAAATGTTCAGAGTGGACATGGTTGGTTGCTATTTATCACTTTCTAGTTCCGTAATCCAGTTAGGGATCAGAATAGTAGCAATACCTTGTGAGTTAAGTGATCAGTGACCCTCTGTGAATATGCAGTACAGTGGATCCACACATTCCTGAAGTGGACAAGTTGCAACGATCCAGACAAAAGATTGATTATTTTTTTTTTTTTACAACTGGTGAATATGGTAATTGGGATTGGTTTGTCAAAGAGAAGAGTTCGTGCTCATGGCCAAAATTGTTTGTAAAAATATCTCACTTGCAAACAGGTAAATTAATCTCTGTCCTTGCTAATTGTGATACGCCACTGTAGAAAGCATCCATCATATCTTTGTTACAGCTGGCAATGTGTGCTTTTTTGAATGGTAGACTAAGCCCATTAGACCTTTGTACTTTTTCTTTGGCTAATTTAACCAGCAAATTTCATTATCAAATATACATTGCAGTAATACCTCTTAGAAACCCTTACCTCCCTGTCTCTTGTTAACACATTTATAAGTACATAAAGACCTTTCAGTAAGTCTGAATCTTTTCAGGGAAATGGAATTTACTTAATGTGACTGCTACAGAAGCATAGAGAGCTCTATGTATTAATCAGTTCATTGCTGCTGTTGCTTCAAAAATAATTAATCTGTTAGATGACTGTTTTCTACTCATGTAATCAAATGCTACCTTTTTTGCTGAGAGGTATCTGTCCCTAATATAAACTCAGCTATTATTTTGTACAGTACTTGACAAGGAATTCCTCTTTCTTATCACGTACTTGCGGTATATCACTTATTAGATATTTGCACTTGCCTTTTGGTTTAAAGAAACCATACATCTTAATCTTCCTTTCCCTCAGCAAAAGCGTTAAGATAAAGGGCTGTTCTGGCTCCACCTCTTAGAAAGATGCTGCAGTTTATGCAGAAAGCTATTTCAAATTACGTAACCATTGTCTTGGCCCTGTTAATTTTGGTGTGATAGTATGTGTTTTTCCACAACAGTAAATCTCTCCATAGAGATTTCCGGAAGGACTAGTGGTGATTTTATAGTTAGGGTCTGCACTTGAGTTTAAATGAAGAATTCAGCCTTTACCTTATCCACAAATGCAGTAAATCTTCGAGTGTGATAATTTATCTGAAAACCCATTAAAATAAATCCATTATTATTTTAGGAATTATCATGAAATGAAAATGGATTTTGAATAAAATTTAGTGCCCAGTTTTAGAATTTTTGCCAGGCAGAAGGCAATAACACTTTGAACTTCTCAAGCTGCATAAACTTAGTGAATTCTTACTTCTTGGATCCATTTGAATTTTTATTTAGGATAAATGATCATTTTCCACATTGTTCCTTGTGCTTGCTGAATTTGAAAGTGGCTGAGGATATTGTTCTGTGCTATAAAGAAGCTTCATCTTTCCTCATGGCTACTGACTGTTACTGCTCTTGCTGGCATTGAAGTAGGAGGTGGCCCTCAGCTGATCTTTTGGAGAAGGAAGGGTCTACATGATGAGTGGTAATTGGAAGGACAGGTGGTGAAGGCATGGTTAGCCCTTAAAAATGAGGAAAAAAATCCAGATAAAAATAGTTTGTCTTTTGTAGACATGTGATATGGAGGCACTGGAAATGTGGCATACAGCTTCTCCAGGGAAGATGGGTACAGCTGGAAAAGAACTCGACCGTCTGTGAATTGAGTAGGTATTAAATACTGGACAGGACAGATACTTATAGTGATCTGCTGGAGATCTCTGTCACAAGAGTAAAAATGTATGCTAGTCTCTATCAGAAAAGGTAGTGGCTGAGTGGAGACATGCAGGTATATAGGTAGGTTAAGGAAATGAAACGTATGTCTGTTGTTAAGGATTTTCATTTTCACTTGGGGGGATTTAACAATGTGATATTTTATAAATGGTTCTCTACATATGTATTTAAGAATATGGGAATAAAAAATTACTTATGTAAAAGGAAACAAAAAAAGTAATTTTTTTTTACATCAACAAATTCTCTCTGGTCATATACTTTTAAAACAACTATGACCTACATCTGATTTAGTATTCAAAGATATTTTGTACAGTTCTAATGCTCACTGGCTTTAATTATTCTATCACTATTCCGTGTAAAATAAATGGTAGGGTTCTCATTTCATTTATATTAATAATACTAATTATACTAGCATAAATGTATATATTAAAATGATCCATGAGTCCATGTTGGGATGAGTAGGTTTTTGTTGCATTAAGTTAAAAAGGGCTATAGAATTAATTTCATTGGAGTCAGGTCATGGCACCAGTCATCATAAAGCTGCTTAAGAAAACTAATTCCTGGGTGATGCATAGCTGAAGTACTGAACAGTTTTGAGGGAAATAGTGTCCTAGAAATCTCACTGAAGGACCAGGATATTTACAGAAGATAAGCCCTGTGGAAGTACATTGCTTCTGATGGAGGGCAAAGCATTGCTCACATTTTAGACTGATGAGTCACGTGTGCATGAATCCAGTTCCCCGAGCTCAGAAATGCTATTAGATACACTGCACATGCAGTTGTCTGTGGACCTTTCATTCTTCAGTGCTTAAAACACTATCCCTTTGGGTGGTTCTTGCCTCAATCCATCTTGACTTTGATGCATGACAGCTGTTTTATGTAGCTAAAAATCTGGTTCGAGAGATCTTCTATTCAAGTGGCTTGGCTTACCAGCCTGGTGTCCCTTCCTGAGTATGGGTAATCCCTTCGTGTGCAGCTGCTAAGTTCAGTGAAGGCTCTGTGGCAAAATGGAATCACATTCTGCAGCATTCAGTCCTATTTTAGATATCAGCAATTCCAGAATGTTTTACTGTCTTCAGTTGTCCTCTTAGGAAGGTGTGTTCGCCATTCTCACTCTTTCTTGCTGTTGCCAAACCATGCACATCTCTGGTCCCATATTTGAGGATAGTAGTTGACATAAAACGTATAAAGGATTGTTTCTATCAGTCAATATTTTTGCAGATTTGCTTGTCTGCAGTGGTTTGCAAAAGAACTTTCTGATTTGTCTCCTAAAATTCTGCTCTTTGAGCAATCCAGCATAGAATCTCCTTTTTTCTTAGATGTGTCATGACTCGTAGATTGCTTTATGAGCCATCTTCCTGGCTGCTCCATTGCCTCCCAGCTGATCCTCAAGCTGTTCCAAACCTTTCTCCCTGAAAGATGGCAAGCTGAACCAAGTACAAGAGGGTCTAGCAGGAAGTCATAGCACATCGTGCCAGGAGCAGGGCAATTCTCATAGCAAAAATTTGGTATTTTGCATGTTGGATAATTGACACATGGTACAGCTGCAGAGCTGTGGGGTCTACCTGGCTGTCATGGAGGAGAGGAGTAGAGCAGCTGACACCTCTAGAGCTTTATTCAAACTGTCCACATATGCTGACAGGAAACTGTGACATATGCTTTGCGGCTGTCTAAATTCAAGCTTAGCTCTACAATCATAATGCTAAAAAAATATGTATTTTACATTCAGATTCTGGATGCCAATTCTATGACCCAGTGTGGCGAATGTGAGGTGAAAATCAATAGGAGTTTGACTTTTGTTTACTATTGCTTCTACCGGGGAAAATGATTTATTTAGATGTCATAAGCTCAAATTCTACATCCACAGATAATTTACCCATGTCTTTAGAGATGAAAAATGGAACGAAACTACATGTCCTCTTTGCTCTACTAGAAATTGATGAAATAAAATTACAAAATAGCCCTCATCACCAGCAGAGAAATTATTAATAACTGGTTAGGCCAAGAGCAGAGTTGTGATTGGGTGGCAAAGAATTCAAATTTTGTTCTCAGGCTTCAGAGTTAATATTAATTCATTAGGGTTGCATATTTTTACTGAAATTTGGGAGTTCTGACACTGCTAAAAGTTTAAATAGTTTTTTACTCATTACTACTGTAATTTTAATATTCTTTTATTAATTGAATTGCTAAATGCAATGGTCTTAATTCCTCATGACACCTGTTCTGCAGACACTGAAATTAAAGTTAACATCAGAAAAATGTTAGTAGGTTTAATTCTTATTAAAGTGCCAGCCATGGAAATAGAGATGGACAAGGGTGTAATAAGAGGGTATGGAACTGAAACTAAAGGACGGTAACACAAGATGACATTCTTAGCTGCTGTAGGAAGCAGACGGTTCTGGCTGAAGGCTTGCAAAAAGAGCATAAAGTTATTCCTCGCACAGCCCAAACCAGCGCGCAGGGAGCCCGCCTGCCACCCGGAGACCTCAGGGCTGGTCCAACACGCAGCTGCTAGCACCCAAGCAGCTAAGAAAACCCTAATGCACAGACACTTTTCCGATTTTCCTCTAGGCACATGTTTTGTGGTTACAATGCAGAGACAAAAATCGTTCTACATTTTCTCTAATTTAGTAACTGGGGTGGCCTTCTAGGGAGCTTTCCATGCCTTTTGGTAGCTGTAATCAGGAGATGTTGCAGCAGGCTAGGCTGCACCCAATTCACAGTTCTAGTACTGCTTTTTTCATAAAAATAATTTTTGTGGTTATTAATGACAATGAATTTATAGTAATGTAACTGCTTGTTAATATTGCAGTACTTAGCACCTGGTATCCCTCGAATGGAAAGTGCTTTACAAAGGAGACTGAACATTTTCTTTCACAGTTTACGAGTGGGCCAAGTGGGGCAAAGGAAGGTTAAAAACGTGTATTGTAAGGCTATGTTTTGTTTAGAAAATGTTTTCAAACCAGTTCACCCTGCTTGGTTATAAGCCTTTAGGACAATTTGATATCTCCTGTGAGTATGAGGTCTTAAAAACCAAGTGCATACTTAAGTCGGCAGCCCTTGCCTGCCACTGTGGTGCATTTGCAAATCCTGCTTGACTCACTGTGAGCTGCACCTGCATACGGCAACAGAAGAAGGGTTTATCTAGTTGCAATAAAAGTAACAGCTTGTTTCGTAGCATAAATAAGGATTGTACGGTTTCATTACCTGCACATCATGGTTCAGAGCTTGTAATGTCATGCATATGGGCATTTGTTTAGTTATAAATTATAATCATGGCCTTCAGCTATGTTAGCAGAGGGAACATCCTGTATATCTTTGTTTAGAAGGCGCTGCTTCGATTGCATTTAATTGCTTTCCCCTGCAGCTTTGCTTAAAGGTGTGTGTGATAAAGGAGCAAATATTGTACTAAACAAGAGCAGCTAATGAATGAAGGCAAAGTCTATTATAAACTGTGCAGTAAGTAGGCAGCTGCTAAATTGAGATGGCTACTAATCAAGGCTATTTCTGTGCATAGCATTGTAGTCTGTAAATCAGATATGCTTACCCCAAATCTGTCTGTGCCACTTTATTTATGAGTCAGTTCTAATTTCAAGTGGTCATGAATTGTAATAAATACTTCAGCAACATGGCCCTGTTTCTTTACGCCAGTGCAAGAATGAAGTCAGAAAGGAAATCAAGTGCAGAAAGGGAGAGGTGGCTCTAGGCCATATTTGGACTGTTTTTTTATTGAGAAAGCTCGATACTTATGAGACTTGCAATGAGTCAGAGAGATTTCAAGACTGCTTTGGCTTGCATTCAGGATTCCTGTAACTTCCACGAGATTTTCCAGTGGTAAAAAATACAGTAAGCAAGCGGTGCACCTCAGTCTTTTCCTTCTTGTCTCTAGCAAGCCCTTAGCCATCATTCAGTGCTAGAACCTGAAAGGGAGCTAGGAAAGGGACAGGCAATAGATCTGTTATTTCCTTTGCTAGCCAAAAGAAATTTCTTGCAATGAAAACATGTCTCAGAGGCCTGTGAGTCACCACAACAGTGTAAAAGACACAGGCTACCTTCCAGAGCTAAAAGATGTATAACTTTGTTAGCGCAGAGCTATGCCTAAACTGACTGGGGCGAGAATGTGCTGTAAAGTTGCTGTGGGATAAGGATGCTGGGGCAAAATAGTCTCAGAATGGCAATGACAAGCCAGTTCCAAAGAAGTTAGTCCTAGGATCCAAATTTCCAGTATCTTCAAGTACTCAGTTTGCCCACGGCAGGAGTATTTTGTGATCTATTTGACGCAAATCTACAAAATTCAAGCCTACTTACTTCTGCGTCTCATAGATGAACTTGTTCGTATTCTCTCCTCCCCCTACTGTAAACCCACTTAAACCTTCACAGCTCTTAAGTGTAAGTGCTCTCTCATTGCAGCAGAAAAAGCTTGCACTCCATTTATATCAATGTGTAGTTGGGACTAGTGAATATTGATTGGTGGGTCAAAGGTTTTGTGAACACAAACTTGCCCTCTTAATAGGCATCTATTAATACAGTTTAATCCCCCAGTTCTTACAAAAGCAAAATGCGTACAAAGCATATACAAATTAACTAAACAGGAGTTAACATTTCTCTTTCCCAACTAATGCACCATTAATAAATCTCTCATTTTTCTGACAGAGCTACACAAACCTTGACTGTTTTCATTATTAACTTAATTGCTTTTCGCTTACAGGTACACAGCCTTTTCCTGTTGAAGGCTAATGCACATTTTCTTGACAGGTAGAATAACCAGAAAGATTTGAAAAATGATGGAATAGCCAATGCGAAGTGAAATGTGAAACCAAGGTAATACAGGAGAAGGACAAACCTTGAAAGATCCAGAATTCCTGTTCAATGTCCTTTGGGCCAGGGCGAGCTGCTTACAAATGTGGATAGAGGCTAGCACAGCACAGCTCTGTTTGAGTGTAGCCTGTAAATATTACCAGGGCATCAGAATTTAGTAGTGCTAGGCAATAATAACAACAACAATAATTACAATAACAACAACAGTAGCAATAATATTAATAATAATAATGATAATAATATACACACTAGGAAACTGAACTAAAAATTTAGTAGACTACATATCTTGCCAAGCTTGACTGTCTGTTGTCTTGTACCTTTTGAATTAATTTATGAAGTGTGCTAGAGCCTGTGGGTACGCATGGATGTGACTGCACAAAATCAGTCTGAGAGTCACCTGGAGCCCGTGAGCTTGAAATTATTTTGTAGGAATGCTATAAAATTAAGACTTGCCGTAGGACTCCCTTCTTTGACTCCTCTTGAATATACCATGGCAATGGCTCTATGGTAACATTATAGGCACAGTGACAACAATTAAATAATTGGCAAGCAATGTTAAAAATTAAAACCTACATTTGAAGAAGGGTACCAAATTCACAACTGGCCAGTAAGAGGTATAGTTTGAATTTTGGCTTGGTCCTTATCTTAAGGGCTGATTTCAATTATTTGTTGTTGAATCTCTCTTCTGCTACCTGTTTTTCATATAGAATTACTGCCTTTGTTTTCTAGACTTTCAGCATCATCAAATACCCTTTCTCACATTGCTGGTGTGGATACAGTCATATTAGATTCATGACACTGATTAGGGCAGGTGATATCTAAATTAACAGATAATTTTCTGTTTGACTCAGTAACCTGATATGTGCAATCCATGTTGCTGGCATGCTAGATATAAATGTCAGAATCCCTGTTTCTCCCATTGGTGAGTGCAGTTCTAGGGCAGATGACCAGGTTGGCAAGAGGGAACTGTGGGCCCTGACAAAGTCATCACCATTGCTATGAAAAGCGTCAATGGAAATAGAAAAATTGCCAATTGGTTTTAATAATGAAATTCCTACTCCCACAGAACTCAAAAGGATTTGAGAGGATTCCCATTCCAGACCTGCTGTAGGTGCAATGTTTAGAGTTGATAACATCATTATATGTTATTACCTTATCCCAGCTGTGCTTCTTAATTTAAATTGTAAACTGCTATCATCTAAAATTTGAATGTAAAAAGACTCACACAAGCGCAGCCACACAAGGACCAGATTCTAAGAGACATAATGCTACTTACTAAGTAAATTTTGATTTATGTTTTCTAAATTTTGGAAGAACATAACTGACTCTGCAGCCCAATGTGACAGTTGTGTAGAACTGAAAAGGAAGAAGTGTGTTCACAGCTTCTGTTGGTTAACAGAACTGACAGCTGAGACAAAGGAATAGATTCCTAAACTGAGAATGCATCCCTCCATTAATTCCTGTATCTTGGTTTTGGTGTGTGATAGCTAAATTACAGGTTTCACAAATCAGCTGTTTTTCTTCTCTAAATCAAAGTTTACAATTCATTAAAAAAATATGTAGGTACGCGGCAGTACATAATGTATCTGAGAATTTTCTTCTGTGGTCTGGGATGCCAGGTGAGTGTGTGTCTGGGAAAAGTAAAAGCTTGCTGATGAGGATGCACTTTGGAATTGTGGGAGCTTATCAACTACAGACAGACTGAGTGGGGAGGGAACATCTGGGTTTTTTTAATCAGTTTCTTGCACTGTATCCACACATAATAAAATACTCTTAAAGTTCTAATCTAAAGGGTATCGCTAACAACATAGGGCTATTTGTAAGCTTTTTCAAAGCATTTCTTTGGTTAGCAAGGCTCATTATTTGAGCCATTCTGGTTTTGATGCTGTGTGTCTTTTATTTTACACCTTTTTTCTGTCCAAGGACATGCCGTTTCTGTTCAAACATCCTATGCCTTTCCTCATATTGCCACTCCATTGCTACCTATTTGCAGTTAAGTTCTTGAGAGGGTTAGCCAGTAAGCGGCACTTGCACGAGCATTCCTTTGTAGGTATTTGCTGCACCTTCTTAGGCAAACATGCTTCCTCTTTCCATGCTAAATACGATCTATAAAAGAGGTAGTAAGGCATTCACATCTGGAGAGCGTGCCTGACCCATCAGTTATATCTTCATTATTAGTGCTTTTGTGAGCATAGAATCAACATGTTGCAAGAAATCATCACTTTGTCTTACCACTGTATTCAGAAAAGAATCTGAATATTCCTTTAGCTGGAGTAGAATTTCTCCAGCTGATAAATTTGGCTCTAAAACAACATAACGACTTACAAAGTGGTAGGCAAAACAGTTTTGTACACCTTCAGTCTAGTGGAAAACTTGATCTGGGTGCAATAGACTTTCCGAATTGGCACAGTTGTTCAAAACTCTCACAAGAAAAGTGAACAGTTAATCAGGCAGATGTTTAGATCTGCATATGGGAATGGTAGAAAAGAGGATTGCTATGTGGCAAGTACTGAGCATCCGTTCTCCATCAGTTGAGCATTGTGTTAACCCGATAGGCTAGGCAAACTTATGGCAGCTCAAAAGCAAATTCTGATATTCATGATAAGATTTAGGTCACTTTGATCCAACTCTGCCATATAAAATACTACAAATAGGATAGGGCCTAAATGATACATCCTTGCTTAACCTTGCTTGTCAGAGGGAGAAGGTGAGACATGTTTTCTGCTCTGCAGCACATTTGACTGCTAGAGTTACCTTAAAGCTGATTGAAACTTTCTTGCAGAGTCATAGAAGTGCAGCTGAGCTCCCCATTTTAGATTAATTAAAACTTGAACACTTCTCTTTCATTTGCTCAGCTGCAAAATACGTGTAAAATGTTTTGTAGTTTCCTTAGAGCTACCGTTCAGTCCAGAACTTTCCTCTTTGTCAGATGGAAGGACAGATGATTGGGGAGAATCTGAGAAAGATACTGGCTAGTGAAGGCCAGTGGTGAGATTGCTGTCTGTAGTTACAGTGAGGTTTCTCTCCTTCCATCTCTAGATGATGTATTTATCTTTGAAATATTGTGGAGTGATACCTGCATCCCAAATCTGACAAAAAAAAAGCACAATCATTTAGGCAGAGCCTAGCAGCTCACACTCTGTGTTTCAAGAAATGATGTCATTTACCATCTTGCATTGATGCTATTGTATTGCTAATTTGGCTATAACTGGCAGCTCAACCAAGCCTCCTCAAAAGTGAGTCCAACACATTTCTACTGGTGATTGTGCTTTTGCTAAACAAATACTGAAAGCGTTGGGCCCTTATGCCTTGGCAATCTGTGATCAGTGCATTTTTTTCCCTGGTTATGATCAGCATTGTCATGTTCTGTCTTGGTCCATAAACCCCCTTGAGCCCATCATAAAACAAGCACATATGGTGCTTGTTAGCATTTGCCTGCCATTCATCAGCCTTGGCTTTCCATCACTGACCCTTCATCCGACATAACTGGACTTCATGGTGAATCTTCCTGGAAGCCAGCTTGTCTGTAATTGAATCTGGGTGAGCCAGCACAATGTGACAAGTGCTCTGAGCAGAAGCTGGATTGCAGTATGATAGCCATTCATCCTGTTTTGGTGTTCCGCACATTGAAAGTCGACAGTTTGCTTGCAATCGAACACATGTCCTGTACAGTCTACCATACCTTCTGGAGAGGGTTTCCGCAGAAGAGAGAGCAGTAATCAGCTCACACACAGATTTTCACATTTGGCCTTTCCGTTTTGTTTTTCCACATTAACCTGAATAGCTGCTTAGCTGCTATGGTACAACATCTAGGAGGCTCTTTGTGGAGTAGTTTTGTACTATGTGGTTGACCATCTGTCAGTCAGAAGCATATATTGATTCAAGCCTTTCCAGTGCTCAGTGATGTACCTGCCAGTCTCTCGTAGACAAAATTGTAGATGCGTGCAAGAGAACTTGAACTTAGTTCTTGAGACATGGCTCTGGTGATTTTTAATTTCATGCCTGATACACAGAGTAAAGAGCAAACTGTTTTGGCTGAAAATCACTTCTTCTATGTCTGCTGTGCACACGAGGTCAAAAAGTGTTGTTCCATCTCACATGTGCATTTACATCTCTCAGACTAAGAATGTCAGAATTGGGGAATATATAGGGAGTGTTGGCTGACATTGGGTCAGTTTGCTATACGATTCTGGCAACAGACTAGTCCTTCTGTTTGCTTCAGACATTTCCATCCATGCAATATAAACCAATGGTAACTGGAGGTGGACTTGAAATAAAACTCAAATGGAGAGCAGATTAAGGAGTGTTTGTAAGATAGAGAATGCAAGCAATTATCTTTTGTGATGAAAGTAAGCGCTGTGTTGACTACAATTAAACTAGTACATACATGTGTGTATGTATATATAGTAACAGAAGGAGAAAGATAATATGGAGCTTGCAAGTGAGTAAATAGATGGACACATGGATTTCAGGTTGGGTTTTAGGAAAGCACATAGCGTGCATGTTAATAGAGAACTGGGAAAATCAAGATGGTGAGATCCTAGAGGGTATAGACAAGATTCTGCTGTCCTGATACAAGTTTCCTTCTAGCCAGTATTACTGTTCCCCCGCATACTTAATATTACTTATAGAAATTGTGATTTTTTTTTCCTGGGTAGTTCTCTATTCTCTTCCCTCTTTGGCATTTGGCAGAATTGGTGCACTATTTCCTATAGTTGCATTGTGTCCTCGTGGATTCAGAAGGTGCATATGCATTAAAGTCACCTGTGTTCCTGAAGGCTGTCCATTGCGGTCAAAACCCCTCATTCTGCAAAGCCAGCTTTAGCAAGATGGTGTTCCTCAGCCATGCCCTTTTGCCATTAGTAGGTTAACCCTACAAAAAGATCACACAGTTATTTTCCTCAGCCAGCTGGGTTTCACTCATTGGTGCGACGCTGAGTCCGTAGGTAGTCACTCTTTGTTCTGGGCAGCTGGCGTTGGTGATATAGTGGTGTTTGGATATTTGCAAGTAGCAGCAAACATTGGACAGGAGTTAAAAGTAGCAACAGTGATCAACTCTAAAACTTGCTTTTGCTGTCATTAAGGAGTAACTACAGTAACTTTTTGCTACAGTGACTTTGCCTGGGTGATAAAGATAGACAATTTTTGGGCACCTCATCCCTTCCATTTTAGAGATGATTTGCAGAGTCCAACACAAGACCACTGAGTCATTAAAAAATCATTGAGAGGGTGTTCTAGTTTTGCATCAGCAGCTGCCTTTCAGGCTGCACACATTCAAGCTTGTCACTCTAGCTTCTAGTGCTATTACTGATTGCTCCCTGTATCGTTTCTCCCTGTAGTTTGTGATTCGCTCTTTAGTTACAGAGGAGAATTTATTAAAGGCTGTTTTTCTTGCTGAGGAGTTTTTATTAAAGGTTGTTTTTCTTGCCCCCTCTAAAGAAAGGTCTTTCCAAAGACAGAATTGTCCCCTTCCCAATAACTGTGTTGGCACATATGAATTGTCTAATGCTGAACTGATAGATGAGCTGTCATCAGGGTACAAACCTGTGACTGTTAGAACAAAGGTTGGCAAATTCAAATGGGAAATAAAGTGCAAATTTTTTAACAGCAAGGGAAATTAATAATTGAAACAACTCACCTATGGATCCAGTCAGGAACAGATGTCTTCTTGAAAGACATGCCCCAGTTCAACAAGAAGTTATTGAGCTCCATGCAGGAATCAACTGGTGAAATTCTCTGGGCTATATTTGGCAGAAGTCCAGAGCAGAGGATCCAATGGTATCTGCTGAATCACTAAAGCAAAACCAAACTGCCTTGGAAGGAACAGCAAACAGCTTTCCTCTGTAGATTAGACATCAAAGCAGGGAAATGTAGCATTTGACAAGTGTGCTGTATATGGTAATTAAATTGCTTCTATGCTCATTTACAACTTTCTCTTTCCTCCTCTCAACTGCATTTTTCATCCTATATTTTCCCACTTTTTTTTCTCTGCTCTTTTATCACTTTCTACTCCAAAGCATTCAAATTGTAGCTGAACTTTTGAACCACACATGGAGTTTGTTTATATTTAATCACCAACATACACTGTAGTATTCCACCACACGACAATTTTAGAGTAGGCACCCCAAAATTGCAATATAAGGAGGGAATGGACAAGTTTTAGGATTAAAACTGTTTAAAAATGTCTCAGAAAAAGAAATCATGGCAACAAAGCATAATGACCTAACTTACTCACTGGTGGCAGCCAAGGGCACGTGCTAGCAATTGCAGCATAGGTATCAGAGGAAGGGGGCTGATTTTGCACTGCTGGCAGCAGTACAGCTGAGTTTCAACTTATAAGTGGGATCCTCTCCTTCTGCAGGGAACAGGAACTGTTGGCTTCTGCTGGAGCCTCGGCTTCTACTGACCAAAATGCAGCCATTCAGCCCACACGAGTGCGGACTCATACAGGTTCTCAAGCAGAATGACCTCATTTACATTTTGCTACCTTTGTGCTAATACACCTGAGCATTAGGGCTTATTTACTAGAGGTCACTGGTAGGTGAACAGAACTGTATTGCTTGCTCTTAGATGGGTCATCTTTTGCTGCCAAAATCTTGGATGAACTTTTGGGAAGTGTAATGTTTATCTGACATTTTTGGGCATATGGAAGCACTGTCCCAGTGAGAGCGTAGGATATACTGTGCATGTGCACTTTGAAAGTGTAAAGAATGTGCAGTGAATCAGTGCGAATAAGTTGCTGCCTTCCCATATGTGTGATACCAGTACACATGTACTGCGGACATATGTGGGAACACCCAGCTGGAAGGATCATAGCCCTTCTCCTAGACCAGGAGATGGGGTCATTTTCTTGTGTGAACTTACCAACAAACTTGGGGATCTCTGCAGAGCATTCTGCTATAAGCTTTACACATTTTCATTCTGTGTTTTTTTCTGCATATTTGTATCCATTCTTCTGTTGCCTCAGATAACAAACTAGGCTGTAAGCTTTTCACAGTGGGTACTGTCTTTCTGTTCTGTCTTCCTAGTGTCTAATATCAAGGACTTGTAATGCCTGACTGTGACTCCTAAGTGTTATGATGACAATTTTAATAACATTTCAGTTACTTTGACAGTGATTAACTGTGCCAGGTTATTGGTGGTTGATACTAAGTTGACCATATTTGCATCCTGAATCTTTCAAACAGCAAGCTAAAGCATAATGACCTGAAATTTCCCCATCTGAAAACCGTTTCTCAGCATTTAATGTATTGTTTAATTAAATGTGAGCAGCAAACTTCTTGTTTTGATTGTTAAACCAGTGGCAAATCTGGCTGGTTGTTTTTCTCATTGGAGTCTTTATGATACTGGGGCAACACAGGAGGTTTGTCTTCAGCTGTTACATGACAGCCGTGAAGAGTTTCAGAGAAATTATTTCTAAATCTTATTTTTGATTATATATTGTATATTCCGGAGGAGAACTTCATACCCTGTGAACTCTCAAGGCATATAAGGGGTGCATGGTTACCAAATCTCCATACAAGGTGACGTTTCCTCTCCACTGTACTTTCGGCAGACATTGTCAACTACTTAATGGCCTCAGGAGACACTTGAATAAAGCATCCAACACAGCGGTAATGCATAGCGTGTTTGGTTTTTGTCTGTAGAGAATTTTTCACTTAAATTATACATTAACCAGTAGTGAAAGCTCAGCATAATTTATTGGTTTTGTTTTTCCCGGCATAGCAAGAGGCTCATATGACGGTCACTCTATTTAGAGGAACAAAAGGAAGATTTTTTTGTCACTCCTGTTGTTGCAGACTCAGGCAATATAGTGAAGTGTTGAATTCCTACCATCAGCTGTGGTAATGTTGCACACAAGTTTACATCACAGAATTGGACTTTTAGCACAAATAAATGATAAACAGTTGAGGGAAGATATGAAATTATAATGAATCCTCAGCATCTCTGCACACATACAGAGAACAGGCATGGCTTTGGGCCCTAACCAAGACTTAGAGACAATGTTGGTAGGATTTTTTGGGAAGAAGGAGTATTCAAGGGAAATTTGGCTATTCTGGCTTAACTGTAAACAAATGACAGACTGTAATAATGCCGATACGCTACTTAGGAAAAAGATGGCCAGGCTTGCCTGTCCTGATTAGGATTCCTCTTGGTCCCTATGATGTAGTCAAATTAGGTAGGTTTTTCATATTACTGCAGGTGTCCTTCATTTCTTTCAATCACTCGAGAGACTTCAGGTTGCCCAGTTATAAACCTTGCTGCTCTACTTTTCTGTATCTCATCATCACCTCTCTTTATTTTTTATGGCAATCACAGCACCATAGATTTTATCTCATTATACAGCCCTTGTTCCTATGGCATGGGGATGCACATAGTTCTCAGATTGAAAGAGCCATTGCTGTCAGTTAGTCTGAGGCAATAACAAGAGACTTCTGTCCTTTAGTCTGTCTGTCTCCATATCCCTCCTGTACTGTCCCATTTACTACATGTGCCTTCCCGCATCAAGACACCAGTCAAATACTCCTTAGCCGTCCTAAGAGGGATTGTGGTATGCTTGTGTGGTACCCGTGACTTTGAGGTATATACTTTTATGATGCTCCATTACAGGGACTGAGATGTCATTTCTGCAGAAGAGGCTGTGTTCCCATGTGTGTGCCCAGTAAGATGTAACCTCCCCAGCTGTACAGCTATTACTGACACCACTCCAGTACTGCCAATGTCTGCCACCTCGTGGGTGTATCCTGTTTATGTGGCAGCAATAAACTGTGTGGAATGGGAAGGAAAAATTCTTTTGGAAATATCAGCAGAGTGACCACATAATAGTGATGTCTAAGAAATGCATTCATAAGTTTTTCAGAGGCTGGATTTAAACGTATAGTCAAAGGTACTGTTGTGTGGCACTTGCTCTCTTGGAATTTTAATTCCCATATCTTTATTGAAAGTCCTGGAAATGAATGAACTCTGTTCTGTACTTCAGCAGAGAAGGCCGTTCAGCTATAGGAAAAAGGGTAGCAAGTTGGAGTTCTGCATAGTATTCCCTCAGCTCCATTAAATTTATTTACAGTAACATCAAAGTCCTACCTTTAATCCTCTAAATCTGGTCATCATTCTGTTACTCTGACCAGACAGGATAAATCAAAAGAAATGCTACACTTGCATGCTGCAAGGACCTTGAAACATCTTTAAAGTTAAAAAGAAGTATGGGATTTTTTGAACCTGAGTCTTCAGCTGCACAAAGAATCAGAATAGTTGTCTAGATCTTAGCCTTACATATGTCAATGTTGACTATACTTCTTGCAGTTTTTATGTGCAAAAGACTCTCTTTCCTTCAGAAGGACCAAAGACTGGATAAGCAGAGATTTTTCTGGATGAAAAAAGGTTACAGGTATATTTTGATTTTGCTTGGTAGCAATGGACAAAACTCAACACGAGTTACTGTTGACCAGCCAAGAAGCCATTTTTCTCTTCTCCTGATTTACTGACAGTGTTGTCCTTACTTCATCACTTACCTTTCACCTGCATAATTCCATCTATACTGGTCTTCAGTAAAAAACCTAGACCATATTATAACACAACTGTGAGGAATAGTTTACCTAATAATTTATTAAGTGTGGCTTTGTGGAATGAGGCTTTTGTGAAAGTAAGACTGTCTGTTGGTAGAGTTCTGATTCTTGTAGGATTTACCTCTGGTCAGCTGCCCTGTTGTTAAACACAATTTTGTCTGCCTACATTAAAATCTAAGTTATATTAAACGTTGTTTTTCAGGGCTAAGTTCTTTTTCCATAATACCTGAGAGTACCTGGTAATATTAGGAGACTCTGTCTGGCTCCTAACGCTCTGACAGCATCGTCTCTCCTGCCTGTATGCTAACAATATGCACAATGGAAATGTCAGCACTTACAGGCCGCTCCACAAGAGCTACTGCAGAGTTGGTCCTGGGCATGATTCAGCAAAGTCATGTAGGTACCTAACTCTGACACAGGAATGGATCTGTTAAAGTTATTAGGCTAGAGATGTAGCTTAGTTGGTGTAAATGCTTTCTAAAGGAACTGTTCTTGGTGTGGATGAACGAGAGTCCTATGATTTGGCCAGTGGCCAGCACCCAGAGACCAGGGAGCCGGAAGAGTTTGCCTCCAACATCTGTTTCCAGTGTGTCTATCTGACTCTGGTATTATCGTCCCTTCACATTGTCAAGTAAAAAAATGCATAAAATAATTGGATTATGTATTAAGACTTTTGAGAAAGTCTCTTATTGACCACCTTCTACTCCAGTGAACTTAGCTGTGAAAAATTGGGTAAGAAGCAGGGCCTTGCTGAAAGTGAGATATTACATCTGAGCAGTGCACTCTCGGATAAACAGAAATTACTGAGTAAATAACGAAATGTGAAGAAATAAGATCCAAATTGAAGTGTGGAAATTGTGGACTGTAGAAGTGATTGCTTTTATAAATACTTTTAAATGTGTATTTGCTCTCTGAGTTTCACTATAAATTGTAATGAAGTGCCTCTAGGTTCAGATGTGAATAGGGCCAAATCTTGCAGTTGCTATTCGGGTAAACAAAAAACTCTGAAAATACAATCTTCCAACTGAAAATAACTGTGTTTTGACTCACTAAAGATAGCAGGATTGGGTCTGAACAGCATAGTATTCTGCTGTCCATTTATTATGCTAAGCATTTGCTATAACCTTTTGGACCTTCCTTGTCATTCATGCTTGATGGAAACTAAAACTACACAAAAAATAGTGGATTTTAAAAATCTCATACATTCTGTCTGTAATTATCCTGGTGGCATGGTGTGGCCTGCTGATTCAGTTCTTATTGAGATGAATATGAGCTGTTAGTAGACCAAGGTTCAGTGAATACATTAAATCTTGAAGCCCCAATCAATTACCCGTTTCCTCATGGCAGTGTCTACAATGTCTGGAAAATAAGAAGTATCGGAGGTGATTAGAAGAGACCTGCTTGGGTGCAAAAAGTCTCCGAAAAGTTGAATATCAATTTCGGATTTTCTTTCCCTGGTGACTTACTAAGTTTGACTTTAGTTTTTTGCTATTACAGAGACACAAGAGAAAGCAGAGTGTTTCGCTTACTGTTTTCCATTGAGCCAGTGTACTAAGCAGGGACTGGCTAAGATGTGACACTTTGATACAGCCTGCTTTGGCTGCTGTACGGGGTTACTAACACATAGCAGCCCTCTCCAAATAGGAGCTGAGCACCTTTATTTCCTGGCAGAATCCACTTTGCAAGTGGGGCTCAGGAGGAGGGTGAGGAAGCTGTCACTTCCAGTAAGCGACTTCAGAAGAGAGAGACAGGAAAGGAAGAGCAGTCACTTTGGACTAAATTTTAAAGGCAATGCTTTTACCCTTCCCGGGGAATTGGTCAAGTGGTTCTTGTGCTATTTCCTTTCTCAGGTGTCTGACCCAATGGTAGAAAGGGTTTTCTTAATATCTAAAGATATTGTTTCCACCGTGTACACTCCAGTGACCATCATGATTGATGCTATTAGGGAGCAGAGGGGCACACAGTAACATGTGAATGATAGTGTACTCCTTCTTGTCTTGTTTCAGTCATTTCACTCATTTTTTTTCACATCAGCTTCTTCCCTTGTAGTTTTCCGTATGTGTATAGTACATGCAGTCTTTCTCACTCACACCCCCTTTTCCCTCTCTCCTAGTGGGAGGCATTCCACTAATGAAACAATCAGGGAATACTGTAGAGACAAAAGGTTAAATTTGCCTCATCTGCTGAGCCTGTTAAACTCTAAATGTCCCATTTCATTAAATCTGTATGGCTGCACTGGAAGAGCAAAGGACTATTCCCATCCCCAGGGACTCACTCACCTCCTAGTAAGGTCTACAGCAGGCATATATTGGGAAATTTCTATTGCTAATGGGAATGCCAGCCTTCAAAGGCACATGGAAGTAGACAAATTTGGACTGAGAGTTGTGGGTTTTGTTTATGAGAGTTTGTGTGTTTTGTTAACGAGAGTGGGTAATTATATGTAATTATTTGGGCAATCCACTAATTCTTTCATGCTAGAACAAGTGTCAGGTCCCTTTTATTTTGTGATCTCACTAAACTTAGCAGATTTTTCATATCTTGTAGATTTTAAAGTTATAGAAGTCTATTGTTATATTGTGATGGCCATAGCATTTTAACAGGACAAGTGTCTTGTCTGGGATCACTTGGCAAAATTGGGAAGAGAACTTGTCTTCTGACTTTCAGCATGATGCTCCATCCATCACTGCCTCTGAAAAACCAGTGAGCTGGATAGATGAGACCTGAATTCAGGCTTCTCAGGCCCATACCTCAGTGCACCTTCCCCTAATCTAATGGGAATTTTGATAAACAGTCAAATAGTTCTTTTCTGCTTTTACGGGAAAGATGATCAGTATCTACTTTATGCAATAAGGTAGGAGAGGCTACTCTCATACACAGTGCTTTCATTAGAAATATTTACATTTGGAAAGTGGTTGCTTGTTCCGTTTTCAGAGTGTAATTTACAAAGATGCAACTAAGCTGCCTTTCTTCTGGAAAACATTTTATCTGGCTGTACTATGCTACTATGATCAGTCACATGCTGTATATCTCCATCTCTTCCTACCTATAAATTATTCAGAACTATTATAGCTAAAACTGTGAGTAGGTGATTTCATTTCTGTCTTCTGAAATGCTAGAAAGGATTTGGTTTGGAATGAAGGGGATGACATCCTTGTGAGGCACTGGGAAATCAGGAATCAACTGTGACTGGCAGACTTGCTTCTGGAGAAATGGGAAAGATGGTTAAAAACATCTCTTTTAGTTAAAAATATTAGAAGACTTAATATAAAATATTTAAGCCTACACAGCTCAGTCTGTAGAACTTCCTATCAAATATAACAATAAGCATGTCAAAGTTTATAGAGCTATTTGCCAAGATAACTCTATCTCAACTCCCTTACCTGAGCTGAGGTTAATTTAACTTCGTAGGAGAAATTTAACCTCTTGCAATAACCCAAAGATTTAAGTCTTTTCACCTGAAAACACTTGATTTAATCTTCTACAACACAGGCCATCAAGTAATTAATGACTTCTCTTGCATACAAATAAATAATCCTGTGAAATCACATTCTGTAATTCATGCTGATTCACAGGCTTTGTCACTTAACTACGTTGAACTACACTTCCCACGAGCAGAGGGGCTGAAGGTTAGAAGTTAAACTCCCTTTACCAACCTAATGCCTTCAGGTGTTTCCAGCCTGGAGAGGGGCAGGAGTGTTTGTGTTACCGGATGAAATTTGAAGCTATTGTTGTTAGGCTTTGTGCAAACTTTCCCCTTTGTTCTAGTGCAACACAAGGTTAAGGTAGGTTTATCCTTTTATTTGTGTTTTCTTCCAAACAACAAGCTTCGCCATCTTTCGCATGGAAAAATAGCCCTTCTTTTCTACACAAGTTGACTTGTGCACCTTGCAGCCCCCATGTAGAGCTTGCTTTCTGGGGTTCTTTGCCCACCAAAGAGTACAGCTCTATAGAGCTATGGGCCATTTTGTCTTGGTTCAACTGCATGGTCTGGACTGCAAAACATGTAATTTTTTGTTTTAGTGATCCTGAGGAAGCATACCAACTGTAAAATGCTTGTGTGATTCTTGTTTTGTCCTTGAGGCATAAGCTTTGTCCTCCATGAGGAGTTACATACTCTTCATGTGATCCACAGTGATGTGGCCAGTGGTGTTATTCCCAGTTCCTGCTCTAAATACCATATACCTAACGTGTTCTAGATAAATTTTAAAAATCTGTGGAAATTCAGCTCTCAGTGCCAGCAATCCTGTCTGGAAGGCACTGAGTCCAATATAAATATGGTACACTAGTAACATAGCTGGTATTAAAGTGATAATATAAATTCAGAATAATCCAAAACTGCATCACTGCAGTCTTGGGATATGTGCTATATATTTAATTTGCATCTAGGATCTCTTATTACTGGTTTGCAATATTGTTTTGATTTAGTTAATGGTTTTTCAGATACATGGCTAGTTCTGTAGTGTTCTTTCACCAAGACATAGAGAGTTTCCTTTACCTGCTACTAGCACTACTGGCAGCAAGCTAGCGCAGTTTCCTGGCTGACAAGCTTAGAAAATAATGTATGTAATAACGTGTTGTTGCACTGTAGGTATTGAAATGCAAAGGAACTGGTTCAAAAGGTAATAGCAATAGAAGAGAGGAGGCAACAGCTGGATTTGGGCAGATGAGGAGCACCTGAGATGAATGAGACAGTCCTGGTTAGCATGATAGGCAGCTGCCAGGCTGCACCAGCAGCCTGCTTGTTAAGTGCTTTGTGTGCATCACAGCAAAGGGAAGGTGGGTTGTTCACTGGGAATTTCTCTGAGCTTTATGGGACACCGAGGTAGAAAATGAAAAAACACTCTGAGGTGGTGGAAGCCAGCAGTGTTGGCTGGACAGATATCAGTAGCGTTATTAGAAGCACTGCGGGTGTTGGCTGCGGCAGGCGCAGTGGGAGAGACAAGGTTTTGTGCCTGATGTAAAGCGGATCACAGGAAGTGGTGGTGATGCAGTCAGAGAGAAATGAGACGGGGCCATTGTTTTGCAGTGCTGATTTGAATGACTCTGAGTTGGTATTTGTCAAGCCAGCAAAGAACAGCCTAGGAACTTTAGGAAGAGTATTCAATAAAATCTAATAGCTCAAGTTGATGGTCTGTGATACTGTAGGATGACTATCCGAACTAGTGATGGTCCTGGTCATAAAATTTGTGTTTGGATTCAGTGCACCCTGAGCTTCAGAGCTGCCTCATTTTCATGTGAATCCATATCTTTGTGACAACATGGGGCACTTGCAGAATCATGCATAGGTGTGAATTTCAATTTCTTTTTGTTCTTTCTCTTTGAAGTCTGGATGTGTTTGAATCCAAATCTTCTAGTCATTGCCTTTGCCCCATCTTTGTATGCTCTTATGCTGAACCATAGTGCTGAAAACAGAAGTGCTGTTTCTAGCAAAAATCATGACAAGTTTTTACAAAGTTGTATCTGCAAGAAGTTTCTTCCTGTTATTTTGTTTAGTGCAAAGAAAGAAATTAATCCCGTGGTGACATATAATTTGTCCTCATTAGCAGGAAACAGAATTTATATAGGCTCAAAAGCTATTTGTTAGTCTAACATACCAGCCTAAAATTTTAGCCACCACTGATTGTGCATTGTTGACTTGACAGCAGAAGTAACCATAACGTAGACTTAATGAATGCTTTCATGCAGTATGCACAGTCCTCCAAGAGTCCTTATTTCATACTATTTAATGCTGTGCTGAACAGTTGAGTTTGATAAAGGCTGAAACAGTCAGAATTATGCTTTCATTTGAATTTTAATTTTTAAAGGGGGAAGGCAGATGGTATTGTTTTACAGAGAGAATAGCCCAGCATGTCCTGCCATACTAAAAGTCTCTTTGAGCCCATCTGATACTGGTCTCTGAGTTTTCTCTGCTGGTTTCCTTAGCTTACATACTGCCTTCAAATTGCATATATTAGTTTCCTATCAGAATAACTCGCAGGCATGGAAATCAGCTATGTCCTGTGAAGGTCACTGGAATCTTGGTGATGGAGAATTCATTCCCAAATAGGCAGCTTCTGTATAGCATTGATGCTCTTCTTGGTGCCAAAGAGTTAAGGTTACAAATGGATGTGAGTTCAAAAGGCAAATGCTAACTCAAAGCAGTAGGCATGTCTTTGGAAGTACCGTCTCCTTCTCTAGTACCCAGGAACAAATTATATTTAAATCGTTCCCACTGTAGGTTGATAACTTCTCTCTACAGTTCATACATACTGGCTGTGCAGCAAAACTGCATGGATTCAAAATCTCATTCCTTGCAATACTAGCAACAGTGATAAAGAACCAGTTCTTTGAAACTGAAGTCACATTTTAAAAATTGTTGGGAAGAGTTGATGGGCAGTCAGCAGTGGACCCAGCTATGGTGTGGAAAGTGGATTGGGAGCAGGCCAGTAACTAATTCTGTCATGACTGACAGTGGAAGTGGGTGAGTGAGAGAGATCTAGGAAAACAAGGCTGGAGCCTAGAGACCAGCTTTCCACTTTCAAGACTAATTCAAATACTGCTGTGCACATTGCTGAGAGGTGCTTGGTGATCTTAAAGAGTAGACAAGAGAGTAACGGATATGCCAAAACAGTAGACAATTTGTTTTCCTTGCTGTTAGAAGGGTTCTCCTAATGCTTAACTCTTCCTTGGTGAGGAACTACAAATCAGTGCATCTCCTCTTGGGGGATCTAGTGGTGGGAGTAGTTATGATAGAGGGCACCAAGCCAAGGAGCAGCAATAATGAAAGGAGATCCTTTCTGACATTTATTGGACCTGGACTGCAGTTAACCCAGAAAAAATACAAGGGCAGGAGAAAAGGGTAGAGTTCAAGTAGTATCCCCAAATTTCTTATGTTGTTAACCCTGACAGACCTGCTGGTGCTCACATAGACGAGCATGCCAATTTCAGTACAATAAAATAACATTTGGCATAAGAAACAGCATTAGGTACTCAATATTTTTTTTTATAACTGCTGCTGAATATTGTGAGCACCATTGATGTGAAGGTTTTGTCCCTCAGGAATTTTTGTGAGTTGACTCCCTGTTGGAAGCTGAGTAATACAGAAGTTGGCTGTATTCAAAGTGATGTGAGATTTATTTAAATGTACACCTTGTTCCTGAAACAGAAATGGTCTTAAAGTTAAATGTATCTTGTCTCCCAGTGTTTCCAATGTACACCTCAACTTCTGCTTCAACTGCTGACTCCTGTGAGAGAGATTAAAGTGGAGGGAGAACCTCCTACACTTTGGAAGAGCTGTGCTTCTCTCTTTCCTGCTCTCCAGAAAGAAACTTCACTGGAAAAACTAACAAAGGCATAACCCACCTTCAAATCAAAAAAGTATACCTATCCTGTAAAAAAGTGTTAAATTATGTGTAACAGTGCCACCTGCTGAATCCCATCCTAACACCTTTCTTCTTAAAGGGAATGTGTGGCTGAATGAGATGGACTTGGTCTTGATTAAGGCACAGGCATACACCCTGGATAGTTCTCATGTAGAACACAGGGTACAACATGGTTTAAAATACTAAATTAAATACTCATCTTTGGAGCATAAGATTGATTTGATTAAGTGTATCATCATGCAAATACAGAATACAGCCCTTGGAAATCATACCAAAAATGATTTTGTCTGCCGTTAAATAGGCTTGACTCGTTTTCCACTATTATTAGCACTGAGATATACAAAAATAAATTTGAATTGCACTTCTAGTAGTAACTTGTCTAGAAGGTGCCGATGTTCTAAAGTTGCAAATAAAGCGAGATTCCCTGCTGAATTTCTGAATTTAGAAAAATTTGATTCTATCAAGAGCACTGTCAAATAAGTCTGAAATGACTGAGACAAGCAGTCATTTTGTGGAAGTGAGTGAATGCCTTTACAGCATTCAGCAGTTTGATACAACAGCCCTCATGCTGCCTAAAAATACTTAACGTTTTTTGAAGCAATTATGGGCTGAATTCTGCCCTCCTTATTAATATTTATTTCTGTCTTTAAATGGTCCTGTTCATTTTAATGGAATGCTGATGCAGGACGGTGCTGTTGAGAGTCTGTGTAGATGAACGGGGCTCCTACTCTGAAGGACCATCCTCTGTGATGGCAGATATTGGTGAACCAGCAGATGGTGGTTTGAGTAACCTCAATGGCACCACCTGGGTTAGGCTGGTATATGCAGTCTTGCATCACTTGCATGTTATCAGACTGTTTTCTGCATCATATCATGTATGGAAAGACCTTTCTGTTGTGTTTAAATCCTATACATGCCCTTGCCTTACCCATTTTCTACCTGATGCAATGTTACCCCCAAGGGGCTAGTTTGCTTGATTTCAGGTGACCATCCTCTGCTACATGGAGTTTTGCAAATGCCGAGACCAGTGTCTGCTCTGGTCGCAAGTATAGCTCTGACGTCTCTGGGAACTAAATCCAACCTGTAAAATATACTGTGTGTTTCTGGCATTAGCTGGCAGGAAATTTTATGCCAAAGAGAGCTTGCTGTGAAGCTGTCTTAATTAGGAAAGTAGAATAGAACAGAATATAGTGGACAGGACTCATGTAATAGATCCAGCAGTAAAATGCAGGATGCACACTTCCCCTTTTCCACACCCTTCTATCCCTCTGAAGAACAACAACCACAAAGCAAGCTCTCAGTGCATGGCAAAGACTACTTTGTTTATTTAGAAAACTAAATCTGTGTATTTTTGGCACCAAATTCAGAAAAGCTGGTCCTTAAGTGTCTGTCATAGCTAAAATGCACGGGTATTTTTCTTCTGGCTGCACGCTGGCACTGACATTAGGGCTGCGAGCATATAAATATAGAGAGATGCATTCTTGTGTTTCCATTTCCAGTGTGAGCTCTGTGGTATTGGCCTCAGTGTTTCTAAGCAAGGGAAAAGGGATGTTGACAGGCATGTAAATGAAGCTGGACACATGCTTAACAAAAAGCGACAGCAAAGTAAAACCAGTGACTTTGTTCCATCAAAAGATACAAATTTCCCATCCTCCAGCATAACATTCAAAGTGCCAGCATTCTCTGAGCTGTTTTCACAGAGGATGTTCTCTAATGGTCAATTTGTTTAAAGGGAAAAAGGATGGCATTGCAAATACAGCAAATAAAATCTAGCAATGCTGCAGCATGAAATTCTAGCAGATATCCTACTGCTGGAGTCAGACTTTTGAAAAACAGCCATTCGTACCGGCTCTGGATGGCAGCAGTGGCACAGAACAGAGAACCTGTTTTCTTCCATCAAGGAGTGCAGACAGAGATGGAAGTACTCTTGTATTTTGGCACCTGTGCTCAATAACTGTGTGCTGAAATATCTGATAAAAGCTTCAGAGGCATCTTAAGAACCCTGTACCATGAAAAAGATACTGTTGGCTTCAGCTTGGGCTCAGCTCAAAACCCTAGGTGAACACAAAGGATTTTCGTATCTTTGTTATAATAAAGATGGTCTCTAGCATCTCTGCATTCACAACTGCAATGAAGCCATAAGCTTCTGTACATTTAATAGTCACATTGGCAGGTTATTTTTAAACCCAGACCAATTCCAATGGGTTCCTCAGACAAACCTTTCACCTACATATCTCTCAAAAGGAGCTCTGGAGTCTGTACTGAGCAGTACCCATGTTAATCAAACTGCTGACAGCAATACAAGGATCATTGCTTATCTAATCTAAAGAATAGGGCAACACAGTTTCTATACCCTTTTTTCATTACAAAATAGTCAGCCTGAGTGAGAATTGGAGAGTAGGACTGAGTAGTACATCAGCGTAGCATCCTCTACATTTAATTGTAAGGAGAAGAACTGTCTAAGGGTACATTGATAAGTATGTGTCGTGAATGGAGTGAGAGTGCACTCGTAAGAGCAATATGTTTATTGATAACAAAGTTTGATAGACAATGCGACAGTGGTTTAACAAGATTCGATGGCAAGGTACACTTGATTACTTCCTGCATAGAGGACAGGGTCGGACAAGACTGTCAGGGAGACCCTCCCATTGAGTCATGAAGTTCAGAGAGGACCCCCTTGCTTTCTAAACTCCTTCTCAGAGAGGAGTCTGGGTGTGGCTGCATCCAATCCTGGTCCCAGACTTGGTCAATGGTTTATGTCTAAAGGATTATATATGCGCAATCAATCCTTTATATCACTTAGCTAAGATTTCAAAAAGTTTAGCATGCTATTGGTCACTTGCCAAGGATCTGTTGCAGTGAGGAATCTCTCAGTCTCGAGGAGTAACCTTGAGAGGCGTCCCTACTCAAGGGGAGATCCTGGTGTGCAGCCCACTGCCATGCAGGAGAGCTCCAAGGGCTCTTGGGCTGCTCACTGTTTATGGGGGTAAGGTGATTAACTCATAGTCATATTTACATACTGACTGCGTATGTTAGTTTCTTCCAAATTTGGCTTGAGTCGGACATTGCCCAGCACTGTGGTTAGGTGGACACAGCCATAAATTAGCCCTTGGCTACTGAGTTGTTACCTGTCTCCCCCGAATCCACTTTGAGCTGGATGCATCCATCACGCCTGCCACTGGTGATTATTGCTTGAGCAGGGTTATGGGAAAAGGTGTGGGGGCGGGGTGCAGGGGGAGCACAGCGCCATGGTATGTGGAGGGCGTTGTACTGCTGTGTGAGAGACCTGGTTGGTTTCTTGCCCAGTAGTTCCCTGCGACAGTAAGACAGGCCAGGGTATTCTGTAAGGGAGAAGGAAGGGTCCTCTAAGTCTCTTCTGAACATGGTGACTACAAGGATGCCAGGACTAGGGCAAAGCAGAACTGAGAGGAGGGGGAGAGAACAACTTTATCTGCACCTTCCCATTAAGGAGATTCCCAGAACCTGCCTGTTGAGCAGGAGAGTACCACTGACCTGTTGTTAACCTTAGGTAGCTTCTGCCTGTTTGCTGTGAGCGAGGATGAGGAATGGAGGGAGCAGTTCCCTTGGCAGGAGAAAGGAGTGTTGAGAAGACCTGGGGTGAAGCCTGGGGAGCAACCAACCAAAGGCTGAGACCAAGGTGCTCTTGTGTCTGAGATACCAATAAAACAACACTCTGAGAAGAAAATTGAGCACTGATGTTTGTGAAGAGATCCATGACTTGAGGTAGTAGAGCTAAAGAAGCTATTTACAATGATGAAGCCTGTCCTCATCCCATAAGCAAAAACATTTCATGTGTTGCTGTTGCTTGGCAATCTCCATTGGAAGCAGGAAGAGCAAACCACTCCTGTTTGATGAATTTGAAATGTGTGTGGTGAAGAATGAATGGCTGGAATCCACTGTAATCCTTCAGTAGTGCTGGCGTGAGTCCAAAGGCACAGGGCTCAGCGGGAGCATAAAACCCTTTAGAAAATGACTTCAAATCTCTTTTCTAGGCACACTTTTCTTGGGAACAATTATGGAAGAAGCAAATGCTATGCTTCTCAGAATAAAAAGTTGAAATTCTTCCCTTTCTGCCGCTGAACAGCTCCTTCTTCTGGCTCTGTTAAATCATTAGGTGTTGGGTCTTAAATCTACCCTGTCTCCTGAGGGGAAAAATTCCATGCTCTACAGAGAGAAGGACTTATTTCTTTGATAGATTTACTTTAAAAAGGGATGAGGGAGAGACTTGCAACAGATTTGAGGTGCTAAAAATAGCCATGGACAGGATGTAGGTGGTATCAGTTATGTAGCTTTTCTCAATACAGGTACTGAGGAAAGAGGGATGAGGTGGCGCAGGAGCAAGACGCTATGGAGGGGGTCATGAGATTAAGAGTGTGTTTTCAACCCTCACCATTTGTTGAGATATTTGACCTCTGGCTTGACCTTGAGCACTTTGTGTGCAAAGCTGGTATCATGTTTGGAACTGGACAATATTTTATGCACTTGGTAGGTGTACTTGGTGAACATGGAACTTATGGTGACAAAGACTATTTGCAAATCCATCAGTTTTCATTAAAAGGATTTTTTTGAGGGGAAAATTAAATGAAATTTTGGGTGTTTGTGAATATTTCTCTTATAATTAGCAAGATATAATCTTTAAGCAAATTGCCAAGAAAATAAGTGGAAAATTGTTATTATTACCACAGTGTAGAGAAAATTCCTCTGTTCTGTCAAAAGCAATCACTGCTTATCTTGATTTTGTTTTAATTCATTGCATGAGAATCAGGAACAGAGGTCCCAGCTGAGCCCATGACACCCTGGAATGGAGTACTGGGGACGTGTGTACTAGGAGAGTGTCCCTTCCTGGAGGAACTCCTGATGAAGCCAACAAGAGATGGAGAAGGGAAAGGCACTGGCTGGGGAGGTTGCTGGCCCTGCGTCACAGAGCTGATTCGTGTTAGGGTTAGGAAGAAATGTACATTCTTGTATTTAAAGGCTGTTAGCTCATCCCTCTGTGTATAAGGCCAAACTGCTTTACACTCCTGTGTTGATGCCCATCTCTATTTTCAGTTCTCCTCTCCCAGCTAGGTGAAAAAGCGTTCTTTGTAGCTTTTGCTCTCTGGACCAGTCTTATCTACTTGCTCCCTGGGACTTCCCAGGTCTCCTTATATTTCACTTCATCAGTCTCTGCTCTGTATTTATAAGCTGTGCACCCAGTTTGGTAAAGCACTTGGAGGGCCAGTGCCTTATGAACTAAGCCCAGATCCCAGCCAGGCTCTTGTGGGAACATTGCTGAAGTTGGAGGCTGCTAAGTGCACACAGGGTGCATAGGTCTGGTGTACAGGGCTATGTTTTGGGTTATCAATCATGTAACTGGAAGATGGATAGCTTTGTCCCTTGTGCTGGAACAGCTGTTTATCTCAAGTAGTTGGGGCTACACCTCCGGCAGGCCCTTCTTGCCCATCAGTAACAAGGGAGGAATGAATTCTGCCTTCCTGTTGTTCTCAGCTATTAACCATTGTGGTGCAGGGACTGGTCCTTTTCGGCTGGGCAGACCCAGAGCGAGGGGGGCAGAGTTATTGAACTGGCCAGACAAACACTTCAGAAGAACAGCTAGGCATGTGGTTGCTGCTGTGGGGTAGGGAATGGGTTTGATGACCCTGGAGCCTTTTCCTGCCCTTTCTTATGTGATTTTTAGGTTGGGGCTTCCAGGGCTATCATAACACAGACTCTGATAACAGTCACTGTAGCTTAGGGCTGAAATTTACAGTTGGTTTGTTTTTCTCTTATGTTGTCTAGCAGTATCTAGGATTTTCATTGTTGTGTGAAAAGCTTTCTAAAGGCACCGGCAGTGCTGCCCGTGAGTTATTCTTGGCTTTTGCGCATAGACCGTCATTTGTATTTGTTCTCTTAGCAGCTCTGAGGGTAACCCACAGTAGCCATGGGGATGTGCTGGTTGTTCACCTTTCTGATCCTTTGTCAAAATATATTTAGTGAGAACAGTGGGGTGGAAGGAGGACATTAGGGGTCTTCCAGCAGGTTAGTGTCAAAGGGGAGAGAGACCATTACTGAAGTCCTCTATCATAGTCAGTGTAAAAGGGAGAAAGAACAGCCTACCAAGAAACTGTCACGTTAGACCTCAAGAGCTGAGCTCTGAGACTCTGCAAAATTCTCTTACTGAATTGATAAAATAGTAAATGAAAAGGGAAGAAAAATTTTATTGAAATTAACATAAAGTCTCTTTAATCATCAAGCTTAATCCTCAGTAGAAAAAGACTCCAAAATTGATTTAAAATCTCGGTACAACCATCCTCTCTAATGTGAAACAGAGATCCAAGTAAATGAATGATTTGCTTAAAAAATTCTGACTAATCTTGAGAACATTAAAATTAATATAAATGTGTGATCTCAAGTTCTATCCATTTTTGGATCCCATTTCGGTAAGTACATATAATTTGGAATGGGACCTAAGCCATTTTGTGTGTAAGTGTATAGGAAATGCATTCCAGTATCTTTAATCAGAATGTAAAAAGGAGATCAACTTCACTGTTTCACATAAGGTACGGAAATATCATCCTAGATGAACTGGAATAGAAACAAAACATACTGTAGAGTGGAAAATGCAGCAACTTTCTTTGAGGGTATGGGATCATTTAAGCAGCTGTTTTCGTGGGGAAGAAATGCACAAGGTTATAAGAGCTTCTGGCCACATGTGTTAGTGTTGTAACACTTACAAATTGCCATGTCTGAAGTTTCATCAAGGAACCCGTGCTGTGGACTCCAGGATCTGTTGGGATAAGAGAAGTCACCTCCCTATATTCTTGGCTTTGTGGAGTAACATCTGCCTTCCTCCTGCCAGTGAAGGGCTTTTTGGATAATTCCTCACTTCTGCCAAGGAATTTTGAGGGAAGGTGATCTGAGCCATGATCTTTGAGTGGTATATAGCATTCAAAGTCCAATTTATTTTATATTCTGCAGGAAAAAGCAAGTTAACTGCTCAGTTTAGAGATGCCATGGTATTTCTTGCTGAAGCTCAAGTTTAATCTGCTATGCATACTTACTATGTCATACTGTCATCATAGGGTTAAAGGTGATATGAGGGCACTGTATCATCTTAAATATTAAGTACATTCTGTACTAACAGAGATCATTACCTTTCACTGACGTGTCTGCACTTTCAGCCTAGTGATTTTAGTTAGACTGGAGTGTTTAGCCTTCGGAAAAAGTAGATGTGTGTCACAGGCAGAGAAAGAGGGGTATGCCTCCCACCTGTGCCTGCAGCACCCAGGAACATGTGGGTGCCTGAGGAAGAAAATTGTCTTCTCCACATCCCATATTCCAGCTGATCTCTGATGCTTCAGGGCTGGAGGTAGAGGAATCTTAAGAACTCAAGTACATCTGCTCCATTGGGAGGAAAATAAATTCTTCGTTAGCTCTGGTAGGCGATCAGATAAGCCCCTGAAACGAAGAGCTGATTGCAACCATTTTTCAAATGTTGCACTGAGTGCTGAGGAAAATAAAGGGCTGCTCTTGCTTGCTGTGCCTTGTAGATAAAGGGCCCTCCCAGAACCATTCACAGATTTGCTCCTTTTCTTCCCTTCCATATCCAGGCTGAGCAGTGGGTTCAAGCCATGCTCTCTAGTAAGACCTCTGGTGTCTTATGATGCCCAGCAATGGTGACTTCATTGCTTCCTCAGATGCTGGAGCTGTACTGGTCCTGCCACAGCTTCTCTCCTCTGCATGCAGCTTGCTAGCCTTCTGAGACCAGAACTGCTGTATTACCTAGGAACTCATGTTATACTATGCAGTTTTTCTGTAAATGAGATTCTCTTGTGTATTACTTTGGTTTTGGAGGTAGATGAGAAGCACAGTAAATAAAGCAGGAAGTGCTTCTTTTGACAGAATGAACTCTCGCACTTTGTATATGTACTTTTTTTTAAAACAACATACATATTAGCATAGACTGCTGTCACCCGAAGTAAGATCACTTACTGAAGTTTGTACAGGATTTTCCACATCCCTCTGCAAGCCTTAGAATTAGATATTTGCTAGGATGAGGGTTAGAGAGGCAGCAGTACTAAATACTGGGCAATCTTGCAGCATTTGGGGAAAGCCTGGAAGATTATGCTGGGGTCCTCCGAGTCCTGAGGTTGTTCAGAATCAGAGGAGCAGAGAGGGTATTTCAAATTGTTGTTGTCTCTGTCTGCCCAGGCTGCAAGCTGTGGACAGGTTCCATTGAAGAATATGAGCAATAATGTTTATTGCAGACTTTTCAGGGGAATCATGCAGGTAGTGGCGAGTGAATGTGCCATACTTGGTAAAAGATGCTAGGCTAACAATCGTGGGGGATAGAACGTCCTTTCTTTGCAGCACAGATACAGCAGAGCTGTTGCAATGCCAGCTTCCCCATAATACCCAGTGACCAATTATATTGCTGCTAAACCAAGCTACAGTAAAATCTGTGTCACGCTTAAATTGCTGTAACAAAAATGTGCGGTCAACTGTATCAGAAACCTTTGCTAGATCAATAAATAAGGCTCTATAAATGTGGCTGATATCCAGAGAAATCATAGTATCATTCCCAATGCATACAGCTATACTGCAGTAGTTAGTCTGAGCGTGGTCCTGCATCCAGAATGAACAGCAGTTGCTTAACTGGTGTATAAATCTGCTGTGCACACATGGCTGTGTGGGTGACGCTTAAATGAAGAATGGCCAGGGTATATTTGAGCTTTTGTGCAATTTTGTGAACCTGGAGGATAACTGCTCGCTGTGTAGCTTCTACCCGATTCAGACTGAGGATAGCATGTGTGCTTTCAGGACTGATGAGATGCAGAGTGTGAGTAACTGTCACATATGAAGGGTTCATAGGCAGCAGCTGCCTCTGTTTATGTTACAGCACCAACTCACCCATGCCAGACCAGCAGGATTTTCCCAGTATTGTTTCTTTTCTGAAATGTTACTTCCTGCCCCATAAATTACTTACACTAATACTTAAGATGGTTTTGACTGACTCTAACGTAGAGATTGAAGTTAAGTAATGTGTTATGAACTCATAATCACTGGCAGTCAGGCTGAATTGTTTATTAGACACATTTATAATCCTGTTCTCATGATGTTTTTTTCATTACTAGGTAACTTTTGAGGGAGGGAGAGTTTAGTGATTAATCATTATTGTGAAGAAATTAGAAGTGATGTGTACCAGTTGCCATTCTGACTTTATAAAATCAGTTAAGGTGCCAGACTAAGATGGAGTCCTGCTGTGGTTAATGACAGTTGCAGATCTCCCTTTGATTTTGTGGAGTTGGGGTTCTGCTGAAGGGACCCCATCCAGTATTTTCTCTATCTATGAACATGCAGCAGTGTGTTCTCTCCCTATCCTCGTGCCACATTGCATAGGCATCGGTCACAACTGCAGTTATAGTGTCAATCTTTTTTATCAGCGTCCGTGGACATCTATACTCTGACCTAATACTGTTGGCCTGAATGACACATGCCATTTATCGAACTGGGGATTTCTGGAGCTCCCCATCCCGACTCTTGTATCCTCTTTAGGGTGTGCAAGGGTAAGTTCTTGGTCATTGTACACCTGGTGCAAGCTGCAGCTATCTGGGCATTGTGAAACAACAAGGGATGTAGGCAAGTTCCACAAAACATAAATTCGACATAATGTAAATTTTATACTATCTAGCTTCTTGAAGCTGACCATTTCCACCTAATGAAATAAATTCAGATCTGGGCATGACAGTATCTCACCTAGCATATTCTAGCCCCAGAACATGGGGCAAAGGGCAGGTAGAGTCTGAGATCAGCAGCTGGAGCCAAGCTTGTGCATGTGGTATTTAACCTTCAAATGAATGGCAAGGGCAGGGGTGTATGGTGACAGAAAATGGGTGAGTGGTAAATCCAGTAAATGGATTTAGTATATGTGTGGAAAATGTTTGCATGGGTCATTTAACACTACAGTTACCCAAATTTGTCCTGGCCAGGGGCTTGCCACTGAAGCAATTAATTGAATGAGATGGGCATGGTAACATGGATCCTTGCTGTCCTTAGCTAGGGCTGTGTATGTACATGTGACAAATTGCTGGTGACTGGCAGGGATAGTAGTAAAAGGTGGCATGCCCCCTAGCCAGAGGAATGCTTTGGAGGCAATTAATCCAATGAGTTAGGCAAAGATATGTGACGACACCTGTCGCAGATAGCACTGCAAATACACATGCAATTAATGACCTTGATGAAAGGAAGAAGAGATAATTTAAGGAAAGGTATTCTCTAACCAGCTAGTAACTCTGAGTAGAAAATTCCTGCCTTAGCTACAAAAGAGTCGAAGCATTTTCAGAGCTATGGTGCCCATGCATTTCTAGGTAGTGTAGTGTATGTACGTATGAAGAAGGAAAAGAGAAAGAATTTTCAGTGTCCTAAAATTTCCTTGGCTTGAAAGGCCTTTGCACAAACAATTGCGTGCACATGCTCAGGTATTGTAGCTCATCAGCCAAATTTAATATAAAGATAGCAGAAGTTCCCAAACATTGTAGGTTGCTCATAAACATCTTTGCTATCAGGTACTAGATACCATAATCTAAGAGTCTGCAAATGGACATTCCTCTATTGACAGCAGTTGTAATTTTAGAGCTTTCTAGGCCATGACACCTTTTTTACAATCTAAATGAATATTGATCTGAGCATAGTCTTCACCAAATTTATGCTGGATTGCACCTTTGCATGGCGAACAGCGTTTCTAATGGTGAACTTGAGATTAAAAAAAAATAATTGTAGCAATAAATTTCGTTTCCACAGAGATATCTAGCTCATCAGCTGTTTTTTCTCTTGTTCCCTCTCTCCTCTGCCCCTTTCCTGTAGAAAATCACACTTACTGTTCCACTGTGAAACTGCTTCTCCATCATAAGCATCTCCTTGAGTCACTATTGGCTTAACCAAAAGACTTCAAATGCTAACACTTAACTGTTATGGCTGATGATGTGTTGACTCTTGCCTGCATGCCCTAATGCAAGATCAGGACTCCATTATTTTAGGAGTTTCACGTGAAGATGACAGCCCTCACACAGAACATTGACAGTCTTGATTTATGATATTTGTCTGTTTCTTCTTCATACTGGAGAACTAGTCTGTCCCTCTCGTATAACTTCTTTCTGCAGTGGATGCATCATAAGTCTGTTTTTTTTGTCCTACCCGTCAAAATGAGTTATTTGGGAATGTTGCCCTTAGGTTTGTCTTCTACTGCAGTAGTATTGCAGGTATTGCTCACTGATGAGAGTATTTCTGATACAAACTTCTGAAGACTTCTTTAGCTGTACTTTTGTAGGCAGATATTGTCTGAATTCTGTAGAGCTCTTTTCCCAAGCATCCATACCTTGCTGACTTGAGACGGACAGGAATTGGTACTTAGCCTTTATAGACCCAAGTTTAACATGTCATCAATTATCTTCCTCCAGATGAAGAAGCGTTTAAGATTTTTTTTCCAGACTTGTCATGGCAACTCACAGACTTCTAAGATAAAGCAAAAAGATAATGTTAGCTTAAATGATTGGCAAACTGGTTGACAAGCACAATGGGAGATGATCTTTAGTATGTACATTAACAGCTTGCCATTTCAGAGAACTCCTTTTAGTTGAGCTGAGTGGCACTTTTGTTCTCTTTGCAGAGTTTCATTCCCACAGCAGGGAGAGTGTTAGAAAAGGAAGAGCAAGACCCTACAGATGACAGAGTCTGATCAGTTAATTTCAACGGCAACTTAAAAGGAATCTTTTCATCTCTTCATAATCCTCTGTCCATCACTTGCAGGGTCCCAAAGAAAGGAAGAGAGCAGGAGAGCATGGTGCCCTGAGGCCCCCACCACTCCCACAAGGTCAAACACATTATCTGCTCTGTTGCCACTTCTGAACTGTGGCTATAGAGAAAAAGACGAACAGAAATCTGTTAATTTTTTCTCCCCACCCTAAGTGAAACATAAAAGCAGCAGCAGAAAAGTCTTAAGGAAAAACAGGATGATAATACAGAGATTCTTTTGCACAGAACAGAAACACCCTGTATTTAATGTGTTCACAGGCATAGAAATGATTTGCGGGCTGGTTATCAGTCCTTCCATTAGTCTGCTGGAACCTGGAGATACGAGGTAGCTGCTTGAGCTGTGTCAGTGTTTTGAGTTTAAAAAGAATGAATGCACTGCTGTCAAATGAACCTTCTTTTTTTTTTTAACCCTGTTTTATTATTAATGTGCAAACAAATAAAGAAGACAACTGGATGTGAATGACAAATTAACTCCAAAATAAAGTCATCTGGCTGAAACACAGAGAACATACCTGCAAAAATATGAACAAAGATGGGGAGACGACACCTTAAACCTATCGAACTGAAGCAGTGTCACATGAGCAAGGATGTGGGCTTGATGGCTTGAGGTCTCTTCTTCCTGCTGTAATTTCTGTTAGATCTTTGTATGGCTTCTCTTGGGGTCTGCAGCTCTAACAGGGTCCAGGTTGCTATAATGTTGGATGCAAAATAGGACTACAACAGAATTTAGTGATATCTACTTGTTTCTATTATGAACCCATACAGAGGGGGAAGGATTTAAAAAAAAAAAAATTTCTTGAAATGCTGACTCTACTCCACAGACCCTGGACAGCAGTCAGTGGAGCAAACTGTATCAAGGTTGCATGCTGTCATGTGAGACTGATCTGACCGGCTGTGTTTCCATGTTACTTCTCTGCTGCCTCTAACTGTCCTCTTGGAAATAACAGAGCCCAGCAGAGGGGCACTTCTTCATGGTCAGGCCTCTGCAAAGCCTCCCAGGCTGTCCTGATCGGGGGCAGCTGCAGGGCAAAATGACGGGACAGAGACTGGAGTCAAGAGAGCAGGGTTGTTTTTTTTCCAGAGAGCAGCTTGAAGAGAAGATTCAGATTGGGATCACATTTCTGGTAGATTTCTGGCCAGGCCTGTTCTGTGTGTCTTTCAATATGCAGGTGTTAATTAAATCAGTTTAATTCCATTCATTACATTTCTATCGAAATTGGTCCAATATACTCTAATAACACTCAACCCACTAATTGTTTTCCACTGAAAATAGAGATGGGTCAGTCTGAACCTATAGGACTTTATTATTGATTACCTGGAAGCTAGATTGATGGTCTTTGCTTAGTTCTTAATGAATTAATCTGCATTGGTGATGAGGAAAAGTAGAAATAGTTTTGATTTTAGTCTTGCTGAAGCTGGGCACATGCCTTAAATTTTGTAAACCATTAATGGATAAATGAGAAGTCTGCAGCTTAGTAGAGTTCACCATAGGCTTCAGAATACTAATTTTGTTGTTCTTCATTTTACTTTTGATTAGAATTGAGCCTGAGTCTACAAGCGCATTGTTTTCTTTCATCTCTAACCCCAAAATAGCTCAATTTCAGTTTTGCAGTAAAGGACAAATCAAAGCTGGAATTTGGGCTTCTCACTTGTAAGCCGTATTTAGGTTTCCTGTAAGTCAACATGACTGCTAGTTGGCAATGAGGTAGGATTTTGTACCAACCTAAAAATGTGCCCTGTTAGAAAATGACATAAATAAGCATTCTCAGAGGAGTACCGTTAGAGCCGCAAATAATCTCACTAAATTTTGGAAAACGCCTAATTCTACAATGCTGCTATTTTCCATAAAAAAAGCAATAATTCTTCTCAGTTTGTGCAATTCTTAAAAGACATTTCATAGAGTGTACATGTATGTGCACATACACACAGAGACATGCACCTGTGTGCACAAACAGCTAGATTTTGAATTTAGGTTTTAGAGGCTTATTAAAGTGACATGTGGTGTTGCCTACTGCTTTATAGGAGCCCTTGGTTAAAAAGATATGAGGATACTGATTGTAAAACCATCATGTTACAAACATTAGTTAATGCTTCTGTCAGTCACTTCTCTCTGGTGTGCAGTAGTCTCACATCCGAAGGCATTAATCTTACACTGGCTGATATACAGAAATGCAGCATTGCTCTTCCATTAAATCGAAGTGCTGCTCAGTCCTTTGCAGAAATGCATTCCAGCCATGGCAATAAGCAGCTCTGCTTTTTTGGCAACATGCTGTGCTCTTGCCTTCTTGTGAAAGATTTTGGTATTTTTTACTAATGTACATAAATCTTTGGCTTTCAACACTGGAAAACAGCACAGATCACTGTAGCACATATCAGGACCAAAAATCTCCTATGACAGTCCCCCAAACCCAAATGACTTGAGGGAATCTCATTGTATTAAATACTAAAAAGCAACAGTAAAAGCCACAATTCTGTGCTGAAAGTCCAGTTCTGTTCTTGCTCCCCTAGATGACTGCGCTGTGAAGTTGAATTAGTTAGAGTTTTAGTCAAAAGTATTGGAGAAATGCCAGATAATCATTGAAGTGTGGCAAATTCTGATCCATGGCTTTGCTGCAGTGGTGGAAGTTCTTGGGACATCAGCCTCCTGTTGCTCTAATCATCCCAGCTTGTGTATTTAGTGGAGACGATGTCAACGGCAAGCACCTCCACAGTGATTTAAGGCGGATCCCTGTTCCCTTCTGAGGGGGATAATTTAGGTATCAAAACTGGTGCAAGTTCATGGCCATGAAAGCTAAGGTGTCGTAAATGCTTCTGGCTACCCAGAGTGAGGTACCTAATCCCTCAGGAGGTCCAGGACTAAGTCAGGTCAGTTCTGACAGCGCTGCTTTATGGACTGGTGTATGCAGTTTCCTGCTGAGCAGGGTGGCAGCTCTGAATCCCATTCTTAAATGCTTCTCCCCATCCAGGGAACAGGAAGATCAGGCCGTGGTTGCTTGTGTGGGAATTTAGGTCCCTTTCTAAATATAGTTCCAAGTCCTAACAAATCATAAAAAAGCTATTGTATGAGAGAAGGCTGAAGTGTAGCAGGAGTAGAGGGAAGATAATTTGAATGATTTATATGTTGCAGGAAGCGATTCTAAAAGACCAATGTGATTCTTTCTGTCTTTAACATGATAGTGGGAGGTTTGTCACAGATGCAATGACTTCAGTAGGATTATAACAAGGTGTGTATGTAGGAATTTGAATATTCATCTAACATCATGTGGTGGGTTGACCCTGGCTGGATGCCAGATGCCCACCAAAGCTGCTCTATTACTCCCCCTCCTCAGCTGGACAGGGGAGAGAAAGTATAAAGAAAGGCTCGTGGGCTGAGATAAGGACAGGGAGGGATCATTCACCAATTACTGTCACAGGCAAAACAGACTCAACTTGGGGAAATTAGTTTAACTTATTACCAATTCAATCAGAGTAGGATAATAGAAAATAAAAGCTACATCTTAAAACACCTTCCCCTCACCCCTCCCTTCTTCCCAGGCTTAACTTCACTCCTGATTTCTCTACTTTCTTCCCTCCGAGTGGCTCCGGGGCATGGGGAATAAGAGTTGTGGTCAGTTCATCACACATTGTCTCTGCCTCTCCTTCCTCCTCAGGGGAGGACTCCTCACACTCTTCCTCTGCTCCAGCGTGGGGTCCCTCCCAGGGCAGACAGTCCTCCATGAACTTCTCCATCGTGAGTCTATCCCATGGGCTGCAGTTCTTCATGAACTGCTCCAGCATGCATCCCTTCCACGGGCTGCAGTCCTTCAGGAACAGACTGCTCCAGCGTGGGTCCCCCACAGGGTCACAAGTCCTGCCAGCAAACCTGCTCCAGCCTGGGCTTCTCTCTCCACTGGTCCACAGGTCCTGCCAGGAGCCTGCTCCAGCATGGGCTTCCCACGGGGTCACAGCCTCCTTCAGGCATCCACCTGCTCCAGTGTGGGGTCCTCCATGGGCTGCAGGTGGATCTCTGCTCCAGTGTTAACCTCCATGGGCTGCAGGGGGACAGCCTGTCTCACCATGGCCTTCACCAGGGGCTGCAGGGGAATCTCTGCTCCAGTGCCTGGAGCACCTCCTGTCCCTCCTGCACTGGCCTGGGTGTCTGCAGAGTTGTTCCTCTCACATATTCTCACTCCTCCCTCTGGCTGCAGTTGTGCAGGCTTTTTTCTTTCCCCTTCTTAAATATGTTATCCCAGAGGTGCTGCCACTGTTGCTGATGGGTTCAGCCTTGGCCAGCAGCAGGTCCATCTTGGAGATGGCTGACATTGGCTCTATTGGACAAGGGCGAAGCTTCTAGCAGCTTCTCCCAGAAGCCACCCTCGTAGCCCCCCTCGCTACCAAAACCTCACCACACAAACCCAATACGCATCACAATAGCAACAGTCACACGAAGACTTGTTTATTGCTTCTCATTTATATTCATCAGGGAGTCCTTCATACTCACTACATTTCACTTCTTGTTGTAGCTATGAGGTGAGCATGGAGCAAGGGACATAAAACTCATTTCTGCCATCAGCCATGTGCCTTGTGCCATGAATCCAGCTGCAAACCTCAAGCCTATGTTGTTTCTATGGGTAGCTCATTGGCTCTTTCTAATCCTTCTCTGGGAAGAGGTGGCAGTTTTGTATGAAATGTCAGGCTGCATAGGTGTATAGATGTCCAGTGCATTTAAGGCACATCCTCCTTGCCAGAATTAAAGTTGGTGCTGTGCTCCATGCCTTGCAATCTGAATGAATACGAGGCAAATGTAAGTAGCGTTGCAGCATGCCACTAATAGGTAATTCAGAATAAGGACATGATTGGTGCTACTGGATGTGCCATCAGTCCCTCTGCATCCACCCTCCTTGGGGCATTACAACTGATTAAAAAAACCAAAAACCAAAGAACAAATAAACTTCCAAATGAGTGAACAAAACTCCTCTAAATTCTTTTTTGGGGAAGAACCCAGAACCAATCCCACAGAGGGAAGATTCTTCGCATTGCTGTTCAGAGTTTCCGTTTTCCTAAAATTGGCATATTTTATCCTGTGTAGTTGTGGATTGTTTCATGGACCATTTTTAAAGAACAAGAACTTTAATTTTTTTTTTGGTGGAAAAGATCAGGTTTTGACCCGAGACATTTTGCATTTGTGTTTCTTCCATGGTGCCTACTGGACAAGTTATCTCTTTCCGCTACATCGGACGTGTTTGTTGACAGAAAAGACAAATAGTGTGTATGTGGAGAAAGGGAGGGAGAGCTGGCAGAAGGGTGGGAGAGATGCCATCAGCTATGGCCAGGCCACAGCTTCTCAGCCTTGCTCTGCGCAGGCACGTGTTGAGTGAGTGGTTCCACGCAGCAACCCGTGGGGCAGTTTGTGAGAGTTTGGCTTTGTGGGAGTCAGCTAAAGGACTGCGTATAGAATTGTTCTTCATTGTCCTGCTCCACAGCTTCTGCGAGCTCACAGCGCTGCTTCAGTCTCCAGGAAAGTCTAATTCCTTGTATCTGTTTATATATGTCTATAGACACATGTGTATGTGTATATATACCCGTATCTACCTGTATCTGTATTTCCTTTTGTTGTTCTAGCTCCTGTCTTTAGAACCTTTTTTACCCTTTCTGCAGGAACCTTCTGAGGAGGTTTCCTTGGCTTGCTCATGTGAAGTTGCGTTTTGATCTCAAACTTGGTTGCTTCCATAACTTCTAACTGCCAGACCCTTATTGTTTGATTTTCAGTTTTTGTTCGCCTTTGTTCTCTGGACCATTTTCACTGTGGTATCTTTAGCATGTTTGCTATTAGGCTTTTATCTTCTTGAAATGTCAGTCCCACTGTGTCATGTATTTTCTATTTTGTCTCACAGTTGTAAGGCCTTTAGAGCAGGGGATGATATTCTGTTTACATGGTACCTTGCACAAAGGGTTATTAATGTGATTAGCCTCTAAGCAGTGTTATGTTCTCTGTGAAATGTAATGGTAAATTATCATTGTGTATAAGTGACTGGCTTGCCAGTTACTTTTTTTTTTTTTTTAATAGATAGTTTCCTTTGTGTTGTTTTTCCAGGACTGATAAATGCTTCAGCCAGCTATGAAGGTACAGGCAGGAAGTTAACTCAGTTGCCTCCTCCACAGTGCTGTTGTGCCCTATTTATTAATTGGGCCCTGTACAAAGCTGGATTGCAACACAAGTCACTTCTCTCTCTCCTTTCCAAATTAAACCCATCTATTACTAATCACTGACCTTAGATGTAGTACTGAGCTCATTTTCATGTCTATCAATCAATTATGCCATCATTGCCATACTTATTCATCTTTATATACTAGCATTATATAATACTGTATAAAAAGCATTCATGGAGTCAACTACCTTGTATTTCTAGCTTCAGTCCCAATAGGTTTTCATTGTTGTGTTCACAAAAGCTTTGCTGAGCATGACCTCCCCTTTAGAAATCCTCTTGAACCATTCACCGTGCAGCCTGTCCAAAGTCTTCTGTTCTTTGCCTTATCACCGAGTTTAGGATCTTCGCCTGTGCTACAGCTGTGTAGTTTTCTAGTTTGGCCCTTAATTCCTTTTTAAGCATAGATGCCATGTAAGCTTTCCTCAAATGCTTAGCCCCATTGAAAAATAATTACAGTTTTCTAGGGTGGTGTACAAACCATTGCTGTTAACAATAGTGATACTACAAAGGCTTTGAGCTATATAATGCTATGGATTTTTTTCAGAGAAGTTCTTTTCACTGAGGATCCCACCCCAAGCTAAGTTTTCTGCAACTCAATGTGAGAGAAGAGCTGACGATTCTGTGAAACTCAGAGGGATTTGAGCTACTGCCAGTTTTGAAGGAGAAAGTGCCAAAAAGGGGTGCAATAGAAACCCTAAAGCATGTAAAACTGTTTCCACAGTATTTTTTTAATCTCTTTGCTGTACAGTCTTGGATACAGAATGTCCTCTGTGACTTCTCACGGACTGAATTCTTCCTCTTTGGCTGCTATGCTACTGTCCTCAGTTGCAAAAATCTGATGTGTTGCCCCACTAGTAGATGCATGTTTTGTTCCTGTGCAATTTTTTCTTCCTCTCTGCTGTTCATGAGCATAAAGAATTACATTTTTACTCTAGCAATACTAATTCTTTCTGCTGAACAGCCTATCTTTTTAAAACCTACAACCCTTCTCAAGGACAGTCCTGCACCTTGGCAGCCTCATATATTGATGCTCCTATGTTGGAACTCAGTTTTCAGACTTACCTGAACCTTCTCTCGATATTTTGGAAAAAGCCCCAAAAACTTCTGTATTGCCCTTGCACACTTGGCACATGCCTTGTTGCTTCGGGTCTCCTGGATATCTAGTGTCCCACTAGCTGAAGGCCATGGAAGAGCAGTACTTTGGGCCTTCTGTGGAAGGCTCTATAGGAACATGGAGCAGGACAATACTGAGAAAATCCTTTCTTAGATTCCAACCAAGTGTGAACTGTCTCTGTTATCGATTTGGTGCCGTTGGTGCTCCCTTTCCCTGCTGTGTTCTCTTGCTAATTGTCCTCTGAGAGGTGGAATTTATCACCTCGTAGGCAGATGGGGCATTTGGCAGGAGCAGGATCCAGATGTAAAGCTTTGGAAAGCTCCCAATAGCAGCATCTGGGCTTGGCTCTGGCTTATTGCCTGAATTCTTTGTGAACTCCGAACAGCTGGCTGTGGAACTGCCTCTGGGGTTATCTCCAGGGTGGTTGTTACAGATCTGGCTGTGAAATCATATTTTCCTGACATACCTCTCCACTTGGAGGAAATGTACCCATACGTTTACATGCAGGAATCTTTTTGTAGCTCAAACTTCAAATGTACTGCATAAAATATGAGCATGTATCTCTTTGTACCCACAAGACGACTAATCTGGAAACTGTGTGAGGAATAAGCTTGTGTGTGTGTGCATGCGTATTCATGTCAATATATTTCTGCGCGTATGAATATGGTTAATTGTTAGCAGATTCTGTACTGCTATGACTGCTTTGACTCCAAGTCAATGGGCATATGCCAGCAGAATATTTGGCTAAGTATCTCCCATCTCATGTAGCAGCAGAACACTGTAGGTTTTGGGCATGTTGCCTTCTGTCCATTTTACTTAAAACACAGCCTTGAGCAGTTGAATCGTGTTGCCTTCATTATGTGAAACTTACTCCTCTGCACAGGCCTGAGAAAGACTAATTTTTCAGGCTTAAATGGCTCCTAATCCAGTGTCAGACCCTCTTTGTGGTGGAGGTATTCACTACTAGACAGATTTCAGTGCAGTCAAAAGAAAACAAATGTATATTGAGTCCGTATTTTATAACGGTCACTGCAGCTGCCTGTATCATGAATGGAAAATAGTCTGTCTTCTATTTGTGATAAATCATTGATTAGAATACACTTGAAATATTGGGTAGGAAATACATATATTTCATATATGCATATATATATTTCAAATATTTATTTATCCCTCTGTGTGTGTATATTGTGGTATATATTTCTCTAGAACTAAATGGTCAGACTTCTGAATGTTGGTGCTTCAGGATATTAAAAAATCATCTTCATTGCCATACATTGTCTTGTTTTTTAAATTGCTATGAACCCTGATTTGGACTGACTTCCATTGGAGTGACTACTTATTAATATGTAATTAAAAACCATGCATTTTGATCATAATGACTTCAAGATAGTAAAATTATATTTTTTTTTTTCCCCGAAAATGCTATCAGAATTTCTAAAGTTGAGGATAACCCTTCATCTGTAGGTATTTTTGAATTTCATCCAGTATAAGACTGGTCCAAGGATGTCTGGTGTAGGTGCATTTTGAAGCAGAGGTTGTGTTCACTGTATCCAACATGTAGAAAAATCTTTCAGAAGCAGCCTTTTGTGAAAACAGCAAATAAGACTTTGGGTGAATGTTTCTGCTGGAATATATCAGCATAGCTAGCATGTAGCTCATTGACTTCAGCCTGATTTGCATGATTTACACAAGAATCTGCCTCCATGTTGGGAATAGTCCAGTGTACCTAAAATCATGTATGGGATATACATGACTTGGTGTGGGTAACGTGTGGAAGTTTATAAGTGACTGACCAGAGTGTTTCAGGCAAATAAAGCAAGAAGCCTTAGGATTTGTTCTCTGCTTTGTGGAACTCCTTTTTTCCCTTGGGTGCTGTGAAAGGACTCTCTGTTGAAGAAAGGCTGAATGTCGGATTTGACTACTGCAATTAATATCTTTGGGTGCATCCATGCTGCTTTTATACGTACATGGAAGACTAGAAGAATGGGGGAGCTGTTTGGAGTGAAAAGTGTTTGAAAATGGTAGGATTTTTACCACTAATTTCTACTAAGTCATTGGTAGGTGTTTTTCATTGCTGTCTCTACTGAAAGTTTACTTGAATCAAGACTGGATGAGTCTTACAAGGTGAACTGGTCCATCTGACTTCACTCTGTACTCATGAGCCACCAGGAATTTTGTTGTTACTGTTTTTCTTTATGATAATTTGAAATATACAAATGTTAAAGGCAAGATAAGAAATGCTTTTTGGCATGTTTCTCTTATTTCCTTAGATCAAAGGTATTCTTGAATTCAAAGAATACAAGAATGGGAAGCAGTTTAATTTCTTGAGGTCATTTCTGCTGAAGCACGTCTCAATGTTTTAGTACTGCATACGCTGGATAAGTGCTGTCCCCTGAGATATTCCATCTTTGACATCATAGGAGTAAGTAGTCTGTACAGATGCTTGTAGTGCAGGTTCCCTGCCATCATCTCCTTTTGACAGCTCAGCTGTTATCAGAGATTTTTCTCAATCAGGGGAACACATCTGTTCTTCTCTCTCCTTTTAACATTGAAGATGCTCTTCTGACTAACTCTCAGTTATCTGAGGGAGTTTGGTGCTTAAAGTCAGAGGCGTCAGACAGCACCAGGAGTCATACCTTCTACATGACCTCTGCCAGTCAGGTCAGGTTAGCGATTGCTGCATTACACACAGCAAGCACAGATTCTCCTGTTGTGGCTTCTCTCTCTTCCTAATTACGGAGATCCATCTCTTTCCATTACCTTGTATAAAAAGTGCAGTACACAATGGAAAGGAAGGGTATTCATAACATGTGGAGCAGAGATAATGGGGGAATCATAAAGGAGAACAATATTTTCTCTATTTCAGAATACTTTTCTGCAATTTTTATATTCCTTTAGGTATTAAAAAAAGTGATAGGATTTAGTTTTTTAATTTTAGAACTGTGGCAGGTGGTAGGGAATGACAGGATGATATAAAAGCATTTTACTTCTCATGATGTAGTTTAGGGTCATACTGTATTCACTGCTCTCAAGCCTATGACATGATTTACGTGCACAGAACCAGCGTCGCTGGAAGGGTGATTCTTGCACTGATAGACCTAAATCTATACATAACAACTGGTTGGTATAGTTTAGGACAACTGCTGAGTAGTAAGTCCTGCTGATGTGCTAATCACCAATAACTTCCTAAAATCACTTCGTAGTTGGGACAAGGTGTTAAAGGAAGTTTTAAGACCAGTAGCCTTACATGCATATCTAAGTAGTCTTGTCTTATCAGAGACAAGGTCTAAAAAACACAGAGCAGAAATCTCTGCTCTGAAAAAACCCACGGTACTATCCGGACCTGCTTGGGTTCTCACTCTCTATTGCAGGAAAGGTGGGTTTTCTGGCAGCCCCTTGTGATATTTTCTGGAGAAAGTCTTAGAAGCTATAGCAAAACCTTCAGCTTCTTAAGCTTAAGCAGTAAATCTGTTAGTGAGCAGTCTGAGCCAGTATCTGATAGACCTGCGACTACAACTGAATATAAGCCAAAAAGTATAATTTTCATATTATAATGCCATTTAGTCTGTTATTTGCAATCTGCCTTTTAAGAGCAGCTCTGGGTCACTGACCTGTTCATAACTTAAAATTTCAGAAGAGCTATGGAATCTTGCACAAAACCCTCTTCAATAAGAAAAGATCTGTCTGTTCAGTTTCCTGGGTGCAGCAGGAACATCTGATTTTTTTTTTTTCCTCCCATCATTTTCTTAATACCTTTTTAATGATGTCTGCTTTCTCTCATAGAGTGCAGTAGTGCATTTGTAAGGAACTTTTTCCTTTAACAGCCATTGTGTTTTTGACAGTACTCTGAATAATAGAAATTCACTTTTCCAGTGTCCCAAATGACAGGGCAAACTGTTCCATCAGTGATATATCTTCAAAATTGGATTTAGCAAATAAAAGTGTGGTGGACTTTAAATATAAATAAGACCCATCCCTTGGATCTTCTTCTAACTGCAAACCTTCAAAGAAATTATATTTTTACTCCCAGCAAATTACCTAGGAGAAAAAAATGACAAGAGTAATCTATTTTTTTCACAGCTGGTCGGTTGGCCAGAGTTTCTCATCAAGGAGTACATGCTGTTTGCTCCCCAGATGGACAGGCTGGATGAGTAACAAATCCACAGAGGCTGGGACACAAGGTAGAAATTATACTGCCTGTGCTTTTAATCTTGCACAGCTCTGCTCATTGGTAATTGCAGGTGGCCCGTATCCAAATGAGGCTCTACTGGGACAATATCCTATATCTTGTCAGAATGAGTCCCATTAAAGCCTCCACTGGAATTAGGCCAAAAACTTGAAATAATTATGGGAAACTTCTTTTTAAAAAGTTGAAGCCATATAATGGTGACATATTAGACATTTAAGCAACATCAGCTGTAACTGCAGTTTTAGCTGCCTCTGCTTGGTCCTTGTTTTGTCTGGCTCAGCTACAACAAGAGGTACTGAGCAAAAAGTGCATGAAGTTGTGACTATGAGCATTGTCTGTGTCTCTTGTTCCGGAGCCTCTGCAGAGTGCTGGAGCAGCAGTGCATGTTTGAGCAGCGCCTGGCAAATTCCCTGAAGTTTGGACTAGAAATGCTGCTGTACACTGCCACTCGGCTATTTGGGTCACATCTTGCTCAGCTTGCTTTCCCTTTAATTTAAAGAATATTTCCCGTTGTCCTCATTCTGCCCAGGGATACTCCTACTTTATCAATCAAAAGGATGGAGATTTAGGAGCCTTTATTGTGAGAGTCTTATTAGAAAGTCTGAATTACGAAGTTATTTCATACCTTAGCCCCAAACCATTTCCTTGGGGACACCTCTCCTCCTACAGTCTAGATGTTGAAGACCTGCATTTTCCTCTTCCTGTGCTTTTGAGATGCCATACCAGAGCAGAAACATCTCAAAGGTACACTAAAATGCTAGTGGGCATATTTAAAAGTGATATGTCTAATTTCTAAAGAAAGCCTCGAGGCAAGATGCTTCTCTTTTACTCTGGTGTAATCCTGTCAACTCCTAAATCATTATACTTTTAAACTAAGCATGTAAACATTAGACTCCAAAATCATTAGTGTAGGACTTGGAGGGCTGCTGTCGGGGATGCCATGGCAACTGGAGCGCTCTGCTTCCCTCCATCATTTTCACGGGAGCTGCGGGGCTGGAGCAGCAGAGCAGTCCATCCAGTCTAGTGGCCATCTCCTCCAGGGACAGTGCTGGGAGGGGTCTGATCCTTCAGCTCAGCTCAGCATGCCTGTTGAAAGCAGATCCACTTTTTCTCTCTCCTTCTTTTAAAATCTCACATCTGCAAATCAGGCTGGTGTGTAAACTCTGTCCTGACTGCATGGATTAGAAGTGAGACGCTTGTAGATGTTTTCTCCCGGTATGCTTCTCACCCTCTTATGTGATTCAGTGTTGTGCCGTGTCCCTCTTCCATCGGCCCCTGGCCGCGTGCTGCTGAAGAGCAGGTCTGCTGGCAGCCGGGGACAGGCGGCACGTTCAGATTCAGCGTACCGCTGATGGCACCGCTGAGGGCTGGTCACAACATCTACTTGAAGGGTAGATCCTTGGAGCTCTCTGCCTCTTTTCCTCTTTGGCTGCTCTGGCCCTGACGTATATTTGGGAGAGGGTGTGTGGGCGTGGGTAGGAAAAGGTCAGATTAGGAAAAATGTAATCACATTAATTTATTTAGTTTTTAACTCTCCTACTGAATGGTGATGTTGCAATGCCTCCCTGTTTTATCTGGTGCCTGGCAATCTCCTACTATGGATACCTGCTGGGCTCATGCGAAGTCCTTAAGACAGATAACTGGGACTGGCAGGAATCTGCACTGCCCTTTATTTCTCCACATAAAGAGCAAAGCTGAATTTCTGCTGTGTGGCATTACTTCAGGATCCCATGTCCGCTCCTGTCCTCTTTGCTCTTCCTAGTGGTCTTAGAGAAGTGAGTGAGGTGAGGCAGATACAGCCCTTTTTCTGTGTAAATAACAGTATATTGGTAGTATTCCTTGGTAATGTATCTTGACATGTATTTCAATAGACCAGTTATGAAGTACATAAGTCCTGGGCTATAAGACTGCAATCTGTCTTAGAAGGGTTTTGCTGATAGTTCCACAGCAGATGAGTATGTATGTGGGCTGATTTCATGTAACCCCGTAGACTACTTTATCTTCAGCAACCTCCTCAAACCAGTTGATCAAGGGTAATTTAGATAAAGCATTTGCGCCCCTGCTCAACTTCATGGTCAATATTTAACTGCTTAGCTATAATAAAGATACCTTGCTAACTAGCAACACAATACACAGTCTGCTTGAGTGCAGATTTGTTGCTGTACCCTAATGGTGATTTTTCTCCTCCATAAGAAAATAACATAAGACTGTATACAAACAGCAGCATCAGTAGGCAGAACGTTTGTATCAATGTGGGCAGAGAGGCCAAACCTGAACAAGCTAGAGATACAAAATACAGTGCAATTCTTGTGTAACTGAAAAAAAGTGAAAGGTGGGTTTTTCTTTTGTTTTTTGTTTGTTTGTTTGTTTTTTCCTCTTATTATAGAGCTAGAAATTTTGTATTTCCTGGATTCCAAGGCTGGACAGGTCTACTTGATCTTTTGCATAGCATTGTCCAGGAAGTTCCTTCAAGCAATTTTCTGTGCATCTAGTTTTAGGTATTTTTGCTATTTGTGTACATGAAAGTGAGTTGGAGGCACAAGTCTAATACTTAGATCATTTAAACTCAGTGTCTAAGAAAAGTATGCATCTATTAAAGAACCTACCAATGCTGCTGCAGCTAGTGTTTGATGTCTTTCACACCACAAGGAGCAAAGTCCTTTTGCATGTCTGTTATTCACGTGGTTATGTTCTGTGTTTACTTTGGTGGAAGAAAAGAAGAATCTCCTTAAACAAATGATGTTGGCTGAAATAATATACTCTCTGCACTAACCTGCACCACAGACTTAACAGATGTATAATTAAACTTTTAATCTGGAAAATAGTTGTTGAAGATTGACATCTTTTTGTTTGTTTTGTGGCTGCTCTATCCTGGCCACCATTAGTCCTACAAAGTCTAAGAAGGCCAAGGCCAGCTGAAGGTTTGTAATGCCAGGTGAGTCTCCTGTCCTGCTGGTTTATTGGAAGGAAACTGAGAGCCAAGTGTTTGGACAGTGACAATTCAGGCTCCTTTATGCTGTAAGCAGGAGAAGACAAGAAGCAAAATAAGGTTTCCTGAAGGGACAGGTTTGTTGCTGACCCCAGTGAGCTCAGAGTAAAATATGTTCCAAAATAGGTAGATTGCTATTTTTACTGTCATTCTCCTGAGCCAAGGCAAAGCTCAACTGAAGCATGGAGAACTGTGTTTAATGAACACCAAGGCAGCTCAGTGTTCCCCATGGGTGTGCATGAATGGCTTCAGGAGTCTGATTTTCTGCCTGCCATTTAAAAAAAAAAAAAAAAATCTGCCTTTGGCCATATGTATGGGCCTTCTCTTCTTCCAGTCCAACTTTGAGCAGCAGTTTCTTGTGGTTGTCCCAGCAGCCCTGACTGCAGGTCCACTCTCGGTGTACCCAGTAGTCAGTCAGCTCCTGTAGAAAACTGTTTGCAACAAACAGCTTTCAGAGCACATGCGCCTTGACTGGGACGTGACTCATGGATATGTGTCACCTACCGCACCGACATCCGGATGAGCCTACAGTGTACCAGCTTTTCCCCTTTGTTCAGAACCACGTGCCAGCAAGTGCCCAGAGAGTGATTTCTTCTTCCACTGAGTCATTTCTTTTGTCATCCTGGGCTCCAGTAATCAGGTCAGACCAGCCTGAACTTTGTGTGCTTGAGAGACAGAGAGAAACCATTACTGTGTTATTTTAGTATCGAGAGTTGATTTAATTATCCCTTCTCATTTTCAGCTCATGCAGGAAGCATTCTTTTTTCTTACCCATTTAGCCAGAAACATCACAGGCGTTTTTATGGGCTTGCTGCAAAAACGTCGTAGCAGCAATCTTGAATATTCCATGACAGCAGTGTCTGTGGTGTTTCTGTCTCACTGCACATGCCAAAGCAGCCGGCTGCCTCCCAAGAGAATTAGGGTCAGACATTGCCCCTTCATAATGGTGAGCAAATAAGGTTTTTAAAGTTGTGCTGTTTTTGGCTGGGATAGAATTAATTTTCTTCATAGCAGCCAGTATGGGGCTATGGTTTGGATTTGTGCTGAAAACAGCGTTGATAACACAGGGATGTTTTCATTACTGCTGAGCAGGGCTTGCACAGAGTCAAGGCCTTTTCTGCCTCTCACCCCACCCCACCAGTGAGGAGGCTGGGGGGCACAAGAAGCTGGGAGGTGACATGGCTGGGACAGCTGACCCCAAGTGACCAAAGGGACATCCCACACCATATGGCGTCATGCTCAGCGTATAAAGCTGGGGGAAGAAGAAGGAAGGGGGGGACGTTTGGAGTGATGGCGTTTGTCTTCCCAAGTAACCGTTGTGCATGATGGAGCCCTGCTTTCCTGGGGATGGCTGAGCACCTGCCTGCCCATGGGAAGGAGTGAATGAATTCCTTATTTTGCTTTGCTTGCGTGCACAGCTTTTGCTTTACCTATTAAACTGTCTTTATCTCAGCCCACGAGTTTTCTCACTTTTACCTTTATGATTCTCTCCCCCATCCCACCGGGGAGGAGTGAGCAAGTGCCTGTGTTGTGCTTAGTTGCTGGCTGGGGTTAAACCATGACAAATGTGAACAAATTTGGGCTGATATGAAGTAGGGAAACAAGCCATTCATGTAATGGTTGTAGCATATTCCAAAGGTGGAAGAAGAGCAATTGTGGCCTAATTCATTGGGATATGAATATATTTGGTGGGGATAGTGAGTAGCAGAGAATTTTTACTGATGTATGGCTTCACTGGAAGCCAAATGCTGGTAAGGCTCAGGCAAAATGTGATGGAATCTATAGCTGTATCTTGGATCCCATGGCAAAACTATGGCCTGATCCAAAAATTCTTTGCCAAACTTCTTTTGGCTTCAAGGAAGTCAGAATCCGAAGGCCAGAATTTAACAGAACATTTTAGAAAGGCTGATCTTCAGTTTTCTAGGAAAAATGCAGCATGAGGGAATTAGGAAGCAGATGAGAAGATAGATCATTAAGCGCTACAACATTTGCACCTTGGCCATGGCAAAAATGTTTTAAATCTGTGTGTGCATACACTTGGAAATATACATCGGACTTATCTCCAAGACAGGAGAGCAACTTATTTATGTAAATACTATTACTTGCTGGGCAGTGGTGCATTTAATCACAAGCAAATCTCCTTTACTCTTCTAAGCCACTTTTAGCAAGGAAGGGATGTTGCTTCAGCTGTCAAAAAGGAAGAACCATTTCAGGACATGTCGAGATACCTTAAACACAAAGCTTTTCTTTGCAGCTCAGTTTCTCCTGAGCTTACATTTATACATTTATTTCAAGAGCCTAGGCTTCCTTGAAGGCTTGTTCCACCTGAGGAGAGATGTTCCTGTCTTACTTAGTGTCAGCTTTGATTCGGAAGGTAATACTGCATGGATCCAGGAAGCTGTGGCCTTTCCCACCAGTTGGTCATCTATCATTTCATTACAGTAAGGTTACCAAATTGACGTGTCCTGGCTAATTCTTCTAATGCAGCTATATAGCTATCTAGTGTCTCATCAGGCAACTGTGCATGCTGTCTCAATTGATAATACTCTGTGATGCTATTAGCAGATGGCAGAACATGATCTACCTGTGAAATCTGACCCACAGTGATCTTCTAACGGTGCCTGTTTCCTCAGGGAATGTCTTGAGACATACTTTTATCTTCCTGGTCCAGCATTGCAACTGTGTGTTTTTTTCCACAGAAATAAAGAAAGGTATCACACTGCTGGTATTTGGCCTCGTAACTGCTAGTGACTAGCTAAGAAATGAAGATTTGCTGTTAATATTAATTCTTACCATTTCTTCAAAAGAGGCTATAATGAAATTTGATATATATTTTTTTTTTAAATAGTGGCACAGGGGCTATTTTAAATTTAACAACTGTAGTATCTTTTCTTCTTATATTTTTCATTAATCTTCATATGCTTAATTAGTTGCTGTTCCTCAGTGGGAATGTTTGACTAGAGTAGAATGAGATTAATGGTATCTCTCGGGTTGCTACTGCTGAAAAGGAAAAGGAGTAAGTGCTAGAAGGACATCAAGCCTGCTGAATATAATGTTTTTTCACAGCTTAGACCTGTGTGGCAATGTTTGAATAAGGAAAAAAAAAACCCAAACCAAAAAAAAACCCCCAAAACAGGTCGAAGATAAAAGCACAGAGTAACATGTTTTCAAAATTTTCCAGTGTCCCATTCCACAGGAAATGGTCCTTAAATTGTGACCCTTAGTTTGCAGGGCAGGTATAGGGAACATAGGTGCGGACTGGAAGTCTGTGCATAAAAAGAGCTAATGGGACAAGTTCACCTCCTTTTTGAAAGCCCGGCATGCAGATTAGCAAATATCAGTAAACCAAGATCAAAGTATGTTAAATCCCAACCCTAGGATAGGCAAAATAGGCTACAGTTTTGAAATTAGAAGCAAAAAAAGAATTGTGTATGAGATGTCCCCACATACCTGGGCAGAGTCTGAACTCTGGGAAAAAACCCATTGCTAGCAGTGAGATTGCCTACATCTGCAGTGGGATTTGGACTAGGTCCTATGTTTCCTTACTTTTGCCTGAGAGCGATATTTAAAATCTTTAATTTGCTTGTTCAGAAGACTGTGTCCATGGCTTGCTTCATGTTTAGCCAGAGTATGTCAGTTATCACGGTGTAGTGTGAGGGCTTACACTGAATATTAGCTTATGTGAGCCCAGATACAATCTCTCTGTTCATTGTTTGGAAGAAAGAAATAGCATTTATCTTTTCCCCAGCATACGACATTAGTGGTCACTATAACAGAGCTCCTTCCATGCTGTGATAACAGTATAACAGATACTATCGTCTGTATGTCTTCAGAAGAATAGGAAATAATGAGCCAGATTCACTTCTGTTCCGGTTCCATTGAAGTTGGAGAAATTATATCAGCAGGAAGTTTGGCCTCATGCATGTTAATTGAGCTCTTTTCACTTCAGTGCTTTGTATTACTTTAATTTTAAAATTATAGCCATAAATTGTGCCTAGCAATGCTATATCAAGATCTGCATCTACTGCCAAGCACAGCCGCTCGGGCTCAGTTCTTGCTGCAGCAGACTGCTGCTTGTAAGGTACCCTTGGACTTGTTTTTGAAAAACCTCTTGTTAAAATGACATCATTTGCAACTAGCGCAGTTACCTGCTAACTCTGATGTGTACCACATTTCAGTGCCTGACAAGACCTGTACCTCTTAATTTAAGAGTAATGTGGCAGGAGAAGGGGAAGCATATGTCCGTCTGAGGGGACCCAGGCCTTGTCACAGCGTGAAGACTACATGTCCTCAGGCAGGTATTTTCAACTGAGATTCGTTGCCCCAAGGGACCTGGTAAACAGATGCTAAGAGGCTTTGGTTTGGATCGGTTTCTCCAGAGATGGCTGCCAACCTGGGCTGATCTGTCTGTCTTACTCTATTTTCCTTTTCTCATATGCAAGAAAAACAGCTGGGAAGGAAAAAGGGGAGGTGGCATCGCTAGAGGCTCGAAGGTACCAAGCATCTGGCTGTGAGACATTGCGGTAACAGGGAAAAAGTGACTTGCTGAATTTGATATGAACTTCAGTGGCTATTATTCAACCCAATGCTTATGAAATACTCCACAGTTCCTAGACTAAAAGGCCTCATTTTTTGGGTGGAAGTGTCTGTTTATTTAATTTATCTGACTTTAATTTTACCTAATTTTATCTAATCATTCTTACATTATCGTATTCTCTGTTTGTAAATGATCTATTTTCTACTAGATTGCTCACTATTTTTACTGCATGTACATTTACAGTAATGAACCTGAAAGCTGAAACAGATGATAACACAGTAATTGTTTTTTAGGTCTGTAATAATTCATGAGCATTGCCTACAAAGCAGGTTTTGGATGGTCTTCAGGGGTAAACACATTAAAGCCAGGTACTTGTAAGCTCTTTTACAATCTATTAGCATAATAACATCCTGTAAAATAAGCATCTTCATGATCTAAGAACATCTGATGTTGGTCCATTAACTCCCTTCATCTTCAGTTCAAACTGCCAATGGTCTCCATATCCGGGCATCATTTAGTATTATAGCTGAGGAATCTCCCGCTGTTTTATGGAAGTGACCAAGTTCAAATAATATACTAGGGTTTTACATTCTTTTCCCTTAAAAATACATTACTCCCCATGTGAATGGGAAATCACCTTGACAAATGTTGCTGTATGCCGAAGCCTAATAAAATTACATCTTGAAACCCTTAATTTTGTCATTAGAAATTGTTATTTCCTCTCATACCAAGTAATTAAGAGCACATGAGAAAAATATAATTTTTCCTTCATTTGTTTATTGAAGTATCAAGGGTTACATTTGACAACAGTATTAGGATACACATCTGTTTCTGTTCAAATTAGGAAGGTTTTAATGATACCTCAAGAATTAGAAAAGCAATTGGTTAACTAAACTGAGGGAATTCCTACAAATGAGTGCATTATGTTTATACAAGATTTGTTTAATCTGTGAATTGTTGTATAATTAGTTACATTATGCAGACGAAAATTAGATATCCTTGTTCCCAACTCTTTGTCATTATACTGTTGTCAAACTACAAAGAGCTCTAATTTGTCTTCGTTGAACATCATAATTATTCTTTTGTAGGTAATGTCCAGCTCTGACAATGTTCAAATTTACTCTCTTGAGAGACACTGAAAGTTTAAAAGGTGCCTGTGTTAAACAGTCCAAACAAAGTATTCATTTAAAATAGAGAGCTATTAAGACTTCACTTTCCTATTCTGTAGTTTTAAGTAGTGATACATAAACCATGGTATGGATAATGTGGCGGGAGCAGTCTGAAAGTTCCTAACTGCCTTTTTTTTTTTTTTTCTTGGTACAATCTTAACCTCATTGGCTTTACTATATGGAAATACAATCATTACCTCACGAAGAGATACCAGTTTCCCCTATGGCCCACTTCTCTGTACCTGGCAATCGGTATTCCATTCTAAAGATATCATCACATGTTTGTTTAGAAAAGTGGAGCGGCGGTTTCAGAAGGTCTCACTGTCTTCAGTGGTGGTCTGTCCCTATATTTGCCAGTCATGCTAAATGAGAAGACCACCACACTTGATGAAACTTTATGTTGTATTTCATCTGCATGCCAGAACTACAATTCAGAAAAAGCTAAGGCAAAAATACATGTTTCCAAAGCTGTAAATTGTGAAATGTTTGGATATCAACCATCAAAATAAATTCAATCAAAACCACTGAAAACTCAACATTTCCACACAGTGCTTGCATAGCCATTGGGAGCTTCCCGGGTTTCAGATCAGCTGCTGTAATTGGGTTCTCGTCCAGGATTTTGACAATGAGAACAGAAATGGTGTACGAATGTGGATCCACAGTTTGGCTTTTTAAACTCTCTTCCATCTTAAAGACAGCAGGGAGATGTTGGGAGCTTTTTTTTTGTTTTTTTTTTTTTTTTTAAAGAGAGCAAAACTGTCCTGAGAATTAGTGATGAGAGAGCCCAGGAAATCTGATCGCTGGGCAGAGAGCTGACCTGTTGGAGATGGCTGCTTGCAAGAGGCTGATGCTTTCCAAGTATGTTGACATCAGTGAATGGCTGGGTTCTTGGCAATGTAGGCTCTTTGCCTTTAAGTAAATGTATTTGAGAATAGATTAGTTTGCAAGCACTTGAATTGATTTAATGTGTGTTTACTCTTCAGATATTCACTGTGGCTGTTTACCTCTGCAAGATAAATATTTAAAATTGCATTTGAACCTCACATTAACATTTATGTTCATGTCATTATAGTTTCCTTTTGTGAATGAGATTTACCTATCAGTCTTAAAGCTGTAATAAGAATGAGTCTATTTTTGTAACTTTCAGCTTCTCACGATAATCTGCCATAGGGTTGAATTAATTTTGTGGCATGTTTACTGCTCATTCATCATCAGAGTTGCAGCAGTGAAGCAGTCATCAGGATAGAAAAGCACTGGTATTTTGTGAACAGTGCCAGGCTGACAGGACTCGCAATGGAAATCCACGTATAACACAGTGCAGCCACCTATTCCTGGGCAGTGAACACATACCAGGGGAACTGAACTAAGGGTCTCCGGGGCCAAAAGCATGACAGCTGAACAAGAAACTGGATACAGGCATTTATTTCATTCTGCAGCTTGTCACTAGAAGCGAAAGGGCTTGCATCATGGCCATAGTTTTCAGACTCCAGCAACTCATTTGCTAGGAGCAGAGTGCAGACTTTCTGTTTGATTCCCCCGTGGCTGCCCAAGTAGTGACTTTGTCGTGGCTCTTACATGTGCCAGGCTTGTGTCAGTGACAGTGAGGGTTCTTCTTCCACCATCTCTCTGCTTGCTCATGTACAAAAATATATCCAGTAACTAGAGTAGTAGTACAGGTTATCTTTCCAAGGAGGGATTATCCTCCAATCACTGTTTTTACATTTTTGACTTATGTTCAGAAGTGCATCTGACAGCAGCTGTGTCACTGCAGGGTGTAGTTTCTTCCAGGTTCTCTCTTACTGAAGAAATTGGAAATTCCTGTGTGTCCAAACTACATTTTCCTTTCCCCATTCTCTAAGAAGTGATCTAAATGTGTATTTGGTTGGACTTCAGAGTTTATGGTGAAATGCTTCAGTATAAATCTGCGTTCCTGTATTTCATGAAGAGTTTTGGTGAATGTTTCAGAGCTTTTCCACTGCGTAGTCAGTTTAGAGCATTATTGCGAAAATTTTATATGACCAGAAACTTTGCAGTTCACATAGTGCTAAATTATATCCAGTGGAAGTGGCATGGTTATGTAATGCCATGTGTTTTATTCGTTGGAGCAGTATGCTTACTTAAATATTATGCCCAAAGTCCAAGTACCAAGGTATGCAGCTGAGTCCCTTCTGGTTTTGTAAAGGATAAAGGCTTTCATCTTTCTTCCTCATTTGCCATTTAACAATTGAAAATTATTTAATGGGTAACTGCAAATACATTTTTTCTAAGAATTAAGAATGTAATTATGTAGCTGAAAAAATCTGAGCATATGAGGAAGCAGTTTCAGATGAAGTTATAAGAAAATTAATGCCATGAATATCATCTTTTTAAACCATTTCTTGTGCACTTTGAATAATTTAGTACTTGAATGTTTTAATTATTTTTGTGCAGAAAGAAATGTGTATTCCATAAATCTGGAAATTATTTCCCAATACTTTACTTAGATTCTAGTGTTTGTTTTTAGATCCACAGAAATCTCTAATGTATCAGTTATATAGGAAAAAAACGTCTGATCTATGAGGGAAATGTTACAGGAAATGAAAAGACCTGAGTGTCCAGCCTGCACAGGACTGTACCAAGGGAGGTATTATTGCTCCCTGCTCTTTTGGTATGAGACTACAGTTGACCACTTCATGTTTTAGAAAAGGGGATAGTTAAGAGTCATTGTGGGTAAATAGATCTGAACTAGATAGCACTGAAATAAGATAGATCTTATGGGATCTAGCAAATTATTTGTTGTTCACTATTTAGGATGTTAAAGAAGAAACACTTCTTTTTGTTGTTGTGGAATTTATAGAAATAGAGATGTCAGGGTGTGCTGGGCTGTTCAGTTTACCCTCCTGCTCTATACATGATAGCAGTCAGCAGTATGAATCTTTGCATTTGGTTCAGCTTGACTCCAGCTAGAACATATTAAATGGTAGTAAGGGTCCTGCTGTGGCTGGAAATCAATGCAGGATGCGATCAACTTTCTTAATTTGAGTTTATATGCCTTGATACACAAACTAAATCATATTCTACATTTTCTGCAGCGCAGAGCACATCTCTGGTATCTTGTAAAGGATAGCAAACAGTGATGGCAGAGATTTCTGTAGAAAGTAGTTTTCATGTTGAGCTTTATATCTCCTGTGTGATACAATCTAAATATGCTATTGTGCCTCTTTGCAACATAGATCGAACGCTGTATCTTGAGTAAGGACAGATAATTGTTGCTCTTTCTTGAAGAGACAGATGGAGATGGTTTAAGGCTGGACTTTTGGCATCAGAGAGATCACTCACATAACCAGGTTTTATCTTTTATCACTCTTTTTCTGAAAGGCTATGGAAGCTAGACATCTTGATCAAAACCTGATTGCCACCCAGATCTTTTAGGTATGAGATAAGCCCTCATTTGCTGTATGCTTCTTATTTCATGAAAGGAATAAGATAATATGTTCAGAACGCTAGATAAAGATACATTTAGAAGAACAGATACTGCTTGGACTGAGTAATATGAGCTTGTTTGATCTTTATCTTGGAGTTTGCAATGAAGCTTTTGGGTGTGTCTGCCTTTGCCAGCACTGATTGCAGGCCAAAACTGGCACTCTCCCCTATTCTGCTGCTTGTGTGGGAAGACACTGCTTGCATGAGAAGGAACTTGTCAGTGTAGTTAGAGTTGGTAGAGTCAGGCTCGGTGGCTGTCAGAAGTATAGGAATGGTCCTGCTAGTGTGCAGATGTCTCAGGTGACCGTTTCCCTCCATTGACATTAGTGAGAAAGAAGTCTGGAGTTGGTCCATTAAATCTAGGCACATAAATCTTAACGACTGACATAAAGACATTATTCTGGAAAGCATCTGCAGCCAGGCAGCAGTTAAGTCCAGGATGGGAGCAATGACGTGATTAAAGTTAAGCACTTGCTTATGATATTACTGTGAACAAAGCCGGAGCTGAATGCTACTACATCGCTTTCCTGGGTTTGAGCTAGAGTAAATAAACAGTAGATGAATTGTTGGCCACACATCCACTTCTGGGTTTTAAGTGGATCATTAAATCCTACTTGTCCATGCTTTATAGATGCAATTGTACTGGTAGGGTGGTAAGAAAGGAAAAAACAAAGCTCCGAAGAGGGTTGTTACGTCCTGTAACTACTTTGCCTCCCAGCTCAGGATGATGTTTTGGTGTTGAATGTTTGATATTTTGGTGGTATTTGGAAACTGATGGGCAAAGTTTTGCAGCTACAGAACTGGCCAAGAGCAGTCTTGTCTTCCATAGCTAAGGAGTAAGCCTAGTCACATCAAAATCAATTGCAGTGGGTAGAAGTGCAGCAAATATTACTATATCCATAGCATTTGCACAGTAATGGATGTTGAGGTTCACAAATTTTGAATTATTTTTGGTCCTCAGTTTCTTGCAATGAATAAGCACGTGGATTTCAGTTCTCTACTGAGAGTATTTGTTAAAGCTTTCTGTAAGCCAAATACTTTGTAAAACAATTTTGTTTTCCCCCCACATGTATAAAGTTTTGGCTGTCTCCAAAACATGTTCAGAAGAGGTTACTATGTCTGGACTAAACTGTATTTATATTCTTTGCTCAACTGTCTTGCAGTAAAATGTACATAAAAGTTAATTTTAGAATGATACTATAATATTCATGGGGTTGCTGTAGGAGCTTTGAATAATACAAACTATGTACACTCTAGTTACAGAAGTATAGAAACCATGCAGAATATAAAAGTAAGTTTGAATATTGATTTCAACAACAAAGACTGGTAAGGTAATAATATGGTGGGTCATTGTGAAAATTAATATAAAATCTAGCCCAATTATTCAGATATACAGCAGTAAAGGATCTGGTTATAGGGCTAAGAGGAAAAAAATGATAAAATTTGTCTTAGAGTGTACCACTATAACATTAAAGAAGATATGTGTCAAATGGAGAAGGGCACTGACAAGTAAAATATTTCCATGGCAGAGTATATTTGAAAAGAATGCCAAATTAGATTGTGTTCTGACTCCACCGGTAATACATTTTATACTTTCTAGACCTTTGATTCTGAGTTGATATACCATGTTCAGTGAGATGCTCTCAGTACTGACCTTTCAGCAAATACAATTCCTCTATAATTCACATTTTATGCAATACAAACATGCATTTATTGCTATTAATTCCTAAAACAGTGTATAGAGAATAGAAAAAAGATGAACTGTATTCTGGGTAAGATGAGAGAAATCACATAGATAGGTTGGGAGACATTATTGCTTTATATCACAAGATTTATTGTACAGTTCTCCACATAGTGTATGTTAAACAAAATTAGTATTAGTGAATCAGTGGTGGCAGACGAATGTGGCATAATTATGAACTGCAAATGGTAGCACAGTCCTTTGTTACTTATGCATTTAAGTCATTAATAATAAAAGTCATACACTGAGATGTGGGCGCTGAAAGTACTTTAGGAAATTATAGTACATAATTACATCTTTTTTCCTTTTGGGTATTTTTTTCCCATCTGTTTTGAATGTTTTATTAGTTTTAGCTCTTTACAGACACTAAATATTAGTAGTGCTTTGATCCTTAGCCAGCTCTCACTAAGTACAGTGGTCTAGATCCTCCGCTAGTGAAAACTGGTACAACTTCATGGATTTTCAACACCTTTCCCACCCTACAGGACTGTGTTGCTTTCCACCCACTGAGAATCTGCCGGAGTATAACACTTGCCATTGAACTGGAGCTGGAGAAAAGATTGAACTTGGTGGGTTTTGTCATTTCTGTGAAGTCTATGGTAGAACTGAGAGTCTGTATGGGGAATGCTAACCCTCTGGGGAAGACACCACAGGGCAAAGGTTTGTCATTTTGCATTTTTGTTCCTGAGCCGGAGTTAGGAGGGAGTAGCCTGGAGGGCTGCCTGGGGGAAGGTGTCCCTTGATGTGAGTCAACATGACAGACTGCGGTTACTCAGGCATACTCTTCTTCTTGTCCTGGCTGTAATTTTCTGTTGGATTGTGCCCTTAGAGGACAGGTAACAGCCTTCTGTACTGGCACAGGCACCTCTGCTTTTCTTAGCCAGGTGACCATCCATCACAAGAGAGGTTTTGAACTCTCATTTAACTGTAGAGTGGGGAAGGGGCTCTCAGCTGTGTGGGAGAAGACAGCACAAGCAGAGAGAAGACTGAGTGAATGACAGGATGTGTACATACAGTGACTGCCAGCTGTGAAAGGGGATGACTTCTGAGACCAACGCTGCAGTGCCACTCTGCATTGTTCAGGAGGTGGAGCTGGTAACCAAATGCTCTGCTACTGTATATGACAGTTGAACATAGAGCTAAAAAGGGACTGAGGAGTTGAATATAGAAAACACATTGTGCTAAACAGTATCGAAACATATTACAAGGGCCAAAAGTACTTGGATGAGATACAGATTACATAAAGTAATGACAACTGTTAGATGCATTTGTTGCTGAGTTGACGTGCAGCACTGCAGGGTAGTTACCGCAGGGCCAGTTCAGCATAAGCAATGTGTGAAGTGGGGGAAATTGCTGACCTGCTTGAACAAATGCTCTCTTCAGGGTTCACTGGAGGTTCAGAATGACTTCTGTTAAAGGGCAATGTCCTTATCTTAGTGAAGCCAGTGGCAAAACTCCCATTTTCCCAGGTGTCTCTCTTGATGACAGCCAGAGAAAAGAACTTCAGGCATCAGTTCTCTGCTGGATCCATGAGTTAATTTCTGCTATTGTGCTGAAGATCATCTGGCACTGATAGTTTCTTCCTCCACCTGACATGCCCCTAGAGTCTACAGCTTGCTAGAGAGAAGCTGCTTGAGGTGCTGTGAGAGTTCAGCCAATTTTGGGCTGGTGATGCTGAGCATTAAGAACACAAGATGTCTTGATTTTTCACTGAGTATTCCTAGCAGATCCATTCCACCCTGCTCATGCCCTGTTGCACGACTGAAATGTGGCCTTAGGAAGAATGCAGTGAGGGACAGTTGCTGTGTGAGAAAAGCAGTAACACTAAGACCCACATGATTTTAATATATTTAAATTTTCAAATGAAGAAATGTGCACAGCAATGATTTAAGACTCAATTTCCTGTAGCTCTTCTCCTTGGTTCCCTGGACTTTTCAGTCTGAGCAGCTTTGTCCAGTATGCAAAGCAGTTGTCTTTGCCCAAAGCAGATCTCAGAAGAAAGGTTTATTTTGTACCAATTTAACATTTCTGTAGTGATTAGTTGACACAATTTTATTAACTTACATTGACTGGGTTTTAAATGCAAATTGAACACCTTAGCAAAATTACCAAACAAGCAAATTACAGCAGAATTAGGCCAGATAAATGAGAACAGCAAATTGATGGGAAGATCATCACCTGCAAAATCATAAATTAACAGAGCATCAAAAGCCAACTGGATTATTCTATAACAATTAGATAGCAACAGTTTATCGTGCGGGTAAAATCATTAGCTCATTCCAAAGTGCTTCTGTATATTCTCCAATACAGTAAGTAAGTGTATTGCTAGTGCAAGTAGCTGAGCACAGCACATGAATCTGTCAGGATACAAGCATGCGACAGAAAGTTAATCTGTGCACAAACAGATTATTTGCTGAGTACTTCCTTGCTGTCAATTTTAAAACAGGTTAATTTTCCATGAGCTCCCAACTAGAACAGTGTCCAGAATCTTCAAATCTTTAAGCTGACCTTGGAAACTGGTACAAAATCCTACACGTCTAGACCTTGATCCTGCTTTCATGTCTATTTTAATTTGGATTATTGCCCATGTATAGAGGTCACTTGAAACTACAGGTCCCTTATGGCCATGAGGATTGGAACTAATATATCCCATCACAGGGCATAATTAGACATGAAAGGCTAATTTAACCATGTGGAGGTTAATCTAGGTTAACCATTGTGGTGTTAGGGGAATACTCAGTATAATGGGGGGATACTTATGTCAAATAACATTTTTCAGATAACCTTAACACTGAAAAGTAATAATAAGGTATAATTCGTAGGTAGTTTTAAGGAATAACACTGTAACTCTACTGCAAAATATATACCGCATGATGTGATCCCTCTGTGCAGAGAGATAAAGCAATACAGGTATTGACTAGAGGCTGTAGATGAAAACCGAGGTAGTGGTGCTCTTGCTGTAAGAATTTCCATATGTAAATAAGATATTGGATATACCTAAAATGATCTAAATCTGCACTGAAGTAAAAACCTCTTACCTTTGAGCCAGAGATAACAGAGCAGAGAGCTTTGAAGTAGCATTAAAAAAAGAAATAAATTAAGAAAAAAATCCTAAAGCCCCAGCATACATGGGAGGTTTTTTTTACCAGTTGGGATGTCTACCTGATGGGACTGCGTAGGCTGAGGATTAGCATAGTCATGTCCTGTTACAAGAATTGGACATACTGTGTATGTGTGTATATATATAAATATAGGTATATGCAGATTTTTCCACACATTGCTAGAAGGATAGATCTTTACAACTCCAGACTTACTCTGGAAAGCCAAAGTATCCAAGAGTTTTGAAGAGACTTGGTCTGAGAACTTGATGCCTTGTCACGGAGGTACACTAAAACTAACCCAAACGCAGGATAAGCTCAAACAACTTTATTTCACAAAACAGCCAAAACCACACAGCAGAAACCAATGAGAAACAGGGGTAAACCAAAATCAATCAACACTCTGATAACATTTAATGCGTAACAGGTTTGACGTGTCACTTGGGGTATTGTTACTACAGGTCAGTACACACATGAATGACAATCCAAAGTGCGCACACACGCACTCACAAGGGAGGGGAAGCTCTTTCCCTTTCTCATGGGACCCAGAAGATATAATCGCTCACCTGGAGGGGATGAGGGCTCACTCAACGATAGATCCAGAAGAAATCACTCACCAAAAGGAGGTGAGGACACTCAATCCTGGGAAGTTTCCTCAGGTGGCATCCCAACCCAAGGGGAGAGGTTTCGAACATGGACCTGCTGCTCTGAGAAGACCACTCCAAGGGGGTCTCTGGCAGTGCCTCATTTATACCCTGGGTCGGATCTGGGCTGTGGTCATCATTGGTCATGATCTAGAAGCTTCTCTAAGCCAAGGCGCCTTGTTGGCTGTGGACCCTGTTGGTGATCACCATGTTAAAAGCCCTGATTTTCATGGGTGGGGGGAGGTGGAGTGTACCTGTCACATACCTGATACCTGAATCACCAGACTGAAAATAAATAAGTCCTCTCATTAAGCTTTGGAGTTCTGAAAACTAGGGCAATACAGATCTATTTTCAGACATAACAGGAGATATAGTGAGGACTGCTATAATGAAGCGTAATGATGAGATTAGTATTTTTCTACATTTTACTTCATTTTAAAATACAGTATAATAAAAGCTGCGCCCTGTGAAAGAAGAATGCAAATGGGTTTGTAGTGCATTAGCACACTGCTTTGCATATTAGGGGACTACATTATTTATATGGATTGAATTCACCCAAAGATTTTTTTGAATGTACATAGTACTTGTGCTACTGCACAGCCCAATTAAATTGAAACCTAGGAGGGCAGTAACCCTATTGGAAGATTACATTACCCTTCACTAAACCTCAAAGACTAAGACAAAGAAGCTCTTCCAAAGATATGCTGGCCATAGGGATAAAGTGCTTAAGCAAGGCATCCAATGTGCAAGTTTATGAGATTAGCAGGTCTTTATCTGAAATTATTTCATAAAGGGAACCCCAGTCCAGGGTGAGCGTTGGAAGTGCTGTGTGCCAGCCCGAGGGCGGGATCGTCATTAGCTGTGCTCCTTATCTGTGCTCTGCCGTACTGGCCGAGTCCTGAGGTCAGCCTGCCCCTTGGAATTTAAAGCTTCCATTTTAATTATGTTAAATCTTTTGCTACTGTAGATCCAGCTGTATAAATTATTTAAAAGGCAGAAAGCTTTTCCTCAGTAATTAATGACAGGTTTGTTAGCTACTGTTAGAGCCCAAGGCTTCACTTTCCTTGCATAGTTCTGTAGCAGTCTCATGATTACCTAATATAACAACCAGCCTCTATGGCTTTATAAAATTATAATCGATGGTTTGTACCAGCAGCACTTGAAGGGGTGATACAGCAGTAGAGTTGGATGTATCTGCTGTCACTGAGAAAATAGCCTGGGGAGGAGAGAGCAGGAGCCTGGCGACAGATTTCAACTACTCAGGAAATGCTGCGAGTTACAAAGATCATTGAGGCTAACCAATTTCATGTCCAGCATTAGTAAGTGTTTCACCACACCTGAGAGATCATAGAGATATTTGGAGTAGGCAGAACACCCAGGTGGTAGTGGTAATAATAAAAAGTCTTCTATAAAAGCCTTTCACCTTCTTTCTTCCATTGTCTGCTTGGTAAGGGAATACACTTCTTCCATTAAGTGTCCTGTGGATGTTCCTGTGGAATACTCATCTTCCTCCTATATCATTATAATACCAGAGGTCAGATTCTTAACTGGAGCCTTCTCTTCCATCAGGTGTTAGAGAGTCACTCTTGCAGGGTCTCATCGAGGGATCGCGGGTTTTTCAGATGACAGAGAAACGCAGTTCAGCTGTCAAAGCTTAGCAGTGAAAGCAGTACCACAGTAGCCCATGTGTCTTTGAATATCATACCAGGTATTTGATATTTTTACACCTTGGTCTTAGTTAGCTTTTTGATTGCAGCTGAACAGGAGCCTGTTTCCTAGAGCTTGAAGGCTCTGCTGTCTACACTCACTGGCCATACTTAAGTGATGTCCAGAGTTCCAGGAGCCTGAGCTCTCTGCCCATTTTAGATCTAAATAAATGGTAATGAATTCTTGCATTTGAATTTCTTAATTTGCATAGTATGTAGAAAAAAAATATGACTCACAGCAAAGTTCTTTTGTACCTGTGTCCAGGGATATCACAATAGAGACAGCGAAAGGGCACTTTGTGGTTATGGACCCTTGAGTTTCTTTGCAACAATTTGCATTGAAGGACTAAAGACTAAGATTGCCTCAGTGCTTTCTGGGAACCCTAAGGCAGGGTAGGAGCAGTCATCCGTAGAGATTAGAGATGGAGTATCAAGCAAGGGAAGGAAGAGGGATGGGGCTAGCATCTATGGAATATAAAAACCCCAGCCTGATGTGACATGAGTGAATTGTGGGGTTTTTTTGCTCTGGTGTTGCTCCTCACCCCATGTTGCGTGGGAAGCTTTGGGAGGAAGGTGGGGAGGGCTTTGCCAAGATACTACATTGTGTGCTGACAGAACCACACAGTTTCTGCTGGTCTTGTGAGGCCCTTGGTGATGACTTTTTTCTTCTTTCTTTTTTTTTCAAATGAAAAAGTTTGCCAAAACATCTCCTATAAATAGATCTTTTAGGCCTGAAAAATCTTTTTTTTTATCTTCTCACTAGCAGTGAAGGGATATCTGATCTTACGTATGTTCGTAAATGTTTCATAAATGTGGAAAACGTGCATAAACAAAAGAAAGTTAAAAGTGAATACTAGTGTCAATACTGTGATTCTGCAGTGCACTGTCAACATGTTTTAAGTGTCTATCTGCATACAGTTGTAAAATTAGGCTTTAAGGGCCTGGTTTCCGAGATCATCAAAGCTGTCATGTAATTTTCCACTGTATGTGAAGACCTGATGTATCTGCTCTATGTTGAAAAGACATTGGAGAGTTAAAAATGCGTGGAATCCATAATATGCTGTGAACTGCCGGTAACAATGACAGAAGTTACTGTTTTGGCAGGCCTGCTTCGTGACTCACGAGGCACCGAGGAAGTGATATATCTGCATACGATTTCCTCATGGCATTAAGTGAATTAGAGAGAAAATTTGCAGAGGTGAAAATCCTGAGCCTTGGGAGCCTTTGCCATCTGCATTTTCTTCCTACCCGTGATGCGTGCTGGGATGCAGGTACATAGGCACAGCCAGTGGCCTGACCTTCCTTTGCTTACGGGCTCTGGAAATGAATGTGCATGACTCAGGGTCTGTGCGAGAGAATGAATCCTGCTTGCACGGTTTCAGCTGTAAGTTATGCTTTTAAAAACTTGATGGCCCTTAAAGAGCAACTCCTTTCACATTTAAATTTTGCCACCCTATGCGTCTTACTCTCAGGATGATTCAGGCTGCTTCAGGAATAAATGAGGGGTGCATGAGAACAAGCCATAAGAATTATGTTATCCTGATCTTTTGCTCCTGACAACCTTGCTGATGTGCAGTGAAATATAAAGGGTTTAGAGCATGATTCACTATTAAACATTAAAGAGAAAAAGTTCAGCTATTCATAAATTAATGTTAAATCTGTTTTCTGCACCAGTGTAAGGCTGGTGATAGCTCACTTGCCTGTACTTAGTAAAGAGCAACGCTCTCTAAAGAATCACATCCCATCGTTTCTGCTGACAGCTATTAAGAAAAATATTTAAAATACCTCTTAAAATTGTATATGTAATTCTTGGTGAAGTGACATTGCATTCTTTTCGTTCAGTCATCACCCTGTGCTAAGACTGGAGTTTGTGACACACTAATTAACTCTGATTTAGCACAACCATTATTTTTGGAGTTAATGGTTAGCGAACATTGTCTAATATTATTACATAACCATTAATATGACTAAGGTAAAAAATGAGTTAAGTAAAATGGGAGGAAAGTTAACATGGCAGTTTGGAAATACAAATAGGATTTTGAGTTTCCCAGCATTAAGTCAAATAAAACATCTGCGCCATCCATCTTTAGAAAAGAAGGCATGAGGATGGACAGTTCCTGACTTATTAAGAGATTCAGTTTAGGGTGAAATTCATTCCTTTGCAGAAGGACAGCTCCAGCTCTGTGCATGTTTCTGGCCTCATATTGCCCTAGTACTAGGTATTACGTAGTATGTAAGAGTGACTTTTTCCCAAAGAATTTGAGCCCTGAAGTCAAAGGTTTCAGTGAAGGAAGGATCTGCCCTGCCTCCCCTGAGTGGGTCTGACATGGACTCTTCTGTCTTGGGACAGCATAAACAGTACTGGGCATCAGATGAAGTTTCTCCAGCCTTCAGATTGCCATGGAGACATGCTACCAAGTCATGCCATGGCTCCTGGCTGAAACAAAAGCCTGTTGCAAGTCACAGGTTTTCTTTCTTTTTCTTCTTGCTGCTGTGCCAGCTCTGTGCTCCTGAGAGCTGCTGTGGCGGCATACTGTCACTGCACCTTCTGCCTGCCCACCTCCTGGGACTGGAGGAAGGAGAGGCAGAGGGTGACATAAGCTGGCTAGGAGATGGTCTATGGACACTGGATCACTATGGGCAGAACTGCCTATGGAGCCCAGAAAACAGGTCCTTACAGAGGGCCAAGAGACTGGTGCTGGGCAGTGAGGGAGTAGAGAAAATACTAAGGAGAAAACTGACACATAAAAATCGAGCCAAGATCCCCAAAATTATCTTTCACATTTTGCTTTATATGCAGTGAATTGTCTGAGACCAGATACCGAGACATGAAAAGTTTTCTCTCTCGTATTTCCTTCACCTACACAAGCTGCAACTTAAAGAGCAGAAAAAAGCAGCCTGGGCCATTAAACCAAACACCCCCTGCCTCTCACAGATCAGCACAGCAAAGTAGGACAGCGTGGAATAAAGGTGGCACTCCCACCAGAAAGATCCAGTCATGCTTTGGGGAAAAAGATTTAAAATGTTCTTTTAATAATAAGTCTTGTTGATTGGTATTTTTCTGTATTTATGATGGATATTTTGCCTGCAGGGAAGCTCTTTGCTTGTCTGAGTTCATCTAAGAAGATTAAGCTCCAAAAGTTCATGACTAAAAAGCTCATCTGCTTTCATCTTTATTCCTCACCTTGAACGTGTAATCTGATAAGTGATTTCTGTATAAATATATAGATGGGTTTTGACTTTGGCTGAACTAAGCTCAAGACTTATCTCCAACTAGCAGGAGGTGGAAACACTGCTGAGATGGTGTGTTTGTCAGCAGGAGTTACAAACTGTTTGTGTGCCAGCACATCGGCGTTCTGTAGGGTTTGTCCCTGTAGTCTGCGCAAAGGGGGAGAACTCCGCTAGCGTAACAGGACCCACTGCAGGAAAATCTTTGACTGATACACCAACAGTTCAGTTCAAGAAGAACATGGCAAAGGGATTTCTGATAGCCATTGAGTGCGTTAGTGTGGCGGTGTGCTTTCCCCCTCCCTTGACCTTTTCCCATTACCCTGCTCAACGATAATCAGCAGTGGTGGTCGAGATGGATGCATCCATCTCAAAGTGGATTTGGGGGAGACAGATAACAACTCAGTAGCCAAGGGCTAATTTATGGCAATGTGTCCACCTAACCACAGTGCCGGTCAATGTCCGACTCAAGCCAAATTTGAAGAAACTAACATATGCAGTTGGTATGTAAATATGACTATGAGTCAATCATCTTACCCCCATAAACAGTGAGCAGCCCAAGAGCCCTTGGAGCTCTCCTGCACGGCCGTGGGCTGCACACCAGGATCTCCCCTTGAGTAGGGATGCTTCTCAAGGTTACTCCTCGAGACTGAGAGATTCCTTATCATGTCAGATACGCAGTAAGTGAATTGGGAGCAGGTGCACTGAAACTTTGAAATCTTAGTTAAGTGATATAAAGGATTGATTGCGCATATATAATCCTTTAGACATAAACTGTTGACCAAGTCTGGGACCAGGATTGGATGCAGCCACACCCAGACTCCTCTCTGAGAAGGAGTTTAGAAAGCAAGGGGGTCCTCTCTGAACTTCATGACTCAACGGGAGGGTCTCCCTAACAGTCTTGTCTGACCCTGTCCTCTATGCAGTAAGTAATCAAGTGTACTTTGCCATCGAATCTTGTTAAACCATTGTCGCATCTACCATTGAGCTTTGTTAACTCACTGGTTTATATCAATAAAGTTTATCTTTTTTGCTTCTCTCTTACGAGTGAAGTGCACTCTCACTCCCTCTGTGACAGTTACATACGTGGTGTCAGTTCCCTGACCCACTGTTCATGCGTCGTCCTGGTGTAGAACAGGGCATAAGCTGTCATTTGAGAGGAGATGCCTGCATTTGATGGTTTGACAGTGCACGTCGGGGTGTGCCTCTGGGGGAGGCTGCATGATTGTCCTTGTAGCTTGTCAGTTCAGTTGTGGCCCCCGGTGCATCACCCCTGAAACAAAAAGGAAGCAGGCAGCGGGGGTTCATCCAGGGCTGGCCATCTACCTCTGCCAGGGCAAGCCGCTTTACTTTCCCTGCGGAATCCCGTTATTCTTGATCACCGAGTACTCTTTTCTTACCTTTGCCTGTACCTGCCTTTTGCCCGACTAGCAAAAACTAGAAAAGGGGAGGAGGAGAGAGGAAGGAGTTCACTACTAAAATTTTACCATACCGCCATGCCGGTTCTTCAATATGCAACGGTACAAACTTGAAAACCTGGGAAGCAGGTGTAATTGCATTTAAAAAGGTACCCAGCATTGATTCCTAAAAGGGTCTATTATCTAAGAAGAATATGTGTTCCAGCAGTGGTCTGATTTTCTGTGTAAATATTCAAACAGGTTTGTTACAAAAAATTATCTCTAAAAATACTGGTAAAATTTTTGATTACCATGAAGCTTTACAAGGGATTTTGAGTTAACCACCCAAACTAATTAAGTGAAATTATCCTAATTTGTTTATTATGTTAATGATCTGAATTAATTTATAGTAATTTAGCATGTATTACTAAAGATTTATTATGTTTCCCACCAAATGACTTAAGAGCTATAAATCCCATGGTTAAATGTAATTAGCGGAGACATATTTATCAAAAGGGATAATTACATCTGATAAAAGTTCTTCAGTTAGGCTTAATTAAAACAGATTATTCCCCCATAAATGAAAAGTAAATATGGTAATTACTGGATAGATGTTCATTGCAAAAATGAATATCTCAGCATTTTAATTTTCTAAAGGGGTGGGAAACTCAACTATTTAACTGATTGCTTCTCAATAAACTATGATTAATAATCCCTAGGAAACAGATATTTTTATAGGAGTAAACATTTTGCTAGTTAATGACTAAAGAGTAGACACTAGTCAGAAAAATCAACCATTAAGTCATTTTTTTGAGTGGACTGTTGCTGCTTTGAACTAATGACGAGCATGCTAGGAAGATTGTATTTTCTTCTAATAAGACTGTCCCTGGCTCATCTAAGTAGCAGAACTGAGGAAAAACCACACAGTTTTTGCTGGTGATAATATGGACTGTAGTTTCCTAGGCATACACCAAATTTACAGTGGTTTCTGATGCTAACAGAATTTATTTAATACACATCACTGCACATGAAGAGATTAGATTGTAAATCTGTTTTTTCATAATTTATAAGTACATTGTGTTAAAAGCACTTTCTGCAGGGCTGTCACTTGTAAATCACATTGAAAAGAGGGGACAGAGCTGAGAGTAGCAAAAATATAAACACGCAAAACCAGATTCTTTTCTTGACTGGAATTACTTAATAAAAATGCTTGGAGACATGGGGGAATAAGTGGGCTCTAACTCCTTGATTCACAGATGCCTGGGTATAAACGAGTGGAAATGGAGACATTTAAACTCAAATCATTGCTACAGAATGTGGCTTTCTACTGGAAGAACTAGGACAGTGTTTTGGCTGGAGGAAGGGATGGTTTGTCCCGCAGTACTTAAATTTTCTAATTTTATGAATGTGCTACGTGAATTGGCTGCTATTTGGTGTGTCAGTGAGACCCGCTGCTGTGTCTCCTGGGATTTGTAATTGTGCTGGTATGACTGGATACACAATGAAGGATATAAAATTTTGGGACTGTGTCTATGAAGTACTTCAGGTCGTTGCAGCTTGCAAAAGGTCTTGTGGATGGAGATACATGCGTAAGGTCAGACAGCTGACATCTGTGGTTGCCTGACTCCTCTGGCAACATGCTCTGAGGTCTAGCAGGGAAGCGTCCCAGGAAAATGCCAATGCGCAGGGGGGCTGGGGAGGAGTGGTTGTTCGTTGGGATGCAATGCTACAGAGTTTGAGACTCATTTCAGGTGTGTCGCTGTCTCTCTTGTTCATGTGCCCAGAAGGTTTGGAAGGAACTGGGTGGTATTTTGGTGAAAAGCATGTATGTTAAAAAGTGAGATTTTGGTGGTAGGATGCACACTATTTACAAATTTAGATTGAGTTCTGGCAGTAGTTCATACTGAAACAGGGACAGAAATCTAGAATATGTTGAAACCCTTTTTCATAGGTGGCTGAAGCCCTCTCTCTTCCTGCGGGCACTGCCAAGCCCAAGATGGGGGCTCAGACCTGTGAAGTGCCAGCAGCCTCACCCCGGATCAGCATCCCCATGCGCTTTTCTTCCCTACATTATCCAAATGAAACACTTCACTGTGGGGTTTCTCCAGTGTTGCACAGCCACACTGCATCTAGAAGAACTTTCCAACCTTTTGTTTCAATCCAACCTTTTGTTTCAAAGTAGCATTTTTCATGGAAAATCGTGACCTGAATTTGAAGGTTAAACCAACAAACAAAAGGTAAATAATCCATACAGTGGCGCTAAGGTGTTTTTTTTTTTTGGGTCAAATGAAATGTTCTGGATCAATCCAAAATGAATTTTGCAGAAATCCCCCAACAAATATTTCAGTTTGAGCAAGACAAGTCCCTTCCATCTCCCTAACATTTTTTTCATTGATCGCTTCTGTACAGATAGCATAGGTTGAAAGTCAGGACTGGGATCAAGAGGTGCACCTTGCCGTCCTGGGAAGGAAGGAAACAAACAGGTTAGCCTCATTCACTGAAAGGAGCTGATTTCTACAGCTGCTATTTAAAAGCAGATTTTGCTTTTTGCTAACTACTGTGGCTTATGCCTGCTAATGAGACAGCTCAAGAGAGCAGTGGAGGTGAGGCAGCGATGGATTTACTGGAGGGAGGAATTCAGGGACTGTACCTGGGACAAAGAACTATTAAAAGTCTGTGGAAAGTAGCCTCTCAGGTGCTAAAAAGAAAAGAAACTGGATGAGGATCTTGGGAACCGAGCTGTGCAGAGCTGGGAGATAGAAGAAGAGCGGAGGCTTTGAGGTGACACAGCCTTTCAGCACAGGGGGCTTCTCAGGGTTCCCGGTTGAGTAATTCACAAAAGCCCTGTGCACAGGAGGAAGGTGGAAATCTTTGAAATCTCGGAACAATAACACATTTCTTTCCATTCTAAAATGAAATTGACTGAGGCAAAATATCAAATTAGATTAATATGCCAGACTCTTGGCAAACGTAATTGCACAGACCTTGTGTTTATATGCTTTTCAGACTATTCATGATGTGCATACTTATAACAGTTTTACGTAGAGCTGAAAGTAACTGATAAACATTCTTTATTAGCAGTAAAAGATGAAGAGGCATTTAATCCACAGTGAGTGAAAACTTCAGCATACACTCAGTATTTTTTGCCATTCAAGTTAGGAGCATTTCAGCAAGTTTGTGTAATATCGGTGATAGTGCAACTTGCATAGCTTGAAAACCATGAAAATGCAAATGAGAAAGATTTGTGTTTCTGCTTTTGCATCTAGAAAAGAGAAAAAGAAAACAGTTTGCCTAGACTGCTCCTCATCTTTCCTAACTTCCGGGGAATTATTCCAAGGGATGTTTTTGAAGTCATGTATCTTGGTTTTGCTATGGTCCATTACAAGGAGCTCAGCCATGTGCAGGACCTTTTGAAACGCTGTTTCTGGTGTAGTTCCCTTTAGTGAATTGAGCTAGGGCACCCAAAATAACACTTAAATTCCAGTGCTGTTGGAAAGGCTGTGATATGAATCTCAGGACTGAGTTATGCTTGCGTATGCAATTGGATCATTGTCCTTAGAGATCGTCAAGATTAAGAGCTTTTCCAGCAAGGATGCACTGTCCCCGTGCTCCTCCACCCACATCAACCCTGGTCCTTAGGAGTGCAGTAGACCTCGTTATATATTATTTGACTCCCTGGTTGTGTAAGAGAGAGTTACTCTGGAAGCGCTTTGTACAAAGGGAGGGAAAAAGCACAAACTCACGCCACCAAACCTGAGCGTGTCTCATAAACAAGACTGGTGATGCAATAGTACAAACCAGAGCCTGGGTTGAGACTGAAAGAGGCTGCTGAATGGCAGCCGTGATCTTCAGAGAAAAGAGAGAGCTGGTGCATATTGTATGGAGCAGCTGAAGGAGCTGATTGTTGCGGTTCAGTGTTGGTGAATTCTTGGAGTTTAATTTGGACTAAACAATAGTAGGATCTGGTTCACTTTAAACTGCACAGAACAGTTTGTATCTTCATCTTGAGAGGCTGTTTTCTGTGTTTTCTGCTGGTGTGTGACCTGAGTGATGAACACACATACCAATGAAAAAACCATCCAGTTGAATTACCAGAGCAACAATGCCAGTGTATCTGTGGTAGGTGACCTATTTAGTAGTGAGGCTGGATGGTATATTTTTTTTTAAAATCAGAACAGGTTTTTTTGCTGAAAAGGGCTATTGTAATTACAATTCTTTCCCTATAAATAAGATTCCTCTGTTGTTTTTTTTTTTTTGTTAAAATGCTCAAATTAAATTTTATCATTCTGGCATTTTTCCCAAACTGAATGGCAAAGACAAGACATTTCAGAATGATAACAGTTTCTGTAAAAATGGAAACTGCATTAACTTATTATCAAGGCCACTCGCTATGAAGATATTTAATTAAAGCATTCCTATTTAAATACCTATACAACACAAACACATTTTATATTAAAGTTCCATTAACTTTAAAGATTTTACCAAAGAGACTTAAAGAAATCGTCAAAGATCACTCTTGTGTCCAGTTAATCACAGGTCCATATAATCATATCTTACAACTGTACATACCATTTTCTGCATTCATAGGAACATAGTAACAGCCACAGTCAGTGTAATCCAAGTCTTTTCAGTTTCATATTCTGTTTTTGGCAGTGGTCAAGAGCAGTCATTCAAGGAAAGAGCAGAAAAAGGGAGGAATTAAAGTGTGAATTTTCTCCCTAGATATTTTCATAGATTCTGGCAGTTATGGCTTAGCGATTTTTTAAGTTGGATGTTATGTTCACATAATCACATATAATATCTTTCTTCCATGAACTTGTCTAATTTTTCCGCAGACTTGTGTGAAGAGTTGTTACACATAATATCTTGTGGCAAGGAGACTGAAGAAATAATTCTAGCTTTTGTGAAAAGGACCTTCGTTTTGTTTGTTTCAGACTGGTTTCTGGCATTTTAATTTTTGCCCCTTTCATCTTGTATTTTTCAGAAATAGAGCAAAATTGTATTTGTTAGGATTTTTCATACCTATTTGATCATGCTAATTACCCCTTCCATTGCTTTCTCTAGTTCTGCTCCATCAATTTTGAAAGATGGAACTGGTGTTATCTACAGAGATGGCAGATGTTGACTTATGTAGTGACAAAGGGTTGTTTCTCCCTTACATTTTTAAATTAACTGTTGTGTTCCTCCTAGGCCCTGGCATTGCATTTACTTTTTTGACCACTACTTAAAGTAAGAGCATATTTCTGGAGAGCTGTTCACAGTGACTGAGGCTTTTCCTAAGTGGTCATAGTTAATTTGGAGATAAGCAATATGTGTGTATAGATACGCATGTATTTCCTCTTCATGACTTTCATTTCTTGACATTGAGTTTCATCTGCCATTCTATCACCTTATTGTTTTATGTGCAAGATACCTCACAGCCAATTTTGGTTTTGGGTATCTGGAACAGTTTTGTATAGTCAGTGAAATTTGTCACCTGAGGATTCACATCAGTTTTCCTGTTACCTGTGAATGCAGTGAGCAGATCCCATAGAATCATTTAGGTTGGAAAAGACCTTTAAGATCATTAAGTCCAACCGTGAGACTTTTAAGAGTCAAAAGAAAGACAGGCATATTAAAATGCTCTGATTGACCATTAAGAATACATGGGACAGATCGTTCCTTCCTATGCTGGGTTTGCTGCCTCTGACCCTGTTAGTGGGCTCAGGAATACCATCTTGTCTTATCCCAGGACACCCGAAGCTCCTTAAGAGCTTTTCATGAGGACTATGACCCAAAGCTTTTCTGAAGTAGAAGTACAATATTTCACCTAGGTCATTCCTCCACTATATTTGGGAGGCAAGATTTCTTTCAACAATAGCCATGTTGGCGCATTCTCATAGTATCGTATTTATTTAAGTGTCTGCTAATTCTTTTCTTTATTGTAGTTTCAGCCAACCAGTCAGGTTTAATGGACCTAGCTCCTTCTGTCTTCTGGAAAGCCCTTTAAAAATTGCTGCCATTTTTTCATTTCTTCCTGTCTTTAACATTGAGCTGAACGTAAGTGATAGGGTACATGCCACAGTAAGTACTTTGGCAATTTCATACCCAATACTATCTTGGTGCTGGTAACTTGTTACTAGTAATTTTATTCATTTATTCTGAAACTTCTCCTACTGACATTTCGGTTTGACACAATTCCTCAGACATATTTCCTGTGTAGAAAAGGAAAAAAAAAAAATCCACAAAACCCCTCTCTGATATCTGAACATCCGTAATCTCTTCCATCAAGAAGGCTGATGTAAAGAATGCAGTTAGGGCTGCATTTATTTTTTTCTTTTTTTTTTTGCTTTTTGCAATGGTTTTATCTTTCTTCAATCTTTCTTTAATAGCTCAATTTCTTATCAGCCCTGGAGGCTCTTTGGTAGGATCCCTTTTTGAGTTGTGGATTGAAAAAGTTTTTGCTATTTACTTTTTGTGTCTTTGCCATGTTGATTGTTCGAAATACTTTTTTTTGGCCTACTTTCTTAAACTTCCTATCTAATGTGTCTGAGTTTCAACTCTTCTGTTTTACCTGTTTGGACCTGATTTCTGCTTTTAAAGAAGGACCTCTTATTAGCTCCTTTTTTTTTTTTTTTTGTAAAATGTTTGACCACATCAACCTTTATTTGATCCTCTTGAAAGGGTAAGTGGCAAATGTTTCTTCTGAACATCTCCTATGGTTTTCTAAATAGTCCCCATGCCACCCATAAATGTCTTGCCCTTTTATCTGAAATTTCTTAGTTTCCTAGTAATAATCATTTTTAGGTAGCTCTTCTTTTAGAGTTAAGCATTACTGTAGATCTAATCTTCCTTATCACATCACTGTCTCAATTACATAGTCAAGAATATTGCTGCTGTTCCTCCTATGCATGTTTGTCCTATCAGTTCATAGGAATCCTTGAAAGTAAATCGTTTCATCCTAAATATTTTCTCAACTAGACGTTGGCCGTTTGCTCTCTCCGATCTCACATATGGAATGAGCAGCTTTTCTGGGGCCTTTAGCATCCCGTCTGCCTGTAGGTTTAGTTTTGCCTCCTGGACTTCCCTCCTGTCCCTGTTGGTCTTGCTGATACCCCAGCTGGCCATCACTACAAGCTCTCCTCCAAGAGTTTGCTGATGTTCCCACAGCCAAATGTAAGATGCATTTATTACTATTTATTACTTATATATGTATGCATATATATGTAATGTATAATGTGCTTACACCATTAACCTTTTACAAAACAATAGGAAATGTTTGAAATACAGCTTAGAGAGGAGAGCCAAAGGTGTACTGACTTCTTCTTGCATGGAGAAATCTGGGAGGTGTTAGGAATAGTGCTTTCCTTAGAGTTCTATTTAAAAGCACACAAAGCTAGGGCTTTTATCTAAGAAAAGGAAAGAAAGCTCCTCTTTTCCTGAGCAACTCTACTTGTAAATGAAAAGAGCTTACCCTAATCCCTGCAGCAAGTGGTGATGAAAACCAAGAAATCCAACAAGAAAAGGCCTTTTTCTGCAGCAGCACAAGAATCCTCAGGCCAGTTAATTATTCCTTTCTTCAGCAGCTTAAATTACAAAATCTTTTGAATATTCTTGACCTGTAGTAGAAGAATATGACTACTCATCCTCAGTATTACAGTTCCTTATGGGATGCCCCATCATCTGACAGCAAAAGGGTCATTGTAAGAGACTTAATAGTGCCTGAAGGTTTAATAACCTCTTAGGGGAAAAATAGCTTGAAGACAATGATCGTTGAAAGCCAGAGCATTTTCTTTGACCTGTTAAAACAGACAAGACTGGACTATGGTCGTTATTGAATTACTACTATATAGGAAGTAGCAATAAATTGACCTTGTGAATTTATTTTTTAGGAAACATTTTAATTTCAGTGTGTGTTTTCCTTCCTGTTTGGTACAAAGAAAAGCTTTCTGAAACTTTCTAGGAAGTGTAAGTTAAAATATCATTTTAGAAATTGGAGGGGTGTTCGAATTGTGATTTCTTTTGTGATGTGTCAATAATAAATCATAACATGGCATGCATAATATCATCTTATAAAATATCCTATTCATCTTAATTAAGAAGGTTTAATTCTGGAATTTCTCTGTGAGATATCAGAACTGATGTAACTTTGGAAAAGCAAAACCGTAAGACTGCCCAGACATGCCTGATCAACGTGGCTGGTTCTCTCCTTGCAAGGAAAGGCTTTGTGTTTGCAAGGTGTAGGTACGTGTTCCAGTGTTTGTTTGTGATGCTGTTCTTCGCACACTTCATAAACTGCGGCAGTGAGAAGTTTGAGTGATGACTTTTGAACAGAGTGTTTTGGGTAGAGCAGGCTTGGAATGCCAAATCTGTGGTATTTTTTATAACTTATTTTTTGTAGTGGTTGTGAAAAGTAAAGCCTTTGGGATTGTCTCAGGTTGCGTGCCCAACCTCATGAGGCACTTCTAGCAACCTTGGTCTCACTCAAGTTACATTAACCTGGCCTCAGGACAGAAATCAATCTAAATGCAAAATGTACTTCTTTAAGCTATATTTCCCTCAGTAGTTTCCTTCCTTCTCTTTCTCTTGCACACACACCCGCTCATTTGCACCCACACAGACAACAGTCTAGTACATACCGCTAAAGTATGAGCCAATCAATCTATGTGTCTGGAGGAAAATAGAGAGATTGTTTATTTCCATACCTAATTACTCCTTATTAAAAAGCAACAGAACTTTTGACAGGACAAATTATTTACTTACGTAAGAAATAAGAGAAAGTGACAGGCACCCATAGGGAATGAATGGGGAACACAGCCCAATAACGAACTCTTTAGTAAAAAGGATAGGTAGTTTTTGTGGACTTTTTTTTCCTACAGAAATATAGGTGATACTGCCAATGTTCAAAAGATACAAAAGGGATACAACATAAACCCCTATAAGCAAGAAAACTGTTCTCTGTCATGGTGATAATACCATGGGGAAATCTGCAAAACAAAATGAACAGAACAATCAGTTAATACCCACTCTAGGCAGGTAGATCCTGGGAAGAAAGCGACGTTAAAATCCGTGTTTTATAGCACTGAGAGGCACCAAGTTGAACAAGATCAAAGACACAGGAAATATATTCACAGTAGTAGAAAGTCCTACTGTAAAGAGCTAATATTCTCCCTGGCTGGACAGTGGCCAAAATACTGAGTGGCTGAACGTAGAGAAATACCTTCTGTGCTCAATGGCTGTGGCCTGAGGGGAGGGAGACTCTGCCTTTACCAAAAAAATGAACAGCAGAGCCAGGAGCTGAGCAATGCCTTCCTCTATGTGGAGCCCAGGCCCACTGAGCCCTTCCCCTCTTCTAAGCCAGAGACCCAGTGGTACCCCCCTGTTTTCAGTGTAGGAAAACTCTGGAGAAATTGCAACTAGATGAACGAGGACTTGAAAGAATAAACCACTTTTCCCTCCCTTTTCTAAGAATCAAGAGGACTGAAAATGTCAGAATTTTGCTAAGTTGATTTAGGAGAAATCTTGAATTCTTTGTCTGACAAATAAGAAGCAAACAGAGATAAAGCTGGATAGCAGGTAGGGAATGCATAACAACTTACAGAAACGTAGGAACAAACAGTGATTTACTGTGGGCTGTTATAAGAATGTGACTTACCAATTCATAAATTCACAGTAAGCTTGCTTTTGTATTATCATCTCTGTTATCTCCAGTCCTAAGGACTGATAATGCACGGCACAAGTAATCTCCAGTCCTTTCAATCTCTGTCACCCAAGTCGCAGAGTTCCCTTCTTTATGCTCGTGCTTCCCTTTTCCCCTTCTGCAGATGTTTGCTGACTGTTCGTGCATTTCTTTCCATCAGTGGAGGAGGCATTGAGCTGAGCATAGGAGAAACAGGACAGACCTGTAAGCTGCTCTTGCGGCTTGGTGCAGCCCTCGGTACCTCCCTGCCTCACCCTGTAGCCCCGGCGGAGGGCCAGGCGGCATGCACGCTGCTGGGGGGACAGGCACGTCTGCCCGCCACACCACGCTGGAAAAGAGGTGTTGCAAAGATAACGCCTTCCCTCTGATTTTTACATTTCAGGCCTTGCTAGCACCCCTGAGCCACAAAGTGCAGTGTGGTACTTCCTTGGCTTTTTCACATGAAATAAATTTTTAAAGCAGACCAATTACAGGAAATGTTTACAGCGTTTCTCTGCTGCAGCTAACATTAAACATTTAACAGCTTTCCTCATGAGCCATATTGGAATCCAGTCCTGTAGCATGCTGGAAGGGCTCACTCTGACACATGCCACAATGGTCCTTTAGGAATCAGCGTAGAGCAAGCGGCGGGAATGCAACAAGGCTGGCAGCCCTGCCAGGCGTTGCAGCCTGCCCGAGCAAGGGAGCCTCAGCATCCTGCAGACAGGGCCCCTTGAGACTGCACAAGAAGCGGGGCAGCGTGGAGCGCACCTGACTGCCCCACTGCTGCCAGGACTGGGACGATTCATCATCCCTGTCTGCAGACTCAAGAAACCATGTTCTGGCTTTCCAAATACTCTTCCCGGCATGAGTTGTGGAGAGGGGCATATTCAATTGCCCAGGCCTGCAAGCAGCCCGCCATCATGTGAACTGTCTTGCTTGTGCTCTCCTGTTGTGTGACTGGGTATGACTTTGGACTTCTGCATCTTTGTTACATGACGGAGATGCATCCGGTCACTGCAGAGCACAGCTGCAACATGCAGCTTAATAGCACTGCAAAACATACGTGCTGTACTATCTTACAGGAACATGAGGCAGTGCTGACTGGTGTAACTAGCTGAAGCTGGATGGAAGCTGTGCTTGCCCACCTCTGATACCTAGACATTTCTTGGGTAAAATTTAGTACCTGAGCGCTGAGTCACCTGAGAAGGGAATGAAGTTTGGGCAGAGAAACAAAGGTCACATCTGCTTTGCTGTCCCTGGTGTGACCATGATCCTGCAGGCTGATTTGTCTTTAAGCTCATTAACTAGCTGGGAGAATACTGACAGTGTAAGTGTACTGACAAAGAGCTTGGTAGCCAAGGAGAAGAGGAGCTGGGTAAATACTGCATGCAGTTAGCCCCGGCTCAGCTCCGGAGTGCTGCAGCCCTGCCAGGCTATCTATCTGGCTGAAAGCAGGCTGGGGGGCTCCAGCTGAGCTGGTGCCAGCGATGCTGGGGCAAAGATCTGAGTCAGAGCCCTACAAGGGATTTAGCTGATTCCACTTGAACATCAGGTGTGAGACTGCATTTGGGAAGATAACTACTGAAACACAGTTTGGCTTTTTCTGGGTAGCAAAGCCAAATCTGAGAGGGATGAGCATAGGACAGCGTTCAGCCCCTGCCTACGTGCAAAGTGTTACAGTGCTTCGATCTCACCCCGACACTGAAATAATTGCTACAATTATAAATAGGCCCTTTTAAAACAGTATGCTGATTATTTACACTGTGCAGAGACAAGCCTTTTTCTTAAATTCTCCTGCTGGTTTAGAGTAAGATGAATCTTTCCTGCTGTTTGCATGAGACAGCAAAAGCAAACACAACATCACCTTTAATTCGCAACAGACAGGTCTGATTCTTTAGCCACAGTTGAGTTTTACACCACTGCAATTTTATAAATTTCCATCAAGTTACTCCAGATTTGTACCAGCTGAAATGGAAAATGCCCGCTTGATGGGCAGATTAAGGCTTGGAAGCAAGGAGCACAGAAATGTGCAGCAAAAGCTGGTCCATTGGAAAGGAATAGAAATGAGAAAGAAGAAGAATTATCCCGCTTTAACCTAATGTTGTTAATCTATATTGCCCATTATAATCTCGAGTGTCCTGCTTAGTGAAGTATGCAATCTGTAGTGCTGGTTCCTGCACAAGCAGTGTATCTAATATAAAGGACTGGCTCAACATCCATCATAATAATTACTGTGTCATAATTTTCTGCCCTTCCTACCTCTGCTGCAAAAAGGATAGAAGAGGCCTTTCAAGTGTTTGAGAATTTTCACTAAAAATTTCTCAGGTTTTTTTTTTTATATGGAAATCTGTATTTCTGCCTTATTTATTTTGCAGGTTTGACCTGACATAATGAAATATACTTTATTGGGGGGGAGAGGTAGAAACTTAATTTGAATATCTGAAAACATGCCTGTTTCATTTAATGTCTGAATTTGCTCAGCTGCACTGAAGGGGAACAGTAGGCATATTAGAAGTTTCATTTGAAAAATGCTCCCCAAAAAACTGCTTAATTCAGTGACCCACAGATTCAGAGACTGCTTGACTCTAAAGTTAAATATGAAGCAGTTACATACAGTCATTGCAGCGCAGAGTGGTTAAAATTTGGTCTGTGCTTAAGTCTTTTGTATCGAAGGAGATGTAAGCAATTTTAACAGAAAATGTGAGCTTTGCCAGATCTCTGAGATGGCACTGTTCAAAGCCAGTGTTTTGGGCCCAAACTTATGCATATGTGCTTGCACCACCTTTTTGGCTTTATATTTTAGTTTACATTGTTAATTCTCATAGCTGTGGAGTGCAGCTTGGAAGTGTGATGCGCATGAAACCAGCCTAATCAACATCCACAAGACCTCTGAGCTGTGCATCTCAACGGCAGGTTACGTCCAGCTGCACCCCGGCGGGTGACGCTGCCTGCGCAGGAAGGATTGTGCAGCAGCTCCGTCCAAGCACACCCACCCTGACTGTGTTGCACCCAGGCAAGATGTGTCCATCTGGGCAGCAGAATGGTAGTGCTGTCCCTGTTCCTGCAGGAGTAACTGATGCCCAGGGCTCTCTGCATTGCACCCTCAGCACCTTGGTGCTTTCTTGCCCATGCGTTTTCCTGCAATAACAGCCCCATGCACGTTTTTAATGTCACTGATAAGTGACACTTCTGCTCTGGTTTCTCTGTTGTTGAGGGGCTGTCATCACAATTAATGAGCTTCGCTACAGGAAAGATACTACAGGCTGCAAACCAATGATTTATGCCTGCATTTGGGATGCATTGGTGAAGCCTGGAAACCATCTGATGGGAACTTAGCCACAGGACACAGGGCAGCACATTCAAAGACACTAGACTGCAGCAAAATCGAGTGATAGCTTTTGGAGATTAAGAAAGCTTGCATTTTTACATTAATACTTCACTAAGGGAAGTCCACATGAAGGGTTTTATTACACAAAAATATAATTCAGTCACTGAAAAGCAATAAAGATTTCTTCGTAAATGTACTGTAGTAAGTGCTACTGAAGAAAATACAAAGTCTCAGTTCCGCAAGGGGATCCACTTGACAGAAAATGTAATTGGGATCAAGACCCGAACTGACCTGATTCTGCACTCTAGTTGTGTGGTTGTTTTTGTTTATACATTTTGGGTTTATTTTTAATTATAGAAACATTTCTTTTCTGCCTCTAGGTGTTTTAAAAATTCCATCTGTTTGATGTGTGAGTGCAGAAAAAACAAAGAATAGCTTTGGACTCTGCTTAGGAAACTCAGTTAACACGCTTAGTTGTCAAATGAAAAAAAAAATTATGAAGAGTGTTATAAGCACCAGATCTTTCCATTAAGTCTGTGCAGTTTAATGATAATTTCTTTGGCTTTAAGAATTGGCATCTTTCTTTCTCTTGTGTGCTTTTTTTTTTCCCATATGCTGTTGTATGCTAGAGCTTTGGAAACATATACCTGTGTGCCCACCTTTACACACGTGAGTTGTCTTATTAAGAGCTGGGACCTGCCTGGGTAGAGCCAGTTGCCTTTTTCTCTCAACTCTGTAAAAGTTTGCAGGATGGCTGGGGAGGAGACCCCGTGCTGGTCTGGACAGCATTCTGTCTTGCACAAAGTGTACTCTCTGCAAAACACAAAAATAATTTTATCTTTCATCTCTTTCAGCTACAGTAACTTTAACAGGTACAAAAAAAAATAATGATCAAACAGGAATGTGACGTTTAAGTTGGTGATGTCTCTCTTAAAGATATAAAAACTGATTAGGTTGAATATGAGCCCCAGGGATCCCCACTGTGGGACGAGCTGCTGTCCCACAATACAACCTGGGAGAGATTTTTCTACCACAGAGGAAAATTCAGCAGCCTCGGTAGCAAATGTTGAGCTCAGCCGCCGCTGGCATTAAGACTAAATTTTTGAACATCTGAATATTGAAAGCCTTTTAAACTCACCTAATATTATTCTATTACTGGAACAAATCTAACAGTAAATTGAAAAAAAAATAGGAACCTTCTAAAAAATATGCCTTCCCCATCCATTTTCAGCTTCAGTATTATGTAAAGATGACAGTTATCAGCTATGTAGAAGAGCAGCTATATTAAATGTTAAATAACCTTTAACAGCACCAAATATTTAATCATAAAAAATTAAATTGACAGTGGTGTGGTTCACATAGTATCCCCTCGAAAGCCTGACAGCATCATTTCTCATATATATTGATAAGTACAAGACATCCATAAAATCGTAGGCTCTGTAGCCTTCTATTTATGAGAGGCTATCTAAAACTCATTCATTGCAGGTAATATCAGTAAGTCAATTCAGCTTAGTCTGATAGCTCATAACTTTTCAGACTGTTGTATTTACTGAGCCATAGACTATCCTTTCTTCAAGTGTACTTGAGAAAATGACTTGTACTGTAGGACTATTTCTTCTCAAAGTATAATCAAGTGCTTTAAAACGAACTCCATAACTGCAAATTCAAAACAGTATTAGACCTTGATAATAATATAAAAAATATTGCTTTAATAATGCTTTGAAAGTTGCACAGAGTATTGGCAGTATTTTTCTGACTGTAGTAACCCACCCAGAAAACCATGAGTGGGAGTTTGGTGCCAGGCTTAGGCATGTTCCACGGGCTGGAGGAAGCCCCTGTAGCCGAGCTAATAAAGCTTCATTTAGAAATGGAAGAAATTCCTCGGTATGTGACGTACATGCCTGGGGGTGGAGAATCAGCACTGCAGGGAGCAGCGGGGATGGCCGTCCACTCTATTTTGTGGATGTGATAGCGTCTGGCCAAATCCAGGCCTTCTAAGTAGTGAGAGCAAGTCTGTTGGCTTTGATGGTGTTGACTGCCTGTATTAGTTGCTGACTTGTGGGGCTTACTGTCGAGTTTGGTCCGGCTCCTGCTAAAGTAGCGGTGAAATGTTGTGTTTCTAGAGCAATCCCTTACTGAGGGAGACTCTTCTTTCATGTCTGATGTTCTGGCAGCACAGCGGACATGTAGGCAATAGAAATTCACAGGTAAAACTGTCCTGTAAATGTTCTAGTAATGCTTTATTTAAATTGGCTTGGACAGATTGTTTCTATTTGCAATTAGGGAATGGGATCAAAAACCCATAGAAAAAGTCCCGTTGACTTTAACGGTCTGAGGATCAGAGCTATATATAGAATTTGCTTGTAGATAAACTGAATTTACAGGAGACTTGTAAACATTAGCCATTATTAAAGTGAGTCAAATAAAGTCACAACTGCCCAGAACTGAAGCTTAAAACCGAAACAGAATTTGGGCAGTGATGTTGCCAGCTAGGGCAATGACGTTCCCAGCTACGGGACTTTGCCTTCCTGAATTGCTTATTCCTCTCCTTCACCTGCATTTTCTGGTACTGGCTGGGGCTGGAGCTAAAACCAGAGAGAGAGGCTGCATTTCCCTTTCTGTTAGCAACGGCCAGATTCACTCAGCAATCACTTCTGTCCATAATTCAAGCAGTGAATTGCCATTTTGAGGACTTCACGGTGGAGAATTGTGTTACCAAGCTGTTTCATTATTTTTAAATTTCTGTTTCACTGCTTTCTGGCTTCTGATGTTTAGACAACATCAGCTTTTAGTGTTGAAAACATTTTCCCTGGAGCCTGAGCTGTGAAGGGGAAGCTGCGTGCCCCTAATTCATGGGCAGGGAGGGGGATGCCTCTGGCTACAGGGGGCTGGACTGTCTCTTTTGGGCTGTGGGAGAGAATGGCAGAGCCTTTGACACTGGTGTCTGTGACAACTGAAGAGCTGCTAAGTTCCCTGGCCCCAGGGGACTGAGAGCTGGGGCTGAGGGCAAAAGTTGTTTACAAACATGGGAAAAATAGCAGGAGGTAGGTTGGGGGATAGAGAGAGAGACAGGGAGAACGGCAGAGGGAACACTTGTGGGGATTCTGCCCAGAGCAGGATGGGTCTGAAAGCTGGGAGGCGGGTACTAGTCTGTCCAGGAAATTTTAAGTAATTCAGATGTGAGAGCAACACTCAGAAAATGAAGCAGTGCTTTGAGCCATGAACCCGCAGCCCAGCAGTCTCCATCAGAGATGTGTTGGTCTGCACAGGAATGACTCAATTCTTTTGCAAAAAGGAAAAGATTTGGTGTGTGGATGAGTTTTCAGTTTTTCTTGTTCCTGGGATAGAAGTGCTGGTGGTAGCAAACTTGTTACCTGAGAGCAAAGGTATTTACAGCAGTGCATCAACCTCAGCTGGCCCAGCCATGTCTGGAGCCGCAGCCCGCAGCCTTGCCCACCGTGCAGAACCGGCATCTGACAGGCGAGCGCAAGCTGTAGCTGACCTGCAAGAGCAGCAAGATCAGTAGTGGGTGCTCAGATATAAGGCCTCTGTCAGCCTGATAAGTACCAGGACTGAAGGGTCATCTGCTTAATGCCATAAAATTCCAGGAGGAGTAATTGCCACCCCAACAAGCAGGGGGGAAAAAAGAGGAGATGTCCTGGACTTGAAGCTCAGGGGAAGGCAGAAGGTTAAAGTAAGACAAATATATGAGATTTGGATGTCCAGCAGTGTGTAGGGGATGTGACAGCCCTGGACCAGAGGAGGTGAAAGCTATCCTGTAACACCAGTTCCTCACTGGAAGCGGTCAGAGGGGAATATCAAGTTTTCTGCTGGAGAAGTTCAGTTTGATTTGGTTTTATATTGCGAAAATTTGACAAAGACATTCTATTTTTTCTGTCGGTCATGTCACAGGGTCCCGTAGATGTTGCAGCTGGAGGCCCCATGGAAGTCCCTTTGCCCAGCTAGGTTATCACTCTGTGAATGCCTGAGGGACTTGCTGCTGTGTGTTACAGGAGCCCATAGGCAGTGTCTGTGCTGTGGAGTCCAAAGGGGGAAGGGAATTCCAACATTTTGGTACATTTTTGTCTTCATTTGGTAGAAAAATGCAAATTTAGAAACTTTTCACAGCACCATTGCCTTTGTTTGGAATTAGAGTGGTGGCATAACATAACTGCACGTGGTAACTGTATAATAAACCTGAGTTCTTGTATCATGCTCATCATGATCCTAAAATACTTTGCCGAAGAGAAAGGCTGCTGACTCTATCCCCACTTTATAGACGTAGAAATGAAGGCAAAGAGAGATGAATCGATTTAACCTGCAGATAAATTGATTTACTGAGACTGAGCTAAAAATGGTCGCAGTCCAATCATCTCTGCAAACTTGATAGCACAATACACCAGACACGCAGGAACCAGGTCTTTGCTGAACATGTCTGCCGAACACATTGAGATGTTTGTCTTTCTCTGGAGCAGGGATGTCACTTGCTGACACTGCTGGTAACACATCCAGGTGTCTCTCACAGCTCTGCCCTGAGTCTGCGGCCCCTTGTACTGCATATTGCTGTGCAACAGCCTCCCCTTCTTCTAGTTTGATAGCTCCTGTGCTTTGTGCACAGGCTTTATATTTCAAAGCAAGCTGTCTTTTGGGTTGCAGGTGCTCCTCTGTGCTGTGTGGTTGGTGAGTGGCCAGCTTTCTGACAGCAGCGTGGAGCTCAGCCAGGGCGAGCTGCTAATGTTGCTGCCTAAGTGCAAAGTGTTTGGGGATCTCTCCTGGCCACAGGGGTTGAGATCTTGTTTTATGTCCTCTGAAAGGCTGTAGCTGTGGCAGCACCAACATCCTTGGTCAGGGCGATCTCAGGCGGACTTGTGTCATCCAAGTTGACGCGCTGAGACCTGACTTCATCTCCATGTACAGAACAACCTTTTTCTGTTAACAGGTCAGTGGAAGTGAGAGACATTTGGATTAGAGATGACTGTGTTTAGGAAAAAATATTGTTGTTGACAACTGCATAGAATCATAGAATAGTTTGGGTTGGAAGGGCCCTTTAAAGATCATCTAGTCCAGCCCCCCTGCAGTAAGCAGGGACATCGTCAACTATATCAGGTTGCTCAGAGCCCTGTCCAACCTGACCTTGAATGTTTCCAGGGATGGGGGCATCTACCACCTCTCTGGGTAACCTGTTTCAGTGGTTCACCATGCTCATTGTAAAAAATTTCTTCCTTATATTTAGTCTAAATCTACCCTCTTTTAGTTTAAAACCATTACCCCTTGTCCTATCGCAACAGGTCCTGCTAAAAAGTTTGTTCCCATCTTTTTTATAAGCCCCCCTCAGGTACTGAAAGGCTGCAATAAGGTCTCCCCAGAGCTTTCTCTTCTCCAGGCTGAATAACCCCACCTCTCTCAGCCTTTCCTTATAGAAAAGAGGTGTTCCATCCCTCTGATCATTTTTGTGGCCCTCCTCTGGATGCCCTCTAACACACTGCAGATGGGTTAGAACGAGAATGGGGAGCAGGAGTGTGCTCCCTTCAGTGAGGGCTTCGCCAGGGAGAGGATGCGTGGAGCTCCTGCTCACAGCCGATGGTCTGGCAGGTGAGTGCAACCCAAATCTGTTGTGTTCCAAACTTTTGCAAGTCAAGGTATCTGCAGCAGTTTGCTGATAACCTTAATAAACTGTGAAATGTCTCCAGATTTTACTGGTGGGACTGGGAACCACTTCCAGGATCCTGACAACATAAGTAGTTAGAGCATGTAGAGAAAGTTGCTTTGTGCTGTGTGTGGAGTGAAGTATTTCCACATCCTGGAACCAGCCTTTCGATTTGAACTCAGTCCTTCTGCACAGTTCAGCTTGGTGCTGTTATTGCTTCTGCAGCATCCAGGTTCCAAGCAATAATAGGATTAATTGTTTTCTAAGCTAGTAGTACATCTTTTAACATATGCGGTATGCAGGAGGCAGGCAATAAATAACTAAAAGAAGCCTATGGAGCAGTGGCTCCCGCTGAGGATTTTACTGAGCATATAGAGAAATTGATTCTGTTAAACTTCGCTTGCTGGAGTGGAAAGTTAAAGAAGAGAGAAAAAATGCTAAGAAATAGAGTGGTGCACAGGACTGTCATCTTCGTTTTAGGATTCTCTCTATAAAATGTGCACATCAGAGGCTTGGAAAAGCTTCCTAAGGAAAAGGAGCTTTGGTACAATGTCTCAGGGGCAGAGGGAACCACAGCACTTGACATGCTGTTTAAAAGGCTGAGGGAAATGCTTTAAAAAAGAATCGCTGTCTGTTCCAGATCCCAGTTCAGGGTCCACATGCAGTCTTTTCTCAGTCAGCACTTCTGATGGAATCAGCAGGATGCCAAACTGAAAATGAAATGTCTGCAGGCTGTGGAATTTGGCCCCTGCTAGACTGAGGCTCTGATCTGGAGACTGGCAGCGTTTGGGCAGATGGTTGTCCCCACGGAGACCTCATCATCTCCAGCAGAGCCCTGGCAGTCTCTGGGAAAATCCCCTGACTTTTCACACCAGAGAATGAGCGAGAGGACCAGAAAGGTCCTTAATGCCCTGAAAATCAATTAATCAAAGAACTAATCTTTCAGTTGCTTCTTTCCAAGGGAGCTCCCTCCTTCTTCCTTAATGAGAGCTGCTACAAACAGGCTTTTTTCCAATATGTAGTTCATACCGATGCTCTCCATGTGCCCCTTGTTGCTCTAAAGAGAGACCGCTGCAAGGTACGAGGTTTGATGCATGAGGTAAGTGCCAGAATTGTGGCTGGATGCTTGCAGGTGTATTTTAAGGATGTATACCTAATTAGTCTCAACCCGAGCCATTCTACATAGGGAGAACTACTTTTTGTTTGTTTGTTTTTTTCTTACTGTGCTTTTAAAGTGGGCAATAATAGCAGTCACTCACAGCTATGATATGTTCTGGGAGCTGCCAGAAGGGCTTTTTTTCGAAAATAAAAAGTAGCGAAATGGAAGATCCCCTGCTGCAAGCATGCCCGTAATTTGCTGCGCTCATGTGGCTGATCCCCTTGAATTCCTGGGCCCTGTTCCCAACCCTGGGGTGGAAGGAGTGTCCTTTAAATGTTCTCTCTTCCTCCTCCTCTTCCCTGAAGTATTGGTTTGCAGTCACTGTGCCTAATTTGTAGCTTATCAGACGACGGATAGGAACAATGATCTAGTGAATTGGCTACTCAGGCTTCTAGTTCACCCCTCCATCACTAACCTGCTGGATGCCCTGGATCGGGCCATGCAGGGCATGTCCCTGCAGACATGTCTCCACACCTGGCTGCAGATAGACCTGTGCCCCTCTGCATGCCGACTGGCTGCAGGTGAGATGGCTCCCGTCTGGGAGCACAGCAGCTTGTTCACGGCTTCCAGGCCCAAACGCATCCACAGCCAGCCAGTACAGGCAGAGGAGCGTGTGTCTGCCCGCACCTATCTCTGTAGGCACACCCTTAATCTCCCCGTGTCTTGGTTCTGTCAAAGGGGTCTAATAGCCCACTGCATCACGCAGGTAGTATGGGATAAAAACCTATTAATCATTGCACAGTGCTGAGACAGATGGGTTTCATTCCCAGAGTAAGTACATAGATAGACCATGATCATCTAAAGCTAACATTAACACATTAGTATCTGTGATTTACATAAACTAGTCCCTGAAACCACAGCTGGATGGTGCTAAAGAAGAGTTTCTGGGCTATTAAGTGTTTAATTTGGCAGATACAATTCAGTTATGAAATGATCTGCTCTCCTGAAGTGACAAAAGCGAAGGGTTTGCCTTGGTTTGTAATACAAGACCAGGAAGGGTTACTGTTAAAAATAAACAGTGTCCCTGAAAGGACAGGCAGGCAGGGAGATCCCCTCAAATGCAGAAAGGCTTGGCTGCTTTAATCTGCAATCTTTCTAATGTCCAGGAAAATCTTTCCCTAACTACAGAACTTACTGGCAAATTGTGTCTCACATTGTGGAGGAAGAGATTTATCTTGGAAAGGTATTAAAAGCTTCTGTTCCACAGTTGTCATCTGGGAAGATACAGTATTGATTGACCCTGGAGTTTTGTTTGATTGGCTGCATTGGTGATTACAATATTGATTTGTTTCACATGCTGTTTGTTCTGTGCACTGCTCTGTTGCAGCAAGAATTAGTCTGCCTTGCTGCTTGCTGCATGTTTTTCAGGAGAGGAATCAGGCAGAATTCATTTTTCACTAGACAGTCTTACAGAGTAATTAACTGAAGGGAGGCTGGCGAGAATTACTGAATTACCCAGGGAACACAGCAGAGTCAGTTTTCTCAGGCATGTGTAAATAAAGAAATTTGCATTCTCCAAATATTTAAAGCAAATATTGTATTCGAAGGGAAGTGTGTAATTTGAAAAAGTGCAGAAATATAATAATAGCTGCAAGCAGTTTCCAAACCTTGCTGCCACAGCTAAGGGAAATCCGCAGAGTAGCTGCTGAGCTGCCCCTTGAAAAACTGTGGTGAGGGAGGAAGAGGAGGATATCTGCAACTTCTTATGTCAGTTCACGCCCTGGCCTGAGATTTGCTAAATAGCTTTCTTGCCTTGTCTTCATCTGCCTTTAGCAGCGCTCTTGCCTGGGGCCTGAAGAGCTGATGTTTGCGGGGATGTACAAAGGAGCTGGTCTGAAACCAGAAGTCATTCCGTTCAAACTGTGCGATGGCACAGTGAACGCCGAGTCCAAGTGAAGCCTCCACCACTGGAAGGTCCTGAGCATTGCTCGAGGTCACACAAATTGACCACTTATGTCCCCAAAAGGGAGGGTCTGCCGTCCTGTCTCATGTCATCAGATACTGTCATAGGCTCCTGCAGAAGAAAAGTTACGAACATGGATTTTAAATGCTCACTCTTAGTCATCCCATCTGGTATGAGATGCTAATTAAAAAAGCGAGACATTTCTAGGCCTACATGTGTAATGTGGAAAGAAATAAATGTACTCGGAATGTGAGACAATGTCGCATGGTGTTGCTGTTGCACTGAACCAAATTTTCATTGACACTGGATACCATAATTAATTGCCATGCTAATTGAAATACTCCAGAGCACCTCTAGAATCCTTGGGTTTTTTCCCCAATGGTAAAACTAAAAAGAAAGGTGAAAATGACTTATCCTCATTTGCTTGACTTTTTCCTGACTGGAAAGAAGTAAGAAAGAGCAAAGCAATGAGAGAGCCTCAGAGCTGAAGGTCACACTTTGAATAAACCTGTTTCCAGTAAAGTAGAAAAACATAAACAGAGTAGTAAGAGAAAGTGCTGCTTTTCAGTGCTAAAAGTGTGTGCGTGTGTGCATATGTGTATAGGCAGATGCTGGGGAGCAGGGAGGCATTAAAAAAAAGCCTCAAGTTTAGCAAAGCAAAGAAAAACCCCTTCAGTTTTAAAGCACTTTCTCCCCTTTAACAGTCGATGAGATGAATGGGGCACGATAACGATTCAGTTGCTGATTTTCTTCACAAATATTTCTGTGGGGAAAATCCCTAAAGGCAAACAATTGTGCCTTTTGCACAGGGATTAATCTTAAATGTAACACATAATTTATAATTATCAATCCATCCCAGTGTAAATTTTTATGTCTTCAGTGTTCAAAATATAATGCTTTCTGTGAATTTTTAAAGTAGTCATAATATAAATTCATAATGAAGATTGTTAACATCAATAAAGGGCCACTTACCTGTCTGCTCTACTAATTCCAGTTAGGAGAGGACTGGGATTAAAGAGTCCCCTAATACTGAAGGCATTGCCAGAGAGTCATGAGCAATTTGCTGCTGTGTGCCAGATGGACCTGTACATGCTGGGAAATGGAACTCATTAGTGGTGTCTAGTTTTTCCTTTTGAAATGTCTTTTTTCTATGGTGGTTTTTTTTTTTTGGCAACAAAGTTTTGACATTTTGCTGAAAAAGTAAAACTGAAAATTGACATCTGAATTCTGGAGGGTTTTTTTTTTTTTCCTGAGAAGATTGAGTGTTCTCAGATTAGTTGGGAAAAAAATGAAAAACTGAGCTGTGATTGGATACCTGAGAAAAATAAATAAAAAAAACCCCAAACAATAAAGAAGCAGGAACCATCAGTGACAATTTTACTTGTCAAAACCCCTACTTTTCTCTGAAAAATATCCACTGGACTTCTTGTTAAACTGTGCTGGAAACACAGCGTGGCACTGAGCGGTGGCTGAGTCGGGCAACATAAAGTCTTGCAGCACCGCTGCCTCGTGGCAGAGAGCTCAGCATGTGAGCGTGGGCTGCCCTGGTGCTGTGCCCCATGGGGACATGGATGTAGGTCACGTTCACTCTTCCACAGAGATTGTCTGCTTTCCTGTGGCCAGCAAACATCCTACTCCTAAGATCCAAATGCTCGCAACGCAGGAGGTAGCTGCCTTCCTATACAGAACCATACAGATTCTTTTCCCATACAGAACTTGTACAGAAGAAGGGAAATGGCTTGTAATCTTTACATAAACCTATTTGCCGCAGCATGCCATTTGGGTACCTCAGTGCATGGCTCCTTTGCTTGCAATATAACGACCATCTACACAGTTACATGTTCAGTCACCCAACTGCCAGGACAAATGCCCAATTTATGGACCAACATAGGTATTGCACCTGGCTGTCCATGAAAATATGCTTCATAAGAGAGAGCTTTTATTGTCCTGAGCAAGCAACTGTATTTTAATGAAGGTCACCCCTATGCAAGGTGAAACTGCTGTGCGGCATCTCTCCAACCCAGAAATCAATTCATATTGCTGCTTTCCAGGGCAACTGCAACTTTGGCTTGAAATTCATTCTCCAAATCTTTCAATCAAGCTTTCCTGATCATTGTAATACATAGAGATCTGCTGTGCCATGGCTGTATGATCATTAAACTGGGGGAAAAACTGCTACTGCGCATATGTTGACAACCAATTTATTCATTGCAAAATAGTGAAGCATTGAGTATCCATTCCGTGTCAGTTGGAGGGCACTGTGCTATATTTGTTGCCATCATCATTATAAGGGTTACAAATGATCTACCTGGAGCTCAGCATATATCTTCTAGGATGAAGTGTCAACACAAAGATAATAGGGGTGAATTTAGAGTACAGCTTTAGGTACGCTTGCCGCTTTGCACTGTAAGTCAATGGATGTTGGTTGGAAACTGTGCAAAAAGAAAGTAGCGGAAGAAAAGTCCGATTCAGTAACCTCACTTTAGGCATTTTTGTTCGGAAGCTGATTGTTTACCCTGCCCAACACTGACAGCAGCTAAGTACAGTAAAAGTGATCTTCTTTTGAAGAAAATTTTTTGTCCTAATCTTCTTTTGTGTTGTTGTCATGAGGAAGTACATGGAAGGAATAATCAGGAGACCAGATGGCATTTTGAATAGTGGGTCTATTCAGACATTTTCAAATCTCTAATTGGTCATTGGTTTTAAATGTTAATATGCTTCACTAGCAAATCATTTCTATTCTCTCTTTTTGATGTTTGCAAAGAATTATGAAAGAAATAGATATATTACTAAGAGTGGTACCAAAAAATCAGCATTCAAGCAACGGTGCTAAGTAGTGACTGTGAACTCCAGCAAATATGAATAGGATGACTGTCATTCAAACTGATTAACAAGTGACAGGCTAAAGAGAAATACAGGGACGTGCTTTGTGTTGTTATAAACTGGCAAAACTAGAATGATTTGGGTGGAACTATGCTGATTAACACCAGCAGAGAATGCAGTTTGATGTCTGTCGTTATATGCTTGCTTCATCTGGCATTTCTTGCCTGGAGGAGAATGCATCAGGAGTGTCTCCTGCAGTACAGCGGGAGGGAGCTTGTACAAATGGGTTTAGGTCAAAACAAATAGATCTGAACTTTCAAAGGACGTGCGTGGTATTAGATTGTGGATGAAATGCTGTGGTTTTTTGCTCACTTAACATGCTGACTTAGGTAGGAAGCCATGGTGAGAAGCACCTCTAGAGAAGGCAAGTCAGGGTACGTTCCTAAAAAGTGCTCCCTCAGTACATTATCTGATGGTACGATGATAGGTTATGTGATGGTAGCCATCTGGTTCATCCTCGTTTAAAATGTTAGGGGTGCTGGAGGAGGAGCCGGTATCTACAGAGCAGAGCACTGGCCTTGCTGAGGTACAGCATTTCTGCTAAAGAGAAAGTTGCAGGCATGAAGCTGTGCTCCACTGGAAAGATAAAAGCGAGGAAGCAAAAGGAAGCCAACGAAAGGATGACAAGGGAACTCAGGCTGACATTACTGAAGGAAATTGCTCGAAGTTGCTGTTTCTTTCTAAGAATACATTCTTGGGGAACTTTCTGGTGAAATGCTGTATCTGTGCCCTGTTCTGACCCAGATTCTCTCTTACAATATCTTTTTATTTCAACTGGAAGCCTTCGTGAAGAAGCATTTGGTAATGTTTCTGCCTACAGACATTATGAGACACAAAAGAAGGAATTAAAGAAAGTGAGAGAAGAAAAGGCTTGGAAAAGGAGCAGGTGCAGGCACTATACCAAGGTACAGAGTGGGGTAGGGTCTGCCTTGGTGACTGTATACGGAATGGTTTTCTGACCATATGATGGCTTCTGAGTCAAATCAAATACCAAACATCAAATTGGTAACTGTAGATTTAAAGTGGATACCCATGGCCCCACTGCCAGCGTTTGAGTATGGTAAAAAATACCTGCAGTCCTCTGGGAAGGATGGTGGGCACTGACATTGCCCTAAATAGAGCAGGTTAATGGAGTAGCATTAACATAGCTCTGAGGAGAGGCAACAGATCCAGGGTTAAGTTACAGTTTGCAGCAGAGGAAAAGTGAGGGAGGGGAACACCAGACAGGAGCCTGTCAAACTCACCTTGCCAGGTCTCTCTCTTTGAATTTGATATGCGCATCCCTCACCGAGGCCTCTGAGTGCTGGCTGTTCAAGACATTGGAACAGCAAGGTCCTCAGTGGACTTTAGAGAAGCTTTGACACTGGCGAGGGTACAGAGAGCAATGCTTGGGATGGACTTTCTTAAAGGGGGCGTTAGTAGTGGATATGTAGTAAAGGGGAGATGGCCAGCTAGGAGGTGCTGCCTGCACTGCAAGGAAAATAAAGCTTTGGAAGCACTTGCCTTTTTCAGCTTCCTTTCTTCCGCAAGCGATCCTTGCTTTGTGCCGGCCACAGCAATCTCCAGTCAATTACTGCCAAGGTGCGTGGAGCACTTCAGTGTCTGAGTTGCACAATATAAAATGTTATTGTGTATGTGAGTCAACAATATAGTGCCTTAAAGAAGCAGAAAGATGTCGTATGCACTTGTTAAAGCATCTTGTTTCAGAGACATTTGGATCCACAGGGGTTCTTTGCACTTCTCATGATGCGGTTGACAAAATAGGATCAAGCTATACCAAGAAACAGCATCAGCTCTGAAAAAAAAATCACCACTATATGTGAAGTGCAGATGGTGCTTTTGGTACTTGATATTATAGCTGTTTTTAAGTTTATTGGAGAAAAATATGGATTTTTAAATCTTACACCTGCATGCTGAGAGGAAGCATATGTAGAGGCTCAGTGAATCCCTTGGTGTCTGCTGAGTGGATCGTTACGCACACGGAGCTGGAGTTTGCCTTTCTCACTCACCATGAGCAGTATTTAATTCTGGAATGGTTCTGCTGAAGTCAGACACAGGCCCTGTGGAAGATGAAAAGGACATATGGTTTCTGTCATGTGTATTAATGGTCTGGTTGCAAAGATAAAAAGCATATACAATTTTTTCTCTCATGTACCCTGTGCATATGCTTGTGCATGCATGGACACACCTGCACCCAAACGTGCATGACTGTATTTGATGCAGTTTTGTAACGAGATGTCAGCAGGGTAAACAGAGCAGCTTACAGGGCTTAGATCAGAAAAACTCCTAAGAACAGCTTCTTTGCAAGAGTAACAGATCAAAGCTAGCTGGATGTTTAAATACAACTTCATGCAAATATCTGTGAGTTACTGTCCCATCACTGCCTCTGTGCCTTCTGTCAGTACTTTCCATGCTGCTGAGCCTGACTGGTCCCTTACCTCGTTTTCTGCAATCATGGCATATATGTTTTCCTTTGATATTGCTAGGGAAGCTGTGCCCCCAATTTGCTGCTGGTCCTCTCAAGACACTTCTGGAATTGTAATGTTGCTTTTTTGTCATGCTTTTAGTTATATTTTTTTGCCTGTTTCTATGTTTCTTCCCAAATCTTGCGCTTTCTGGAACATCCTTATGTTTCATAGAATGGAAGCTGAGTTACGCTCAGCACCCCAACAGTTAGATTTTCTCAGGCGTGGCCTCACTCTTTGCAAGCAGAGAGGCATGTACTTTTGCACTGTAATTTATATGTGAAATTATTCCTTGGTCCAAGGGGGTGGGTAGATGTGTATGCATATCTTTGTGTACTCTCTTCTCTTTCTACTCTTACCAGACTTGCTCTAGGATGCTCCGATAGCTAAGCTAGCTTAGAGCTGGGTTCAGCTCTCTGATCCACCACAAGCTTCTTGGGACTCTCTCTGCCTTTGCTCCCAGCTGGAGAATAAGGTCACTTCTCTAACTCATAGGTGTGCTGTAAGAATAAACTCACTGAAGCTTGTGACCCTGTGTTGGGGACAGCCACACGAGTACACACTTGTACAGGTAGGTTGCTCACTGGAGTCCTGTCTGCATGGAAACTTATTTCCCATTCCTTGATATTCTTGCTGTGATCTTGCTGCAGCCTGCGAAGAACACGATTCTCTCTCACAGCTGGTCCTCCTCAGCCATGCTTGTTATGTGGAGGATGCATTTTCAGACTTGTTTTTTATCTACAGTAAGGAAAAAAATCCTTATTTTGAGGTGCAGCAAATACACTGACTTCACACATCAATAAGATAATGCAAGAGAATTGAAGATCCTCCTTCTACCATTAAGCTCCTGCTCCTTGTGAGAAGTGCAGTTTTCAGTTTCCTCTTTCAAGAATGCGGTGGGAGGCCAAAGCAGATTTTTCTTATCAAGTTTTTACCTGTTTTGTGAGCTTTTAGATGGCTTTTTGACACCAGGAGCTAAAGGGCAGAAATATCAAAGAGTAGCTCTTCCCCTGTACTGGAGTGTCACATTCTTTCCTCCTTGGGCTGTGCGATCTGCAGGCAGGGTGTTTGCATAGTAAATGCCATGTCAAGTCAAGGTTAAAACAGGATTATTTATTCCTTTTTTCAACTCAGGATCAAAGTACAGTGCACATTGTATGGAAATTACATTTGAAACAGCTGAGTTCAATTACCTCCTCAAATAATTGTCAGGAACATGCAGTTGCTTTTGAGGTGGAGAGTATTACTTACAGGAAAAACTGACCTTGGACATACTCACATGGCCCTCTGATTTCAACGCGTGGCTTTTCAGGCAGGATGTAAATCCTGCTGAGGGTCAAATCCAAGCTGCTGAATAGCAGCATCAGTCAGTCAGGGGCCAGATACTGCCAACTAATCAGACATCCTGCCATTGGGATCTCAAAAAAAGGACTTGCGCCAAGCACGCCTGAGTGTAGTTTGCTGCTGTATTTTGGCTTGTATGTGCTGGCCATGGCAATATATACCCTGAGGGTATGGCAGCCCAGCTCTGCTTATCCCTGAAACCAAGCTCCTTGTCAGGGCAGTGAATGTTTTCAAGCATTGGGTGGCCATGGGAGAAACCTGCTGCAACTGCCTGCGGACTTCGGCTGCGCCATCTGCCTCTAGGGGAGCAGCCCTGCTCCGGGACTGCCTGTTAGCGCAACTGCAGAGGCACGGCTGTTACCTGTGAGTCTGTATCTCAGTTCCAGAATTGCACTTCCCCATTTGTTCCTCCCAAGGACAACTTTTAAACTTCCCTGATGCCGGTTCCAAGTGGGTGGAGCGGTGGCAAAAGAAGCTGCTTTGATTTAAGCGAGTGAGGGGGCAGTGCTACTCTGTCTGCCTGATTATTTATCTCCCTTGTTACACACAGCACTTGCTTTTTCTGGAGTGATTCAAGCATATCATAACCTCTTGCTTTAGCTCTTTTATCATGCTGGTTTGCTGCTGCAGTTCAGTCAGAAATCTGCCTTGGCCTCTGCGGAGCAGAGGATGTCATCTCATTTTATTGGGCTCCGATGTGCCTCCCCCATGTTTTTTCATGTTTCCCGTTTATCATGGGGAAGGCTCTGAGAACTGTACTGGGTGCTTTTGGGCTGGGCAGAATAGGCTCTAACAGCATTAGAAGCCTCCCTCCAATGTCACCCAGAGATAAATGGGTGAGAGGACAGGTGCTCAGCAAGGCTTGCTGTGTCCTGGAGCATGCCGTCTCTGGGAATGCAAACAGCATCTCACTGTGCTCAGGGATTCTCAGAGAGGTTTTAACCAAAACACCCATTGATTTCAGCATGAGCACCAGCATACTCATTGTTTTTCTCAGTCCCCCTGCTCTGCTATGGATGTATTCACATATACAAACACTAGAAGTGATGTATGTGAGATCTGAGCTCAGATTCTGGATCAGTGGAAATCCTGAAATCAGTACGCATTCTGAATTTTGCATCATTACAGTCAAGCCCATTTACTTCTCTCCTTCTCAGGTACCGTTACATCTCCCACACCTGGTACCTCTCATTACTCCAGCATTTTTTACCACCTGTAGGAGATTGCCTCCTCATCGCCGGCTCTGAGTAAATTTGGAATTGCCTGAAGGAATGTGGGATACAGTATCTCCTGGACAGTCCTGTCAGAGATGATGCCTAATGAGACTGTGTGATGTACAATGTAGAAGAAAGAACGTAGAGACTAGACTGTGGTTGCATTTTTGGGAATAAGTGAATGACATAAAGAGGGGAGGATCATCTAATAGTGTAGTCCCTCATATGTCTCCCATGAATTCTTGTGTGTTGGACATGAGTCCATACATACAAAGTGCATGGAGGCAGACAGAGTCTGTACTTTTCATATTGCTAGATGTCTCTGCCACTCCTTCCTTCTCACACTCTTCCCCTGCTCCAGTGTGGTGTCCCTCCGACAGGATACAGTCCTTTACGAACTTCTCTAATGTGGGTCCTTCCCACAGGCTGCAGTTCTTCAAGAACTGCTCCAGCATGGGACCTCTCCATGGGATACAGTCCTTCGGGAACAGGCTGCTCCAGAGTGGGTCCCTCATGGGCTGCAGTTCCTGCCAGAAGCCTGCTCCAGCATGGGCTCTCCATGGGCTGCAGGTGGATATGTACTCCGCCGTGGTCCTTTATGGGCTGCAGGGGGACAACCTGCTTCACCATGGTCTTCTCCACGGGCTGCAGGAGAATCTCTGCTCCGGCGCCTGGAGCTCCTCCTTCTTCTGATCTGGGTGTCTGCAGGGCTGTTTCTCTCACATATTCTCACCCCTCTCTCTCAGCTGCTCTTACGCAGTGTTTTTTACCCTTTTGTTAAATATGTTATCATAGAGGCACTACCAACATCGATGACAGGCTCAGCTTTGGGCAGTGGTGGGGCCATCTTGGAGCTGGCTGGAGCTGGCTCTGCCCAACATGGGGGCAGCTCCTGCTGTCTTCTCACTGAAGCCACCCCTGCCGCCCTCCCACTACCAAAACCTTGCCAGCTAAACCCAATACACAAGATTAGAGAATCTTGATTAGAGCATCTTGTAGTTTTGGATTTGCCAAGGACATTCTGATTCCCCTGCTGGAAAGCGTCCAGCCAGCAGGAGTTTTGGAAGCTTAGTGTATATAAAAGCATTTGTCTGTGTGTGGAGGGGGACAGGTAGCAGAGAGGTGGTAAGCAGCTAGTGCCTACTTGTTGTGGCAATGCCTTCCTGAGACAATGTACCCAGAGCTGGGGTTTCACTTCACAGCTGCTGAGCTGAGGGTTGAAAGGAGTTGGTTTCTCCCTCTTTGTGCATCTCAAACTTTAGGGAGAAGAATTGATTTAATTTCATCTCGTCTGATCCTGATTAATGAAAAGTCATTTCTGCTAGTTCTGGGCAGAAAAAATAATCTTTGACTATTTTGTAACTTTGCAGATATATGTAGGTGCATGGCAGGAAGTTCTATAATTCTAGAAATTATGACAAGGCATCCATAAACATGAGGCTGAAACCCTATGCAGCAGCATTGTAGCTTAAAGGAGCGTTATTTAATACCTATTAATGGAACTGCTGAAGCATAAATACTCTCAGCTCAAACAGATTTTGTTAACTCCTTTGTGCTGGCAGTTTCGGAGTGGGATGGCAGATCATTCACAGCTGTCTGGCAGGATGCTTTTCCGCCGTTCAGTACAAGACCTTGTGTCACGGGGGCGAGAGCAGGGCTCGTAGGCAGGAGGAGGAGTTGCAGGAGTACATGGGCAGGTAGCAGCCCTGCCAGGAGGCAGGAGCCCTTTTACAGGCTTAGTCCTGGTGTCCTTTGGGTCACAGAGAAACTGCACTTGCAGCTGTTATTGCAACACAGATGTTCCCAGAATATTTTTTCTTCATCACATTTAATAGGGAGGGACTTCAGCCTCCCTATGAGGGATGCTGGGTGTGTGGGCACTGCAGTCCCTGCCTTGGTATTGCTACCCTCTTTGGCAGAGGGGAGCAGTGCAGGGTCACCCCTGTGCATGTACAGAGGCTGAATTTGTCCTGCTTAGTGGCGAGCCTTTAACAGAGCACTCCTGGGCTTTTCAGGTAGGCACTGGAGAGAGGTACCACCAGCGGGCGATCCAGTACAGCCAAGATCAGGACCGCTTCTTGGGGTTCCTGAATCTGTGCAGGGATTGTAAAGATCCTAGAGCTAATAGCCCAATAACGCAGCTGTCTCAGCTGAGTGTCTCTGAAGTCCCTTTCCTTTTATTCTAGTTTCATACTGTTTACTCACGGGTTCAAAGATCCTGGGTACAGCTCCCGCACGTCATGGGACTGGCATATAAATAATTACTATTTAAAAGGAAGAACAAAGCATGTTGGATAATTTACATGCACATTTTTGAGTAGTTATGGGACACAAGGATATCTTTTCATGCCATTCCTCGAAACACAGGATTAAAAGAAATATAGAAGTTGAATTTCCTGGGCAATAACATGATTCTAGAAGTTAAGGCTTAAGAAAGAACAATTGTTAACATGAAATTGATAATAAATGAGAGTGAGCAGTTTTATAATCCATATGCTTCTGGGGCGTGCCTACACAAGAAATGTAGTCAAATTCTTCTGGAGACTGATTTAATTAAAATTGGTACAAACTCCCTGTGTGGACTCTAAGATAGGTTATGTTTGCATTGTGCCATGAAGTGTGATTCTTGGCACGTGGAGACAGGCCACAGATTGCTAATTACAATAAGTGATGAAGCTGCACCAGGTCAGGTTTCTGCCATGCAGTATCTAAGCACAAGCTCATAGGGCATGCACCAAAATCTGTGCTGTGCCCTCTGCCTGCCAAACCAGTCATTTGAATGTAAGAGTCACACTTCAGTGGTCTTTAAGAAACACTGAACTAAAAACAGTGACAAAGAGCACCAAAAATATGTTGATCGTGGAGCTGGGGCTTGCTGTAGGGCCAGACCTTCAGCTCTGTCAGTGGCAGCTCAGGCAGAGTTTTCAGCTGCAGTCATGCTGCAGCCAAATAGGAACCTTGTTTTTCTCAGAGGTGCAACTTTTTAAAACTAAAGAGGTGCTTTGACTTGCTCCCACTGCCACTTAAGCCTAAAGAACTGCTCTGGAGCACTGCTCAGCAAAGCAGAGTGCTGGCTCCAGTAACACCCCGTCCCCAAATTTTCCATTTGAAGGCTGGGAAAGGCCCTTTTGCATCTCCAGGGTGTCATCAGAGGAGTCGTGAGCTTGTGGGCAAGATGAGGGACTGGATCTGAGTGTTATGTGCTTGCCTTCTCCAGAGATGAACTGTTTCTCTCTGAAACTGGAGCACTTGGGATCTAAAGCTTCCCTTACACAGCCTGCTGCCTGAGCCTGTTCAACAAAGCACGAGGATGGTTTCTGGCTCGTCTGTTCATTCAGGCTCTTAATTAGTTACCAGCTATCCTCATGGTGAGGAGTTGGTGCCTGATGTTATTGAGGTACTTATTCGAGCATTCATGTTTATGTGAATGCGTTCTTTTTATATTGGATTTCAGGCAGTCACAAGCCGTGTAAGGAATTAAATGTCACATAAAGAGGAAATGTGACACATTGATCAAGATGCGCTGCCCCACCAGTCTATCCTGGCTGTGAATTGGCTCCTGTCTCAGCTTCAGAGCCTTTAAGTTGAAGCTACAACAGCTCATGCTCTTAGGTCTGGAGGTCCTCAGAGTGGCCCATTCAAAAAAGACCTGATCTTTGCCTTTTTAAGCATCCATATTCAGAAGTATGGGTGCTTACACAAGGCACACACATAAGCTGCAGACACACATTACTGCAGTCCTTGAGCTGGTCCTGTCATCGCGGTGCTGCAAAACGTGTCCTGGGTGGGTATATGCACTGCTTGACTACTTCCTAAGAGCTGGGCTGCGGGCCTGAACCCCAGACAGGTGAGGACACGTCCCACTGTACTGAAAAACGAGTCCTTAGCAAACCCGCAATACACAGATGCTGCTTCTTACCTGCTCCCACAGTGCAGCAGTGCCGCAGCTGGGTCTGCCATCACTCCATGCCCATGTCAGAGGACAGGGCATGACCAAATAATCACAAACAAACTCAAAAGTCACCTAGACAAAATCAAGGAATATATTTTTAACTGGAGAGTTGCAACAGAGATAAGGAGCAAGCAAGAAGCAATCTATTTCCCCCTTTAAACTTGTTGCACAGAAGGGAGCAGATTTTCCCGTGATGTAAATCAGCATAGCTCCACGACTGGAGAGAACAATTGGGATTTATCCTGCCTGAAGGCCTGCACAGAAGGTGCTTGAGGTTTCTTGCAATTCACTGGAGACTTCTGACACTGAGAGCAAGCGTTTGAGCTCCACTGTCCTCTGGAGCGATTTGCCGCACAGGCAACTTATAATTACAAACACTTGATAAATCTCCTTCAGAGAAACTGAGGAGTTTGGTAAGATGCTTGAGTCAGCGACGGCTGATTTCACTTCTTGTAAGAAAGCTGTATTTCTGTGATTTTGATCTCAGCACAAAGGCACTGTGCAGCAATACTACCAAAGAGGTTCTGAGGGTTCTGCCAAGCTTTAAAGTATTTCAAGGATCTTCTTTGTCTTGTGGAGATCAGTGGGTTCCTTTCCAGCCGAGCTGAAAAGCCTGGGGGAAACAAAAGGAACCTATTTCAGGCCATTTTTGTGAGAATAATACCTCTCTGCAACACCTGACACCTTATGCAGCTGGTAAATACCATTCCCTATCAGCTACCTAATCTTTTTTAGCAGTGTTGGCCACCTACACCTGACCACCAAATTTCCGCTCTGTTTGCCTCTGCTGACATTTATCTAACAAAGAGCCACTAACTGCTCTTTTATCAGCACAAGAAAGTTGAGCACAGAAGGAGACAAATGTGATGGGCACCATACAGCAGCACTCAGAGGTATGTTGCTACCTGTATATCCAGCCTCTGTAATGGTTATATTGAACCATTGCTCAGAAAAAAAATGCTGCTGGGTGCTTGGAATGATTTAACTCTCTTGTTCCTGGGACAAAAATGCATGCTGTTGCATACGAACTCCTTCCTCTGCTGGATGTCTTATTATTGTTAAAGATTTCAAAATACTGTGATATAAAGAAAACACAGGGCTTTGGGCATGGGCTTTTTTGTCAGGTGTATCTGGATATCACTTGCGTTGCCCTGTAATTAGCAACCAGTGAACACAGGAATGGAGCTGATAGTCTCTTCTTTCTTGTCTTGCTATCTCCAGTCATGAGTGAGGACTTCTGGGTCTGAACATGAACAGGAGAGAGGACGAGGAGAAGGTCCTGCCTGCAGAGCTCAGCATGTGAGAGGAGCTTTCTGGACTTCCCCTGTTCTTCCCTTACAGTCTCCAGAGTCTGGATTTCCTAGGCAGCTATATACATACACATCTTGCTGGTTGGTGTGCACCACTGGGAACGGCATTTGCCTGTGGTCTTCAGTTCTGCTGGTGGGCCTGTGTGAAGTCTTGCATTAACAGTCACACAGAGCCTTGCCCTCTTGTGTACCTGAGAGTCACATTGTGGAAAAGTACCACGGTCATTTCTCACTTGATGGCTGGTGCCACTGGAATGTGGCTTTTCGTTAGAATTCCAGTGATCTGCCAGCTTCAAGGAGCTGAGGAATTTAAAGCAGTTTAACAAAGACTGCTGTCCCCCAGGGGACAGAGCTGCCCTGAGAGCCAGTTGACAGTGAAGGTTTTAACCTTGATTTCAATATCTACTGAAACATGGTTTTTTTCTGAGTTTATAAGTCTGGAAAGTGGTCAGCAGGATTACCTTACCTTGTTCACTTGTGATGGAGAGCAAAGCTTTATAATGATACATCCCTGCCTAGTTAGAGCTGATGTTTATTAAAGATGAGTACAATTTTGCTAAGAGGTTGTTAGAGTAAAATACACAAGGAAAAAAATGATACTGCAAACAATAACAAGGTCCCAGAATTGCCTTGAACTGTGCAATTGAGATTCTCAAGTACTGTCAGATCATCTCTGCATAAGACTGAACTGCTGACATTTGTTTAATTACAATATATTTATGAAATGGAGCAACATTCCTAATCACTCGTGTATGCTTGCATTATGTCTTTTGTGCAATATCTTTATTCAATTTGAATAAATTTTCATCAAAATGATGAGAAAATGATTTATTTTGCAACCATTGGACACAGAGATCACACTGTATTTATAGCTTGTATAGGATTTTGGAGTACTCAACGCTCACCTTTTTGTAGTAAAAAGTCATTGCTGAGCAAAAGCAGTCTTTCTGGGAAGGGGAGCCCTGCAGAAACACAGTGAAATTGTGGCTCAGCTAAAATAATTCCATTTCAGTAAGCTCAAGACTTCCCTCACAGTAACAAGTAAACTTATCCAGGCATTGATGTTTGAAGGTTGTGTTAGGATTTCCTGTATTGTTTTCAGAGTGGTTTTCTGGATATCCATGATTAAAAATTTAGCAGAATTGCCTAGCTGCAGGTTGGTGAAGTATGAGCTTTTCCTGAAGCTTTTTAGAAGCTGAGGTATACTAAAAATTCCCTCTAGTTGCGCTGCACTCCTGAAGCAGGAGTATGGACCAGCAGAAAGCCTTGCTATTTTGGGACTTTTTGGAGAATGCCATTTTGCTCAGGGTTGGGCACCGCGTCTCTGGTATCGGAGGCAGAGACAGGTGTAAATGAAGTCATTTCAGCATCATTGCAGTCATTGATTGCTCTGCAAACCCCGTGCTGTTGGCAACTGCAAGGACACGGGGAAGATGGGGAATGTGATGTGGAATCTGCCGGTGAGTGAGTGGCAGAGCGTGGCTGTGCCTCTGTGGGAATCAAAGATCAGAACAAGCACTGAAAGCTAATCTATAAGATGATTCATGCGGTAAGAACTTATCAGGTTGATGAAGTATGTGAGGTCTGTGTGGTCTGTTGCAATTAACGCACTGAGAATAAGCAAGGCAGATTACGGGTGTTGGTATTCACAGCCATGCTGTGTGGTACAGGCGTGTCAGTGCTACTGACAGCATGGAGAATTCAGCAATAATCAATAACTTCCAGTTGTTTGGCCCTAATCATTAGCATTTAGTGAGCCAGAATAGCCTTCTAGATAATTAAAAGGTTTTGAAAACGTGTCATAGAACTACAAGATTTGCTCTTCAGGGCCACATGGTTGTTACATTAAATTGCCTGTCTGGATTGTCAGGTTGTGGACACTGGCATTTTGCATTCCTGTACCACCCTTCACGTTCCTTACTGGGAAGTCTTGCAGAGTTTAACAAATTTGCAATCAGACTAGAAGGAACAAACCCAAAGCCATTCCAGGCAGACCTTTGAGATACTATAATTTGAAAATGCGGCTCAGAGCTAGGAAAGGGCAGAGTTTTGCAGTAAAATACTGATTCTCCAGAGAATTCTAAAAGGAGAGTTTGGAAACTGCAGCAGCTAAGAGAGAGGGGTTTTTTCAGGCAGCAATAAAGCACTTGGAGTATCCATGTAACTTTTCTGAAGAAAATCTGTCTCTGGAAGCTGCTGCACTTGTCCTTGAATGAGTTATTGTCTCTTAGCAAGCTTTAGGGTGTTGTTGAAATCCTTCCTTGCAAGGCTCAAGGGATGAAGACAACCGTTTTAAGGATTGCACTGCAATCATCCCTGTGAGACCTGGCATTGGGGAACGGGAGAGCAATGACAGCCAGTGTTTTCTGGGTCTGGAACCGCTGTCCTTGTTTCCCATAATTTCCAGCATAATGAGCATCGTAGTGTCAGGTAAGTTTTAAAAAGAGATTCTCTCTTAAAAACAAATAGTCGCTGCCAGCAGGGTTGCAAGCTGGGACTACTAAAAGATGATCTGATGAGGATAGTTAACTGCAAATGGGATGTGGATTTCACTCTAATAGTTTATCAACAGGAGCTTTCTGAAAAGCTCTTAAGTGTGCTGCCAAATCCAGCTTCCAAAGCAAGGAAAGTAATACAAGTCCAATATTGTTAATGTCAGTGGTTTCTAGTTAATTATCTGTTACCTGAAAAAAATCACTGAAAAGCCTTGTTTAAGCTTTGCTTTGTGTCTCTTTATTCAGATACTACGCTCCTCTGTTATAAATATATTTTCCTCCTCAAAGACCTCTAGATCTTGTAGTAGACTCTGTAGGATATATTGTTCTTTTGATACATCCAGAAGACACTTCTGCAGTTAAAAGGAAAATATAATTTAAAAAATGTATATGTGTGCCCAGGTTAGTACTTCCTGAAAGAAGAGAAAACCCATAAGGAAAACAATAATGACTTATGTTGCTTCTATTTTATTTTGAACTCCCATTTAAGCAACCCTATAAGTCTTCCAATGCTGATACCTACTCTTGGTTGTAATGTTTCCCTGCTGCCTAGTTAAAGTAAGGAGAAAAGAAGCCTCGTGTTCCATATGTTTATTGAGGGAATTTTTTGTGTGTGCAGTTCACATAAAATTGCATCCATTCGGCTCATGATCCATAGTGCAATTTCATTAACAAAGCAGCACTCTACCTTTTGTGTGCTGTTATGCTTAAAGCCCATTCCTGTCATTGTTTCTCCCATAAAAATAGAAGTTTTGCAGGTGATTTAGTTTAGTTCATTTCCAGTTCTGTTCTATTTCCTTTGTTTGTAGCCCAAATAACTTTTTAGAAAAATTTGATAGAATCATTTTCCCTTTTCCATTCAAGATAAAACTTGTACTGAAAGTAGAATGCATTTATTTGGTCAAAATTTTCAGTTATATAAAATGGGAAGTTGATTTTTTTTTCACTTTCTTTCACTCTGTTTTCCTCCTTCCACCTTTGAGAGCAGCAATGCTCTTTTCTGTAAAATATGAAGAACACACATGGCATTATGTGCCATTTCTGTATACCACCAAGGGTTTATATAGCATACAGGGTTTATATAGCATACAGAGTTTATAAAGCTCTTGATTTAACCTGTGATTGTGTACTCTTCCAAAATAAGGACAAACAATGGCCTAGCTCAAAACTTGCTAAGGCAGGGGCCCGGTTTTCATAGGTGCCTCAGAATCAACAGTTCTTCTAAAGCCAGTGGCCCCTGTTTCTGACTGAGCTTGTTGAGTTTAATGTGATGCTGTGTTGTTGCTTCACAAGGACATCCCCGAGGAAGGCCTCCATAATTTGTGATATCTAGAAGTTACGCATTCAAAATAAAGCATTCCGCCTTGGCAGACCTACCCTAGCAAGTCTCCAGCAAGGACACTCTACAGGATTGTTGAGGTTTAATAAATGGGACTGAGTTCTCCATTGCGATACGATGGCTGGACCAGAGACCAGAAACTCATTTGCCATCCAGTTTACAAAAAGTCTGTCAGTGGCCAGGCTGCTTATTGCCCGAGGCACTGACAAACATGGTCTTGTGGCTTCCACACAGCCTGCAGCCGTCTGCCCACAACCCTCTGATGGCAGGGACCATACTTTCTTCTTGTGCTTTCTACAGGACCTAGCGTGGTGAAGTCTTGGGCCATGGAAAAGCAAGAGCCATTTAAATGACAGTAATAAGCTACCTCAGGGAGCCTGCCTGTTTGTGCCTTTGTGTCATAAAGCCTGTGGGCTTTTAGGGGTTTAAGGAGGAAACTGGAGGAAAACAAAGGGAGCAAAAAAACCCAGGAATATTTTCCTGCCCTGAAGTGTGGGCTGAGAATCTGCCTGAAATGTGAGAATATATGCGTGGAAGCATCCAGCAGAAAGACATCTAAATAAGACTCCTTAGTGTGATGAGAGCAGCTTACCAGCCCTCACGTGTCACACATACAGTTGTTTTTTCAAATGAAACTGGAAATCAGCGGCTGCTCTTTCCCCTCCCAGTCAGACAGACTGCTGGGCTTGTGCTTCGCTGCTGGCCTGGGAAGGTCATCAGGGACTTTCTCCACCCTTTCCATACGCTTCTGTATTACTCACTCTGGCATGTGGAGAGAGGGCCCCTTTTCAGAAACAGCATCACTGGACATTTGCTAAGGCAGGTTGCCAGATTTAATAACTGACAGGCAGGAGAAAATCCTGGTCCCTGTCTTCTGACCTCAAGGAACACTGAAATATGGCACAGAACAATGCACACATGACCCCTCGGAGGTGATTGTTGGGTGCCATTTTCCATTCTCTCGCTCTCTTCCCCTCTTCCTCTTTTTCTAACCTTTCCATTCCCATTTATTCTGTTTAGGCTGTTTGTGTATCTCTTCACCTGGCTTTTAGAATATATTACCTGAGTTTTAGGATATATTCCTATTTCCAGGTACAAAATTAAGATATTGCTAAGTGTCGTCATAGATAATAATATAATAGTAGATCCCTTTGTCTGAAATGTGCTTTTAGGTATTACCTTGGTCAGTAATTTAATTGAATTGGATAGTGACAACACACTGACATTGTTAAGGTTAATGACCCAATGATTTACAAGACAAGGCACATTTACCGGCAAATGGATTTTAGTAATTGTTCTACTGAACAATGAGAATAACAATTTGTACATTGATCCACAAAGTCCTACAGCAAAGCCTCTGTTCTTACTTCGCCAATGCCCCTGTCCATAAATTCAGTGTCGCTCAGAGAATGTTTTCTTGGCCCTGCTGTATTTTAACTGCATTGCACTGAATTTCAAATTATTTTCTTTGATGTGATCCACAGCTTTTGCTGCCTGTATGGAGCGTAGCTGGGTACAAAGATGGCAAGAGAGAGTAGAGGAAGATGGGAGGATGTGACCTGTCCAGGCAGGGCAGTGTTTGCCTTGGCTGGGTTGGTCTAAGAATTTCTCCAGTCGGTGGTGGCATCTCTTTGACACGTGTTTAATGTCTGTTTCAATAGATTTGGATTGTTCTGTTTTCTTTGCCAAAATGCTGTGGGAGGCCATGCCGAATGGGGTAGGAGAATTCTTGATTAGTTAGGGCTATTATCCTTATTAATTAGCTTTGTAATCTTATACAACACAAAGCAAAAGTGTCTGTTTTCCTTGAATTAATGTTCATTGCCGTTGCTTAGAGTTTGCTTGAAGTACTTTCTGTTAATTCCTTATCAGTTAAATCCCAGATCACCTATGCTTTTTTTTTTTTTTGACAGTTTGGTTTCTTGCTTTGAATCCCATAATAAATTAATTTGTTAATAATTTAATTAATAAATTAATTAAATATCTTAAATATTGTGACAAGAGTAACTTTCCTGGAGCCTGGAATTTTGTGAATTCAAGATTGACTGAAAAAGAGCACAAGAAGTCTTCAGCCAGAGCCTTTAAACTCCTGGATATAAATTGTTTGAATTGCTGGCTAAAGATTTTGATGGTAAGAGATGGTGTTTAATATCCTTATCAATTAATTCTTATTGGAAAATGAAGTATTTAATCAGCATTGATCTGTCGTGAGGCTACATCACTGGCATTAGCCGAAACACAGAACAGAAGTGTTTATTGAACATAGTTGTCTGTCTTGCAGTATTATTGACAATGTTATCATTTCCACAGTGGTAATGGACCAGTAGCTGTTGGTTACTCTTCGTTACAACACACTTTATAAACTTCATTTTATTGTCCTTAGCTTTATTGACCATTGATTTCTTTGGTTGTCCTTTTGCTTCCCTTATTAATTTTGTGTCATTCCTGGCTTCTAGTATATTGCTGCCAACTTTCTCTCTTTTACATTTGATATTTATTGGCATTTCCCCCCGTTTATAACCACTTTCACTCCCCCATCATGCCACAATGAGATTGCTTGTTCAAGGTTTTACTGCAATTATCAGCCATGTGGTCTTCATTACCTTGCATGTGATATACCCAAGTAAGATTGCAAGACTTCTGACCTTCAGCACTATAATCAATATAACATTGTGCTTAGGCCTCTACTGGATCTTAGATAGCAATATTTTTAATAAATAAATACGTCTCTTTTTATCGTCAAAAGTAAAAAGCGAAAATGAAGAAGAAAATGACATTTTAAAATTATTCTGTGCTAAAATGATGTAAGTATGATCTAAATGGAAATAACTGAGTTCTTTTAGTTTAAAGAAGAATGTTGTAACTGTAGTTATCCAGTACAATGATAGTGGTGGTATGTTGGTGAGTTTTTTGACAGGTACATAGTTTATTTATTTCTCTCAGAGGGCCCACAGCCTGCAGTTCAGGAAGATACCAGGGTTGAAAAGGTTGGATGGGGATTAGTTCCCTGGTTTTCTAAACTGATGTCTGTAATTTCAGACAGATCGTAGAGACCCTTAGAGGTACCCGAAGGAGTGGGAAGAATGCCACAGTGGAAAATACATTCTCTCCATTGTCAAACTGATACTTTTGGGTTTAGTCCTTAGTAAAATAAAGAAGCAAAGAGTAGGAAAGAACAAGCTGTAGACATTAAGAGAGTTACAGACAGATGAATAAGGACTTTGGCCTTTTAAAGAACCAGTTACAGCAGAGAGTTGAATGAAGACTTTGAAACGAATGAAGACTTTGAAACGAATTAAGACTTTGAAACTGTGTTTACAAATTAGAAAACGAAGAGAAATGATACAGAAATAAGATTACGAAGAGATAAAAACTGTGCACAGAGAAGCTGGAAGGATATATTAACTTACCCTGTGTGTCAAGTGTTTGGCTTGCTGTGCAGTAAGAGGCTGTGCTATATGTAAAACCCCTACATATTTCCTCATTTTCTGTGGCACAGGCTTTTGCAGGAGAAATATTCAGTGAACCCATCTATAACTTTTCTGATTGCATTTTAAACATTTATGTTGCTAGCCTCTACATCTAATAAACCTGAGACTTTAAATGGACTGTGGCTTATTAAATCGTACCTTTCCTATCAGTCTCAACAGTGGAGGGGTACTGATAATGTTAACATTGAATGGGACCAAACCAGCATTTCATTCCCTTTTGTGCTTGAAAATATCTGAACCTCAGTCCTTCTACCTTGATGGGTTGTTATTTGTGATCTCCTATTTCCAGTTATTTTCATATGGCACTTGTATGGTCATTAATTTTCACTCTTGTTTTTCCAATTAAACAGTCCTACTGAAAAGCATGGCTTAAAGGCTTTATCCAGAGGTGCAAGCAATTAGCTGCACATATGTTCATTCTTATAATTACTTGCCCAAACTATTATAAAAGGATGTGTTACCATCTGAGTGTTAGACTGAAGGGTCCCAGGTCTGGATTGTGAGCAGTCCTGCCATTTTACCGTGGTCCACCCAGGGGAGACAAAGAAAGTCATCCCTTTGCTTCATCTGAATTTTTGCATAGGATTTTTAGCCAATATGGAGTGTCTTATGAGGATTTGATACAAAGACATACATGACATCATGTTTTTGCTCAAACTATATTTATATTCCTTTTAGGTTCAGTAACAGCGCGTTGCTTTGTTCCTCCCCGGAGCGTCGGTGTCAAAGAGAACACCACACAACCCTGGGGATTGTTTTTAGCAGGTGGGATGCGGCAGATATAGGGCATTTGGATCTACATTTCTTTAAGGACTTCTTACAAACTGTCAGGAAGGATGAAGTGACAAGGTCTCAACACAGTCTGAACATAGGTGGATCAGGAGCTAATGCCTAAATAGGTGAGGTACAATATTTACGTATAAGGCAACTGAAGGCAATAGCATCAAAGCAGCAGAAGGAAGCTGAGAATGGAGAACAAATCCTCAGGTCTGGTCAGCAGAGACTTCAGGGAGGGCAGTTTCAGGGAGTTTGTGTTAGGTTTGAACAAGGAGAGGAAGGAGCCAGAGGAGAAAGATAAGGTCAAATCTGAGAGAGAGCACTGAGGCAATCCCTGAAGAAGAAAGCAGAAAGGTTAGAGATCAGCATTGCCGTTGGCTCTGCATAGCAGGAAATGTTGTGCCCATGGGATAAGTGAGGCAGAGACTCTGTAGGAAGGGTGGGATGCAGGGCGGGAAATGATGTTGACACCTTTTGCCCTTTCTCTTTAAAGAAATTGGTCAGCAAGAGCAGGTGAGCTGCATGCAATGCAGGGGCTGGAGTTTTACTGCTGGCGGTCTGTTGAGCAAAGCGATGTTGCTGTTAACACAGCTGCATGTGCCGGCAGGAAATAGGTTGGAGGAGGATGCAGAGGCAGCTATGGCAGGATTTGTGGACTCAGAAATACCCAGTGACCAGATATTGGGTATATCACTATATATAATATAGTGACTCAGTACTGGGGTCAGTTCTGTTTAATATCTTTATCAATGATCTGGACAAGGGGATTGAGTGTACCCTCAGTAAGCAGTATGAGGTTCAACAAGGCTCAGTGCCGGGTCCTGCACTTGGGTCACAACAACCCCAGGCAATGCTACAGGCATGGGGAAGAGTGGTTGGGAGCTGCCCGGCAGGAAAGGACCTGGGGGTGTTTGTCGACAGCAGCCGAACATGAGCCAGCAATGTGCCCGGGTGGCCAAGAAGGCCAATGGCATCCTGGCTTGTATCAGGAATGGTGTGGCCAGCAGGACCAGGGAGGACCCCTGTACTCGGCACTGGTGAGGCTGCACCTCGAGTACTGTGTTCGGTTTTGGGCCCCTCACCGCCAGAAGGAGATGGAGGGGCTGGAGCGTGGGCAGAGCAGGGCAGCGAGGCTGGGGAAGGGGCTGGAGCACAAGGGTGGGGAGGGGCGGCTGGGGGAGCTGGGGGTGCTCAGCCTGGAGAAGAGGAGGCTGAGGGGAGCCCTCATCGCTCTCTGCAACTACCTGAAAGGAGGCTGGAGCCAGGTGGGGGTCGGTCTCTTCTCCCCAGGAACAAGCGATGGGACGAGAGGGAACGGCCTCAAGCTGCACCAGGGCAGGTTTAGGTTGGGTATTAAGAAAAACTTCTTCACTGAAAGGGCTGTCAGGCCCTGGCACAGGCTGCCCAGGGCAGGGGCTGAGTCCCCATCCCTGGAGGTATATAAAAGCCAGGTAGATGTGGTGCTTAGGGACATGGTTTAGTGGTGGACTTGGCAGTGCTACGTTAACAGTTGGACTTGATGATCTTAAAGGTCTTTTCCAACCTAAACGATTCTATGATTCTGTGATTCTATGATTGTTCCTAAGTTTTCAGGAGTGCAGGAACAGGCCTGGATTTTCTGCAAGTCTTACAAAACCCGAGTGCAATGGGTGGGTTGCTGTCGTCGTTCCTGGAGTCTGGTGAGTTCTCCCTTCGCAGACACAAGCCAGCTTGAGTCTTCCTGCTTGATAACTTTCTCTCTTTACCCCAATAATCAGTTCACTGTTTCCGTCGCTGCTTTCCCGGGCTTGTCGGCAAGCCGTGCAAATCAAGAGATCTGCACTAGGTCGATTTTGAATTAGCGAGTTTGACAAATGTTTTCATTTGAGAAGGCAAGCTGCCTCATTGTGCTTGGTTTAACACGAACACATTAGAGTGACAATGCTGGATTTAACTTTAGTTATCAACACTTTCAGCCTACATTGGTCTAAGTAATTGTCCTGTTTATACTCTGACAGGTTAAAATAATGTATTCTAGAATGAGAGCGCTTCTACGGAAGATGAAAAGCAGCCCAAGAGGGTTATCAGCTGTTACTAACTGTGACAAGCAGTGTGAGCTAGATGTATGGATAAATTGCTATTGCTCCAGAGGTTATTCCTATTAGCAGGAGACATATAAGAAACCCTAACAAGGCATTAATACAGTACAGCTACTAAAAAAGCTCATCTGTCCTGTCCAAGCTCAGGACTAATAGCACATTCCAACGTTTTCTTGATGCTGCACTGACAGGTGGTGATAGACCTTTAAATAAAACAAAAGCTCTACTAGGCTGTTGGGAAGAGTCAGGCAACTGTAAGTATTTAAAAGCTAATCTTTAAGAAAATAAATAAATAAACATATTTATCTGAGATATAAACACTGTTAGGAACGATGCTTCTGGATTCGTCTTTACACAGAATCAAATAATGTTGTGCAGATGGGATCTTGGCAAAGTAGGTAATTTCTGATAAAATTTTCTGTCCACAGAAAAGAGAGTTGTTTTTTTTTTTTTTCTTCAGTAAGTGTTCTTGGGATCAAAACAAAGCGATTGTTTAAACATGAAGTGTTCGGTTTCCTTTCCATCTGGAAAACGGTACTGGAAGTACTGAGAAATGGAACTCAATAGCTGAACACTTTCAGGGTTTTTAAATAACAGAATTGAGCTCCTGCTGTGGGCTCGGTGCGAGTGGGCTTCCATGGACTTCGGGAGCGTGTTCCTATTCCTGCTGTTCAGTGGGTTACTTAACTTGTGCCAATGCAGTTTGCTGGGAAATATTTAGGAGGGGTTGGCTCACAGATAGGCTAGTTCATCTAGAAAAGAAATAGTGTAGGAATTTCTTTAGCAGCAGAAACATGCTTCTCTGGAGTCACGCAGAGGAATTGTAATTGCTTGTGCAGAAAAGATGGGAAATTTTTGCATTATTTTCTGGGAGAAGCTATGTAAAACTTTGTTTACCTTACTTAGGCTCGTGCTTGTTACCCGACATCATAGGAATCATTTCCAGAGGCGCTCGGTGGGAGCAAGCAAACAAGGGACAGGAGTGTGCATTTTCCATACCAGATGTAATGATGGAAGTTAAATATTGATGGGCTAATTCCAAATGGGAATTGCATGTGATAATAAGAGGGCTAAAGCTGAAGGAAAGATTGCTGCAGGCTGCTCAGTTCTTCCAGAGGGAACTGGGTTTTGAGGACTGAAAAGCCCTGCGAAGGAGAGGGCAGCGCCGTATTAACGGCAGTGCTGTATTAACGGCAGACACAGAAGCTGGGAATTTCATGAAGGCTTATGTTTGGCACACAGTAATTGGAGGTCTGAGAAGGGAGAAAGAGGAGATGGTGTAAATATGACAACATCTACAGCTGCATAAGCAAAAGGGAAAATCATCCTAAAATGTGGAAAAATACTGAATAGCCATACAAGCAGAGAGTGTGGGACTGCCCCTTTTGGGAGCAGCGCTGTGGTTTTAGCCAATTGTCTAACCAGTCCCTTAATGTAACAAAAAATCTCCACATCAGCTCATACACTCACCTCCCAGAAGAGAAAACCTATTTAGTTTGATTATTGCTTGAGTCCTGCTTTGCAGTAATTAGAGTACAAAGCTCTTCTGCTGTAAATTGGCTGCCTTTCTGATACTCTTTACAACAAAGGAACCTTATAAATGTAATTGTATGATTATTTTGACAACTTTGTAAATGGCCTTGCTGTAGGTAGAGTCCTGGGGAGATAGAGGGCTTGGACAGAAGTGGAGCTGATGCATCTGTTTCCCGGTGCATGATGTAATCCTAAACTGCAGAAGAATAAAAATGGTAAGTAGTGAAAATAACATCAGCAGCCAACATAATTTATTTTCTTCCTTTGTTCCCTCTTTTAAACTTGAAACAAAAATGTAGAAGAGAGTAAAAGCTTTGCTTTGGGGAGGAAGGCTCACTGCTGGCCAGCGGTGCTGGAGGTGCGTGGCCGAGGCTGCTCAGCAGCTTTGCCTCGTCTGGGAAGGTGAGCAGCTCCCAGCCCAGCCTGTGCTTTGGTGAAAAAACACCTGGAAAGTTGAGAGAGTAGGGGGTTTGAACAGTCATCCACCAAACATGAGGCCTTTCCATTGACAGCAACAGGCTGTCCGCTGGATCAGGCCCTGGTGGTTAATAGGGGAACCTTCCCCTTCAAATTAGAGCCTCATTGCTCAAGAGGTCAGCCTGCAAAGACCAGGAGAGTAAAGAGGAACGCCACGCCAATACTTGGTCGCACAAAGAAACGGGAGCTTGCAGAAATGGATGTGTTTACCAAGGCTTACCAACAACGCATTCATTTTATTTCTGCATTTTTAATATGTGGCTTGGGTTGTAACATTTTACAATGCAAGTCTTAGACTTGTTTGTTACATCCTGCCAAGATGGGCCTATTTAAGTATGTTTTCTGGCAAACACAAAAAACTCGGGTCAGGTGTCAGGATCAGTGTTGATTTTAAATGGCTGTCATGGGGAACCTGGTATTTAAAATGGGGAAGGAGTGTGAATAGGTCAGCTGCACCCTGTGTCCTTTTTGGAAGCTGCTCGTTGTTAGCCTGGTGTTTATTCATGAGGAGACTAGCATTTCTAGGAGGCACAGGATATAAATATTTAGCACTGTCAGTGGAGAAGGAAAATATTGTTGGAACAATGTCTTCATTTGTCAGAGGAAAAATAGGGACTAATTTTTTTGAGAGAGATCACAATTAACTGCTCCCTATGAACTGTTTCTCTAAAGATTTCAGGCAGACGGATGCTCTTGCAGCAAGAGGAGTGACTGCCAATTGAGAGGAACACAGATCCATTTATAAAGCCAGAGAAATCATTCTGTCAGGCAGGATATAGGTACACAAATTAAGCAGGTATCAAAATTATATCGTCTCTTCAACAGCAACTGCCTCTCAAGAACAGACTATGGACAAGAATAGCTAAAGATCTCAGCAGGCTGTAATTTAGCTCTGACAGCACATGACTACAGTAGTAGTCACCTGCTAATAATAATGACAGGCAGTTTTGCCCCACTGCCCTGCAAATTCCCTTCCCTCCTGTCACTGGAAAATTTCAGCCTGCAATTCCTCTGCACAGAAACCTCCCCCAGAATCCCTGAACCATCCCTGTGATGGTATGGGAATGGCTGTGGGGCTCCTGGGCCCACAAAGAATTACCTTATTTCAAAGTGAATGCCAAGATGGGCTCTTCCATGTGAAGTTTTAAATCGCCAGAAGGAATTCTCTGTTGTGTGGATGCCTGAGCCCTTGGTGGCACAGGCTCCTCTGTGCGAGTCCGTGTCCTGGTGACTAAATCTGGGTGCTTTCACAGTTTGTGTGGGACCCAGCAGCCCATGGTGGCAGCTCTGCAAGTCAGTCTCATGCCATGAAGAGCGCATAGCATAAGTATGTAAGATGGATGAAGGCAGGCAGGGGAAGGGAGGCAGTGCTGAGCACAGGGTCACGCTTGCTTTGGAGTAAATCCAGGAGAAGGCTGCTGTTTGGTCCTCAGCCTGATGCCTTGCTCGCTGTACCATGCAGGCTTCACCCAGGGGTGCACAGCAGAGCCTGGAGCTACCGAGTCTCCTGCTTTGCTCTGGAGATTTCTGCCTCCCTCTATAATCAAAGAGGTTGTGTTATTTCTAAAGGAAATGGAATTGGACTTTAAAGCATAATAAATAGGAAAACTTCCATCAAAACATTTTTAAGTCCAAAGCTTGACATCAAGTAACAAAAATTCTGATCGTAAACATTTGCTTTCTTTCAAAATTCTCAGTTTCACATTGGAAGATGAAAAGTACGTGCTCAAAAAAACATTCCGTACTTAGTATTCTTAGCCATGATTTTTGACTTTTGACATTTGGAAGTAAAGTTGAAAGTTGCTGATGAAAATTTCAGTTATTGCCCTCTAACTTTTGACAGCATTTTCCATAGACCCTGCTATGCCCAAACTATTTTCTACGCAGCCCATTCTTTGAAATTCAGTCACTTTTGCTTTTTCCTCATAAACATGTATGAGTCTATGTCTGGCCTTTGGTAAAATAAGAATAAGGCCTATTCCCAGCTTAAATCTTCCTAACATCCAAATTTCTTGCTAAGCCTCTACTGCTGCTGAATTTAATCTACTGTGAATTATCAGAGTTCAGCTCCTAGTATAAAGTATGTCTGACCTCTGGCTGTGCGGTTTTCTTTATTATCGTTTTTGCGTGTTTGTTCATGGACATCTTATTGTCCAAAAATTCTTGATGACTGGATCAGGATCTCTCACCTTATAAGCAATGGTTCCTGGCAATTGAAAGGTCTGAATAGCTTATTACTTTGACATTAAAAAAATAAGTTTCATTGTAATCCTTATTATTTTCCTCATTATGAATTTTTCATCTTCCTGGAAAATACTGGAGCTGTAAGCAGTTTTGGAAATGGGTTGAAAGTTTGTGTTCTTGCATTGTCCTTTCTCTAACCTCTGCTGAACTGCTGTTTTGTAACTTTTAACAAGTACAGTAAATGACAAATGATATCCCTCGAGGTTTATTCATTGCTATTCTCATATACCACCATTTAACTTGATTGATTTCAGCACAGTCTCCAGCTCCTGGAAATGCTCCCCAACTGATTCCTCAAGGGAAACAGCCACCCCGTAGGATTTTTTTAGGGCCAGAGTTCACAAGACAGGCCCTATCACCAGGGCTTCAGGCACAGGTTAAGTAGGCAGTTGCCGACAGTGGGGACCTGCCCTGGAAATAAAATGCAAACCAAGTGGTGGCTGTGGCCATGCATTTTTATGCTCAGCCTGGTTTCTCTGCCTGTCCCTGCCTTGTCCCTGCTTGGTGAGTGCAGATCTCCCCTCTTGCAGCCCCTTTCTCAGATGCCTTCTTACTCCATCCCCTCTGTTAGCAGAACCATCCCTTGGAGGATGATTTCTAGTGGTGCAGCTATGGTAACACAGAAAACAGGGAATAATGGAGCAGGAACTGGATTTTCCATGGGAAGGTGTGGAGTGGGGCTATTCATATGGCAGTTTTCCATCAAGACCAGACCTCATCAGGCTCCCAGACCCATGATGTCTCCCACGTTCCTGCAGGAGATCTGCCGTTCTTGCCATTCCCCCAGTTCCTGAGAAGCAGCGCAGGTCCCGCTGCAGCCCTTGGCTGCCCCCAGAGAGCTGGAACTGCCTCTGGTTAAGACGATGGTAGTAAAATTGCCCACGGATGCATAAAAAAGGGTTGAGTTTCATAGCAACTCTTTTGTAGCTGGAACGTCCTGGTCCATAACAGGAGAATGTTTTACGGACACTGCTGATGCGGGTTGTATGGCTGTAGGATAGGAATGGTGCTTTTTTAAGGAGTGTGAGCCTTGGACTTCCATCTGTTTATGGACTGATGTGTTGGTTTGAAAAAAGCACTTACATCTTCAATGGGATACAATAAGCAAATGTGATTTTTTTAGCTTAGGGCTGTATTGTCCAATACAGCCTCTGTGACTTCTTGTTCTGCAACCCTTCAACCCCACTGTTTGCAGTATTTCTGTGGTCACCCTGAGCGCTCTCAGGGGAGGATGTGGAGGGAGCTGCTGGAGGGGTAATGTTTGCTTTGGAAAAAACATGTATTTTCAAAATAAGTTTCCCTCCCAGATTTTAAGACTTCTAAATAATTATTTTCTTTGAGGTGGATTTCCTCCCCCCCATAGCATTCCTGCTTGAATTTATTTTCTGTGAAAGAGAGAGAGACTTTTCAGGTCTAAGAATATTGCCTTGGAAATTGGTTCATTTGCAGTTAGGGCTAAAAAGATTATTTTGACTTTTCAATCCCTCATTCTGGGGAGAATTTCTCTCCTCCACGGAGATGGAGCGCTGCACTTTATACGCTATTTCATTTATGTCTACACAAGCTGCTGTGGCTCATTGTGCCACTGCCACGAGTCCACTACCCACCTCTGTAGGGAAGCCTTTAGCTTTTGGGACCCATCCAGCCTAACCTTTGAAGCTTGGATTTGAGGTGAACATCCTAGCATGAGGTTAATCCCTGTCTCCAGACAGCTTTCAGCCCTTGCTCTTTGCAGCAGTCACAATTTCCCTGGTGCACTGTGGGTCTGAGTGCAGGAAACCTGCCAACAGCAATGCCACAACCACCTCCCCACCTCCCTGCCTTTCCGAACACAAATTCTTCTCTTTTGGCACTGAGAGGGAAAGAATTCAAAAAGAGAGATAGGAAACCTGAAAACAGATTCCTAGAAGGTGTCTCATCAGATAACCAAGCTGCAGTGAGGTCTTTTTAATGCAAGCTGGAAAACACTTTGAAAATACTTTATTAAGCATCACCCTAACTATTATCTCTGAATGCAGGGACTGGTGTGGAGACTGGTGGTGAGATCTTGCCAAGAAGTGACTGTCCTTCACCATGTCTCACCCCGTATTCCTGACAGGCAGCAGACTCCTGGATAATCCAAGGACTAGAGGGAAGTGTAAGACTGTTGGGATGTTCCAGAAGCTTTGGAAAGCTGTGCAAACGAGCAATGCTCTTCCATGCCTTCCTAAGAGCATGTGATGTAATATAGATATATAATCCCATAATGTATAGAACTATATTGAATTAATGTAAACTGTGGCCATTGTTCCAATGCTCATTCTTTAAAAGAAGTTCAGAGAGCAATTTTAAAAAATAATTTGTTCCTTTAAAAATTCACTTACCCTGTTAGTAGTCTGAGTCTGATTTCACAGCAGAGAATAGAAAAAAGTCAGCAGAGTTTGCACTGGAAAGAAGATTCAGTTTTTTAACTATGAGTGTAATTAATAATTGAAACAGCTTAAAGGAAGAAGTCACAGATTTGCCACTAGTGGGGTGTTTAAATCAAGGGGGGATGTCTCCTAAAGACTCAGAAAGTGAAATTCCTGACATTGTTCTGTTAGAGAGCAAACTAGGAAAAAAAAATTAAGTATCTCTTTTGTCCTTAAACCTCTACAAGGTCTATAAACATCTGCTTCCTCGATCTGCAGAAGTTTGCAGGATTCTAAAAACTTCAAATTATATCCTCACAATTGTAAAATATTATAGTTGTGTGCTAAACCCAAAGATTTTGGAGTTTTGAAAGCATTTTCTTTAGCTCTCTGCATCTTCCCTATTTATGTATATTTTCCCCTTACATGAAATTCTTTTTATAACTCAGTCTTTTATATTGTTCTTTTGTGCCCTTTCTACACTGTAATCATTTCTTCATCATAATTCTCTCGTTGCTATGTGATGTTCCACTATTCATGTGTTTTTCTTTGATTTAGCTGTTAGTATTGTTTTAACTCTTCACTTTCTGTGCTGGCCAGTTCTTTCCAGTAAACATATAGAAAAGAGAATAGACTGCATTTTCTCAAATAACAAGAAAGTTTCATTGTTAAATACTGAATGAATTGCAATTGCGCTTAGAGCTGTAAAGAACAACTGAGCTCACCTGCACAGTCTAACTTGGCTTAACTTGGTCACTTCTTCCCGAAATGGCCCCTTTCCTCTCAGCCGACTGGAGTGCTCTGCTTCGTCAGAATGAGAGAGGGAATTACTTGGGTCAGTTTAGACAAGGCTGATGATAGCACCCTGGCAGCAGGGCTTTGACTTTGCATTTCAGAATTCACTTTATGAAATGCATTCAGTAAAATACGATGCTATCTGAAGCTTATTACTTGGAAAAGCCAATGGAGTGGTAGATTTTCAGCTGCATAACTTGATCTGTGACTTGCAGCTGGGCTAAACCCCTTATTCCTGAGAAAGTTTCTGAGAAACTCAATTTGACTGAATTTTCTGATCATAGGAGACTTTGCAGTGGGAAGCAGCCTTCCTAGCAGGCCCTCGGGAGCTGGAAAGGATCTGCAGCCCTGGGGTACTCTCTGCAGGCACTGTGCAGTTCTTAGCGTGGCTGGGATCACTATTTCCCTACAGGTAATCACGAGCTTGCATCATGTCTCTTGCTGATCATAGAATCATAGAATCGTTAAGGTTGGAAAAGACCCTTAAGATCATTGAGTCCAACTGTTAACCTACCACCGCCAAGTCCGCCACTAAACTAAAAGATGCGGTCCTCAAGCACCGCATCTACCCCTCTTTTAAATACCTCCAGGGATGGGGACTCGCACTGATGGTTAGCAGCTGTCTAACTATTACTGACTTAACAGCCACAATGTACATTAAATAGCCTACATGGGTCTAGGCATATTCCTTCCCTACTTGTCTCCCCAGAACAGCCCCACTGGTTTCTACACCAGTTAGGAACATGGAGTAGGGCTAGAGGGAATCACTGTCCCTGCTAGACTCACTCTCAGCTCTGTGCTTGTTTGGAAGAGGTCACCATCGTGCCCCACAGTTTTAGCCCTCTGCTAAACACTCTTGCTGAGAACTCCCAAACAGCGTGTGCAATTTGCACAGGCCAGGCAGAGCTCTAACGCAGAATCAAACCTCCTTGAACTGCAGTCAGAGAAGCTTGCAAAGGAATATCATACAAAATGTGGGGGCTACTCAAGATATAGTTGAATTCCTAGAGGATAAATCAAACAACAGCATCAGATATTAGCCTATGCATCTCTGGAAGCCTGCTCACCACGTATCTTTTTTTGGTAGAATTGCTGGCTCAGAAAACTCTCCTGAAATTCCAGTTGCAATTGTGACAGACAAACTCTGTGTCCTCAGGAGCAGCCCCCAAACCACTGCTGTATCAGCTCCACACTAATTGCTTTACTGATGCTCACTTAGGCTAATGAATACTAAATATTGCAGAGCATTCCTGTTGTGCTCAGAAGACTGGTTTGAAAACTGTGCTTTGGAAAGGGAATGCAGCACCCACCTGCCTTGCCTGCAGGAACAGAGCACCAGCTGTGCTCAGGTGCGATCAGGAGGTATCTGAGGCTTCTCATGTCCTACCAAGGCGTAGGAGGCAGTAGCAGGACAATTTTAGAAACCCTAAAACATAGCATGGGAACTACTGCCATTGCACTCCGTTGGAAACGTAGCCTAGAAAAGGTAGTGCTGAGGACACAAAGAAAGTAGAGCACTCAGGGCTCCCCCAAAGGGCTCTGCACTACCCAGAACTTTGTGACCAGCACTAAGGAAGCAAATGGTCTCTGATGAGAGCCATTTATCAGCTAATTATGAGCTGCTTGTTTATCAGCTGTGTTTGGGGAAGGGCAGATCACACCCAGCTCACCTGTAGCCAATATTGTGACAAACAGTCCTGTGCTCAGCTCCTCCTGGGTCAGGGGGGCTCTTTTCAGGGTACTAGCCATTTCATTTAGCTGCTTAAAAGGGGACCTAAGCTCTTCTAACAGCATGGGTCATCCATATTCAAACAGCACCTCTTTGACTTGCTCATCCCTTTTTAACTCTCCCACTGCAGGGCTCCCTTTTTCTTGGGGCCTTTTTTCCTGGTTTGCTTTTCCAGGGTTTGCTTTTTATATGTGGGAGAGCTGCCTGGCAGATGCTGTTTTATAACTGGCTGTGGTCTCTGTCTCTTCAGCTGGTGAGTACTGCTGAGCTTCATTCTTGCTATTACAGGGGGTTAATGTAAGCTTTGAGCAGTTGCTTTTGCTTGGGAAACAGAGAATACCATGTTACCTTTGCTAGCAGTAAGCACACTTCAATTTTCCTCTATAATCCCATCATCTCCTTGCAGCTCTCTTCTGTGTGCAGAGACTGCATGTTCCTTGCTGTAGTAGGTGACCTTGGACCTGTGTGTCTGCTTCTGATAATGTACCTCGCTTTGCTTGCTTAGTGTGAATTACCTCGGAATAATTGGGCCGACAGTGGCTTGGCAGTGAAAGTGCCTGTTGCTGCAGGACTTCTTTTGTAAACTGTATCAAGCTGCAGCGTGCACCCTGGTGCAGATGAATGATTCAACTATCACTGAATTTCTTCCTGTAAGTAAGATGCGTGAATTCTCTGTGTGTTGCATTGCTCTGGCCAGTTAAAATAGCTGCAGAAGTACGCCCTGGCTTTGTCCATCTCTCTCTAGCTTCACTCTTTCCGTGCATTCATTCACAGAGAGGCTTCTGGAAGTGCTGGATGTTAGACTGGCAGTTCAGGCCATATATCCCAGAGACTTGCTTCTTGCTCAGCGTACAAAGGTCACAGTAGCTCTGAGCACTTCTGAACAACCTAATCAATGTATGCATGAGCCTGTATGGAAACCATTTTGCATTTAATTGACGGGCAGGTTCTGGCAGTCGTGCTTGGCTGTAACTGTTATTTCTTTTGTAAGTTAATTTTTGTTGTTTAAAAAATGATTTTAAATTTCAAGTCCCTGGAAATGTTTGTTTGCAGCAATTTCCTTCAAATACATATTGTTCCAGCTGCATTTGTGTTTCTTTAGTTCAGTTACAGAAACTTAAAACATCCCTGAAGGTGAGGACTTGGACACTGAAACACAGCAGGGCGGCATGGAGAGATGGCTCAGGCTAGCAGAGGGTCCCACTGTATGGTCACAGCTAATGTACCAGAACGGGTCAAATTAGGCCTCCTTCTCCACTGTGTTTAAATACAACTTGCAATATTTCCCTACCATTTTCAGGCATTATTAGCACTTGCTGTATAAAGTATTAAACAGGCGCTCTCCATTTATCCACATTAATGATTCAGTGCAAACTCCTGCCTTCCCATTAATATCCACTAACCTCATTCAGTGATAAAACTTGATTTAGTCTCCAAATTACCTCAGCACAAAATTTCTTGGAGCAGCACTGCCTAATAGTTCAGGGCTACGTGAGCTGTTATGATAGCCAAATAACAACAGTGGCAGCATCTTTTTTTGAGACTCGGTGGAAAAAAGAATCAATCCAGCGCATAAAGAGAGACACAAATAAATTGCTAAACAGTATAATCCAATGATACCATACATCTCAGAAATGAGTGCCTCAAAAATCAATAAAAATTGAAATTGAAAAGGGAAGAATTGCAGTTGTCCAGATGCAGGTATGTCGATAGGAGTTTCAGGTGAAGGCGCCAGCCAGCCGGGTGCCAGGCTCTGGGAACGGGAAGGGAGGTTGGCTCTGGCTAAGGGGGAGATGCTGCTAGGGAGTAGTACAGCAAGGAAAAGGTGATGCTGTCTGCCCTGGTAGGGGTCCTGGGGAGAACAGGAGAGGCAAGAATGTTCTCTGGGATCTGAGGGGCTGCTGCACCATTGCTTTTGCACCTTGACAGCTTTCTTCCATCTGGAGGCAGAGGTGGGAGCAGAGCAGACTGCTCAGTACCTGGGCTCTGTCTGGGCTTTGCTTGAGTGGGAGGGTGAGGTATTGGTTTTGGGGCATCTATAGCTACAAAAATTCTTATTGCTGTGCCTGGGCTGAGTTTGTAGTGTTGTGGATCCCTAGCCTCCAGAGATACTGTGTTGGACACCCTTCGTTATGCTTGTGCTGGTGTTCGTGTGGGGCACTGGAGCTTGGTGTGTGCTCTAGATGAAGCAGATTGTGCTGGGGGTCACCGCTCTGAGGGTTTGTTGTGAAAGAGCCTGACTTTCCTGCCTTGCACAATGCACTGACCCATCTCCCCAAGGACAGGTTTGAAGCTAATAAAATGTGGATTTTGTTGCTTTGTTTTTCTCCCTTGACTTCCTTGTGGGCTGGTGGGTGCAGGTTTGGGTGCCAAGACTGCTGAGGGGTGGGTGCTTGGGGACCCACCAGGTTTCTTTAATTTTTGTTCTGGCTTTGCATTTTTAAAAAAATGCCATTAAAATCCCAGCCTTCCTACAGAGCATGAGCAGACCCAAGCTGTGCCGCTTGCTAGCTCAGATCTGTTTTCTACCCTGCATGCTCTCCTTACTGCTCCCTTTGGAGGCTGCTGGCAGCAGATCAAGCATGGCCTGTCCTTCTTGGTTTGCAGCAGCCTGCTGTCTCCAAAGGTTTGCGAGAACAGTAGGGCCGTTGCTTCACTCTGGTAGCAGCTCCTCTATGTGTCCTGTTAGTGCTGCGTGCATTTTAAACACAGGAAAAAAAGAAAAAGGCAGAAATAAGTAGAGGAAGAAAGGCAAGGTAGAGACCTGCCAGTCACCTGGCAAGGGAAGGAAGAACCAAATAATCCAGAGAGCGACTTGGACAGTCTGAGCCCAGTGATCCTGTTGAATTGAGTCTGCTGTCTCCCAAATGGTATAATTTAAAATCATTTGCTGCAGTTTTAGGCAAGAAGTATTAAATGAATATTAATCAGTCATTAAATTCTGTGAAAATGCATCTTCGTTCTGGGCTGAATGAGGCCATTTAGCTGTGGTGCATTCAGCATGTTAATGTCTCTGAGAGGGTTTCTTCCCTGCCAGAGCCACGCGACACGCTCAGCCCTGGTAGTGATGGCAGTCGTTCGGACCAGGCGGGCACCTTTGAGGCTGGCCACGTGCAGTTTGTTTGATTCCTACAAGCAATGAATGACTGCAGTTTGATGAAATATCAGCCCAGCCTTGGCTCCAAGTCTCTCTCTACCTGCACTGAACCAGGACATTTCGTTCCAGTTAGGAAAGCTTAGGTTGAAATGCTTTCCTTATTCACTTTCCGTATACTCCAGGCCAGCGTTTATCTTGCCTTGTTCCTAGTGCATTCAGCTCCTAATCTTGATTCCCGTGGCAGGAAAAAAACCTTGCCCAGCTCCTGAGTCATGCAGAAGCTGAAATATTGAGGGGGAAACTAGAGACATCTTAGTGGTGGGTGTATTTTTGCTGCCAAGACACCAAAGACATTGCTCATGAAGGAGCAGATGTTAATGGTTGTTTGGAAAATAATCCATTTACAAGAACATAATCTCTCTGGCTTGACTTATACCCTGTGCATTTGTACCATGTAGCACCATGTCTGTGTGCTCCGGGTGCAGGAGGGAGCAGGTTGCTTGTGAGGGGCACTGGGTGGGGAGTATGGGCTGCGGCCCAATGCTTACCCCTGGCCCCATGGGGACAGGCTGCCCACCCAAAGCCCTCTGAACTCTCCCCATGCAACTTGTGGTGCTTTCTTGGCCCTGGAGAAACATGAGAGGCCTGAGCTGTTTAGAGGAGAGTATTGATTGACTAGTGCTAACTCAACCAAATTCATCACCTTGCCAGAGCTGCTACAGTCCTCTAATTCTTTTTTTTGTGAATAACTTCTCCTTTTCCCATATGCAACAGCAAAGATGGGGGAGAAAGGAAACTCAAGATGAATTCTTCCAACCCTCTTTCCCTCTCCAGGCTCTGGGAGTTGCAGATAAGCAGTAAATACTCGTTAAATTCTGCTGTGTATATAACAAAATCCTGGAACAGGTATGTGGCCCTGGGTTTGGACTATGTGCCAGCAACAACCATCATTGGAAACTGTAAGAAGGAAGAAATCTCTCCCCCTGCCCACCACCTTTTTTATTTGTGACGATGATTTGTGGCAGGGGATCTGGAAATAACGTTGTCAGAGGGTATTCAGAAAGCAGCTCTTTCCTGCTTATGCTTGAAAAGATTAGTCCACGCAAAATGCGCTTCCAGGGCTGTTGTTGCTCTGCGCTGGCAGACCCGGGGGCGGGAGGCCCTGGGAGCCCCGCTGGCCACAGGGCAGCCCGCGCTGCCTGCAGCAGAGAGCTTGCGTCTGTGTGCTTTGTCCTCTCTGTGACACATCCATCATGTCCTTGCGCTCATCGAACATGGCATGCCTGATAAGTGAGGTGGCTCAGTGTTTGCTGCTCCTATGGAGTACAAGAAAAGAAATGCAAGAAGGTCCCTGATGCTCCACTGGTGACTTTGATGCCACAGAAAAGGCCTTTGGGTATAAAACAAACCCCAGTGAGATGTGCACATCTAGAAGGGGCTGTGGAAGAGCTTTCTGGATATGCGTGACAGTGTTTGTGATGTTGCCTAGGTTGTGGCTAAAAGCATTACTTAGACAAATTATTTTCTTACAGGGCTCACCCAGAGCAATACAGATTGCTGACTAATTATCTCAGAAGGTGGTACGTTGGTGGGTTTTGTTGGTTTTTTTTTTCCTTGCTGCTTAATAATAAGCAGGAGAAGGAACAAGGCTCAAAACTTTCTAGCATATGTCAAATAACTATGTGTGCATGTGAATTTTATCTAAGGATAGAGTGGTGAGTTTTCACCAGCCTAATGTTCCTGGAGAGGGTGTTTTGCATGGAGAACCATTACCCTTGTAATAGTTCTGCAGGTTATAAAAGGTAGAGCACTATAATAGTTTTTTAAACTAAAGAAGACTCTTATGTATGTTTCACTGAGATATTTTTATTTTTCCTTATCAGCTCCTCTTTTTAATGATACATAGAGGAAATAAACCAGAAAGAAACCACTAAGCCCATGCAGGAAAAAAAATTTAACACATTATCTTGCTCTCAGGTCTAAAAAATAATGAATCATTAAACCTTGAAATCATATTGACATTACCAAATGGGTTTGAAATCAGCTTGGGCCTGAGAAGCTATAGAAAACCTGCCAAGTGACTAAAACAGATACTGATGGTGATGTAAGAAATTGGAAACATCTATTAAACAGACGCAGTTCTCCATTTCCTAAAAGTTATTGGTTGGAGTAGTGCAGCACTTCCCCCGGTGCACACGTGCTGCAGGGGGACGGCCACAGGCAAAACCTAGTTAACTGAAAACATCACAATCAATAAAAAGCACTATGTTTTCCATTTACCCCTGGTTTTTAGGGGTTTATTTTGTTGCAGCAGCAGAAGGCATCAGTTCAATATCAATTCACTTTCTGGGTGGGGAGAGGGATACAGGTATCAGCTTGTAATGCGTGATGAAGTTTGTGACAACACTAAGCTTACTAAAATTTAGACCAAGTGCTGTTTGGTACAACGTGGGGCACCGGCTAATCCTGTGTTCAGTAAACAGGCAAGCAGAGATCTGTTTTGATATCGTGCTCTCTAGCCAGGAACAAGGAAGGGGTTATTTCCCACTTAATCCTTTCTCTTGTCAAATTGCTGAATACCAGCATTTCTTACTTAGCGGCTGAATTGAAGCTCGGCCTCTGATACAGGGGTGTCTTATTAATCGGAGGGGATGCTTCAGGCCAAGGGAGGAATGTCCTGTCTGTGGTTTTTGTGTAGAGGAGGTGGAGCTGTTACCTGCCTTGAGTATCCCTGTACCCTGGTGTGGTTCACACCCAGTGTTTGGTGGTGTTAGTGCTGTTGCATGCAGTTCTCTGGCCCTTCAGCTTTGGGAGTGCCCTGCGGCCAGGTTTGAGAGAAGCTGGCCTCAGTGCCTGCTAAACAGGCATCTGTGTGTAGTTGTTCTGCACTGTGGTGGGGTTTTAAGAAAAACAACAGAGATCCTTCATGTGGGTGATGCATTTGCGTGGGATTCTGTGCATCACTTAAATCAGCAATGCAGAACTGAGCTGGGGCTGGATCTGCTGGGGGACATCTTCATTGACGTGCTTTCCATGCTCGGGCCCCTGGGATGGGTCTGCCTAGGTGCGAGCTCCCCCAGCGAGCACGTTAAACGTACTGCTCTGCTGGCTGCGGCTATTATGGCCTTCTCATGACAGCCGACAGCTCTTCATGTGAGAGAGTCTATTTTGACCTTCTCTTTTTGGAAGTTGATTGCTAGTTTAGTTGTCCTTTTCTGCCCATTTGAGATGGTAATGTGAGAAATGAGAACTGACAGTGCATTTTAAGTGCAAGCCCTGACAGAAATTGGGTATCTACACATCTTTGTGGAACAGTTCCAGCTCGGAGCAGGAAGAGGAGCACTGCCGTAATACTGACCTGGCTCTCGGGTTCTGCTTTTCAGAGGAAAATATACTGCACCAGAAAGTTAAGTCAGCAAAGCTTCTTATGACCCAAATTCTAAAGGGAAAACCTGAGGCAAATGATTGCTGGGAAAAGAGGTTCATCAAAGGCAGAGAAATACAATATTCTCTGTCTCTTTCTCTGTAAGAAAATCTATGTAAAATATAATAGAGGAAACATTTTGCTGATTCTGATCCCTGGGCAGCAGAGCGTTAGCTGCCAGACTCCAGCTCGCAAGGTCCTGTTGTGCTGGAAGGATATTCCCCTGAGTAAAGCAGTAAATGATCCCTTTTCAGAGGAGAGAGCAGGCTGGCCACATCCTGCTGGATCCTGGACTCCAAGTGCTGAACTGTGTTGAAAGGTATTAAAAATACATGAAATACTCTCCTTCATACTATTTTTCTCCAATTAAATAACTACAATGGCCGTTGCAGAGATGCTATGTGATAATGAATGTACTGAGAAGTGGGAGAGGGTACATATGTGTATTTTCTTTTTTTCTTTTGGAATTTAAAATTAACACCAATTGCAAAATGGATTGACTAGGAAAACATATGAGCAATAACCTCGTAACTTATGAGCACAAGGTGTAATTTGGTTTTAGGAAACATCTCTTGCTGAAAGGCCTTTGCTGAAGGTTGCTAAAACTTCTTTCCACTGATCCAGATGCTATTTCATTTATTTTCTTCCCTGATGTCTGCTGGCTGCCATTCCAATAATCAATCATTGTTTTCCTTTCTTTGTCACTAAGGCAATATCAGGCATGATATTGTCCTGCTGGTTGGTTGCATCCTGTTTAAGTAGTTTAAGTACCATGTGTTGTACTTGTCCTAATTGTTTTGTGCTCGTCAGTAAACTCGCCTGATGACATTTTTCCCATCTGGTCCAAGCTGTGACTTCAGATTTCTCTTCACATCCCTTTTGCTCTGCTAGAGGACAGAAACAGGTGAATTATGGACTATGAGCTATAGCCATATTCACTTTTGGGTAGATTTGAAGACATTAAAATTCTTTTCATGAAAAACCCCACACTTTTGAAATGAAAATCAGGTGTTTTCCTTTAGGAGAGCAGATAGCATTTTGGCACCTCCTAAGATATTTTCCTTTTTTTGATGAAGTGATGCTGTTCACAGAAATTGAACTTTTCTTATGGAAAACTGTTTCTCTTAAAAATGCCACCCTGTTGTATTTGTGCAGTACTTATGACTGACCGCTGTGTTTTGTGAGGGCATCCCCTTGCAATTCTTTCTCACCTTTGGTTATGCCTGTGTTATAGAAACACAGGAGGGTGAAGGACGGAAGCATTTAGCAGGTTTTTCCCCTATAACTTTGCAAGATTTATTGATTTCATACAAAACTAGGCTTTGATCATTATCTTTCTAAAGCAATTGAATTTGCTTTATTCCAGCTTGGGAATATGGTTTAAATTTACTTGTCTTTCTCATATCATACAGTGCATGTCTTCTGGTGCATGCTTTCAAGTTTTAAAGTTTGATTTATTGTAATTTATTACCTAGAAGGTATTCTTAAATTACTGCTTCAATAATATAATCTACTAAAAACTCTGAGGTTTTATCACATCACACCTGTATTTGACGGCAAATTGATCTGACAGTATTATTACATGTTTTTGACAGGCTTATTTGAAATCCTTAAATCCCAGTTCCCTCTTTGTTTCATTACCATAACATCGCTGGCATAGCCTTGTGATCAATTATCCACTTAGGAAGACCCAAATGTCTGCCAGTTAGGTTTCCGGAGAGGTGTTCACTTCAGCATCTGTTAATATGTTCATTTTATCACAGCTTAAAAAAAGTTGCCCTGTCCTTGCTGGAGAGTTGCTCGCTGATGCTCTGATGTGCTTTTGCTAGGACTCGCCTTCTGGGCAGGTCTGGTGGCAGTGGGAACCCTGCAAGGTGCCCAGAGGTCTCTCCTCCTGCCAGAATATTATGTTTCTTTATGGAAACTGCAAAAAAGGCAAGCTGCCCAGCACTGCTATGGCTTCTAGGGAAAGCAGCGCAGGTTTGCTTGTGTTTAGTTTGAACTAGATTCAGTTTGGGGGCTGGAGTTGGCTCTCCCCTTGCAAACTGGGCATTGTGGTTGGGCCGATGTCCCTGGAGGAAGGGGGTGAGCTTTGTGCCAGCTGAACATCTCTGTTCCGGGACTGAGGAGTGCCGCTGGCTATCTGCTAGGGTGCTCTGGTCATGTTATCTGCCTGGCCAGGTCAGGGCTTGGTCTCTCCCTGCTTACTGCTGTCTGCTAAGGTGCGGAGCTGCTGCCTGGCTGCCTTCTACACAGCACTCACTGGTGTAAGTAGCCGAACCCTGGGCTGTGGCACCAGTCCTGTAACCACTTGTTGATTCAACTGGCCCTTTCAAACCCCTTTCCTTTGACCAGGAGGACTAATGAAAAAACTACTTGTGCTCCAGAGTCCCTTACCACTGCTCCCAGGGCTCTGTAATCCTTCTTGATACTCCTCACACGGCTCCTGACTGCACCACTGGTGCCCACATGAAACAACAGCAGTGGACTGTCCAAGGCTTGGCAGTCTTTTGGTGATATGAGCCCCTGGTAAGCAGCACCCCTCTCTAGAGAGTGTGTCAGTTTGGCAAATGGGTGCCTCTGTACCTCTCAGAAGAGTCACCCACTGCTGTCACCTGCCACCTTTTCTTAGTTCTGCCGGTTGTTATACAGGGAGCAGGTCGGGCTGCTTCACTCAACTCCAGCATCTCTCCTGGTCTGATGGGTCTTTCCTTTTCAGTCTGCAGAGCGATGAAGCAGTTCTGCAAGGGCACCTCAGGCTTCGGGCGAAGTCTCTTCCTCCTGCTGGTCCTTGCCACTGCACCCGTCTATTCTTCTGTATTATTGTCCCCCCTCCCTTCTGTGTGTGCTGGTGGGGGAGTTGTTGGCTGTTTGGCTGTGGGTCCACTGCAGACCATGCTTGGAACCAGCTATCTAACTCCTTCTCAGCCTCCCTGATGTCATACAACCTTCCTGACACCTGCTGCAGGAGGCCCTCCACCTGGGCACACCTAGAGAGTTTGATAATCACTGTGTGTCTGTGATATTAGCATTCATGTTGCTTATGGCATTTGGATCAACAACAGGGGAAAAAATACACTTTCTCAGAATAAAAGTTAAAGCTAAAGTTTTACTCAAAAACAACCAAGTTGGTACCCACTTGTTATGTTGCGGCATCCTTTGAGTTGGGATTTTTGAGCTCTGTGTTAGCGTTTTAGCTCCTGAAGCAGTCTGCCATGTTATATTTTTGAGTTATACTACAGAGATAAGTAGGGCAAATGGCCAAGTGGATTAATAAATGGAGGAGCAAAGCCTCAAAAGAAGGAGCGCAACCAGTGTATTATGTAAAGAGGAGAAAGCATACTTAAACGAATATGGGTGCTTCTCTACTGACGCAATTTTAGCATCAAGATCTAGCTCTTGGCTGTGAAATCTGATACAGATCAACTGGATCCAGAGTAACTTTGCTGCTTTAAATAAAATGAGGATTTGACCCAAGAAACATGGCCACAGTTTTTCACCAGCCCTGCTAATGTGGAAGGTGAAACAGGTTTTATTTTAGCTTGAAACCAAAACCCAGCTTTGCATCCTGACGATGCTCCTATCAAATTTCATTCTCCAGCAAAGTCTGACTTAAAGGTTAGTGTGAAGACAGTTGTGAGCACCATATGCCCGACAACTTGGCATAATGACATGTGACTTCAGCTTGCGTTTCTCTTTAGAAGATGACTAATGAGTCTTAGTCTCATAGAAGACGTTAAAATACAATTATGCGATGTTAGATCAGCTCTCACAACTGCTAAATTAGAGTGGTAGGCATAATATAGTTCTGGGAGATGTGTGGTTTTTTTTTTCTTTCTGCAGTGGATTCCAGTCAAACTCCTCCTGACGCAAATGTATGTGATAATTCACCATGTGGACAGAAATGTATGCACTCCTGTATCTTACAAGGCAGATTTTGTCTTATGTTTTTACAGGTTTTTCTAGCTCTGGTAAAGTCTCTAATAAAATTCCAATCCTGTAGTTGACTCATTAAGCTTTCCCTCAATCCATCACTGTAAAACTGATTATCAAGATGTTGTATTTTGGTGTTATCAATCTTGAGTGACTTTTTTTGGAGATTGATGCACATTCGTTCTTATGACCGGCTCAGATGATATCTGCTATTTATCTTGATCTCCTTTTATTTAGTGTTTTAACTTAGAAGGTTCTACTGCCTTTTTTGATTGAATTTTAATGATGAGGTCTTGACTACAAGACAGACCTTCCACAGCTTTCAGACACATTTTACAAAATAGTGTCCTCAGGCTTTCCTTGCTGACGCGTTTCCAGATTGTCTTTTTCACGTGGTCTCAGAGGGTATTTGCTGCACTGTGTGCGTGCTTCTGCCCAGGTAGACGTGCTGCAGAGGTACAGCTAGCTTTAAAGAAGACTTGGGGATAGGAACTTACTTTCTGGTATAAAACAATTATTTGCTGGTTTCCCAGCAGGTGCTAACGGATCCGTAAGGAGCAAATTCAGGTATAAAGGAAAGTAAAAGAAGCACTACATTGTTCTGTCAACAATATAATTGCAAATAGACCAACGTGTCAGTGAAATGCCAGGTCAGTTGTGGCCAGGAGAGTCATACTCTGGTTAAGCACAGACAAAACCAAGCAAAGAAAACCAAGTAGGAGGAGAAATAAGGGAGAAAAAAAGACTCAGAAGAATGGTGGCAGCGTCAGAGTCCAGTGATGGGATAGTTTAGGGCACAACTGAAGCCAGACAAGTTGGGGGATGTTTTTGAGGATGGTCTCTGAAAACCCTTTTGAAGGGCAGGACAGCAAAGCTTTGAACTATTGTGGCAAATTCATGGCACTGAGGGTTGCAAGTGGCTGCCTGTTAGTGTTTCCTTCACCACGTAGATCTCACGTATAGCACATCCCTTTCAAGTCCATTCATTTTTAGGACCTACGCTTCTCTTATTTGAGAGGACTGTAACGCAGAGACTTTTTCATTGGAATAATTAAAATTTTACTTTCTTTTTTCCTCTTCTGCAGCATCCTGTGGTACCTTGCAATAAAACTGCCAGCAGGTGCCTAGGACATTAACAGCATCTCACACATAGCCTTTGTCAAGGATGCTGCTGTGAAGCCCAGTCTTGGGGTAGAGCTGCTGGTTTCTTTAAGGAGAACCATATTGATACAATCCTGGACTTCATGCTGGTTGTCTGGCACAAGACACAGCTATTCCTGGTAGCATGGGGGCAGATAACAGTTTGCCCTCCGTGTGGGGGAGTTGTGTCTAGTGTATAGCAATCTCGGGAGGTGATACCTTGGTCTGCATCATTTAGCGTCTTGCTGGGGGTTCCTGTTCATCCCCAGGGGGTCGGACCACTGTATCGAGGCCTTGAGAAGTTCTCACTGAGAGTTCATGCTGCGGGACACCATGAGGGTTGCATCTTCACAAATGAACCCCTCTGTATTTATTCAGGCTTGTGTCAGAGCTCTTATAATGAAGAGAAAATGAGGTGTGTTTAGGGTCAGTATTTGAGAAGCACTTAAAGTATGCATCCATACCCCCACACCAAATGGACACACGTACACACGCAGTCGTTTGTGACGTGCTTTCATGGTGCTGTATTCTGGGCTCAGAGCCTCTGCCTGTTCCCAGCTGTACTTCAGTATCCAACAGAGACTGTAAATCAGCTGATGCATTTTAATGTAGAATAATAGATTTCTAGTGAAGAGCTTTCTTCTCTGTGCCTCCTCTGTGAAGTTATTTGCATCTTTCCACCGTGTCTGCATGTGCACCAGTAGTTCTGGAGATTAACCTTAATCTCTGATTGAAAGCAAAGCAAAGTGACATTAGCTTCTAAAATGGATTCTGTGAGAGATACATTTAATGATTTTTTTTTTCCCTCCTTTCAGTCAGAGGTAAACTGCTACTAGCAATGTTGTTGTTGGACCTGGATTTCTTTTTTTTTTTTTCTCCTTCCTTCTTAAAGCTTTGTTATTCAAAGATATGCGGTTTTAGAGAGCTTTCATAGATGGTGCGTAGTTCCTGAGTGCATCCTTCCTGATAAGGAATCAGTTGTTTCTTTGAAAGTATTTTCTCAATAAACAGGTTCGATTGATTCTCTGTGGCTGCTGCCTGAGCTGAACATCTATTTCTTCTTGGGGGTGAGGAAGCAGAAAACATGTAATAGAGAAGCTGGGTGCTTTGTGACATCTGTTTGTCCAGAGATAGTAAGTTGCTTGGAAAGCCTCATATCCTGCTAGGTCACACAAGTGTGTAGCTGTTCTGGGTGATTCATAAAGTTCTTGAATGCGTCTTTAGCTCTCAAAACAAGAATCATAATATTTCTCCTACTTTTTTTTTTCTTTCAATTAGTGTGTGGGTGGATGTACAGCATCTGTGCCCTCTGCTATTCTCTGTCTTTGGGGATGACTCCATCAGGCCTCTAGGACGAACTCCAATTGTGCTGTAATATTTAATTCCAGAACATCAAAACCGGTCTCTGTATCACACAAACTGTCTCTCCTTGGCATCCCTCTGGGGCCTGCCCTGTTCTTAGTGATGGTCATCCCTGCAGGGCAGCTGGGGCACTAGAGTTTGGGTCCTGGTCTGCAGCATTATGAAAGCAGGAGGTAGAGCTGATGGGTGAGAGGGATTGCTTGCCGAGCACAGACGCACTCCAAAGCAGAGCCTCAACGAGCAGGCAGTCCCTCTGCAAGCTATCACAAAATGCAAATTCCAGGGGAAGTTATTTTTTATAACTCTGCTGAAGAACTAAAGCTCAAGGCAATGTTTAATCTGTCAAATACTTATCAGAAAAGTGCTTCATGTGTACGTTATACTCTGGCAGTGCCCAGCTGCTGGGAAAAGGCATTGACTCGAGCAGAGGCAGATCTGTACGTGCTGGCTGTGGAAATGGGCAGGAGGGAAGTGCTTAAGGAAAAACCAGGATGCAAGAGCAGCCCTGGAAAGGGAGCAGGCAAAGGGCACCAGAAGCGGCTGTGCTGAACGGAGGTGCAGCTGAACACCGCGGGAAGCCTGGGCTCAGCGTTCCCCTGGCGTTGCAGCATGTGGCAGCACCAGTGGGGTGGGGACACGATGATGTCCCCAGGGGACTGTCCCCTTCTGTCCGCTGCATGTTACCAGAGCACTAAAGTGGAGTATTTGCAGGTTTTAGGGTACATGAAAGGCCCTACCAAAGTGTCTTGGCAGCGGGATTGTCACTGCCTAGTCGGGAGCTCTTTCTCCTTGGAGGCTATTGGCAGTGCCTGGTCCCAAGAGGCAGCTCAGCCATAAAGCTACTGGAGCAATTTGCAGAAAACTGTGTTTTTAGTTGCCTTATGATACTGGCCCTTTGGTATGGGTGAATGCTTTCGGTGGCTCGAGTCGGTGGAGGCCATGCTGTGCTTTGCCCGTAGTTGTGCCCAGCGTTGGTCTCTCTGGGATGGTCCTGTTCTGGTGTCAGCTGTAGCTCAAACTGCAGTGCACACTCCTACGGTGGCGTTAGTTATTCCCTTACACTCACTTTGCTCTCCAAATCTCGCTTTTCCAGCTGTTTTTCAGAAGACAGCTAAGTGTTTCTCCACAGCTTGCAACAATATTCAGAACGTGAGGAAATTCCACCTTTAAATTTTGCAACCAGTCTAGCATCTGTATTTTATAAGTTCCTCTCTTTATTGTTGCCTACTTCCAAATGCCTTAAAGTCATTGGAAGCAGCCTTTAGTGCCTCTTTCTACAGCCCGTCCTTATAAAGATCTCCCATTAAGTTTTGTGTCAGTTCAGTGGGAGGAAGGAACATGGCCTTTCCTTAGCCATGTGCTATAAAAATTTGCCTTTTTATGTGCCTGCTGCAGTTCACCTCCTTGGCCAGCCTGTGCTTTCTTTTGGCTTTCTAGTTATTTAAACAAGCGTGGCTTGTGGGCCTCGTGCTGCCCCATGTCTGTTAATGTCACGCTGAATTACATTGGCTACTTGTACGCTGTCGATGACAGCCTCTGACAGCTATCCTGGAGGCACCATTTGTCAGACATTATGGTGATGTATCTGAGGAAAGGGCCTTGCGCTTGACAGGACGGTTACCTCCGTCTCTTCCCCCTGCACGAACGCTCTGGAGCTGCTGGCACTGCCGCAGTCTGCTGCAGACAGCTCTGCTCCTGCCTGCTTTGAGGGATCTCTTCACTGCTGGAGTAAACACTTCTTAATAGTGTTCCTTGTAAGGATATTCAGCTTTTTAGGGCAAACCCACGTATTTAAAGTTCTCTGAATGATGAGTAGACTACTTTGGTTATAATACACCACAGTTTCCTTACTTCCATCCTCCCCCCTGCCCTTTAGTATCACTCTATCTAAAGAAATTCAGGGAGAAAATTGCATCGACAGATCGATATTGCTTACAAGCTGACAGCGTTAGAAAGCTCCTTCCCCCCCCTGCTCACCCCAATACCTTTCACGAGCCCCCGCACCCATGCTGCAGCATTACCTCTGCTCAGGAGGAGGTGATCCAGCCTCCCCGTGCGCAGTCTCAGCGTCTTCCTGCTCAGTCTCTGGGTGCAGTGAGTAGGAGGATTTGCCAGACGCTGTTATGTTCAAACTACCTTCAAGTGCTCCAACTTTCCCTAGACTTGAAGTTTCGAGAGCAGTCTTGAAACTTCCCATGCGAGTCTGTTTGATCTTGGAGGAGAGAGATGAATGCTGTTCATACAGGTTCACTTCCCCTAACGAATGGTTCATTGATCCATGCTGGAAACAGTCAGCCTTGTTGACTACAGGGAGCAGAGTACAGACTGGGAACTGTTTCCTTTTCTCCGTAAGCCGAATGGCATTGATTGCCTTAGAACCAATACATTTTCATTAGGCTCATTTTATTTTCCAGATTTTCATTGTTCACAGTGTTTATGAAAGGAAGAAATTAATGGCCCTTGCTAAATAGTGCAGAGAGGAACTGGGAAAGCTTCCCAGGGCTTTGATCTGATCCGTACTTTCCTGCATTATATCCTTGGGCTTTTGCAGGGGTTGTTCTGGTAGCAAAGGCTGGGGACTGGCGTCACTCGCAGAGCCTGGCTGCTGGGTTCCTGCGCTCCGTTGCTGAGTCACCCCACGCGTGCTGGAGGTGGGGAAGGTCTGCAGGGGACAAAAATACACAAATTGTCCCCTCTCCTTGCAGACGCTAACGATAAGCATCCTGGAGGGCACGGTGATGTGTGCACTGTTAATGTGAGCGGTCTCAGAGGGGCTCAGGAGGCAGTGCTGCCCTTTCCTGCTCTGATGCTGTGCTCTGCAAAGCAAGGAGCTGAGAGGTTTGAGTTCAAGGGGTGCTGCTGCTCCCGGCTGGAGGGGAGAGGCTGCCCACGGGGCTCAGTTCTGTCCTGAGGGTCAGGAGACTTTAAAGATGCAGAGAGAGATAAGGGGCTGCTCAGGGTCCGTGCGTGGGGTGTTTAGTATCAAAGCCTGCTGATGCGCCAGGGTACTCGTGTTTGTGTATGTCCAGGTCCTGTCCAAGATCCCGACTCTGGTCAGGGTCTCGTGAGGATTAAAGGCTGGGGAAAGCAAAACAAACCCCAAACAAGGCAACTCCTGTGTCGATGGGCTGGGAACAGGAGGCCTGCCCAGCCGCTGAGCGCTGTGCTCAGGTGTGCCTGCTGCAGACTCCCTGGTCCCACACCATGGCAATCCCTGCCTGCCTCAGTTTCTTCCCTATTGCACTTCAGTTGCCATTTGTCAGCAGCAAGCTTTCCTCAGCAGCCCCTTGCCATCCCACCTCTTGCACCCGCGAGCCCCAGAGGGAAGCCAGCGCCTCGTACAGCACCCAACGTGCATCAGGGTGCAACGTCAGTGGCCGCTGCTTGGATCTAACCCTTCTGCCCTCCAGCTTTGCAGCCAAGTGGAGGCTTAAAAACAGAAAACAAAACAAAGCTGTCAGAAAATCTGGTATTTTTGTTGTTTCCCTGAAGGCAGAGTGGCACAGCAGACAGCTGGGCAGCGGCGGTTGCTTTGGAGTGCTGGAGAGAGGCTGTTTCTCTTGGAGGGGTCTGGATTTTATCACGTACTTCTTATTCTGCAGGTTTGCTAGTCTAGATATATTTACTACACGGTTTCTTGGCTAATTATTTCTAGCGTGGCACTGATTGAGCTGTTAATAAAGTGTGAAGGTGCCTCGCAGGCACTTTTTGAGTCTTAAAGAAATGATCTACATCTAAATTGCAAATAGTAAAATTTCCTTACCCACCAATATTAAGGTGATAGCATCTCCATTATTGTAAAATTAATCAAACTTCTCTGGGTGACAGAAACGTTAATTTAAATTTTTCGTCACAATTAGAGAGAGAGTTATTGCAGCCTCTGACTTGTAATTAATTTCTCTTTCTTTTCATCACTGTGTTACAGCCCTTTGTAATAGTGATAAATGGAGTATCCACCTGACCTTTTTTTCCTTATATAATATAAATTACTTCTAGATTTTAAAAAAAATTACTTCTAGTTAATCGGTGCTTTTCCCCAAACAGGGGGATAGGAGAGAATAGCTTGGGGTAGTTGTTGTTTTAAATAAGCATTGCTGCACTTAAGGTGATGGGCAGCAGGGGACCAGAGTTGAGAGTAGCAGGGACCAGATGCAATGCTAGGCACCGTCCCTGTGTTATGCGTTGTCCCAGTGGAACCACATGCGCAGGAAACGCAACCAGGAGAGATTTGCTGCTGCTGAGGAAGGCTTTAAAATAAGATTGGCAGAGGATGGTGGTGCATCAAACCACTGGCAGGAGCGAGAACTGGGAGAGGTTGAGGGATAATTGTCACAAGAAGAAAATTAATGGGTCCATCAGTCAAATGTTTTAGATATGTCAGCACAAGGAATGAAAAGGAGGAACTTCAGGTCTTGTGTATAATCAGTGTTATAATTTAAATGCCACAGCAGAGGCTTGGTAGAAAATGGCCATGGCTAGAATCCTGATAGAAGAGCATACAGCTTGTTCAGGGAGGACTTGGCCATAGGGGAGGGCCGATGCTCAGATTGAAGTCGTGGTATGTCTGCTGCAAGGCTCCTGGTGCTGGCTGTTGGGAACAGGCAGTCTGTTGGAGATGGTTGGCTATGGACCACCAAAGAGATGCGGTGAATGAGGCTGCTGCTGAGTATCTGGCAGATCAGATCACTGGTAGTGCAGGGTAGGATTTGGAAAGAGAAACAGCAGGACATGATACCCAGCAGCTTTGCAGCTGGCTGGGCAGGAACAGATCTGAAGAAACAGGGACACGATGGTGGAGTGGGAAAAGGTGAAAAGCAATGCAGGTGGCGGTTGTGAAAGGAAAGCTCATGATTCAAACCAAAGGCAATGTGCTTTAGGATTGACATATAAGGTCTATGGGACAGCAAGAGAGACCAGCAGTGCTGAGCCCCTGAGCTTGCCAGAGCCCTGGGGAGAAAACATCTCCCCTTTGCTCTCTGGAAATGAATGCACCAGCAGACCCTAGAGATTTCCAAATTTCTGCAGCTATTAGGATACTGGGACAAACTGGTTGTTCCCAGCTCTTGGAGCATTTTGAGAAGAGGCTGGAGCAATTTTCAGGGCCAATTAGCAGTTATCTTCAAGAGCATGAGGAGGTCTGGGGAGGCTCCAGGGGAAGAGAAGAGATGTGGGTAGCACCTGCCTCTGAAAGAGAGGGAAAAGAAGAGCCAGGCAAGTCTAGACTGGTCTGTTGGAATTCACTGCTGGGTCAAATGATCCAGTGATCTGTCCATATGTACTTGGAGCATCACAGGTGATGAAGAACAGCCAGCACAACTGTCAGGGACACATCATGTCAGCTCCACCTAGTTCCTCTCTATGACAGCATGACAGGGTGGAAGGAGGGGTGTCAGCTTGACTGTGGTGAGGCTTTTCATGCCACCTCTCATGTCAATCTCCAAAGCAATCGAAGGAAATTGAGTCTTTAAGAGAGGCTGTGAATGACTGGCAAATTGTGTGCAGGGAGAAGTTATCAGTGGTTTGCTGTCAAACTGGGGAGGACTTTAGATGAGGTGCCTCATGGTGCCTATCAGGGGTCTGGGACTGCTCGGTATTGCACGTGTGACTTGGGCGGTGGAGTTGAGTCTCCATGCAGGGCCCGGAGGTGACACCAACCTGAGAAAGGTGGCATCACCTTGGAGATCAGCATTAGAATTCAGTGTCATTGTGGAAAAACTGAGAAATGATCAGAAAGCAGTTCAGTTAAAAAAGAAAAAAAAATATATGTATATGCACACACTACATCTAGCTTTGAGTTTTCAGTAGCAGAGGCTTATCAGGGATCAGAAACCAAATGGGTGAGCAACTGTGTGTTCTTGCAGAAAAAACAAACCAGCCATCGCTTGTGGACTGATAACCTGAGGTGTCGTGTGGGCGAGGGGCTGTTGCCTTTCGTTCACCCACAGCAGCAGGGCAGGGGCTTGAGCAGAGCGTGTGGTTTGGGGGGTGCTGGGGGGAAGATGAGGAGCTGGAGGGATCGAAGGAGAGCTGCAGTGAGCCTTGCGGGGCTGGTGGGCACGTGCTGCGTGGAAAGGCTGGGGGAGATGGGCTTGTTTAATTTGAAGTAATGGGGAACTGAGTGTGGGATGAGGTGGTAGCTTCTTAACTCTGCACATGATTGCAGCAAGAAAGTAAGTGAACTATTCCCAAAACCCGGTGTGGCTTGGAAAAGAGGGACTGACCATTCAAATGGATTTGTTTGAGGCTTACCCAGGGATGTGATATACTGTTTTAGTAAAATCACTTGGGCGTCATATGTCAGAAGTGGCTGTGCGTCCAGCAGAGTTGATATCATTAGCCCCTAATTACAGACTATCTTATCTAAATTACTTTATGACATTCAGTGATCTGTGTTACAGGGGAGAATAGAATAAATTAAGAGAATACTGCCTCAGGCTGTACAATCTCATAAATCACTAAATATCAAATTTTGTGTATATCTTTGATAAGTATCTACTTCTTTGGATGCTTGTTTGAAACAGGTTTTCTTTATGGCTAAGTTTCCCACCTGTAAAATTTGTGTGTCTGTGTTGCAGTCTTTGGGTTTAACCCAGAAGAGTCTCCTGTCGGAGGCATTTGGCCACCAACCAATTTGCCAGGCAAACTACATTTTTCACTCAAATGTAGTTAATGACCCAAACGAAATGAAATGCTTGTTAGGGGTTGATTTAAACAATGCGGTCTAATGACAATGTTCTCTCCTTTCTGCCCACTCTCACTAACAATTCCACTTTATTTCAACTAGGCAAAAAGGAAACGAGGTTTTTAAGCGAGGCTCAGAAATGTGTCTATTGGCTGCAGGGAAGGGGGGCACGTTTAGCTGGAGATTTTTACTTTGAAATTTCCTGACAAAAATTAATTAGAAGAATCATGTAATTACAATAAATGATCTCATTGGTCCCCAATGGCTTGTTTCTAAACACAGAAGGATTATTTAGGCATTCATGACAGCAACAAAAAGTACCAAATAAATGTAATGGGTTCTTTTTATATACAATAAAAATGACATACAGTAGCTGCATGTTTTACTAATTTGGTAACAGGATCTTAAAGAGGTGGGTATGGTTGTGCAGTGGTTTTAATCTTTGCTGTGGATGCAGAGGCTGGACTTGTACTTGCAAGGGCTAAGATGCTGACTGGTGTCCCTGCCGGTGTCCCACAAGCTACTGGGGAAGAGAGATGTCCCAGCACCCAGAAATGTGGCTGTCTCCGCTTGCTGTGTCACCTGCATTGCATTTTCCTCCCATGAAGTGGGAGATGTAAATGGTCCTGAAAGGCAGCGTAAGGCTGACAAACAGCCCGAGGGGGCTGTATGGAGCAGCCAGTGCCAGCAGAGGATAAAAGCCCCTTGCCTGCAGTGAGACCAGCCCGAGCCCATACAGGGAAGGTGCGGGTGCTTCTTCCACTGCCTGGTGTTCTGCACTGACACAACGGCTCTCTCCCTCCGGTATCCTTAAAGTGGCTTTTTGAGCATGCTTTTGGGATGCCTTTGGTGCTGCCATGGTGCAGGTTTCTGCCTCCCTCAATTCCAGGTAATGCAAAGATCCCTATTGAATCCTCCCAAGGGAGGAATTGCAATTTGGGGCTTGCTGTAGATGCTGCTGTGTATCCTTCCCTTTCCCACCAGTAGTGCAGCCAGGGCAGCGTTTTGGGTCCCGTAAGGTAGTGGTGGCTGTACAGCTCCCCTCTGCCCTCCCTGGCCAGGCACCGCTGGACTTGCCTCGGCTGCGCAGAGTGCTTCCAGGCTGCACAGGACTGCAAAATCACAGGGGTGTGAAGGCAGAGGTGCTTCACTGCAGGATGAAGCTGAGCTCAGGGGCTGTTGTGGGACACGGTGGCTTGGTTTTCATCATGCCTGTGATGAACCTCTGTTGCTGTGTGAAAATGGGTAAACCCTTTCTGGGGTGCTTCTGCCCCAAAGCTCAGTGGGGTAGGAGTGGTGCACATGTGGAGTCAGGGAAGGACTGGGATTAATCCACCTCCACTGCTTCTCTCTGCTAGTTATGGGGCTTGTATCTGCAGAAACCTGAGAACTGTGATGTGATTTAACCTCACAAATGCCTTGAGCTCAGGTCTTTTCACTTATTTTCATTTCACTGGTTTTGTGAGACATAAGTGAAGTTTGGAGAGGAAAATCTCATTAATCTATCACACAAATTGGACTAAACCAGTTATAAATGTATACATAAGGTGAACATGTGCCATCTTAATACACTTCCCACCCCTTCCCCCCTTCTAAGTTATGTTGCTTACAGGGCAGAGGCCTTGCTGCTCTATAGCATGGATAAGTCTGTCCTGTGATACTGAGCATATATAGCATCATCAGATAAGTATGTAACATCATTTTGGCTTGGACTCATCAAGTAGATGGTTGAGCTAGGTGGGAAGACTCACGATCTGGAGATGCCTTTTCCTTTTTTGTTTTCTATAGAAAAAGAGCTGATACGGCAAAGCAGGCTGACTGCCTGACTGGGATGTTGGTTAGGTGAGGTGAATCCCACTCTCTAACTGTGTTTGGATCTTAAAGGTTGTACATAAGAGCCATTGGTGGAGACGTGTGAACACTGTAAATCTTTTTACTGCATGTACCAACCATAAAGAGAAGTGATCTTCAAATGACATCATCAACACAAAGGGCACTAGGAGAAGTTCCAGCTTATGACGCAATAAATCATCAAGTAGTCTAGTAATGGACATTGAGCCTAGACAGCTTTGCAAAGTGAGTTCTCATATAAAATGCTATTCTGCATTGAAATGTGGGCTCCAAACCTGCTTAGCTAGTACTACTTAAGCTGCTTTAGCGAGATCATTTTGGATTTCCACAGTCGACCAATCTTCCCAAATTGCTCAGTGTCTAATGTAATCCCAGATGTATTTACCATACTTCATTGTATTTATAGAGGTGACTAGGCCATGAAGACATGGCTTATTTCCAGGGACAAGAAGTCCAGGTTCTTCAGTGCATTTTCTTCTTCTAAAAGCAATGCTATGGCGCGCTTGGAGTTTGCGGTGAACACATTTGTCTTTGCTCAGTGACGATGGTTGATCATTAGCAAAATGTATTTCGGTATTTATGGTTACAGGCGTATTGACCTTAATGCTACATACAGCAATGATCGGATCACAGCCAGCCACCATTAGGAGAAGGTGCAAGAGTTACTATGCACAGCTCTTTCTGAGCAAAGAAAATGCCTCCAAGGCACGGCAGCTGCAAAGGGCAGTATGTAAGAGGAATAAGTCCTTGGTTCAAGTATGATAAACTGGCCGCAACAGACTTGTTCCTTTTCCTCTCCACTGGTTCTTGTCCTCACTTAGCACACAGGCACTGTTAAACCACATGCTCATCTGGTGCTTTTATGTATAGCTGCCCTGCAGTAAAGGGAATTACACTGATCGGTATCAGTGTGAGGATGTGGCCCATAGACATGTCTACTGGTGATGGTACCAGAACTTGTGCTTGAGGGATGCTCTGCTCCATTACACTGCTTTGTAGTGTCCAGCTGTAGTTTGATCAGTTTACTACCAGTGTATGTACATTTGCATTGCACATTGCTTTATTCTCAGAAGTGTCTCAAGTTAGGTTTCATTTGCAAGACAAATGTATGAGATCCTGAAGCACAATGTGTATTTTGCCATAGGTTCAGCATGATTCCTGGCATCAAAGGGGTCTGATTGAAGCCAGGCAAAAGGCATGTTTTTCTGTTGAGCAACATGACATTCTTGTGACATAATGAATTACACACAGCTGGTTTTTCTCTGGCTTAGGAATTTTGTTTCATTATTACTGTATCTGTGCAATTTCTTAATATTCTTGAATCTGGGCTCTGCTTACAGGCATATCAGATTATTCATATGCTAGAGTGAAATATGATGTGGAGAGGAGCACAGAATGTGCTTTATTTGTGGGTAACTGGGTATGTAATGGTGTATAAAGAGTCAGGAGCTGGTACTTAGCTGCAATGTCTCTTCTGCTTTCTCATTCAGCCCCAAGCCTAGGCGTACAAGAGACTTATTGTTTGTAAGCCTCTTCTCCTAGTACTGCTTCTCTTCTCCATCTCACCTTCCTAAAATTTTTTCTTAGCTAACAGCCTTTTAGACAGTTGACAGTGGTAATTAAATAAAATAGACTTGAAAGGGATGGCTGACGTGCCTGGTGTGCAGCTCCACAGTGTTAACAAGGCTGGGCCTTTGGGCTCGGAGCTATGATCTCCTAGGGTGTTTGTGGGACGTACTGTGCTCCCATCAATTTCAGAAGAAATCAAGAAGGGCATTTAGTATAGGAAAGGATTGGGGGGAGTGCTTCTCCTGGCCTGCACTGGGATGAAATGGAGGCTCTTGGAAGGGAGATGTCAGAGGAGAGGAGCACCAGTTCTTACTCCCCAAGCCAGCCCAGGGGCACAGGAGTTAAGGGTCTGATTTGGAATATGAGGGACAGGTTTAAGATCTTGCTCTATGACTCAAACTTCAGTTGTTTTTTTTTTACACGTGAGGCTGGGTTACTCATAACTAGAATATTAGGCTTATGGAAAAAAAGGCTGAGCTGAAAGTCTCTGATGTTATGAAATACTTTGTTAGAAAGTGTAAGTTTGTCTAGAAGACAGTTTTGTTAGTGTATTATTACTGATCACTTCTGACTCCCCATCTTAATGAAGAGTATGAGGAGCAATGACTCTGCTGTTTGGGTGCTTCTATTGGTCAATCACATTCCCTAACTGTGTGCCCAATTGCATTAAATGCCAATGCCCTTGAATTTTCTAAGTGATATTTTATTGATGCAACTGCATCTTGCTTTACCTTAAGATTTTACTACATCTTCACCAACAGTGATGAGAAACTTTCTTTTGCATTTTATTAGTGCTTCTGTCCACCTCCAATGAAATATATCTTAATATAATCAAATACTGCGTGGTTTACTACTGAATCCGCTATACCTGTGGGTTTCCATTTAGGTAATAGGGTATGCCCAGCTTGGCTGCTTATAGGTGGAGTACTTGACTGCTCTTGCTGTTATGGGCTCAGAGTCTGGGTTATTCTCTGGAGAGCAGCGTTCTGATTTAATAGCTGGTCCACAGTTCCATGAATTACATCCAGAGAATTGTTCAAGATGGATGATAACATAAATGGGTTACTTGGGCTAATTCAAGACACTTTCTTGAGCATACTAGGTCAATTTTCTAATGGATCAAAGCTGGTGTGTTTCGGAAAACTGCTGGCGCACACGTACGTACACTCCCACACTGCATTACGTAGATCAAGGCAATTCCAAATTCTGTTCTATTTTGGTCCATTCACGTTTCATCTCTATTTGAGGCTTTAGAAACTGAATGAAGCACTGGAGATTGTGCTGTAGGGAGTGACCTGGGACTGGTGAGTAGGTGGTGTAAATGTTCCCTTTCCATCTCTTAGATTTTGTGAAATTTAAATTGTGGGTCAGGGAATGCTGGTGAAGGAGAGAGTCCCTAGGTTGAATTTGCGACCTTTGCTGCCCTCCAGCCTGGTGATAATGCCAAGCAATGGAAAGGCACACAGTCAGATGTCTGGATATTTACCTTAAACCTTTCTACTCTGGGATCCTTTTCCTCCACTTGGTGAATCAGAGTTGGGAAAAAGCCACAGCATGAATCCATAGTTTGCTATCAAATTAAGCTAAAGCAAAACCTCTCCTTGTTGCATAGTTTGGGAAATTTTTCATCCCGCTCCTAAATCTGTACAAGTGCAGCTTGCTTGCATAAGCTCAAACGTGCAGCTGAGGCCTGTGGACACCCTGACATCTAGAGATGGAGCACAGTCAAAACCTATGGAGAGACATGGGTTTCACAGACGTGTTCATCCATTTAAGTGCGCAAGATTCTGGTGGGTGTTTTGTGCCTAAACCTTTGTAGGCGAACAGAAAGGGAGGCATCACCTGGAAGGCATTACCTAGAGCTTGCCCTTTCCAGGTTAAGGCAGTGGTTCTGAAGTCAATTCATCTGGAAGTCCTCAGCATCTCCTCTTCAGTAACTGAACGTGTTATGCTTAACGGTCTGCCGATACTCACTAGAACAGCAGACCTAGCACATTGATTTGTTTGCATCTAGTTTTATACAAATGTGCAAGGGGTGTACAGTTTCCATGAAAGGTACCAAGAGAGATTTTATCAGAATGCAGGCTGTTGATGTAATGAAACTTCCCATGGCAAACACATAGCAATTGCCCTTCCTGGACAGTCGGTAGACATAACTGGATTTTGTTGCCTGAGAATGAAGTTGCTTTCCTATTTTGTATCCTGTAATAGGAAAGTTGGAAGGGATAGAATCTGCTTGGAACTTTATTTTCAATTGGTAACAGCTTAAGAGGACTGAAGGAGACGTAAGAAGCTTTCTGGCACCTCAGTTAAACATAAATCCTTAATTTTTATTTTCATTCTGACTTTTGGTACTGAATTTTCTCTATTTTTGCTGGTTTTGTGAATATGAATAACTTTCTGAATTAATGTGAGTGGTTTTTTTGTTTCCAGTACTGGGATTTTTTTTGTCACACGACACAGGGGCTTATTAATGAGTGTGATATAAAGCTAAAGTTGCTTAAGTTTGTGGCTAAAACCTGCAGTTTTATGTGTCAAGTGGTTTGTGAGGATGAGTGTGGGTCTTAGCCAAGTATACTGCTCCTCTGTCCAGGTTTGGGTCCTCATGCAGCCGGGAACCACTCTGATGCTGGGTCTGTGCTCTGGTTTTTGCTAGGACCTTCACTCGCCACCTCACATCGAAGAGAGGGTAAGCCATAAAAGGGTAATTGGTCTCTGGTTATTTTGGTGTAAAGGGAACATACCTGTCAAAGTCTATTCCTCCTTGAGAAGCCAAGTATCAAAGGAAGCTGATAAAGTTGCTGGTGAGTGCTTCCTAGTCTTTTGGTGTAATCATTGGAATGGAGGCGATACAAAGGAGGTGACATATCAGGGGCACTCATGTTTCAAGTGAAGTTTGGGGATGGAGGCGTGTCCTGGGTTGATTTTTGTGCAACTTTAGGACTGTTGAGTGAAGCTGGCTTATGCATTTGATATAGTATGCTACTTTTTTTTTATTATTATTTTGCATAACTAGTTTAGTTGACAGCGTACTGGTTTTGCTCCTTTGATCTCTGCTCAGTTTGACTGTATTTTCAATAACTACTTAGTATAAAAATAAAATGTGCAGGCCGCATCAAATAAACTAATTAAGGATTAGAATGAAAAAGTGTCAAAATCCGAGACCTCACTGAGGCAGATTAGTCACTGCATATGAGACACGATCTAATAACTAATGGGTTGCTGTAGTAACGGAGGAATCAATACCCCTCGGCTGGTCAGGGAGCTGACAGTAATTTCTGCTGGGTCATAGATTCTGGAAAATGAAGTGCCACCTACTACAACACAAGTAATCTCTGTGGACTTTTTTTACAGCAGAGCATCCTACAAAGTTTATATCAAAGAAAATATTAATCTCCCAAGTCTGCTTGTTTATCTCCACAGGGATTATCTGATATTGTTACAGCCACAGACAATTAAATTTAGACTCCTATGTGAGCTCTCAATGGGTTAGCTTTGGAAATAAGCCTTTGGTATTGCTTACTAAGTGATGGGTTTGTAGGACATGTCAGTACCAGGGTGTTGGAGTATAGGAAAGGAAAGCTGGAAAAGTCCAGTCTGCTACCCCAAATCAGCTCTTCTTACTCAAGGAAGACTCCTGCTGAAGTCAAAAGAATTTCAGCTTGGGTGGAGGGTAGGAGATACGCTTGGGTATGTAAAGGAAAAAGGTGGTTTGCAACTGAGCTGTAAAGCCGGGCTTGCTGTAGGCTGTGTGTGTTTGTGCCTCAGTATCCAAAATTTCCATGGGGATGATCATCCTTCCTTGTCTTCTCTGTATCGATTGCAAGCCCTCTGGGATGGGGACAGTCTTAGGTGTCTGAGCAGCACCTAGAACAGTGTCAGCTCTGTACCTTGATGGCAAAAAGGGACTTAACTCTGCTGGGACAGGCAGCACACTCTTCATCCATGACTGGAAGCTAAACCTACCCAGTCCAGAAACTTGAGAAGGAAACCAGCAAGTGAAGGGGACTCCGGCAGGTGTTTCCCACCTGTAGGCAGGGAGAGAGGCCTGCGAAGCCCAAGGAGTTAATGTTAGTCAAAGAGCTACAGGGGGATAATAAGGACTTTTTCTGAACATTTAGGGGAATGGTAGTGCTGGAGAGAAAGTAGGCCACTCGCTAATGAGGGGAGTGGTGGTGTTAATTACGTCTTGAAATTGCCTGAGATACTGAGCTCCTGAAATTCATCTTCAGCAGAAAACCATCAGGAAAATAAGTTTGGGCAATTAGGAGATGGGGGGAGAAACAGTGTAAAAATAGCCTGGATAATTAAGAGCAGATAAGGGAACATCTAAGTACTGTCAAGAAGTGCAAAGAGAGCCTCTAGCCTTTGCTGAGCTCCAACACACTGATCTCACGGGCGCAGGGCAGGGAGCGCTTGCTGGCGCAGACGATGTGATGGGCAGGTCCCCAGCCCCGCTGCTGGGTGTGCTGGTGGCTCGGCTGTGCGAGGGCTGCTGGGCAGCAAGGGCACGTCTCATTCCTCGTACTATGCTCGTGGCAGTGCTGCTGACACCGCTGTGCTGCAAATCCCTGCAAAGTCCGCAGAGAGTTGGTTAGGGCAGGTCTCAGCTGCGGGTGCAAGAGGGGGATTGACACAGAGCCACTGGCAATTATAAGCACAGACCTGTGTGAGTGGCAACCTGCTACAGGGTTGGCAGGGAGCAAATGTAGCTCTGAATCTCTTAGATGGGCTGTGTTGTGGAAAGGCATGGCTGTTTTCGGCTCTCTGCAGCCTCCTGCTGTGATATCGGTTGTGAGAGTGTGTGTGTCCTGCTTGGCACAGGGAGGGACCGGGGAGCTGCTTCCCCTTCAGCTGCTCCCCCGTTTTATGGGACCAGTGTATGGCGGGGAAAAGCCCAGCGCTAACTAACTCTGATAGTCGGTGACAGCTCTGCAGCTGCTGCTGGCGTTCGTGCCAGTTGGTACATAATGTTGGTGAATAATAATACCTGACCTAGTAGAACAAGAGCTCTTTTATCAAACACATTTAAAGAAAAATGACAGTCTGTGTAGCATGTAATGGAATGGATGATAAATCACAAAATGGAGAAAAACAATTGTGTTACTCCTGCTGGTATGAGTTCCTGTTCAGAAGGTCCATATATTATGTTTTTTGATGACATAAATTTAATGAAATTCTCTGGAAATGCTGACCAGAAGTCAATATACAACTCAGTCCCAAGAAGTTTCCTAATATCTTTGTTTGTTTTAGGTAATAGATCTGTTGATGTGTATCTCTCCTATTAAGTACTGTGATAGGATGCTATAATGAAATTACAATATGGAATGGTAGCTCAACTAAAGCGGCATTATCAGAAATGTCACCCCCTAACAAATTAGCAGTTGCAATGTTTGCCCTCTGGTTACAAAACCTCATTCCTTTTGTCTTTTCCTATAACTTATAATAACAAAGCCTGTGATGTAAATGTCTGCAGGGTATGTTTCCAGTAGCTAAGTGTGAAACATGTTTCAGTGGGGATATGGGGGGAAAAAACAGACATTTTTAAAAAAATTCAAGACAAAGGATTTTTGGCCTTGGGCATTCCAACTGCTGCTACTGTCGATATAGGGGAGATGGGACTGGTTTTCTATTTACTTATTTTTTCTTTTTAAAGAAAAAGATACTCAACTATCTGGTTATGTAATCCACAATATTTAAAACAGACAAACAAAACAAATTCCCTACAGAAAAAGTAGTAATTAATTTCTCTGGAGATTGATTTATGATGGAGAGGTTGCAGATTTCAAATGAGCGAGGTGCAGTTTGTATTTACAACTTCGGAGCCTGGGGAGCAAGTGAGGAAAGAGAATGAGAAATTTTTTTTAAGGTGAAACTAGAAATTCACGGGGCTCACTCCAAAGCTGGTGCAAAGATCTCTGAGTCCTATGGCTTTTCTTCAACAGATCATAGGAAGAATTGCAAATTTTAAAAGAAATTTAGAAAAAACCCAACCCTCAAAGCCATGACTAACCCCAGTCCTGCATGTCTTGGAGCAGGTCGAGGGGGACCCCCTGTCTCAGGCTCAGCCTGGGGAGGCAGATTTCTGAGAAGTTGCCCCCAAACGTCTACCAGCGAGAGCAGGACATGCAGCGTCTTGCTGCAAAGCCTGCCTGGCTCTCAGCTCTCCTGCCCTTCTTGGGCTGCTCTGTGCAGATGGGAGAAGATCTTGATGGGAACTTCTCCTCCCTGTCCCTTGCCAGTGGTCCCCAAAGCGGTCAGTAAAGGGTCACAAGCTGGCCATGGGAGTGGGTGCGCAGGGCTTTGAGCAGCTCAGGGTTGCCTCCTGGGAGGCTACAGTGCAAGCAAGATGTGTTAGGGGATGAAAACTGGATATCCAGGAGCAGATGGGAAAAAGAGGTGATGGATTGAGTCCCTGGATGAGGGGATTGAGTGCACCCTCAGTAAGTTTGCAGACGACACCAAGTGTGCCCAGGTGGCCAAGAGGGCCAATGGCATCCTGGCTTGTATCAGGAATAGTGTGGCCAGCAGGACCAGGGAGGTGATGGTGCCCCTGTACTCGGCACTGGTGAGGCCGCACCTCGAATCCTGTGTCCAGTTTTGGGCCCCTCACTTCAAGAAGGACATCGAGGTGCTGGAGCGTGTCCAGAGAAGGGCAAAGAGGTTGGTGAAGGGTCTGGAGAATGTCTTACGAGGAGCGGCTGAGGGAGCTGGGGTTGTTTAGTTTGGAGAAGAGGAGGCTGAGGGGAGACCTTATTGCTCTCTACAATTGCCTGAAAGGAGGTTGTAGAGAGGTGGGGATTGGTCTATTCTCCCAAGTAACAAGTGATAGGACGAGAGGAAATGGCCTCAAGCTGCGCCAGGGAAAGTTTAGGTTGGATATTAGGAAAAACTTCTTCACTGAAAGAGTGGTCAGGCATTGGAATAGGCTGCCCAGGGAAGTGGTTGAGTCCCCATCCCTGGAGGTATTTAAAAGCCAGGTAGATGTGGTGCTTGAGGACATGGTTTAGTGGCGGACTTGGCAGTGGTAGGTTAACGGTTGGACTTGATGATCTTAAGGGTCTTTTCCAACCTTAACAATTCTATGATTTGGTCAGCGTGATGAGCCATGATCAACACATGCATGGGTTAGCGTGTATGGTTGTGCAAGCCAACTGTGTGACAAGGGTCTGGAGCTGGTCTATTGTGCCAGCAGGTTTTTCTTTTACCAAGCCAGCATGTTCATGGTTAATAATCTTTGCCACCACCCTTCCTGGGAATCAAAGAATGGGCTACCTTGTGCTCCTCAGGAACAGTACCTGTCTTCATTACAACAAAGCAGTCAGAGCCAGTCTTCAGTTAGATATAACTAAGTGTTGGTTTTTATTTTTAAGATGCAACAGAGAAAACTTAAAGTGTAGAAGCTTAATCCATAACAGTGACACTTCACTTATCCAAGCAACTGGGAAGTGCTTAAATCCTGAAGCCTGTGGCTTAATTATTTACCTGTGGCTTAATTGGGTGTAATTTTACTGAAGAGTCTGTTTATTTTCCTATGGAGAGGCTCTAAGATGCCTCTAAATGAAAATGTTACTGGTCCCTACCTGTGCCCCCTGACATTAGTAGCACAGAGCTCATTTAAACCTGCAGAAACCTGGAAAAAACATGTTTTCTCTGGTGCAATCAGCCTGTGGTTTCCTACTGCTCTGCAGCTGGGAATGTGTGTCGAGGGATGAGAACGACCCTCCCATGTTTCTGCACGTGTGGCACTGCTCGCATCTGGCCCAGGAGCGCAGAGCAGAGCAGGGCGACACAGGAGCTATTGCTAATGCTGTGCTGGGGGCAGAGAGTCTCCCCAGAGGGCAGAGAAAATATTGTAACTCCCTAGAACTGTCTCTGGGGTGATCCCACAGTGGCACCCTTCAGCTGCACCCAAAGGGCTTAGGAGCAAAAGTCGAGCTGGGCTTAGGGAGGCTTGTGCTCTTCTGTTGTTTGTTGGGACCTCACTTGGTTTTCATCCTGCAAATTCGATGTTGGTAACTGTTGCTCTCCCGGAGCTGGGAAGGTTCATTTATGCAGGATCAGATATTCAAAGTTACGCTCATATCAGTGCTCCTGTGGGTATTTGCTGTTTATATTCCAGGCACAAATCCCTGGTGGATAGAGACAGACCAGGGCCGTACCCTGGCCAGTCATCCTTATTTAGATGACCCTTTTGACTTTAATGTGTTATTCTTGCATGCCTAAGAATAGTTTTCCTGCGTGAGAGGTCAGAGGATCGAATAATGGGGCTTTCCATTTGCATGCCCCGGTTAGAGGCTAAACCGATGCTTGTATCCAAATACGTGGAAAAGCTCTTCCTACTGTTCTGCCAGTGTAAAGTGCTATGAAAAGATTATCTTGAATATCCATTTAATTCAAACCAAATGTGCTTGGATGCATTCTGGCTAGGCTTTCAATTCGGAAAGCTCCGATTTTTCTTCTCTCCGTTCCTCCCCCTCCCCAGCACAGAGGCTTGAACCAGGAACCTCCTTTTGAATCTCTGTAGGCAATTTCCTTATAGTACTTGGATCTCCAAGCTTCATTGGACTTGTACAACAACAGAAGCTCTATATCACTGTTTTTTCACCCCAAAATGCTTAGTTTCTGTTAACAACCTTACAAAAAGGGCAGTGTATTACTACTCGGTGATCCCAATGATAAATGAAGCACATTATATGTGAAGTAAAGGCTCTATTTATCCTTGCTCTTTTTTCTAAAGTCCCAGCAGGTTTAATGTGAGTCGCTTTTGATGACCTTCATAACAAATCAAGAATAAACCTCAGTGCGTTCTCACAGAGGTGGACAGAATTGCAGACATCTTTTATTTCAGTAACAATAATAGCAACGAGCTGTATTAGTAGTATTTGATAATGCAAAAAAATTAATGTTCACTGAAAGCCAGGTGCCAGCACTATTTGATTGTTTACCAACATAGTCATAAAGAAACAGAGTTATTAAAGGATCTGAAATCACTCAGTAATTCAGCTGCTGACGTTGATGGATGGAACTTGGCTGTTCCTCTTTGCTAAAGCTGCTGACTGGATAAATGTTTTATTCATGAAGCCCAGGGCAGGAAGGGATGCCAAAGGTTTAAGAATATTTTAAGAAACTCTTTGAGATGTCAAGCAAGTTATCAGGTGTTGTTAAGCAAAGGAGCTGAAGTACTACATTTAAACATAACCGAGCTCTCAACATATACAACACCACCACATCAAAAGCCAGGATGCGATTCTTGTCTCAAGCAGTATATGGAATGATGAGTTGGGAATACAAGTCCTTTTATTTCCTGCACCTTTGTACCTTCAGTCATCTCGCAGCCTTGTCTCTTTGAGCATTGTTATACCAAAGGGAATTTTCACACTTCACATCATGAATTTAGGCTTGGAAACAAATATTTAGATACTGAACGCTACAAGGTCACATACTCAGCTCAAAGACAACATAAATGATATGATGACAACGTTCATGAAAATTGGAGCCAGGAATGAACAATCTGGATCAGAGCAAGTGGATTCTGCCTGACCTCTCAGTGGGAGAACTTGTTCAAAATGGTAAGAGGCTGTTATCAAAGAGGCTATTATCAAAATATAGGATAATGAGGGATTTCCCTCTATCCTCTTCGCCCTGCACCCTCCTTGTCCGAGGGTAATGCCTGCCGACAGCAAGCCTATAGCTCCTCACCTATTTGGTGGGGCAGTGCTGCTTTGCAGCAGTGAAGGATGTGCTTGTAATCTAAGCAATTCTTTCAAATGCCTTGTTCCTGTTCTATGACAATTCAGATCCAGATCCTTTGTTGATATTTTTTTTTAATAGAAAGGTGTGTTTTGTATAAAGAATTTTAATGAAGAGATCCTTAGCCCCACAAGCTCCTGCATGGACAAGTGTTTGAATATTTCATAATCTACATTAATATTTTCTTTTAAGTTTCTGCAGTCTCGTAAGAGCAGAACAGATGAGCTCTTGATGGAACTGAACTGTCAATCCAAGCATAGCGACATTAGAAAATAGCTCCGTTTCCAAGTCTAGCTGTGTGAAATGTCCCTTCTTGCCAAGGGAACAGCAAAGTATAGTTTAAATGTGCCTTATTATGATATCTCAAGAGTATAAAAATTGGGAAAGGTATTAAAATGAGTAATTAAAATTGAAGACTGATAGATAATGGCGAATAAAAAGCAAGTAAGTAGTGCACTCCCACTGCCCTTTTGATTTGCAGAGATTCAGTGCTGAAGACCAAAAGCATATTTCTCATGGGCCCCAGTTAAAATTCAAATCCAATAGAGTGACAGTGAAAACTACTGTCAAAAAAGCTGTCAAGTTGTATCAAAATAAGTCACTATATTACCTCTCTTTAACTGTCAAAGGCATTGATTATTTTCAATAGAGGAGCCCTCTGACAGCTGCTGAAACTGAAGAATCCCATGCTGAAACGATTTGGTTGACACATGTCACTATTTCCTAAACAGATAAGTCAAATACGTTATTTTTGACTCTTTCTGTAGGAGAAAGTGTGTTTATGTAGTATTTTATGAAAGATAAATAATGCAGAAAGAAAGGAACATCCATTAGCACTTCACTTTCTCAGCTATTTGTATCAGTGGCTTTTTTTGGTAGCATCTTTTAAAAATGTTCTTCTTTGCATAAAATCATGTGTTCCTTTTGGTGGCTATGATACATTGCAGGGATTTGCTAAGATACCCTGAAGTAATTTAGATAATCAGTGAACCATATTGGTGCTATTCTTGATCGCAGCTGACAGTTTACCGTTGACTACACTAAACTTCTGTTTTCTACCAGCCACACGTCCGTAGCAGTGATACAGACATTAATGTTCTGCAAAATGCCCCTTTATATTGCAGATGGACAAACTGAGAAGGGCAAAATAAGGACTGTATCTTGGACTTGCTGCCAGTTTTTGGAATGAAGCTGGGGCCAAGCCTCTGCCCAGACTTTGTGTAACTGCCAGTTTTCACGTGGTGGATACAGGCGCCCCTGGTTTTATAGGTGTTGGCTTTGCAATCCTGCGAGGCATCTTGAGCTGGAAGACAGCTAGACTTTCCCTTCTGCTCAACTCTGTCGCGTGTGGAAGTAGGTGCCTCTTTCCAGCTGAAACCATACGAAATGGAGAATGTTTCCAATATGCTCCATTGGGAGGAGGCTGCTAAGTGGCAGAGCTGTTGTGAATTACTAATGCTATTAAGAAGGTGAGAACTGGCTCAAGCAGCAGCAGAGATGGGCTAATACCCTTGTACACAGTCTTTATTATTCATTAGCACATATTGTGCTTCCTACTAAATATAATTCAGGCTACACTTGTATCACATTAAGATAACACTAAATCTTTCTGTAATTTGAAGGAAATACTGCTCCCAGCTGTTGTTGCAGAAGTGAACTAAACAAAATCCGAAGAGGTGCTAAAGGAACAACCATAAAACTCCAACTGCATTTGGCACAGATCTCCTTTGGTGGTGTTTATCACAGAAGTGGTTGCAAGCAGACCTCTGCGCTTGTGAACATGCTGGCTCTGTGCTCATGGCATCTCGCACCTTGGGAGTCACTGCCGAAATGAAATGAGCTCCCAAATCCCTCGGGTACTCGAGCACTTTGCTTTTGGGGGAGTTGGGTGCCTCAGTGACTCATGAACTGGGCTGTCGTGGTCCTGGTGCATGAGGGTGTCATGAGGGACCCAACAGTCCTTCCTTGTGCCCCAAGATGAGGCACCGCTGTGCAGGGCGCTGCGCTAAGTGTCGGGGTGCTGCCGCTCTGGGAAGCGTTTGTTGACTATGACTGAAAATGAGGTGCACAGGGACTGAGAGCCAGTTCTTCTAAGACATCTGGGTGCCTAATTCTGTCTCACCATAACAGAAGTAGGGCCCTAAACTCCTGTGATGACCTGGCCTATGCAGCACGGCTCTGTTTACACCAAATCAACCTGAATGAAGTCCAGCATTTAAATATCATCTCTGTTACAAGCTTCCCCTGAGGCTGTAAGCTCTTTGGAGAGGTGTCATTTTGGTTTGTGTTTGTACAGCGTTTAGCAGATAGGGTCCTTGCCCATGTGGCTGCTCAGGAACTACCAAGATGAGTAAATATTAATAATAATACTAAAAATAAATGTATAAATAGGGATAACTGACAGGCTCAGAGTTCTGACAGCTCTGGAAGGCTTTGATCTTGCACTGGTAGAGATCAGGTTGTGCATCCTCCCCAGATGACAGGCTTGGATGGAGAAAAGAAAAAAGAGCTATAAACATAGCCAGTAAAGTATGCCTCCGTCGTCCTCCTCAGGCTCCCTCCCCCATTAGCTCTGATGATTTACTAAGAGAGCATGTCTAAGTACCAGCAAAAAAGCAACTCAGGAATTAACCCCAGCAAACTTACAATCTCACACCTGACCCCAGAAGTGTGTAGCGTTGGTCATCCAAGTGGTAATGGCTCAGCATAAAGCAGAGGAGAAATGTGCCATTAAAAGAGAAGCATGGCGTGAGCTGCTGAGTGGTGACAGCCGTTAAAAGATACAAACCAAACCATGGTTCTGACAGCGTATTATATTCAGAAGATAAAGAGAGGCAGAGAGAGGAAAAGGCAAAACAAATGGGGTTGCTCTGTACATATGGCCAAAAGGGAATTGCAGCATAAACGCCGCCAGCCAGAAATTACGGTGTGTGGATGGACTGCCTGTCCAAAAGCCTCATGGCGAGAGGGAAGATGCTGTGGGAGATTTGGGGGAGTGTCTGTCCGGCAGCGGGCCGGCAGGTGCTGCCAGTCGTCGGTGGTAATGAACGGAAGACAAGGAAGGAGCGTGATTTAGGGGGAAGTGGCAGACTGTGATTTTTGTGTAACTGCAGATTTGGTTTCTGAGCAAATCAGATTTATGCTTCTCTCTGACAATTTTGCTAATAAGCTGATGACTCAGAGCCCACAGCAGATGGGATTCTTTAGCTGAGGTAGAAACTATTGTTTTTGTCCTAAAAGGAAAGGAGCCTTTTTCTTTTTTTTTTTTTTTTCTAGAAAGCTGATCTCTGGAAAATGTGCTGATTTTTCCTTCCCAGCAGAAACACAGCTTTTTCAAATAACACCCAGCTATGCTTCTGGACTCTTCTCTAGTACGCCGAAGTTCTCATTAGAAATAAGTAACTTGTGACAACTTAGTATGTCATATGCTGGGGAAAATAGATATTTTTTTTAAAATCAGCTCCTGTAATTAATAACATCCCAGAAGCCATTGCCAACAACCACAGCACTAAGTGGTGATTTGAGGAGAGCTCTTCAGCTATCTGAAGGGCAAATGCCTCCTGTCCATAGCTGCAGAAGGCTGCTGCCAAGAACTTGGGAATATTCCCTAGTAGCAACATATCTATCTAAATCCTTGGAAAAGGTCTTCTATCTAGATGTGAAACTGCTGAAGATTCCCTTCATCTCTTTTTCCTCCTGTGGATGTTCAGAAACTTGATTCTCACTAAAGTAATTCAACACTTTTTTTGAGGGAAAAGCATCCACTCTATAGGAAGTCTCTGAAGAATGGCAGTGAGCATGCATATAGCATTATAAAAAGATATTCTGCATTCAGAAACCACATGTGGTCTGAATTTCACTGAGAGGGGTATTTCTCTTCACAGGCTGTAGAAGTGTGTGATACATAGGGTGATGAAGCCTTTCCTGACATTGTTTTGTTTAAAATCCCTTTGAAGTCTGTCATATTCACCTTTCTTGAAAATTGTGTTACAGCAGGTGGAGGAGGTGGGTGTGTTTGGCTTGGTGCTGTGCGTGTGAACGTACCCTGGGAAGCGACAGAGGCCGCTTCCCTCTTTGTAGGCTTGCGGTGCAGGTGCAGAAAGATGAGGTTTGAGATTTGAAAATGCTTTAAAAACAAAGTAGGCTTTTATTTATGTTATAATACATTCTTTAAAAATCATATCTCCATGGAGAGCTTCAGTAATTATATATATGGTCCTTTGTATGGTAGGTATTTCTTGAGCCTGTACCCAGTATTTTATGATAATCTGAAAAAGACGGTAAGTAACAAATTGGTGACATTTGATGCTCCAAAATTTAATCAAATCTAAGCATGATTAAAAGTTTCCATCGAATTTACCAAAGCTATATTAATCAAAATAGTGATAGAAAAATAAAAATAATAATTAATATTCATCAAAATAGTGATAGAAAAATGCAATGTGAGTAAAAGGAAGTTACTATTCATTGGATGGAACAGTTGATCTTCTAATGGGATAAGCTTCAAAACAGAAAAAGATCTTGAAGAGCTCAATGGAAAACATCTGCTCAGGTCTGAGCGGTGATCAGGAAAGCATAAATATGAAACGGCATGACATTAATTTGCTGAATAGAGGACAACACTGAAAATATGACAGTGTTGTTCCAGAGATGGTGATGTGGCCTCACCTTGAGAGGCATGTTTGGTTTGGTTACCCTAATTAAAAAATGATAGAGCAGGAAATAGAAGAGGTTCAGTGAAGGGCAACAAACCTAATCAGAGGCATGGAAAATACTTTAGAGGGAAGATTTGCATGCAAGCAGAGACTGCAAAGGTTAGGTCTGTTTATTTTAGGGAGAACAGTACATGGGATGTGCCACTGAGAGACAGGCTATGATGGATATAAATAAAACAACAATGCCATGACTTTTTCCTCTCTTGGATAAGAAAAAGAGACATCAAATTAAATTTGAAGTCAATGCATTGAACAGCTTTAATAGGAAGCGCTTTTAACCTAAGTTTTAATTAGCTTATGGGACTCATTGCCACAAGGTAGGCTATTGAGACCGACAGATTGGTGTCGTTTGTATGATTAGCAGTATCATCTATGGTTAGGTGGGCTGGTGTTTCATCCTTTGTACTTCTGGCCATACGCTAAATGCAGCTTCTCCCGCAGGCATACTGGTGCGTCGTCCTCCACTATGGGGTTTTACAGTGCCTTTCCAAGCAGCTGGCACAGGTTGGTCTCTAGGCCATTGCTTGACTCCAGCACTTTCAATCGTGTGCTAGTGACAAGGGCTGGGCTATAATTCCTGGATTAAAAAAAAAAAAAAGTGTAGAAGCTTGGATTGTTGTGGTTTTTTTTTTTTTTTTCCCCCCTCCCCACCTTTATTGACTTCCCAGTGAGTTGACTGTGAATACATTAGCTCGGGGGACAGATTTTTGCTTCCCATGGAAGGTGTCTATTTGCCCATTCTGGACTGGTTTGTTTTACTTTCTTTGTCCTTTTAATAGCTTGCATCCTTTACAGTCTTTAATTATTGCACATTTTGGACTTTTTCACTCCAAACCAGCTGCCATCAATAAACTAGTCTAGTAATTATTTCGCTGGCTTCAGAAAATTGCTATTGTGAAGTCAACAGCACTAGGAACAGGTGGACTGCAGAATGCCTGTTTGATTTGGTAAACAGCATTTAAAAAATTGGCACTTTGACTTAGTCCCTGTAACAGACTAGTTCTACAGCTTTTGTTAATAAGATGCTGCATGTTTTCCAATGTCACAGCATACATTATTTGTCATTGTAAGACATTCATTGCTTTTTTTCCTTTTGAAAATGTGGAAAGTTTAAAAACATGTATCCATGGGATGGAAATCCTTCCAAAATGTACAGTGGTGTTTGGCTGGGGAGAGCCCTTTGGGAAAAGGGGAGGGTACAGATGGACAGGCAAAGTCAGAGCAGGCTGAGCCTGGGGTACAGCGCCGGCACAGATGCTCTGCTCTGTGCAGTTCCTACTCCGTGCCCAAAAATTGTGCTCTGAGGCGCTTTATGCTTGTAGGACAGTTTAGCCTAATGTAGAGCTGGTAACTTGGCACGCAGGAAACCTGCGGTCTGTTCTTGGCTCTGCTCAGACCTCCTGGGTGAGCTTAGGGAAGTGACTGCAGCAACCTCAGCCCTCTGCAAAATGGGGATTGTGAACCTCCAGTCCCACGTACAGGCTGTGTGAGCTACTGGGGAACAGCGTTACTAAATGGGGGGTGAGATGGTTATGACCCCTCTTGAGGATGGGGCTGGGCATGGGGCCAGGTTGGGGTGCAGTCACCACACCCCATTGCTGTGAGCTGCTGGCTTTCCTGCCCCACGTGGTGTCATAACACAGCTTCAATACCAAATAATACATCTGGGTTTCTCTGTTCATCTGTTCTTCTTGTAGTCTTGGGTTTTATTCCATGTTCCCCTCAACAGTCACTGACACTTGGAAGTACAGTTTTCTACTGCGGCTCTCAGTAACTAGGTCCTGCAGGAAGGGCTTTGTAAGGCAGGCAGCTGTAACTGAGGGGCTCAGATGAGGCCATGGCTAATGAGAGACGCAGTCCTGCCCCTTCCGTCTCCCCAAGGATAAATGGTACTAAAAAAAGATCTAGAGGACTTCAGTTCCCTTGCTGCCCTCTCTGTGTTGGCTGGCAGAGCAAGGCTGAAACTGAGGGAGAGCAAACTTCATCCCTTTGGGAGGGGAGGCAGCAGCTGCTCCTCCTGAGAGCACCGTGCAAAATTCATTCTTCATTGCAGGTCATAAAGGAGCAAGTAAATAGATTCTTCTCTTATTCCCCTCCCTCTGAGAAGTGGCTGCAAAGTGGTGACAGGGGATTTGTTCCTTCTGCCACCACTCAGCATCAAGGCACATACATGGGGACCCTGTGCCATGAAGGATAAGGAAGGTAGAGACACAAACTGTGGGGTTTTTGGGGGGTTCCCCTCATCCTGTAAACAAGAAATTTGCTTCTTTCATATTAGTAGCTCTTCCCAGCACAATAATCTGGTGATTCCTCATCTTAGGGGCAACTGGGTGACAAAAACAGGCCGATATCAGCTTTGTATGAAGTCTAGTGGATTTTAAACTGGAGAGAGCGATGTCCCTGCACACATCGACATCTGAGAAGCCTGTTCTCCTGCTTCCCATGCTAGCAGTGCAGCTGTTAAAGCTCTGGAACATTTTTGGACAAAGAGTACTATGTTCCTGTGAGACTTTAAAAATGAATTAATAGAACATTGATTTAACTTACTGGCTTTTTGTAATGCCTTTGTTTCCAGGCAGTAAAAATCTGCTTGCCAGTTGTCCAGCCAGAAGCCAGTGTCTATAAAAACCTGCCCCAGGCAGTTTGTGGAGGGCCTTAGTTAATTAAGATATGCATTATCATCCCTGCTTTGGGCTGCTTGTGAGAGAATGTAAAAAGCACAACTAGACAACTGTCTCTTCCTCCTGTTTTGAGACTCATTCTTGATCCCACTGTGATTGCCAGCAGCAGACAAGGAACAGAGCCAGAAGAGTGAAAATTAATAGTGGTGGCATCTGAAATCTCCATCCGTGAGCTTAAAAACATGCCTGCTTTAGACTGGGACGTTATTTGCAGGGGGGAACAGCTCATTCTCCCAGTCTGAGTGCTGGAAAATTTAAAAATAGAGTGTAAAGATCCCTGCTGCCATTCTGTACAAGGCTTCAGACAGCACATGGACTTCTTTGTGATCAAACGGAATGTGTTCTGTTGTCTATGTAACTGTGTCTATTCAGGTATATGCATTTTACAAAGTGACAATGTTCTTAATAGTCAAGGGTAAAATGTGGTATCCTGAAGAGTTTCTCAAATAGTAAGGGCTTTTGGTCGTTGACACACAACCTTAGTGAATAAGAAAGCAACAGCACTTTGTTCTCAGAGTCTCCGTCTCCCCCTTTGCTACCTTCCTCCTCACCCAGGTTCTTTGCTTCCCTCCCTCTTTTTGGCTCCTTTGCTGTTGATTTGCACTAGGGCATGGAGAGTCCTTGTTCTTCCTGCAGGGACCTTCCCTCCCTGCACACCTTGCATGCCGCCTGCTCAAAAGGACAGAGTGCCTGGGAAAGCCCAAAGGAGCAAGTTTACATTCTTCATAAATGTTATGTGTTGGCCTGAAGTTCTTGCAAGGAATGTTCTATGAATGGATAGCTGGAGAAAGAAGCAGTTGTTTGCAGTAGGGCAGGGTGGATAATGGTGCTGCAAATTCCCCTCAGGGTGGGTAATGGTGGTCCAAATCCTCCTCAGTGCCAAATCAACTGGGTACCACCTGGCCTGGGAACACAGCATGCTCCAGGCTTCAGCATTTCAAGGGTACCCTTTTCCTTGAAGATAGATGGATTGGGAAAGGTCTCTGCTGGGATGTGGGCATATGGCTGCAGTAAGGTGCCCACTACTCCTCTCCTAGACCATCAAAAGCTTGTCTGGTGGTATGTTCTTCAGGCTGCTATGGTTGAGTTGGGTTTGACCTAAAAGGAGGTGGGGGAGGGCTCTGAAGGCAGTGAGAAACTTCTATTTCCCCAAGGAGGAAGGTAAGCTCCTAAGCCCTAGATAAAATGCTCATCACTTAGACAAATGTGCAGAGATCCTCAAATCCTCCCTAGAAATAGGGGATTGCAATATTAAACATAATTATGAAATGTCTATAGAGCTGCAGCTACAGATGGAGCTTTACGACTGGTTTGAAGTAATGCTGCACCAGCATCAATTATCCCCAGCAACTGCACAGAGATATTTTTGGGGTGATATTTTCATTTTCCAGCAGCATTCGGTCACTCGCAGCCACCAGCCAGGTGCCTCCTCATTTGCACCCCAAGCATGCAGTGATCTCTCAGCAGTGCATGGCCTATCATGTCCTGTTGCCTCAATAATCAACAGCTCAGATGAACATTTTACCCTGTCTTGGCACCTATGCTGTCAAAATTACTGTGAATGAGGGAGCCTGCCTCTCTGCTACTGCAGCTGTGAATATTAGCTACAGAGTAGCACTAAATCTTGTTTAAGCTACAGTCATTCCACCCAGTGATGAATGTCACTACCTGAATAATTTGGGTAATTTCCTGCAGCTCTAGTGTACTAGCAGAGAAATGAATGTTAATTTACTGCTAATTTAGTATACTAACCCTTAATTAGCAATGAGCAAGCTCTGAAATATTGGATTCTGAAAGCTCATCAAACTTTTACCAAAAAAAAAAAAAAATCACCCCTCCCAGCTGAACTCTTCACTCTATTTGAGGTTATTAGCAAAATGCTATGGGAGTGCTGTTCATTACCTCTCACTAGGATATATGTAGCTGGGAACACCCCCATTTACCACTCTCGCTGTAGAAGTCCATTAAGAAGATTCTTGCTCTTATGCAGTATATTCAGCTGTTGTACAGTACTACAGTGTGCAGGTATGCTGTAGCTTTAGTGACAGGCAGGATTAATGGCACAGATTGTCAATGACTGGTGGCTAAAAAGGTGAAAGAGAGGCTGAGTGGGTCTAATGGGCTGGGTCATTGCTACAGGAGGCAGTACATGGCTATGTAAAAAAGCTGGATGTGACATGACTACATCATTTCCTACTTTCTTCTCTGGGCTGTTTTGCCCTTTCCAGTCAGGTCTAGTGTATTCTACTTAATAGCCCTATTGATCTGGGTGGGGTTGGGTGATAATTTGCACAGTGAGGCACAGCACAGCCTGAACAGGGGTCTGTGTGACCTGAGTAGGGCATCACATGCAGCCCTACCTGTGAGTGGAGAGTGTGTGCAGTGGGCTGAGCGGTGATGGAAAGCGGTGGGGCAGGAGGAGAAGGGACACTGGGGAAGTGGAAGACTGAAGAAAGGAAGTCAAAGAAAGATGTGTGTGTCAGTCGAACTGCTGAAGCCAAGCCAAACACTAAGCTGGGCAATGGGCCAGTGCATGACTTATCCATGTCTTGTGTCTGTACTAGAGTATTTTTGCAGAGAAAAGACCAAACTGTCAGGTGAAACTTCATATTGTTGGAGACTAAGGCAAAGTCCGATAATGCTGAGAGCTCTGCTAATTGTCCAGCAGCAATTTCCCCTGCTGTCCAGGATTATTCAGGTATCATCTGGCCTGATAGCTCAGTAATGAGTAGAAGAGCTTTCAAGGGTGAAGAAAGACTTTGAACGCCTTTCCTGTCTCCATGAAAGATGGACCTGTCCCAGTGGGAAGTGAGGGTGGGAGCTGCTCACGGTGGGCGGTCATGCCATGACTGCGGGGACAAGTTACCCAGCACCCATCGTTGCAACTTGATTTCCCACATAAAAAAAATAATGAACTTTCCTGTTTTGATCTATGCAGACTTGTCCTTCCTAAGTGCATTCTAAGTGTGGGTTTCTTTGATGTTTCTGCCTGGGACCCCAGTATTTACCTAATATCTGCCAGTCCCCCTTATCCTCCTTTCCCTTCTGCCTCTTAAGCTCCTCTCCTGGTCTCCTATCAGTCACCTGGTTGAGTGACAAGGACTCAATCGCTAGTGTTAGGGATTACCAAATGTCCTCCGTAAGACAGGATTCGCTGCACAGCTTCAGTCAAATCCTGCAAAAAGTTAATGTGTTGGTCTTCTCCTGGAAATAACCAACAGCTGGACATTCAGAGAAGTGGCTGTTGCAGATAAGCTATGGTGTGCTTGGGCTTGCTTGCTGTGAGCATTGGTGGGTGCAAATTGAAACCTGTCCAGCTGTGCCAGGACTGCTGCAGCTCCAGATGGGCCAAAGATACCAAACTGCAGTGTTACACAGCCTTGCCGCACCACCAGTGCCTGGACAGCCCCTGGCAGCGTGTGGCTCCGTGGCCCTGCATCCATATTGCCACGTTCCTGGCTCTCCCCACTGCCCCAAGACCAACTTCAGCTTTGAGGTTCCTTAACAGGATTTCACAGTCAGACAAGTAGGAAAGAGCTGTGCTGAGAAAGGAGTCCTTTCTAAGGTGAGTGGAGCAGCAGGATGGCAAGCCAATATTAAATGCAGGTCATTCCTCTAGAGGCCATGTTGTTCTTCCCTTCTCTTCCTCTGTTCCCCACTCCCTCCGCACTGTGCCTTTTGTCCTTCCTCAGGTCTCCCCAAATTTCTCTGCAGTTCATGGAGTTTCTGTTGTGTTGTCCAAAATTTTCCTCCTTACATAAATGCCCATTAGTAACATGCATTCAGTGCCAGAGGACCCATTTCATACCAAACCAGGCACCAGTGCACAGAGGACTATCTCACTCTCAATCCTATGTGGAAGTGCATGTTCAGGGGCTGAGACATGCAAGGATTTTCTCAGGATCTCCCTCTTCCCCACAACAGCTCTTACCAGTTTCCTTGCACCTTCTCTAGTGCAGCTGGTAGGGTGAGAAACCAGTTACCTGGCCTGAGCTGTGAGCGTGGCAGGCAGGCTGCAGCAGGTTTTCTGTTCGATTTTTCTGAGAAGTTCTCCGGTTTTGGGAGATCAGAATTGCTTCATTAGTTGCTCTTCTGCTCCTGCCAGGAGGAGTGGGGAACTGTTGTGTTTGCACATTAGAAAAAGCTGATGAAAAATGGCTGTGTGTGCTTTCCATTCAGCTGTCTCTTTGAGACTTTTTGAGGATTTGTTGAGCCCTTCTTCTGTAGAATATAATTTTCTCAAGGAAAATTTTGCCATTGCCAAATGAGCCATTCCATGAAATAGAAAGAGAAGAAAAATGTTGCTAGGCTGTGATCTTTTCCTGCTCCTCTAGGCAGAAAGGGACTGAGATGTTAATATACAGGTGAGAGGGATGCATTCTCCACCCCCATTTTGTGGTGCTGACCATGTTGGAGAAGGGAACAACCATCTCTGTGTGCCCCTTTTAGGAAGGGGCTGATTCTTACCAGCTCTTCTTTACAAGGACTGATCTGGGAGAACTCCTTACTCCCTCTTGTCTTGTTACACGCATGTAAGAGCAGAATCTGACACCAAATTAGCACTTAAAAATCCATTATTTAAAGAAGTATGCACTTCCATATTTATGTGATGAGTGTTTTACTACTGGAGCACTTTAATAAGGTCATACATGTTATGCTATATTTATCTGCAGTGTATTATTTAGACTCAAAGGGTGAGATTCACCTAACCTGACGTAGACATGTTCATCTTAGTTTGGACGCATGCAGCTTCTAGTACAGTCAGTGGGAGAAAACTGGTACTTTAAAGGTGTCATTCATTGTCCAAAAATAGATGTGTAAGACAGATGAGATGAAATGAACCCTAAAAGCCTCTGTTTGTCCCCATTGATCGCAAAAGACGTTTTGGGTGCCAGGCCTTGATGGGTCAAGTCTGCAGTAAGGTGAGTACCATCCCACACCTAAGTCTTCTGCAGAGCTCCAGGGAAGAAAGGGCCCTGATGAATGTGGGAAGAGAAGACGTAAGTTCAAGATGTGAAAACTCTTATGTGTGTGATTTCATAGTTACTGTTTCATGTAACAGGTAATTTTAAGATCTGTTTTACTACAGCCAAACAGAGATCAGTAGTCAAGTTTACAGAGTGGGAATTGCTAACCCTGGAAACAGCAATTAAAGTAAGACTTGGAGCACAGGTTGGATGGGAGAAAGTCTAATGTGATGTTGTGGTCAGAAGGTACAGAGCAGATAATTGCGTATATTAATAGGACTCTTGGGAAGATGATGCTGCCCTAATATCTGGCACTGGGTGCATCTATGTCCCAAGTTTGAGAAGCATACTAAGAACCGGAGCAGCCTTAGAGGACCATGAGAAAGCTCAGGGCCTGTTTCATACCCATTTAATTGAGAAAGTCTGGAAGATCACAACCCTGGTAATGAAAACTCAGTCACCATCTGTAAGTGCTTGTACAGGGAGCAAGGGCTTGCCAAATTGCCCTTCATCCTAGGAGAAGGGAAGGCCAGCGGTGGGTGGAGTAAAGAAGCAAGGGTTTCAGTGAGAGCCGGCCCCTGGTACAGCACGCCATGGTAATGCCGGCTTCTGCTTCGCTGCCAAGTTTATAATCAGGATAGGGTGTTTTTCTAACAGAGCTGCTATAGTTCAAAGAGGGATTAATTCAGGGAAGTTTGTGCTGTGCAATAGGTCAATATAGCTGATCACAACAGACTCTATGAGAAAAAAAGACTGTGTTTCCATAAATCATGGCCATAGTTTTGTCCAAATGGCTTGGTAGCAGGTTCTTGTTTACTAATCTGTAAAGTCTTTAAGCAGAAATTTAAATTTTTCTTTCTGGAAGCTCTTTAAAATTGATTCCCACAGTAAACCCAGCTTCAGGAAATCCAAGACAATGCCAGTTAATTAATTAAGGCGATTAACAAGTAAACTGGTGCTTCCTTTCACTGTGGGCGAGCAGTTGGCATTTCAGCAAACTTTGCCTCATAATAATAGTAATACTTCTTGGGGCTGTCACACTGTCCTCCCCCACCTCCGCCCTTTCCCAATTATAATTCTCTTCTTTTGATCTTGAAAATGTTTTTTTTATTTTTTTTATCTAAAATATGCTGCTTGGAGATGACATTTTATGAAATGTTCGTTTTAATTATACAGGGATGGTTATCACTGCAGGGATGTTGGCACTGGCTTTCAATGCAAAAATCCTTCTTTTCTGCTGATTATATCTAGGAAAGCTCTCTGAGCCTTAGGCACCTGGAAATTGTAATGCATCATTGTTCACTGCTGCGAATGGCAGGGAACAGAAATTAAAGCAGAAGTGGGAGGGCAATGGTGATGGCACCTAAATCAGTAGTCTGTGAGGACAGTGGGGAGGCTGGCGTGCAGGTGTGCCGCTCCTGGCCCCAAGCAGGGGACTGGGGCTGTGGCTGTGCCCTGTGCGCATATCGAGGGGTCAGGGTGGCAGTAGTGCCCACTCGGGGAAGCCAGCGCTACGTGTCCTCCCTCCTTTGTTGTGATCAAGGAGGGGAGTCATGAAGGTTTTCCAGCTCAAGGAGCACGGACACCAGCCAGTGGACTGCCAGAGCCCATGGCTGTTGATGGCATGGGTCTTGTTGGCTGGCCAAGCAGTCAACCTAGGGTCTACCAAAGCCTCGGGGGATAGGACTAGGTCCCTGCATGGCTGTGGTGCATGTCCCTGCTCCCCCAGACCTGCGTGAGGATGTCAGGGCTCCATCCTCTGTTTGGTGCTGGCACCAGCCACACTGATATGCCCCAGCAGAGATTTGCCTTGCTGGCAGCAGGTTAATAGGGGCCAGGAGCCAAGGGCTGATACCGACTAATGGAGTTACTCTCTCAGGTCTAGCAATAGAGGTTCCCTGTTCAAAAGACCCACATGTGACAGAGGCATTTACTTTGGGCCAGGCTGCTCCCTCCTGCATATCTAATACTTCTTGAGGCTTTTATCTGTCTCTGTGGGACTGCCTGAACAGTAAAGTGCTCCTTGATACAGGTAGGGGTGGTGCAATCTAAGGACACGGTAATAACACTCCTCAGCTTCAGTGCTTTCATGAGGAGATATGAAAAACCTGTTACAAAAGAGGCTGGAGCTGTTTTTCATGTACCATGCCTTCAGGCAGACGTGTGGTGAGACCTGCCCTGGGGCACAGGTAGAAGGCCAGCTTCAGCTTTCACCCATCCCGCTGGATGCAGAAGGTGAACTGCGGTCGCTCCTTGGCACGACTTTACAACAGCGCTGTTGCAGCTTTGAGAGATTCCCTGTGTCTTCCAATGAACTTTCGTGGTGTCATTCCCTGGGTTTAAGTTTGGTTCAGAGTACCTACATTAGCATTTCTGCTTTTATGCCTGCCTGTACGGGCTGTCTAATGAATCCCGTGGCCATAAGGCATTCTTGTTACTTGTATTGCAATATGGTCTTGCGGTGAACTAATTTTTGAACTTCATGCTGAACAAACATGTGACTAATGACAGGTGCTTCCCTAAGGACCTTACGTTAAATAGATTCCTCCTCAGATTACTAAAACTTCTGGTTTTCCGCTTAGGTGAAGACAGAGCTGAGTAAATCGTGGATATTTTGGATTAGTAGTAAAACTGAAAAATTGGCTAGGTGGAATGAGCAGTCATAGTCTAGTGGGCAAAAAGAAATACTCTGTACTCTGAAAAAGTACTTAGTTTAGTTCTCTGTTCTTTAATTTTTAAAACTGTCCCATCTTCTAAAAACCAATTCAATATTTAATTTCAAAATGGTATTTTAAAAATTAATGGTGTTGACAGTTTGTTTCCTTTTTGGGGCTAGAGGAAAGGGAAGGGAGTGACAGAAACAACTCATTAAAAGTCATTTTGGTTCTGTCATTTCTGCCTTTCAAGAAATTTCATATTCAGAAAAATTAATAGATCTCCACTGAAATAATAACATAAAATGAGGCCTGTCTGTCTAATGCCACCCAGCTGTTTTACCACCATGGAAAAGAAATAATGAATTTCATTCATAAATGCAAAAAGCGAATGTAAGAGCTGGGTGTAAGCCACTGCTGTTGCATCAGGCAACACAGGCAGACTCAGCTATTTAACTGAGCTAAAACTGCACTAAAGAAAGTGATCATTAGAAGATTAGCTGAGAATTTTTTATTATTAATGAAAACTAGTTCCAAATGTTAAGACTCCAAAGATCTTTAAAAAACGAAGCATGTATCACTTGGAGAAGAAAGCTCAGAAGTGAAAAGATCAACTTTAAAACCTTTTTGTCTTAGCACAAAAGCACATTTTAAAGAAACAAAAAACCCCTCAATTTCTTGTGTGATAGGATGTTTTGCCTAATTTGATGTATTCAAAGAGTGGGAGGGAGGCGGGTAGTGAGGAAGTTGCATGTGGACCTGAAAGAAATGGATGTGGAGAAGCAGGAGGCGAGGCGCTGGCAGGGCTCTGCAGGCTGGCTGTGGCCGTGGCACGCAGCCATCCCGGCTCCCACCAGCCCTCCCCTGCCCCGTGGCTCCCCAGTGCCTTGCCCTTAGCACCGCTGCACCGAACGGGGTCGCGGAAGGAATAGATTTGCAAAAAGGTCCGGTACGGCAGAGCACGGCTCCCTGGGTCTGAGAGTGAAGGGCAGCGGGGAAGGATGCCTCTGGCCTGAGCAGGGGATTAGAGGATCCTTTTATGCTTTCAGGGCAGCATAAGGGGCTCGCGTGGGAAGAAGAGATGTCGCAGTTCAGGGCCTCGCCCCGAAGCCTGCTGGAGTCGGTGGGAGTCTGCAGAAGAAGAGCATAGCTGCCCAACAGCCCTTTCCACATGCAGTGTGCCCTTTCCTGCAGCTCCCCAGCTCATACAGCTCTGGTTTGTTATAAAATTGAAAAGAACTATTAGCTAACTACCTAGAAAACTAATTAACCTATTGTAGCACAAATCCTGGCTTTATTGCTAATCTCATTCAAGGAGTCCTTCTGTCCTGGTTTGTCCCAGAGCTTAACGCAGGGAGCAGCATGAGCTGGAAGCGTTCGGCCCCTTTGAAAAAGAGACCACATGCAGGTAGCCTGCATTAAAGGATGCTGAAAAATAATCCACTGGCACATTAGCTCATGGATGTGTATGTTGGCAGAGATCAAGTCAGCGATTCATGCTGAGCATCTGAGGTCACAACAAAACCCAAGTTCTGTAAAATAATGCTGGCTTTTTTTAATCCATATTTATTTCTTGCTTTCAGGCGCATTCGTAGGTATTGATCTGATCAATGGGAGTCACATTTTTGACAAACAGGCTTCTTAAAATGCCTTAAAAGCTTCATTATTAGGATAATGGAACCAAAGTTAAAAACAAATCAAACAATGCACGTGTAAAAGGTTTCCCCCAGACAGCTTGAAAATAAATTGAAAACAAATTCAATTAAAATAACAATCAACCTTTTTGTTCCTTCAGTGGTATGATTTCTCTGAGGCAGGTACATAGTGATAAGAGATTTCTTTGAAATGCTTGGGATAGCACACCCATATGACAGATCAAAGTGGTATTTTTGCTAAAGAACAGCCTGCTACTATTAAGTTTCTACTTTAAGGTCTGAAATGTTTCTTTTTTTTTCCTTTTTTTTTTTTGTTTTGTTTTCAGTCCCAGATGCTTTTGCATCTGTTACTGTTCTTTCCTCGTGCCTTTTACCTCACTAAGCCAGGCATTAGCTCTTGACCCAAAGGAAATGTCTTATTCAAATTTCTTTTTACATGTAGCATTGTTCTCTCCTTGTTCTATGTAACCGGTAGCTTTCTATTTCTCTGCTTACTCTGATACCCTTATGCCTGAAATTTCTTTATGGCATTAATCTTTTACACCCTAGCTGTAATGGAAACGGGGCCGTGCTTGGAGCAGTGTGGGGAAGCGGCGCGGTCAGAGGCTGGTCTGCACAACGGGGGCTGGTCCTGCCTGCCCCAGCAGCACTGGGGCACTGAAACAACCTGCCAGCTCCCTTCATGGTCCGAGGATGTTTTGCTGTTATGAATAGAATTACAAATGGGTTGAGGATTTGCTTCTCCGTTATTTGGCGTCGTGCTGGCGGCCCCACATCTGCAGCATCGTGTGCAAAGGTAAAAGTAACGAAGGCAGCTGCTGATGAGCTGTTGTTTGCAAATGATTGTGCTGTATTGACTCACAGTGGTAAAGATGTCCAGCTACCTCGGCCTTGCAGCTACTCTGAAAAAGACACATATTCTGTTTTAACCAAGACCTGGCACTGCAAGAACTATCCTTGTATTATCCATTGATTAGGTGTCTCTCAGGGTTGCCTGTGCCGTGTGCTCTTGTGAAATAGGAGCCTCTCAGCCCAGCTAGTGATGCTTTGGGTAAATTACAGTGCTATCTATGGAGAGCATGTGATGTTGTTTGCAGAAGAAACTTGCTCGTTTTGTTCACACTTTTTGTTGCAAATTTGCTTGATGGCTACTCTTCTCTGCCAAAGTACCTTTTAGTCTTGAAGAAGTTGATGGGCTTTCTGTTTTGAAGATCCACTAAAATGAGGTATGAAATACTCCCCTGTTATCTAGTGTGTGTTGGGATGTCATGTTCCCAGGCCTGTAACTGGAATTGGTTTGGACTGGTACTCTGCATGAGGTGAGTATTCGGTTCCCCGTATTGTCAATGCACTGGTAGGCAAGTATGGACCTATTACACCCTTTCAGCAGAAGCAAACAGAGGATTAGAGGGATTGAGGGCCATATCTTCATCTCCTTGTTTGTGTAGAATGATGGTATGCTTCAAGTGTACCGTGTCAGACATCGCCAGGGAGGTGCTATTTGGGACAGTCTCTGGTGTGAAGGCAGAGCTCTGGTAGCTTCATGAAAGCCAGGCAAGGAGCTGGTGTTGCAGCACTGATTTCAGCATGCTTTTTTTTTTCTTTTTTTCTTCTTTTCCCCAAGCAACTGAGGGAGCTGGGGTTGTTTAGTTTGGAGAAGAGGAGGCTGAGGGGAGACCTTATTGCTCTCTACAACTACCTGAAAGGAGGTTGTAGCGAGGTGGGGGTCGGTCTCTTCACCCCAGTAACAAGCAATAGGACAAGAAGAAATGGCCTCAAGCTGCGCCAGGGCAGGTTTAGGTTGGATATTAGGAAAAACTTCTTCACTGAAAGGGCTGTCAGGCCCTGGCACAGGCTGCCCAGGGAAGTGGTTGTGTCCCCATCCCTGGAGGGATTTAAAAGCCGGGTAGATGTGGTGCTTGAGGACATGGTTTAGTAGTGGACTTGGCAGTGATAGGTTAACAGTTAGACTCGATGATGTTAAGGGTCTTTTCCAACCTTAACGATTCTATGATGGTGCTGTGTAAATGTGGTTGTGGTCAAAAAAGAGTTTGTCTTGTTCTGAATGCAAAGGGTATTCCTTGTTATTCCAGGCACTGTCACTTCCACAATCACAGATTGTCTTTTGAGTCATCAGTATTGATTTTTATGCCGCACTAATTACTGCCATGTCTGTTCCTTGGAAACCATGGGCAGTAAAGGCGTAGTTCATGGGCATTGAACTAGTACAGTTTATTCTGAGATGAGTTAATATCTTGAAAGATATTTGAATTTAAATAGCTGGAGAGGTCCTGCAAGGTTTCTTGCTGCTTTGGAAAATAATACGCTTACAGTTACCATTCTGCAATTTTTCTGTTTGCTTTTCTCTTCACTGCATGATCCAGTCAAACTGCAAATCAGCTGGCATCATTTGCATTTTACACAAGCTCTTAGTTTTATTGGTTTTATTAAGGACTCCCAATAAAATCGTATTTTTAAGATAATGTTGGATAGGTGTTTCCTTTCTGTCCACTCTTGTCAGCAGGCCTGCCAGAATAAAAGTAAGAATTTGGGCTGGTGATGGATTTAGAGCTGTGCTTGGATACATCAAAGAAGAGCCAGAATATGACACTGGCTGGGCTAAAAGAGGTCGTGTGCTGTGTTCTTCTGTAAAAGCAGCCACATCTGCAGGATATTCTAAGCTGGTAGTACCTGGTTACCAGAGCAAGTTCTGGTAATAAGATCTTGGGAATCAAGCTGGTTGTACTGGGTAAGAATCCAACTGGGATATCGTATGGGTTAGGTGATGTTAACATCTGTTTCACAGCAGCAAGGCAAAGGGAAACAAGACAATTCTTGGGTTTATTTCTTTTTCAAACAAATATGACTTTTAGTAAGATGTTATTTACAAGTTTTTCTGGGATGTTGTGCTACTTTCAGCAATTATCAGGCCTTGCTTTTGAACACGCAGAACATGGGTTTATATGAAACCGACGGGAGCCTCAGGTTTTGAGCACCTGTGATTAAGAGATAAACCCAAGCAAGCCAGCTCTTAACAAGCTTTTCTCACTGGATAACCCAAATCTTTGAAAGCTGAACCTGAATCTAAATTTTACAAATAACCTTCACTTTTTCAAGTGGCTGAACCAATGTTCCAGGTCCTGCAAGCACTGGCTCTGAATATTGTAGCTTGACCCCATCTATGATGATATAAAAGTATCAATTTATCTGTCCACAGAGTGTAGTAATTCCTGGGTGAAATGGCTGGAAGCTCTTTTTAGCAGCATAAAGCACAATTTTAGGTAGGAGAGCAAATGATTTTACAGCCTACACTGAAAGTAATTAACAGAAACAGGGTGTAAACACCGGCTTCTGTGCTCTCTGAAGTAAACAAAATAAGAATTTATGCTATTGACCTCGTTAAGTAACTAACATTTTTCCTCCTCTGCATTGGCTTTTGCTTTCTCCCACAGTTCAAACCCCCCTGAGCCTGAGGCTGCATGCTACACCGAAATGTTCAATCCCGCATTTGAATAAGCTGAATAAATCCAGCCATACTGCTAAACATATGGTAAGTAATAGCATCATTAACAATAGCATAGTGCACGTTTGACAACTGAAGGGATTTGGCTGCTTTGTGCCAGGGGAATGACAGCAGAGAAGCAGCCCTGGCTGCTCCTGCCAGGCTGTCCTGTCTTTCACCCTCCCTCCGCCCCTGCCTTGACCTTCTTGAAAATTTGAAAGGCTGCCCATCTTCCTACCTGTGACTCGGGCTCTTATCTTACCCTGCCAGCTCCAGGGCTATGTAACACCAGCTCTGCGAGACTGTTTCACCTTTAAATGCTGCTGTTCTGCTTGGGGTGACTGCATGGGTGGGGATGAGAGCATAGGGGGAACAAATGCCCTCTGCATCTGGTGAAGGCGATCGCCCTGGGGTGCACCTGCATCCTGAGTGTGTCCTTCCATGGCTGAGCACTTCTTGTGGCTTTTAAAGAAGGCTGTGGGACACACCAGGGATGCCCACAATGTCCCAGCCTCCACAGCACGGTCAGGAGCACAGAGCACTGGCACACGGTGTGTTCACCACTGAAACTAAGAGGCCAGCAGACTGGTGCACATGGAGGTAGTTGGTGGAGTGATATATATTGAACTTGTTCAGAGGAAAGCACATCACTCCCTTTCTGTACCCTACTCTCCCTGACCTATCCTGAAGATCCAGGGGCTGTTGTTGCAGTCCAGCCCCAGAGGATGTACACAAGATCCTGCCCCTCCTCTGCCAGAAGTGCTCGCAGTGCCACGCTGCTGCAGGACGCAGCTGTGCTCCAGGGTCCTTGGGGTGCCTTGGCCCCCAGCACCCCATTCCTCAGATGGCAGTATGGTATGGCAGCCACTCTTTGGTTGACTTCTTGCTGCTCCTGCTGCCGTTGCTGGCAGTGACCCATAACCCCAGTCCCCTGCCTTCCCTTCTTTCCTGCCCTGCTCTGTCTTTGCTTCCCCTCCAAGCTGTCCTTGACTCACTGTGTCTCCTTTCCCCCCTCTCTCCTTACCAGATTTGAAATCCATAAACCCAGCAAGTGCAACCCCTGCCCATCTCAGAGCTGGAAACACCAGCAGTTATCCCAGTTGTCCCAGAAAGACCCAACCTTTGCCCTCTGCATCTCAAAGGGCAGCTAACATGAGCAACGTCGCTCCCCATCACCCTGGGGCCTCAGCAGCAGGATGCCACATGCACTCTGATTTGTTTCAGAAGCGGATTTATTTTGCATCTCAGTATTGTTGCTGGTCTGTTGCCTCATGAAAACACCCACAGCTAAATGAAACTTTTCCTGTTTTGATAGCCAGCTTTGCAAATTCTTTTAGACTCTTACTCACAGAAACAGCAGATGGCTTCTGACCAAAAAGTCACTCCATCAATATAATGCTTGATGCTAGGGGATAAGTATTAAGACTGCTGCTTTACTATGCATCCTGGATACATAAAAACAGTTTACTTCATCATATCTGAGCTCCCTTCACTTGCCACCTGTTATTCTCCTCCTGGGATCAGTGAGCTCCCAGATAATCTCTGTTTCTGCAGCGGTGTGATGGGCAGTGCTCACGCTGCTCGCCCGCGGCCTTCGGTGGCTGAAGGCGAGTGGCAGAGGCTTCTGCAAATGCTTCCTGCTGCCAGAAGTTCTCCCCAACAATTTGTCTGGCAATATTCCTATCCCAAACTTCTGGGTTTAAAACCATCAATGAGTGGTAGGGATAGGTCACCAGGTCCCCCTGTCCCTCTGTTTAGATATTGTTCTCAACCTCTGCTAGCCGCTGGGTTAATAAAAACGCCCCCCTAAATGAATTTCTTTTGTTTCTTTATTTTCAGCAGGAACATTTTTTACATAAATGAACATTGCCCTGCAGCATTTGCAATCCAGATGTTACCACTTTATGCTAATGAAAAAGGGCCCCGAAGTGAATTGACTATAAGGTGATGATATGTTAGAAAGTAAAAACAAAGCCAGGAGACCAGTTCCTATATTTTGCACTGGCTGAGCTCTTAGAAATGCAGGAAGAGAATAAAGGGTAATAAAAAGAGAAGTTAAATGCAAATGTTTAATTTTTTTTTTTCTTGAATCATTGAATATGCTTTGAATAATAATCAAGACAAGGACTTTTTCTCTTTTTTAAATAAAGGATTTAAAACATTGTTTTTATGCAACCCCATGTTACACTGCTGGAGAAAGATACCATTTTATTCACCTAATTCACACTCATTTTTAAAGGAGTATGTGTGTGTAGTGGGGGAGAGATACTACTGGCCTGCGTTGGAAAGATCAAGAGCTCAAAGATGTGTTTGGCTGTGCTTCAGGTCTGTTTTGACTATGTAATCTACTGTGTGTGTGTGTGTGTATATATATATATATGAGAAGCTAGAAAAGACAGCAGATAGTGGAAGAGGGTCATTAGTAATAGCCGAGAACTATTGGTGCTGTGGGCTGAAAATAAGGAAAGGATGTATCTGCAAACAAGCAACAGTGCTTTAACCAAAGGGGACGGTTGGAAAATGGGTTGTTGCAGAGGGGCTGTGATTTCCAGTGGGTGAGGGAACCTGTTACGCGCTATTGTACGTTGGGAGCATCAGCACAGGTGTGTGCGCTTGCACGGAGCATCGAGTAGGAGTTGTGAGCGATAATGTGCGTAAGGGATGTTTATGTGTGCCGTCGCTTCCGTTCCTTTGCATCCCAACGCTTGCTAGAAGGACAGCGCGTGTTTTAGGAAGATACACAACATGCGCTCTCCGCGTTTGACTTTGGCTGACTTGACAGATTTAATGCCCTAGTGCCAGGCATCGATATGCCTCCAATTTATCGCTCGCACCGAATATTGCTTCAGCCCTCAGCCTTTCCTTGTCCCTGGTGCGGGAGCCCAGCAGATGGAGCAGTGTTCCTGTTCAAGAGGGCTGCAGGCGGAGGGGGAGGCTTCTCATTGCGTTGGGAGTGGGGCCGGATCCAGAGCAGCACTAGGAAAGTCAATAGAGTTAAACCGATCGGCCCCCTGTGCATCTATAAAATACAGAATAAAAGGTTCGGTATAAAAAATATATGTGAGATTCCCAGTTTCGGGGAGGGAGGTGTTCCGTAATATATATATACGATTAACTGAACAGTTTATATAGAAATATATCAGCTTTTCAAAACTTTATATGCTCTACAGTAGATTGTTTTTATCTGAGCTCTAATTTACAGTTAAAACTCAGACAAGGGCATAAGAGAATAATCCTTTTGATCATATTGCTATTTTATGATAACGATACACTTTATTATTTTTAATAAAACACTAGTAGCTGCTGTTAGCAGTATTCCCCCAGCAGCAGCCATGAGCAGCGGCACAAACAAGAACAGAGAACACTTCTCTGTCTCTTTTTTTTCTTAATAAATAATTGAAGGAGAAAACGAGAAAAATATGGTGTAGGATCCAAACAATAAAAAAAAAAACAAGGTCAGAAAGCAGGGCACATGCTTCGTTCTCCTTTAAACCTAACTACCCATATTTTTTTTTTTTCTTGCTGTGACAGAGAAATGTACTCAACTCTTTTTGTAGTGAATTGTATCTTGGAAAAACATTTTTATATATGGCAGTGCTGAGTGGAGTAACATGTTTAATGGCACATTTTTGTCTATATTACAGCGGTGGAGCTGAGACAGCTCTGCTGCTGTGCAAAGCACAGCCCTGCTCCAAGTTACATACTCATGGCTGTGCCTGCCCTTAACCATCTGCTGCTCCTCTGCAACAGTTATTGTGTCCAGGTAAGTCTGGAATAAGAGAGGTCAGCATTTGGCCCCTGCAAGCTAAAGGGAATTCAGCCCTTTGTAGGTTTTCTTGACTTCACTGATGGGGCAATGGCATCATCTTCCAGCTGTCTGTGGACATTGGGCCTTGCTGGTGTCTGTGCCTCTCTGCTTACTTCCCAAACTTCCTTGCTCCAGTGGATGTCCTTTGGACATCTCATTTCACCCTCTGAGACTGCACTGCTGTGACCTGCTTCTACAGCATCCTGCTGTCCATTTGTCTGTCTCTGTGTCCAAGATACCCAGTGTTCAATGATAACACTGCATTTCAAAAGCATTAGAAGTTTTTAATTGCAAAGCAGACCTAAGAGGAATGGTAAATAGCTTCCTCTGAATACAGGTATTTGACGCTAGTGAGGCCTGTCTGTTTGGCAGGCTTCCCTCCATTTTGAGAGGGCTAAAGTTGGCTTCTGTTCAACCATCCTACCTGGTTGCACAAGGTAAGCAGCAGAAGTGAGCTTTGGGTTGCTGTGTTAACCATCCTCTATGTATTTCATTCACCAGGTGTCTATATTTCTAGTTCTGTGCCCATAGCAGGAAAAAACAGCGGCTGCCATCACATTGGTTTAGCTCTATTTAAAAACTAATGGGAACTGCTACAAAGTCTTAGCTAACAAATAGATTTAAACTTTAGCTTGACCTCCTTAGCCAAGCAAAACAAAAGCCGAGAAGGGATTAGTTTGCTTCCTATGAGCACATCAAGGGGCATAAACCTAAGCGGGTGGGGAAGAGCTGTTTCAGCTGAGGATAATGTTAGCAGGAGAACAAAGGGGACTAGATTTGTCGTTAATTAATTTAGGATGCTGGAAGCTTCCTCATGTCTGGTCAGAGCAATTCTGGGGCAACGGCTGGGTAGGAGCAGTCAGGCAAAAAAACAGAGCTGGCTTTTCAATGGAGCATCCTCAGGGTGTGAAAGGGATTATGGGGGTGAGTCCTGCAGGAGCCTAGACTCACTGCCCAGGGAGCCCTTCTCAGTCAACTGCTACTTATTTCTGTGCTAAAACCATTTAATGCTCTAGTTGGAATTACTCCGAGGTATGGAAATGAGTGTTTCTTGTGGTTGCATTGCTCGGTAAGAGCTACCACTCAGCTCTGAGGAGTAACCAGCAACTCCCAGGCTCTCTGCCCGACTGCTGTTTCACAGCTTTTGGCAGCTGGGTCAGGCTCGTGCCTCTTCTGCTTCTGGTTCAACCCACTACCTGCTCTGAACCCTTTTTTGTCTTTCCATCAGGTCTGTGTCCTGACTTTGAAAGCCACTCCATATTCTGTCCTAGCCTCCCTCTCTGGAAACCTTACCCCATGTCCTTCAGCTTGCCCAGCCCCTTAGCCTCATCCACACCCCCAGCTGCCATTCACCTTCCCAGGGAGCATGGATCTGTATCTGTCATCTTCAGGTATCTCATTTGGACCCAGTGCTCCATTCTTCACTACCTGCTCCTCCCTTGGAGTCTCACCTGAGCCTGAACACATGCCAACACCTGGAGTGAATAGGATTGCCTCCTGTGCTCTGTGTCCCAGTCTCTGAATCTCCTTTCTCAGTGCTAGAACACCTTACACCTGCTCTCAGTGGGAATTTCTGGAGGCTAGAGCCAAATTTCCAAGTGTGGCTGGTGGACTGTAACATTTCGACACAGTGCACACTTATGTCAGTGTTGATGACACTTGCTTAGGACTGCTTTTGTGTCTTGCTGAGTATAGCTGTAGCACTCAGTTTTATTACTAAGGGCTCTGGTTAAAGTTGGATGCAGGGAAGAAACTTAAATTAGTGGCGTGCTGGGTGTGATGAATGTATTTTCTGGGAGAGACGATCCAATTAGAGTATCAGCTGGTTCTTTGAGGATCTGTCTTGGATGATTTATCAATTTTGTCAACAGGTGGAAGCCACAAGAGCAGACGAGGCTTTGTTGAGAGGCAGTTCTCTGTAGTCTGCTGTGGGGTTGGAGTTTGGTGCTTCGATGAAAGTGACACTTCTTACTGATTTCCCATGACCCTTGTGCTGCGCACGGCTCACTGCAGAGCATGGCTGTTGTGCCTATCAGGGTGAATGGGTCTGTGAGAGCCTATGGGTCTGCAGTACCCTGGGACAGATCCTCACCAGCCCGTGGAGCGGTGGTGCCACTAGCCAGGGCAAACGGAGGCTGCTGTGCTGTAAATCAGGCACTACAGCAATTCAGCATGCACTGCGGCAATGTATTCCAGCTTTGCACTGCTAGAATGGGGGTCCAATCTATCTGATCCATCTGCTGTCAAATTAATGTCCAAAGCTGGCTTTTGGATTCAGGTCTTTCACAAGGAGCAGCCTGAGTGACAGCTAAGGGAAAGAATAGAGAGATGTGAATTTCCTGCACTATAACTCTTGAAGACTAAAATAGTTGGTATTCATAGTTCAGCTCAGCTTTGGCAGGGCGCTCTGAAATCATAAGTTACACAAAGGAGAAACTATGTGTGCTCAGATACACTAGATCTTTTTTTATTGTTATTGTACTAACTCTTCATTTCTAAGTAGCTACATGCCAGATGCATGCCATTTCCCATCCCGCCTTACAAGAGAATTTTAAATTATGAAAACGCTTTTTGTCTGAACTTCGGCAAAAGGACATCTAAATCTCTGTGAGCATTGTGAGCCTCACAGAGATGTAGTCCATAAACTTCTGGCACTTTGCAAGTACCACAAGATAATATTTTACTTGATTATGAAGTTTGTGCACTTCACATTAGTAGTACTAATACCTCAGAGGAACAAAAGAACATTTTTAGCATTTCATTTACATAATGGCTGAAGTGAGAATTTGTTCCTTGTTGAATAGGTACCCTGGGGGTCCTTTGATTTGCTGTAGAGCTCTGTACGGCATGGAAATAGCACAGGAGCTAGTAGCACCAATGGAGCTTAGGTACTTTCTGGCTTGTCAGTGTCTTGCTTCTAAACCCCATTAACTTTCCACCTGCAGATTAGGTAGTGTCGTGCATTTGCTTATAGTGATGTTGATTAACCAACCATTAAGCACAGTGAGAAACCCATGACTTCAAGGCAAGTTTAAAGGAAAGCTGTGGACAGCACTGCATTTGGGAGAAGGGTGCTGTGAGCCCTGGTGCATCCTGCCTTTGCCCAGGGGCAGAGGGGAGAGGGGTACGGCTGGCAGGACTTACCTGTGCAAGCCCTGGGTTCCTGTGGGGAGGCACTGTATGTGTATCATGGCCCAGGTTCCCACTGTTCTCCACGTTGTTCGTGGCCACACTGAAGGATCCTGAGCCAATGACTTGGATGGGCAGTGAGCAGGTGAAAATAAGTGGGTCCTGACCCGTCTTAGAGGAGACTGAGGACCAGGGAGGGAGTTTCTCCATCATGCAAAGCAGCACAGCAAGCGATTGAGCCCTGGAGCCAGAAGATGTTTAGCACAGCAGCTGTCAGTGCAAGATCCCAGCAAGGTTGATGATGATGACCGAGGCACAATCCTCAGCTGTCACATAGCTGCTGGGCTTGTCTAGTACGGCAGAGAGAACTTTTGTTGGAAATGTGAATCTCAAAACACTGTCTTCTATTGCTTGGTGCAATAGGTTAATCTCCAAACCATCCTTGTCCTACAACGTGCATTGACAACTACTTCCAGCATGGAAACAGTGGGCCCAATTTGCTAACACTTCTACAAAAAAAATTCCCATAAATTTATTCAACCACCCCGAGATCTGTTGGAGGGACAGCAGGGCATAAGTAATCCAGGAGGTTCCTGGAATGCACTGATGATAACTTCCTTCTCCAAGTGATAGAGGAGCCAATGAGGAGAGGTGCTATGCTGGACCTTGTTCTCACCAACAAGGAGGGGCTGGTGGGGAATGTGAAGCTCAAGAGCCACCTTGGCTGCAGTGACCATGAAATGGTGGAGCTCAAGATCCTTGGGGCACCAAGGAGGGTGCACAGCAAGCTTGCTACCCTGGACTTCAGGAGAGCAGACTTTGGCCACTTCAGGGATCTGTTCAGTAGAGTACCATGGGATAAAGCTCTGGAGAGAAGAGGGGCCCAAGAAAGCTGGTCGATATTCAAGGATCACCTCCTCTAAGCTCAGGAATGATGCATCCCAACAAAGAGGAAGTCAGGCAAAAATGCCAGGAGGCCTGCATGGATGAACAAGGAGCTCCTGGACAAACTCAAACACAAAAAGGAAGCCTACAGAGGGTGGAAGCAAGGACAGGTAGCCTGGGAAGAATACAGACAAATTGAGCAACCGGAGATCAGGTTAGGAAAGCTAAAGCCCTGGTAGAATTAAATCTGGCCAGGGACATTAAAGGCAACAAGAAAAGCTTCTGTAAGTATGTCAGTGATAAAAGGAAAACTAGGGAAAATATGGGCCCTCTCTGGAAGGAAATGGGACACCTGGTTACTCAGGATGTGGAGAAGGCTGAGGGACTCAGTGACTTTTTTGCCCCAGTCTTCACCAGCAAGTGCTCAAGCCATGCTGCCCAAGTCACAGAAGGCAAAGGCAAAGGCAGGGACTGAGAGAATGAAGAACCTCCCACTATAGAAGATCAGGTTTGAGACCATCTAAGGAACCTGAAGGTGCACAAGTCCATGGGACCTGATGAGATACATCTGCAGGTCCTAAGAAAACTGGTGGGTGAAGTTGCTAAGCCACTATCCATCATATTTGAGAAGTCGTGACAGTCTGGTGAAGTTCCCACTAACTCGAAAAGGGGAAACCTAACCCCCATTTTTAAAAAGGGGGAAAAAAGGAAGGCCTGGGGAACTACAGACCAGTCAGCCTCACCTCTGTGCCCAGCAAGATCATGGAGCAGATCCTCCTGGAAACTATACTAAGGCACATGGAAAATAAGGAGGTGATTGGTGACAGCCAGCATGGCTTCACTAAGGGCAAATTGTGCCTGACAAATTTGGTGGCCTTCTACGATGGGGTTATAGTGTTGGTGGATAAGGGAAGAGCAACTGATGTCACCTACCTGGACTTGTGCAAAGCATTTGACACTGTGCCGCACGACATCCTTGTCTCTAAATCTGAGAGACATGGATTTGATGGGTGGACCACTCGGTGGATAAGGAATTGGCTGGATGGTCACACTTAGAGTTGTGGTCAATGGCTCGATGTCCAAGTGGAGACCAGTGATGAGTGGTGTTCCTCAGGGGTCGGTATTGGGACCAGCGCTGTTTAACGTCTTTGTCGGCAACATGGACAGTGGGATTGAGAGCACCCTCAGCAAGTTTGCTGATGACACCAAGCTGTGTGGTGCAGTTGACACGCTGGAGGGAAGGGATGCCATCCACAGGGACTTTGACAGGCTGGAGAGGTGGGCCAGTGTGAACCTCATGAAGTTCAACAAGGCCAAGTGCAAGGTCCTGCACATGGGTCGGGGCAATCCCAAGCACAAATACAGGCTGGGCAGAGAATGGATTGAGAGCTGCCCTGAGGGGGAGGACTTGGGGATGTTGGTTGATGAGAAGCTCAACGTGACCTGGCAATGTGTGCTTGCAGCCCAGAAAGCCAACTGTATCCTGGGCCGCGTCAAAACCAGCATGACCAGTAGGTCAAGGGAGGTGATTCTCCCCCTCTACTCCACTCTTGTGAGACCCCACCTGGAGCACTGTGTTCAGCTCTGGGACCCCCAACATAAGAAGGACATGGACCTGTTGGAGCAAGTCCAGAAGGGGGCCATGAAGGTGATCAGAGGGCTGGAGCACCTCTCCTGTGAGGGCAGGCTGAGAGAGTTGGGGTTGTTCAGCCTGGAGAAGAGAAGGCTCCAGGGAGACCTTATAGCAGCCTTCCAGTACCTGAAGGGGGCTACAAGAAAGCTGGAGAGGGGCTTTTTGCAAGGGCAGGTAATGTTAGGACAACGGGTAATGGCTTTAAATGGAAAGAGGGTAGATTTATATTAGATCTAAGGAAGGAGTTCTTCACCATGAGGGTGGTGAGGCACTGGAGCAGGTTGCCCAGAGAAGCTGTGGATGCCCCATCCCTGGGAGTGTTCAAGGCCAAGTTGGATGGGGCTTTGAGCAAGCTGGTCTAGTGAAAGGTGTCCCTGCCCATGGCTGGGGGGTTGGAACCAGATGATCTTTAAGGTCCCTTCCAACCAAACCATTCTATGATTGTATGATTCTATTCAAGAACTCTTGCTCCATCGAGAAATGCAGTATCTGACTCATTATTTTTTAGTATTTAACTTAGGGTTTGACACTTCCAAACCCAAAGAAGAGGGAACATGTTGTAGTGACATAAAGGGAAAGTAATGAAAATTAAGTGGCTACATATATTTAAAGAGAATTAGTTAAACTGCATTTAACCTAAGTGTGAACAATCATTCAGAATTAGTGAAGTCTTCATTTGCTGTAATTTACTTTGAAAGTGGATTAAGGTAAATTGAATTAAGGGCTCTTTAATTCTAAATAGAAGCATCTACATGGTGATGCAATTAAACTAATCTGTTTGGAGAGTTAATTTGAATAATGTATCCAAACCCATGAAAAAGGCTATGGGGCAGTTGCTTAGTTTGAAGAATCATGTTCGCTTGTAAGACAGGCACTGGGAAGTATTATCTTATTTCAGAGATGCATGAAAATGTCATTGGAATAGGTTCCCCTGCCCTGAGCCATGCAGGGGCTGTCAGACACTGTCTGCAAAACCTTTCCAAGTAACTTGTTGTCTTCAAGCTGTGGATCCTCTGCTGCAGCTTTCTGAGCTGCTTGGCTCAGTGCTTCTTGCCTCGGCGAGGAGTAATATGGCAATGGCTGTTTGTTCACAGGACTGTAACTTGAAAAGCTGATAGAAACTAGAGAAGAAGGTTGGCAAGAGTTATTTAAAAAAAATCCACCAAATCTTTAATTAATGAAAATGTAAGGTGATTATCGTTAACCCTCTCTGGTTCCAGAGCACAGGGTAAATGTTTGCTTTTCTAGCTAAAACTTTCTACCTATTCCAGCCCAAGAAGGAACATACAGGTGCAGTGTCTATACTGATGTAGACTGATTATATTCTTTTGTTTCCCCCCCCCAAAGACTACACTTGTCTTAATTTCCTCTCAATTACACTCAGGCATTAACTAATACTGACTAACTACTGCCCAAAATAATTATTGCTATCTGTTCCCTTTGTAAATATAACTCCAGCACTGAGCTAGAAGAATAATGGCATATTTACAGAAGGCAGCTAATTAAATTGAGCTTCAATTGCTTTCAGTTTGCCAGAAGGAGCCATTTTCACAGCAAAAAATGTGTGCAAGCCTGCGTGCTTACCAGGAACAACTCGGTATAACATAATTCAGAGTTCCCAAGACAAAAATTCAGTTCAAGACAAATTTACACTGGCAATAAAAATCTCATTAAGGAAGATATGAAGATCTCTCTACTATACCACGACAGTTAAAAGAGGTTATCATTTTTTTCAGTTTATTTAAGGAACAGTATATATTTCATTGTTTCAGAGCAGCTGTAATTGCAAGTGTCTTTCAAACACTGCTTGCAGTAATGCATTTGTCTTGTGACTGTAACTTCGGAACCAGCCTGTTGATGCATCTTCATTAGGACAGGAGAAGACACTGGAGTTTCAAAGCTCTTCAATGCTTAGTTCAGTTTTTCCCTATTTTTCCCACCCTGGCTCCTGCACTTTGGAAAGTCTCTCCCCCTTATTATTCAGCCACCTGCAAAGATTTCCTGTGGTCACAATTTGTCTCCAAATGTTTGCACCCTCTTTTGTTCCTTTGAGATGTTTAGCTAAAACCATTCATGATAATTACAGAGCAGCAGTCCTTTGACAAATCAAAGTTTGAAAGAAGCATTCTTGTTGAAGCCTGTTGTTACCAGTCCCCAGGGCCTTTTCTGTTTTGCAAAAACAAAAACAGGGGGATTGTTTCAGAGTTCTTTTTTCCTCCATAACAAAGAATGTGTCTTGTCCCAGCGTTCAGATAGAGAAGCCTGGCACGCTGATTGTTATTTACAGTCTTCGCTGCAATAGTTCACTGAGTTGCTGGATGGAAAGCTGATTTTCTTTCCCTGTCTGCATATCATTCCTGAATTTGTTTTTATCTGTTGGAAGTAACAATTTGGCAGACATCAGCACTTTTCCCATGTTTAATTAATTCCTTTAATTTTGTGGTAAATGAGAATAATGGGGCTTAATTTTGCTATTTATGTAAAATTGATTGGTAATCATGGAGATCGCAGGAGATTTGGCTTTACAAACCAAAATTAAGTGACCTCACCATGAGGATGACTTGGCATGTCTCCTCCACTTGTTGTGTGAAAGTGGAGATGGCACGGAAGCAGATGTCGCCAAGCTACATTTAGGTTACAGGAAGATAAAATGTGGAAATCTGTCATTTAAAAATATATTATGGAATGGAAACTAGTACCAAGAGTGAAACACAACATGCTGTACAAAGACTGTTCCTACCAGATCCTCTTCTGATACAATGCCACTTTCCTTTATTTGTGAAGACGTGGCACTGTCATGCCTCGGAGGGCTGAGGAGCAGGGGGGAAATTAGATAAATGAATTGTAGGGAGTGTCTGAGCTTGAAGCTGAGGATACCTGGCTTCAGTTTGTTTCTGCCACAGATGACTTCTGTGCACTTTAGCAAGTTCCTCGTTTTTTTTTCCTGCTGTACTGTTGGGTTCATAATACTTCTAGTCTACTTTGGCTAGTTTGAGTGCCAATGCTTTGTGGAAGGATTTTTTCATGAAAAGGGCACAACAGAGGCAGGTTTGGCTCCTGTGGGAGACCTCTGTGTGCTGCTGAAACACAGATGGTAACTAACACCATAAGATGTGCACCAGCATCTGGTGGCTCATGGTTGTCTCTAGTGATCCAGGACCTGGTGGGACAGAGATGCTGTAGGTGAGCTCTCCCTATCCAGGCGCTGCCGTTGAGTTTGCTTTGAAGAAATCTGGACTTCAGTTTCCACGTTGAGCAAACATGAGCTGACCTGCACCTTCCTCTTGGAGTGGCTTTGCCGGCACTGCTGTGAGTTTGCAGTGCTGGCTTGGCCTCCCCTGGCTGATGCTGATGCAGGTCCAGCGCTGGTGCCAACCCCACCCACAGCCTGTTGGCTGGGTGCTTTCAGTTGGGCTAAGGCTCTGGGATGAGACACAGTGGGCTGGACCCAGCGAGAGAGAAGAGCTTTTGTTAGTCTCTGTCAGAAGCGCCGCGTGTATTTGCAGGGATTGGGGCAAGCTACAGGGGCTTCTTTGAATTTAGCCTCCAAATCTAATTTCAAAGGCAACCACTTGCAAATTTCCAACTGTCTTTTAGTCTTAATGTTGAAAGCCCCTTGCATTCCCCCAGTGGCAATGCTCAGCAGCCCTTGAAATTATTTCCAGCATGTATTTTAAGTTTCAAAAGGAGGAAGCATGGGAAAAAACCAATCTGGATTCTCCTCAGTGATGCCGCATCAATACTTGGCTGATCTGTATAATGCTAAGCACAGCGGAGCAGAGCTGAGCTACCAGTTGCTAGCTAACGAGAGGATTAGCTATGCCTGCAGATGGGCTGGCATAACTTAAGCAAGAGGGCAAATGCATAGAAAAGTCAAACTCGGACTCTGGGTGAAGGTGGTACAGCTTTTCCTCTGAAGAGCATCTGCTGCACAAATGGTGGGCAGGAAAGCAAAGTGAAAGCACATGTTTGGCTGGGGCTTGAAGAGCGTTTTGCAGTGAGTCAGTGCAGCTTTGCTTAATGTTTGTTACTACTAATAATTGTATTTATATTCCTGGCCAGCCCAAGTCCTCTGAGGTTTATATGTGATAATCAAATCCAATCAAAATGTATTCACAGACTCTCAAGTAGGATCCATTTAACAAATAGCATCCTCCAAGGTGGGCTGGAGAACAGGGAAATCAAATTGACAGCAGTTTTCAAAGCCAAGAAATAATGTAGCAATGCCTTTTCTCGTTGATCTGGGGAGGACTGGGGGTGAGAACCCAGCCTGTGGGTGCAGGGGGGCACATGCTGTGGTCACCCTGTGTAACCTTCTCAGTACTGGGGTGATCCTGAATTTCTTGAGGTTCCTTTGAGGCTTCCTCATTGAATGCAGATGGTTCGAAAGGAACGTGGCTGTTTCAGAGGGATCTTTATCAATTGTGTTAATAGTCTGGAGAGCAAGTTATTCAATCTCCCACTTAAATGTTTACATTTAATGGCTGTTTAGAGTCTGTTACTGTTGGAATAGAAAGTGTTGCTATCTTGCTGTAAAAGATGAACAAATTCTCCATCCTTTTAAATACAGAACAGAAATGTTTGCTGTTTATTTCTGCATTTTCTGCATGATGTTTGACAATTTTTCCATCCTTATGTATTATGAAATCTGCAACCTTGCTAGGATTTAATGTCATGCTATTATATTAAATTTCCATATTTTTATTATTCTACAAGTCATAGAATTTCCATTGATACCTATAGGTTCCTTTTTCAAATTGTCTGCTTTTCCTTGTTGCTGATTTATACTCCTTGAGATCATAGCCATCGTTTTTTTTTCATTTGTGATTGAATTTTTAGATTATTTTTACAGCTTGCATTTTAACTGGATATTTTTCCATTTTAACTAAAGAAATCTTCTTTCTTGGTTGTAGGTTTTTTTGGGTTTTTTTGTTTCGTTGTTTTTTTTTTTTTTTTCTTACCTCCTGTATATTATTTGCTCACACTTTGCCTCAAAAGCATTTTCAGTTTCTGGTTTGGCTTGTCGGTTTTTCAGAGTACCAGCAGTCAGCATTAATGGTCAAGCTAGTATCTGGAGAGAAAAATGAAATGTGGTTGTGATTACTAGTAGTGAAGCCATGATGAATATATATGTTGGTGATTCATTCTCTTTATCTATTTTTTCATCCATGGAGATTGACTGTTGAACCACCTCAATGTAATTGCTATACTTTTTTGTGTTAGAAAAATATCAGTTTCTAAAGTGTTTCCTGAAGTTGAGCCCCAGCGGTAATGCAACTTCTTCCACATATTACGGTAGATGTATTTCAGGAGGTCTGGAGGGGTCTCAGAGTGATGGCTCTTAATGCACTGTGGTAACACCCTAAACTAACTGGGTCTTAAATTTATAGACAAGCCTCTAATTCTGTTTTCTTTGTGTTTAGGAAGCAAATACAGCAGTTTAAGTCAGGACAGAGCAGGAATTACAGTGATGCGTGACTCAATAAAGAGGTAAAAGGTGCAAATTCAGTGAAGGACCAAAGCAAGCTGCTGGCTTGGGAAGAAGTAAGGTCTTAAAGGCACATTAAGGTACTTCAGCTAATGTCTGATATGTGGGCAAATTGCCCTTGGTGGTTGGCAAGTGGAAGATGGACCCTCGTAGAGACCATCATCCCTCCTGGAGGAAAAAACCCAGAGGCTTGAAGCTTCAAGTACTCAAACGTATAAATCTGAGACTAAGGATATTGCTACTTGGGGGAGTCAGATTTTGGCTGTGGAGAGCTCAGCTGAGGGGTCAGTGCTGCTGTCTCGCAGCATTGGGAGCGATGAGGAGGTTGTGATTTAAGGACCTGCTTCATGGAGTAATGCAAGCTGGATTAAGCAGGGAAGGATCGGTCAACTGTAAGAGCTCATGGTGGCAGAAATGAAAGAGAAAATCATAATTGCAAATAGCAGGTGAAAGCAGTTGAAATTAATTAGGACTGCAGTGTGAGGTGAAGTTGCAGAAAGCTATGTGCTGTGCTGTATGTAACTACCTGCTGATTATCACAATCTCTTTGTTCATCCACAATTCCTCAAGGCAAATTGTAGCCCCTTTGCTTGAGGAGTCAGAGGAACAATTGGATTTTGGCCTCGGAGAGAAATCCTTGTTAACTTGAACAAGTAAAACATCCGTGCTGCTTATTCTATGCTTTTCATATGCTTATTGGCTGTTAGTTTAGCATTTTACAAGTGAGGCCAAGAAGAGATGATATTATTTTATCTTTTCACATTTTTTTTCCTGTAAATTATTTTTGTGTCCCTGCAGAAACCAAGTTCCCCCCCTATTGTTCTTGTTATTGGCATTATACATAGATAAAACAATTTAAGAGAGTATTTTTCCTAGTTAGGCAGAGCAGAGATACAATATACCATAGGCACATCTGTCAACATGATGCCCCTGCCTGTCTTTATTTTCTCAGTTTGCTTGTGGTCCATTTAAAATTAGATTACGACTGATTGGTTCCTGCATTCAAACTACTTTGCACGACACTCCATCCACTGGCGTATAAAACAAAACCAAGGCGACTGGAAAGCCTAAGGGATCAATTCCAAATATCACTGTGTAATAAAAACTGTATTTCCTTAATTTTTTATTGATTCAGCACTCATTCTCCTGTAATGCTGCTGTGGTAATATTAAAACTCAGTGACTGACAGCGGCATCCCATAGAAGTGATTTAAATAGCTGTACCAGGGAAGAAAGCAGGCTTTGCTTTTGCAACAGTTTTGCTCAAATTGGCCCAGAGGATCTCCCTTGCAGGGAGAGAATAGACTGTGCCCCTTTTCCCCTTTGATATACATCACCCATATTTCTTCTAGCCCGGTACTATGCCTATGAAGCCAACAAGATGCCTGCTGTTGGCACTGCTGGGTGCAGCCTTTAAAAGCAAGTATGAATATTTGGGTTGTACATGGGAACGGGTTATTTGTGTAGGGTAAGGAACTGATGTTTGTTCAAATGCAAACCCCAGACTATTCTTCATGTGATCCACGATACAAAAGAAATGAAAAGAGCACTCCTGTGAAATGGAAGGAGTTTGACTAATTAATAGTCACAAAATATGTGCCACTTAGAGGTGGGAATTTCAAAGGCCCTTATGAGGTTTGGATTCACAGTCGGTGAAGTGAGAGCTGGGCACTGGAGTGAGTCCCTTGAAAGTGCCCGGGAGTCCTGGCCTGCCCATGGAAAATGGGATGGAGATTTCGTTATGCGCTGTGAACCCCGAGTCTGCAGCGCTGCGCTGATGGGAGATGTTTCTCAGTCTCTGCCCATGAGGCATTTGGTGGGGGATGCAGGGTATTCGCAGCACTCTGGCATGGGTTTCTGCTCCCTGCAGGCATGCACAAATAAAGGAGAATGCTAAAAATGAAATAAAACTTGAAAGTAGATATATGGGAGCTCCAGAGGTTGCTGGAGGTAACTGGTTGCTCTGTCAAGACAGGTTAATCTGCTCTCATAAGTGTCCCAAAACCATAAAAAAACCTGTGGCCCAGAGTCCATTTCTGGACTGGGGAAATGTTAATGGAAATTGTCTCCTGCAGGAGTCCCCCAAGGTCTGGCAGAGACAATATTTCATGTTGGGGGTAGGTATAAATCTCCAAGATGTTTGTGGTCCAAAACTTGGAAGTGAAAGCCAGGAAAGTTTGATCAAAACTGTCCCAGTTGCGATGTGCTAACCAGAACTATTCACAGCAACTAAACTGTGATTAATGGGCATGTCTGAAGTAACCCAAAACCATTCAATTTGTGGTGGAACCTCTGTAGGGGCTGGGTGCTAGGAGCAAAGCTGAAGGCCTTCCCCCTTGGCTCAGCCTGATTAAAAAGCAAATCAAACCCACCTCTGAAAAAGCAAGAAGCTGAGATCTGGTCCAAAACCATCATCTCTGCACCTGAGAGGGGAAACGACATCTGCTTTGACATTTCATTTGGCCATTTCATTCGCTCTGCAAACTCTGTGCTTGTTGTTGATATCAGATACTAATTAAAAGAGTGGGAAAAAAAGTAGGCTTAGACCTCATCTGAGTGGCATGAACAGCCCCTTGAGCTGCACGGGCACATGGGCATCTTTGCCTCGATGCAGGGTGGTGGGAGCTAACGCTGCTGCAAGCTCAGCCAGGAGCAGCAGATGGAGGAGGAGTATGGCCCACGCCAGCCTCCGTCGTGCCGGGAAGTCTCTCACCCCGGGTCTGGTGAGGGACGAGTGCCGTGTCCCATCATTGCTTCACGAAGCAGAGGGCTGGTTTCCGAGCTGTAGCTCTGGACTTGTTTTCTGTTGACTGAAGTCAGGCAGTGGTATGGTTTGAGTGCGATACTGAATGAATATTGAGTGTGCCTCTAAGATAAAGTCATTATTTAGGAGCTCATTAAAGTACTGGCCTCGAAAAAATTTCCCGCTGCTAATATCCTCTTCCATCACTGTGTCAGGGATCGGAGCTGGTTTAGAGAAAGAGCTGCGTGTTCCGCAGCCGCCTCCCTTCTCTTACCTGGGGGGCTGCTGGGACCAGGGCTGGGATAAAACTTTTTTAAGCCTAGAGCTAGGAAAGCGCCAGGTGTTAACACAAGCTGTAAATTGCCAAGTAACTCTGGCAGAGTCCCTCAGCACCCTCATTTCCAGAAAAGACCTTGAGGCTATTTTCTCTCTACTCCTTCCTTTAGCACCTGGGGTATGGCTCTCAGCCATGAAAGCGTGCTTCTCCCTCTTGGTTTTCCACCCTGCTTTCCCCTTTCTCTCCTCATGCTCCTGAGATTCACCTCTTGCTGTGCCTGCAGGATTTGCAACGGGAAGGGAGAGAACAGCCACCGCTGTTGCCACCCTCTGCTATCCTGTGTGCTGGGAGGCAGCTGGAGCCCCAGGAGTCACCGCAGGTGCCATGGGGACACCTCTGAGCCTGCAACTTGGGGAGCAGCATGGGGCTGCCAGCTTTCAGCTCCTTGAAGGTAACTCCAAAAAGGTCAAAAGTGAGTTGCTGAACTTCACCAGCATGAAGCGTTTCCTCGCAGCCCCGTTGCGGTTTCCCAGGTGGACACCGTCAGCATTATTGCTGTGTTGGCAGACAGCAAGGTTCTCAGCTCGTGACGGCAGGATTCAGGAGGACAGCAAGTGTCCGTGCTGGAGAGCCTGTCTGCAGCCCACCTTTCCTCCAGACCGTGTACAAAGGCCTGCTGGAGCTTAAATAAATACTAATTTGTAGTAATGGCATTTAATCCTCTTCAAACCATAATTTACAGTATCAGATTATTATCATAATATCTGATCTACAGTTTGTAATGCTTTATTGTTATCCCATTACAGGGAGTTCTGCTGGCACTGCATATTGTCTATTTCTCTTACAAATGTTCTACAGAAACCTTATTAATTATTAGTCTCATAAAACACCTGTTAACGTTACCATTTTAATAAATCTCCTCCTTAATTAAATTAGGTGGTTCTGATAGTAATTCTCTAATGTCCACTGCCTTTCTGTTCTCATCACAGTCTGATTGTAGAGTGGGAAGCAGTGTTCAATTATAATTGATGTAGGCCATAATTCAGAACCAAATTATAACATATAAAGCCATATGATCATTGAGGAATATAATAGATCTCCACACTAACGTGTCATTTGGATTGATTAGTGCTGTTTCTAGAGCCTTGTTAGAGGTGAGAAAAGGCTTAATTCAAAAGGATCTTTTTTTGCTTTTCTTTTTCTCTCTTTTTGTCTTAAATTCATGTACTCTATTTCCTCCTTTATGCGCAGCATCTAATTCAGCTACTTTGGTGTAGTGTTCATAACACCTACTTCCCACTTGTGTTTCAGTTCTAAAGCTGAAAGCTGACCTTTTTTTTTTTTTTTATTTTGTAAAGGCAGACTACATGATGATTTTATTTAATGATTTAATAAAACTTTTCCTCCTGAGATAGGTGCAAGAAATCTTGCTGATCTATTACTGCTGCTACCCAAGCATGAAAGTACAGTTATATATGATACAGTGATACTAAAGCTATAAGCAAAAAATTAAAAGTATATCAGAATGAAGACCTTACCCTAGCTGGAAAGTTGATTAGGCTCCAGGAAGGTTTCCCACACTGGAGCAAACCTACTGCTCGCTTGGGTCCAGGTCAGTTCCTCTCTGCTAGGGAATGCCTCGGGGGGAAAAAACTATCCTGGAGACCCTGCTGGTGCTCACCCAGATCCTGTTCCCATGTGGCGTCTGAGAACCTCTCAGCCTTGACTGCTTCTTTTCAGCTTTGTGAGTAGACATGTGCCACGTTTTATGGGATTAGTGATGATCTCTTACCTTGCAGGAAACCCTAGAGCAAAGAGCGGAGCTTTCCCAGGACCATGGTGAGAACCTGACTCTCAGCTCTCCAGATCTTTTCTGCTACTGGGAAAAGCCTCTGTTTTACATTGCTTCACTGCCTGCCTCCCCTCCCATCATACTCATTTGCCTTCCCCATGACAATTAGTCATTTATTGCCCAGGAAAGCAATGTAGCAAAATGTTATGGGTGGTTTTAATTGATTTTAATATAACTTAGAAGCTCAAGTCGTAGCAGTTCCTCTTCAGGGTCTCCCCCTTCCCCTAGGCATGCCTGCTTCCTCCACTCCCAGTCCTCCCTCTTGCCTGTGGGCTTTGGTATCCAGCCCCTGTGAACCTAGTTGAACGCCCTCCTCAGTAGGCTATTGACTTCTTGCCCTATTTCATCAGGTGCATCCCATGTCTCCCCAATAATCCTCATTTCTCAAAAAGGATCCCATGGTTGCAATTTTGGAATCATTTGTGAATCAACCAAAAGGATGCTGTGGCTACTTTGTAGGTGATCTGAGCCTTTAAAAAAAAAAAAAAAAAAAGTCTTTGCTTTCTTCCTTTTAAAACTGAATTACACACCGGAAATGTTTTGAAGAGAAAAAGCTGCAAGCTTCGTTTGGAAGATGTTGAAATGAAATACTTTAACTTTTTAATAATAAAGCATTTTGGTGCATTTGGATTATTTGCCTCATGTTTTCCCACAGTGGAAAAATTTTATCAATTTTTTTCCGCATTTGCTCATAGCTTGCTGAAACTGTATTGTTTTGATGCCTTCTGCAGTATTAGCTTTGGTTGCTCATTTGCTCAGCCCCAGATCCATTGGTTTTGGGGCTGCCATTCCTGCCCCATGTGTATCCAGACTATATGCCCTTTTTCGGCAGGGACTGAATAGGGACAGAAGATGAGGACATCAATCTCAAGTCATTGAAAACAAGAAATAAGTGGAAATCCATGGAAAGCAGCTGTGAAATTTGGACTATCAAGGGGGAAAGGTGCAGCATAGGTAACTTGCAAGTGATTGAAAAGCCCCATGAACAAAATGAGGTGCTGGTTTGGTATGCCTAACCAAATTTCATGTCATTCTCTAGCATTTTTCTACCACCTGAACTGCAGCTGTGGCTTGTCGTAGGCCTGCAGGAGTTTGTGAGGAGCAGATTCTGCAGCCGAGGCTTGCAATGAGGCATTAGCTCCTGGTGCACACAGTGGATCTTCCTGTGGGAAAGAGATGATGCCTGTTTCTCTGTCCCCTCCCGGCACCGAGCGGAAGATCCCCCATTCACTTGCACACAATGTGATAATTGACAGTGAGTTTCCTGGAGCTGAATGCTGCCTGCCCCAGGTCAGCGTCTGCTCTTCCATCTTGCCTTCCTTTGACGTCAGATAGGAACTCCGATGGAGGGAACCCTCCAAGCTGATGAGTCTTTTTGTTGCTAAGAGACGACTTCTGGAGGAGCAACAGTCATTAACTTGTTGGGAGTGGATAAGGAACCGCGAATTAAAGTAATTTGAAAACACTTCTACCTTCATACATCAATTGGAAACAGAGGGAAATTATCCTGAAATCGGGTATTCTGGTTACTCTTGGAGCGTGGTTGTTCTAATAGATTGTTTGGATGTTTCACAGTCGGGCTGCAACTGTGTGTAAGTATTGCTGTCCTCCCTCTCTCTCTCTCTCGCTCTTTTGGGGTGCATTTAACCCATGCAAAGTGTGGCAGAGCCCAGCATCTGCTCGGTCCTGTCCCTGCTCTCCAGTCCTCACACAGAGACACTCAGAGACTATTAACTGGTTAAACGTGGTGATGCTCAGAAGCAGTGTGTGGCCCAGCCTTACCAAACTTTGGTAGATGAAGTGTGTCTATTGAGCTATATTCCTGCTAGAGAGAGATGATGCAGTAGGAGATAAAGCATTAATTATCTTGGTTTCAGGGCATTTTTTGGAATGTCATACATCCCTGCTGGGAGAGGGGAGGCAGGGCATGGATTCACTCTTGTCCCAAGCACACTGCACTTTGTGCCTCACCCTCCCCAAAATAATTCTTTGGACCATTTAGCATCAACAAAATCATGCCTCTGGGCCATTTGCAAGGAACAGCGTGTGACCTCTGCCTTGGGAGGCCTGATCCTGCCCAGCGATGCCTTCCTGGCCAGGAGGGAGCCCTTTGGTCAGTGCAGCTTTTTCTCTCTGCCTTCATCCCTGTGGTGTTTTAGTGATTGACTCGGCTGCCCGTTGCTGGGTGAAGGCTTGGGGGGGGCTGTCTCCAACTTGCTGGTGTGGCTGTGTTAGCATCCTTTCTGCTCCGGCCCAGGGCGGTGCAGAGCACAGCTGTGCTGTACGGTGAAACGCCTTGCCCATGTCCTGCACAAAGACAATCACTTACTGCACGTTAGCGGGATGTAGTGGAAAATTTATGTACGATTTCTCTCTGTTCAGGTTGAACAGAAATACCATTCTACGAGAGAAGTGGGCCTCAACAGAGCTGAATGGCTCGAAGAATGGGACCTATCAAGGCTGATAATCTTCCCTAGCGATAACACAGTGGATTATACAGCGATTGGATGTTGAGAGTACACTGACCTTAATCTCCCTTAACTTTGGTTTTCTCTCCCGTCTGATAATAATGGAGAAATCACAACATGTGCCATAGAAGATTACACACATCCTGCCACACTTCGCAGATGGCTGATACAAAAATCAGAGACAATGCTAAAATAATTAAAAAGCCCACAAAAATAAACCAGTGTATTCAGCTCCTTTTGTGAGGTGGTGGCTAAGGAAACTGAGCCAGCCAGCCTGAAATGCACAATATAAATGTAAGTAGATCTTATTAAGATTCTGTGTGGCTGTTAAAGCATCCTCAGCCATTGCTTCCAGCTTAGCATCACTGCTAATGGGGAAGAGAGGGAGAGATTAGTTTAGGCTGCTTTGAGACACCACAGATATACGTGGGAGGCATCCTCTGTTGCTTGAACTTGTATTTCACTGACCTGCTATGTGACGAGTGCAGTGCCAAAAATACAGAAGAGTTGGCACATAAAATCCATGTCTACTCTATCTACTCTGTCAAGGCTAAAAAAAAGTCCTGAATGGGACTTGGAGAGTCAACAAATCACTAAAACAGCAGCGAAAGGAGGAAGTTCAGCACGAGTTCAAGTCATTAAAATTCCCTCTAATGTATGCTCTTGCAGACCAGTGGGCTGAGTGTGATCCTGGCGAGCGGAAGGATGTATGTGAACTTGTATGCAAGTAGAAAACGGACAAGGTTGATGTGACTGACCTTCAGCGTTGAAGCCTGATCGTTCCTGTCATTTGAGATGGCTATGAGGGAAGAAAAGGTCAGTGGTGCACCTCTGAGCTGGAGATGGTGAGAAATCGGCTTTCTGCACAGCTTTCTTGGGCAAATCCCCACCTGTGTGCAGAGGAGTGTAGCACGTTTGCGTCTTGGACTTTTGCTGGTACTAGCATGAGTTCCCAAAGGAGAAGGCAACTGGGTAAAGAAGTGGCTGTGGTGGGGTATGAACATAGATTATTTGTTTAGAAAACACCCATTCCTAATGGTAATATTTGGCTAAAAAACAGACAAGGCCTATGAATATGTTCCTTTTATGTCCTTCCACACAGGCAATGTGGAGAAAAGGAAACTTAAGCCTGCATTGTGTACCTTACCCACATTTCTCATCGCCTCCAATGGGAGTTTTGCTCAGGAAGTGCAAAACAGAGCTGGTAACTGTATTTCCATTTATTCAATAGTTCTGAGATTGAAAACGATAGAGACTGGGCAGAAGAAATAACAGGGCATCTCATATCCATGTGTCGCTTCATTAAACATCTGAAAATGGCAATGAAAAAGCAGAGATTGCAGAATGAGATTTCCAGACAGCAGGATGATAACATAAAAGACTCTGTCCTCTGCTTGTACAATACACATGGTCAGAAAAATAAAGGCAGCAAACTATCTTACTATGTAATAGATGAGGATTTTCATAGCTGTTATTTTGGATGCGTAGGAAGTAGAAAACCGCTTTACACAAGAAAGTCACTTGTTAACTTTGGATATGTGATATGTGAATGTATAACTGAGATAAAAAATCATGTGGTTTCATCCTTCTCCTTGTCAGGAAATATTTGCATTCAGAAACTCCAGAAGTAACATTGAATAGCTAAGGAATATATGACAAAATATTGTAAAGCTAACTGACATTGTGTGCAAGAAAATTAGTCTTTACAAAACAGGTTGTTTGCTTTTATTGCTTTTTTAAATAGAAAAGAGTTGATCAATCTTTGGGCCCTCAATACGGGGAAAAAAGTGGCTAGACTATGAGTTCCTGCAAAGCTGCCCGAAGGCGCAACGGTTGCTGAAGGAAGGGTTGCTCTTTCATACTTGCAGAGGCGTCAGGTGGCCGTGGGCAGCAGAACAGTCCTCCTGTTTTCAGATCCATCTTTTGGAAGTGGTAGCATCCAACATCTCATCCCCTCCTTTCTAAGCCCCATCAAAGAGACGAGGATAAAGCAGACCCATGATTTAGTAAGGCTGAAATGCCCGGGTCTGAGGGCTTTCTCAGGTCTTTCTTGTTCATTTTGCTAACAAAGGTCTTGGTGCTTAAAGCATCCCATAGCTGAACTGAGTGGATGATTTTCATATCAAGGATGATCTTTGAATGATCAAGGTCAGCATGAGTGGAGGAAACAGCATTGGGTGACTGGCATGGGACCAAAGTCTTTGAGGAGCCCAGCAGAAACTCCTGGGCCTGGAAGTGGTCTTGCTGGTCCTAAACATGCAGGCTTCTGCTCCCAAACTGTCTGTGTTTCTCCCTTGCTGTTTCTGAGGAGTGCTTCAATTTGCATTCACATCAGAACAGAAAAAGGAGTGAAAATATTTTGCCCCAAACAAAATTCAGATCATTGATTCCAACCTGTTGAGTCCATTTATGGCTCCAAATAAGCTGCCCTAACCATTTCCATCTGCACAGTTTAGCTGTTGAAATCTGGTATTAAATTTGAAGATAAATAGTAAATAATTAAAATGCTGGGGGTAGGCAGTCTCACAGCTATCCTTACTGACAACTTGGTCCTGCTGCCACAGGGATTGACTCTGCAGCTGAGGAAGATGTAAACCTGTGCTTGTGGACTTTCAAATCCTATCTCTGCTGCAGGAGAACTGGGTGTAAACAGCAGCATGTTGGGATCTTGCTGTAAGAACTGGGGTTTAAAGCAGTTGCCCATCATCCTCACCAGTCCCAAGCAGGCATCGTCCCTGGAGCAGAAATTGCCTCTACCCTGGGCAACTCCCTGCCACAGCTTGTCACCCTGCCTCTTGCTAGTAAACTCCCGTGAAACTCTGAAAGCTACATCGCCTCTTGGGAGCAGAGGTAAGAGCAAACTTCAGGCCTGGTGTAGTGGCTGGGATGGAAGGGACCTGCCCAAGCCCTGCCTACATGTGGGTGACTTGTCTTTTGGTTTAGCTCAGCCTCCCAGCCCCTGGCACTGCCCCAATGGTCCCTAAACCAGCCCTGCTGCAGTGGAGATGCTCCAAAAGCCTTTTCTGACAATGGGAAATCTGTAACATGAATTCCTACTTCTATTTTGAGGTTTGTCTTTTAGGAAAAAAAAGAATATATCCTTTGGTTTGTACTAGCTTGTGCTGTTAGGTCCTGAGGCAGGCAATGAAAGCTGTAATTCTAGCTGTGCCTGTACATCAGGCCAGCTGCTGTGTGCTTGCCGGGCGGCCCTCCATGCCGCTGCGATCTGCTGCCATCCTCCTCATCTCCCTGGCACAAATCTCCTGAGGCAAATCACCTATTTAACCCAATTCAAACCCCGCTCACTGGGGAAGGGCTGCCCCTGAGCTCCTGCCATCCTTTTGCATCCCCCCCGAGTGGCTGAGCTCCCAAACCAAAGGGAGCAGACGGGCCAGGAGGAGCCCAGCCAGCACCAGCAGGTCTCTGCTGGTGGCACCCAGGCTGCGGGCTCTGGGCATGTGGTGGCACTGGAGGTGAGGAGGGACATCTCAATCCCTGCACCAGCATCCAACCTAACAGCCCAGCGCTGCCGCTGGCAAGTAGCACATATCACAGCGACAGCAAAGCCTGCAGCCTCTGGAGTCCAGATGCATTAGAGCTTAAAGAGAGCGCTGTGCTCCCTAATGGACACACGCCGTGTTTTCGAGCATCTGCGCATCTTTTCCTGATTGTCTGCTGTTGAGCCCTCGTTTCAAGCAGCGCTGGACTCTCTGCTGTACGCCAGCAACGGCTCTTCCAAACTTCCTTGATTGTGTCTGTGCCTGTTGCTCGGTGCTTGCGCGATGAAATGGAAGGCAGCGAGAGTGACGGAGATTAAATGAAGAGCGAGAGGAACCTGAGCTGAATTTTGGGAGGGTAATTAGTGGTGCCAGTGGCTCCAAGCAGAGTAAGGGGTTTTGCTTTCTTCTATTATCTGGGTGGCACTGGGGGAACGCTGGGCAACTCCCTCCTGATCCTTCTCTAATTAAAAGGTTTTTCTGGGTAAGGACTGGAATATACGAAGAAGTGATAAATTAAATGCTGTGAGTTCCCCGCTCTGTGCTTGTGCTGCAGCAGCTAATAGATTCTGCATCTCGCAGTGAGGCCAGCGAAGAAACTGCTCCTTTCTCACTGCAAACAGGAGCTTGCGTCGCTTTCAGCAGCAGTCGGCTTCCCTCGGCAGGCGAGGAGGCACTGCCGTGTTTTCTGTACCTGGACACCAGTGACAGTGCCCAGCGTTGGCGAACCGGCCATGGGGTGTAGCAGCTATCCCCTGAGCAAAGGCAGAATAAATGCGCTGAGTGTGGTAGGGCTCTGCTGGCATTAGTCCAGGAAGGAATTGCCTTCTTCCAGGAGTCAAAAAGCAATAGTAGAGCTGCTTAAAGCAATTGCCGCAGCCCCTGGGCTGCACTGGCCTCTTTCCCAGTGTGGAGGGTGGAAAATGCAGCTTTTTTTGCCTAACTGCAGCAGCTCAGGCTTCCACCTGACATCTTCCCCTGCGCATCCCTCACGGCGGGCTGGAGACAAGCGGGGTGGAAAGCAGGGAGGAGGCGGGCAGCCCAGAAGGATGGAGCAGGAAGAAAACTGGAACCCTCAGACCCCCGAGGTACCGCAGCCCTGCTGGGACAGCTACGGGAGCCCACCCAGGGAAGTAATCTGGAGATATAACCCTCTGCCCCCAGCTGACCTCCTCAGCGCTGGGCAAATAACTAATGCACTAAAGCAAATCACACACAGACAAAAAAAGGAAATGCTTCAGGTTGATCCTAAGGGATTTTTTTTAAAGTTTTCTCTGAAACATCAATATTTTATTATTTTTTTTTTTTTAAAGGCTTGGTTAGAATGAAATGGAAAAAGGAGGCTTTTTTTTCCTGTGGCCTGGAGTCAGTTTTTAAAAAATGTAGTTGTAAGTGAAAAATCACTTCAAAATAAAATTAAAAGCTGTCCCTCAATGTTAAAAGAATGTCAAAATGGAATTTTTTAGGTTTAAAGATCAGGTTTTTTGACCTGACCAAAACAACTCAACAGTTCAATAGCATTTCAAAATACTTGAGCGAATCCAAATCTGCGTGTTCTAGAGAAAAAGCTTTCTTTCAAAAAAAATTCAATAAGCTCTCCACAGGCATCACCTCCCAGTCCGTCCTTGCAGTAGGGAGGGATGCTTTGTTCCTATCCTTCTGGTAGATATTTTTTTTTTTTTTTTTTTTTTAGTTTTAAAAAGTACAAATCATGCATAGTGTAAACACACCAAAAAGCACACACCCTATTGACTTTTCAGAGATAAGTATTTTAAATCCAGCCTTTCCCAAAGCTCCAGACATGCATTATTTACAGTGGAGAAGAATAATGTAACAAAGCTGTATTATATTAAAATTGTTCCATAAAATATTACGATTATCATTTTTTGTAGCTTGACTTAAGGTGCACAATTTATATAAAACAATATGAATTATTTTCTGTTACAAAAAATATTCAGTGTGGGCTCTGTGTATTACAGTTATTAATCTTTCTATTTAAATGCAAATTTTTCCTTTCAACTGAGAGCTAAAGATACTTTTTATACAACTAATAAAACACAACTTTGATCTTCTGATCCCTCATCAGGGAGATGGCTTTCTCAGTTGTGTTTGGGATGTCTCTGCCAGAACATGGTGTTCCTTTACAGCAAGGATGCTTTCTTCATAAATACATTGAAAATTATTCCCTGTTAAAAATGAAATATTCATTTGTACAGCAAGGTGTGACTTGGGCAATCCTTGGTTGCTTTGTTTTTGTAGTGAGAGAAAAGAGCTAGAGAGTAGTGTCCTTTGTGTGGGCATATGTCGTGCCTGCAATGTAGGAGGGTAATTTATCCTCAGAAAGTCTTGCTTTGCATCCTAGGGGGTTTGCTGCGATGAGAAACTTTAAATCGAGATTTCTTTGAGCAGGGTGGTGGCGGCTCAGGTGGGAGCTGGTAGGGAGGCTCTGTCAGGGGAGTCGGACAGGGTGGCCAGAAGTGTTTCATCCAGCCGTAAAGGAATGGCTGAAGAAATGTCAGGCTTCCCTATCACCAAAGTATCTGAGCTGTTAAGAGACTTCAGAAAGCTTCATGTCACCCCCAAAATACTGTATCACCAGAAACTCAAGGGACATGGGAGCAGTTTGCTCTACATAAGCGTCAGAGAGTCTGTCTAAACCCTTGCTCTTCCCATCTGCAGAAGGGAGTGGAAGTGGCCCCGTTGGATAGGAGGAGAATTCCAGCGTCTGATTCCTGGGAGCTGCTGTCAGCCGCTGTTTTTGCAGGTCTCCCCAGGTGTGCAAGAATGTGACAGTGCTGAAGGAGAGAGGTAACTCCTAGCCACCTGGCAGCTCGTATCCCAAAGCAGAAATCAAAGCTGTTTATGTGATTTCAGGCTAATTTCTGCCAATTCTTGTTCTGACAAGTACTACTATTACCCTGAGCAACTCCAAGGACAGCTTCCTTAATAACGTTTATAGTGTCAGACTTTTAGTTACCAGTATTAGCAAAGGAAGTTGAAAACCATGCTGCACCTCCGTCTTTCATCCGTGCATGAGCACAGACTTCCCATTCCCCCTTCTGAGAAATGCCGTCTCCTGCTGGTGGAAAGCTTTCCGATGGTTTCCCAGGTCCTGCGTTGGCCGGCGGAGCGTGTTGTCCTCTGTTTGCTGGCCACCCCTTGGTGTCCCTTGTTAGTTTTGGTCTGACTAACCCTAGGTGGGAGCTTGGCTGCTTCAGCCAGTGGAAACGCAAGTAATTGAAAAGGCTAAAGCAGTGAGCGGTGTTATAATTAACTGGCTGTATTAGGCATTTTACAATTCTGACACCTCGCAAGAGTGGAAGTTTAATGAGAATGGAGAGAGGCTCAGAAGCAATCCATTTTCCCAGTAAAGATTGTAATGAAGGTGTGAAATGATGCACAGCTAACTAAACCTGTCTGTAATAGCCTCTCTGTTATAATGTAGTGATCTGACAGACTTTAGAAAAAACAATACAGTGGTCATGTATGTGTATATAATATATACGTACCTTTCCTTACAGTGCTAATGTAACGTATAGTACAGCTTGACTGCATGTGCCACATGTAGGTCAGGTGCAAAAATGTCTAAAGGACTGATCTTTGAAAGAAAACGCTCATTTGCAATGTAAAGACGAGTGCAACCCGAGGAACGCGCCGTAGAAACATGCCTCAGAAAGGATGTTCAAGTGGAGTGTGCGGGGCTGTGAACACCCATGCCGGGGCCAGCTCTGATACAACACAAAGTGCTTCTCTGCGACCCACGTACACCGGCACAACCTGCTCACTACAGTCCTAACGGAAAACCATGATGAATTCCTTGCAGATCTGCCATGGAGGGGCAGAAACTTAGCATAAAGGTATTTTCTATATTGCTATTTGCTTCATAAGAGGCTGTATCTCTGATTATTAATTTAAAATTCAGTGGCAGCAGCTGTAAACAGTGTACTTTGCACAGCAAAACCCTGTAGTCTGTCACTGCGATTGCATCTCTGCCTTCATTTGCAAGTAGCACATCAGATTAGGGTGGGTGCAGAGGGAACTGGAATGAGCATGGCACCTGCCATGGCGCTTCTGGTGGCGCTTGGGAGAGAGCGGCCCTCTGAGGATATTTTTGGAAATGGATGCTTTCCTGTGGGATCTTGTGTCCCCCAGACTTCATCTTCATAGGCTTTTATCTTCCAGCCCTGCAGGGTTTTGCTCTGAGCTGGCGAGGAGCTGGGTACCTGTTTAACCCCGTGCCCCGCAGGAGCAGATTACGCTGTGCCTCTCCGCAGCACCCAGCTGGTGCGGAGCGTGGTCAGGAGGTCACTTCTGCCCACAAAACGTCCCAGAGCTGTCCCCAGCATGGAGCACTGAGGGCTGCTCCAGATGCATTGCACTCAGAGGCAGGTTTTGGTTTGGGTGGGTGCGTTCATTTGTCTACCTGGGAGCTCTTTGCCACCTGACGTCACCTTTGCTCTGCGGCATGAGCCCGTTCTCAGCTATCAGCATCCTCACGTGGTGGGAACGTGAGTCTGCTGTTGCCTTTGCATTTCCAGCGGGGCTGAGGGCCCGGCCTCCGCGTGCTCAGAGCTCTGATGTTTCTTGTGCTGGAGCCTAAATGCATCGGTGTGGTTTATGGCTGACATGCGTGGAGGACAGTTTCCGTTCTGTGCACCTCTCATTCCAGTTTGATCCCAAAGAGAACTTTTCCTAGCTGAACTGAATTACCTTTTCTTTTTTTAAATGTATAATTTGTATGACTGATATAAACATCAAGCACATAGGTGAAGAATAGAGATAAACGCATAGTTAATTGTGATCAGTATGTAAATACCTGAGTGCATAAAATCCAACTCACATAATTAATTTTACACTTTACTTGTCAAGACTTGAATGAATATGGCTGAGCTTTCGCATAGCTGCTTGCAGGATAAAGCCTTGATTTCTAAACTACATGTGTTTTGCATGTGGCATATGGTGAGAGCTCATGAAGCATAATTGTGGAGCAGTAACGTGCAGCTCTCCTGCAGGGAGTATCACATCCTGAAGGGTGACTCCTTTCAGTAACATCAAGATCCTATAGGAAAGGAGCTTCTTTTAAAGATCTCAGCCATATGATTTATGGTAAATAACACTTGTATTTCCATACTACGTGTTTCTGTTCAAGAGGCTTGCCCTTGTTGGTGCTCAAATTTGTTTATGTTTAGCATGTCACAGGACTTGGAGCAATGCAGTTTTGGCAAAATGTGTGGGAAGACTATGTAAACACTATGCAAGCTTTCTACATACTCTGCGTGTCCTCTCCAGTATATTTAAATGATCTAGCTATGCAGTTAAAGCACAGCCATTAATACCAGTTAATACAAAGACATGGTTACTTTATGGGAGCACTTAAGTTACATTTTTATAAAGAGAACAAGAGGATCCCCTGAGACACTGTTGTACAAATAAAGAAGGACAGAAGCTCAATTAGTGAAAGCACGGAAGTGAAAAGTGAGACAAGAATCATGTAGAGTATAATTAAGTAGGTATATTAGTTTGTATAATATACTGTTTCTTATACATTAAAAGGCTGCACTGAGGAATGAATTAGCTGCTTTTCCTATGGCAGTTTCCTAAACTGGGGTTGTCAGAATTTTTTTGCAGTGTTCTGACTCGAGACAGGAAAAGTCGATTCCTTAATTCTAAATTGATGGAGGTGTCACTTTGATACTTCCATTTACTTTTTTCATTACAGGAAGAGCAGAAATTGTCCAGAATTATTTTTTCATTTTGTGCTCCCCTGAGACTCCGAAAACAACCAGTGATTTTTTTTGTCCATATTTTCCAAGTGGCGATATATAGAAGCATGAGCCTCAACAGTTGGCCAGAAAGTAAAGAAAGAAAGATTTGGGTTTACGGAAATAAACCCAATCCCTATTCTTTTTCCTTAGAAGCCAACAGCGCGTTTCCAACAAGGTGAGACTACATAACAAAATGCTGCACTCTGGCCCGTGCCTGCAGAGCTCTTTGGTAATGTGACTTCTGAAGCCCTTTAAGCCTTTTTTAGAAAAGAGCCGTGGTTTCCTTTCTGATCTCCTGAGAGAGCCTAAGGGCTAGCAAGGCCTTTGCGGCGTGCGTAATGTGGGGTTTGCACTGAGTTCAGAGACTTGAGAGCCTGATTTCATGCAGCTTCACATGCTTTAATCCTGCTCTCATGGTAGTTCTCTCTCGGGGACTGCCAAGTGTCCGTACTGGCCAGTGGTCTCATGGGGAAAGTGCATCTGCACAGAATCCTGGGAATAATCCCAGGGAAAATGGTTGCTAAGAAAAAATGAAATTATCAGCATGTATGCCATTTCCATCAAAAGCACTTCCCAATTAGCTGGTTCAAAGTGATTGTCGTTGGTAACCTTCTTCTGTCAATCACTGTTCCCGTGTATTTATATAGGGCTTAGTGATGAAACTACTTTGAAACAAGTGTGAAAAATATGTATTTTGCAAATTAAATTACTCTTTACCAGCTAAAAAGGAAAACCAAGGAGAATACTGACGCTGGGAGAAATAGGGTCTGTGAAAGAACTTTTCCAGGACGGAGCTGGAGCTGTCAGCACCAGCTCTTGGTCTGGGGGAGAGTGTGGGGCCATGAGATTCCATTCAGTGGAGTTTGGCTGCAACCTCCACCTCAGCATGCTGCCACCCTGGGAAGAGAAAAGGTATTTTCAGAGCAAAGGTGGTCTTTATAAAGCATCTTGGAAGAACGCATGGATGTGTCCTTTTCTGCAACAGTAGTTTTTCTCAATTACCTTTATGTTCTTATGTGGAATGGGAAATTATACAATTCCTTTGCCCCCCTAAGTCATTATATTATTAAATGTTTCAGAACTTGAGCCACTATTTTTTTTCTGTCACTGAAAATTGGCAGCACGTTGCTCCCACTACAAAGATGCTCTGAGCCAGGGTTTGGTATGGGCTTGTTTTGATTAGGGTTGGTGCACAATTTTAGCATTTTTAGCAGTATTTTGCCAACATTGCTATTGGGTGTGCAGGCACCAGGACACAGCCCTATTCTCTTTTCGAACAATGACTACGCTGGCTCCCTGTGCAGGCAAACCCAGAAAGCAGTCTTGAAACTTCCTTTCAAAATGTTATATACTGCCTGTCTGATGGCAGCACCCAGAAGTGAAGCAATACAGGCAACGTTGCTTCATTTAATAGTATGAGATTCTCACAATGTGTTTCAGTTTATATTATTCTAGAGATAAGAATCTTTAAATACTGAAGGAGCATACAGTGTACAGGCATTGTATTGACATTTTTCTATGCTATCATAACCACGGATTCATCTGCTTGTCCTTATGTTAGCAATTTAATTTTAATCCAGGGCAATAATGAAGTGCATTACCAGGGAAAAACACACTCTTCATAGCCCGTGTTCCTGATATTTTTAGGGAATTGAATTGCATTTTCTGTTGACAATAACAGACTATCTTTAGGACTTCCGTGAACATCTATGAACAACAAAAATAGGTTTGCTAATGTATTGTCAGCCAGAAGAAAATAAACTATTTGTAGCTCTTGTACTGGGAGGTGGATCTGGACCCTCCATCTGTGCCCTGCGGCACCTTTACTCTGCAATTTCCCATGAGGAACTCGAGCAGCTTCTGGGGAGCAGCTTCTGCATGTGCTCACCTTCAGCTGGGAGCCCTGCCCTGCCCATGAAGTGGTTTTTGCCAGATCGGGGAGGGTGGGCTGAGCTGCCCTCCAGGCTCAGGGCGTAGCTGAGCAAAGCTGTGGGTTGGTGTTGGAGTGCCCAGGTGGGGATTGCTGTTTCTGCTGCATAGCCAGAGCCCAGGCAGGGCAAACCTCCCCCAGAGCTGGGGAGAGGGGATTTAACTGCCAACAGAAAGAATCTTTTCAGATGCTGAAAACCAGACTCTCTAACATTATTTTATTTTTTTTTTTAGGAACAGGTCTGTGGTGCAGGCATTTGCCTTACACAGTGCAGGTGACCATTACTGATTGCAGCAGGTACCGGAGCAGTAACTCCCAGCCAGAGCACTCCAGGTACAGTGGGGAGGCTGATTCTGATGCTGTGCAGGGAAGGTACAGCCTGCCTGGCTACAGAGCGTGGTGTAGCGTAGTCAGGGAAAGAGTATTCAGCAAAAACGGCCTGGGAAACGTTCATCAAATGGGGCTCCTCACCCTTGCCCTTGCAGGAGACCTGGCTTCTCGTAGGGATCTGGGGGTGAATGCTCTGGGATGGTGGGTTCTCCCCAGCTCCGGTCCCCTCCAAGGAATGGAGGCACAGTTTGGAAGCTGTTCAGTTGCAGGTTTTCGTGGCCACAACATAACCATAGCTACAGATTTGTTCAAAACTGGGAACAATCCAAAATCTAAAGATATTCGGATCAGTGAGCAGACTTGAGTAAGTGCTCAGGAGTGTTGTAAAAGCAGAATAATTTGGATTCCATTTTTTAGTAATTTAATCTCTTTATATATATACTCCACTCAAAAATCCTACAAGATGGAGCACAGTATGAGATTTATTTCCCTTAGTTATTTTTTTTTCTAAACTCTTCCAAAGAATCTTCTGTTACAATTTTGAGCTTTATTAAAAAAAATCCTAGGGGAAATGTGTACTATTCTTTATTAAACTACATAGAATGTATTCCTAAGAGTCGCTCACACTCCTCCCACATGCACCTTCCCACATGTGAGATAAATTAAGAAAGTCACTATCTTTAATGCCAGAAGTATTTCCATCTTCCACTGCAAATATGCAGTGATGCATCTAGAATAGCACTGTCAGGGGAAGAAATCTTCACATGAACAGAATTTAGCTATTTGTGTTCTCTTTCTACATGCACTTAGTATTTTATCCACAAGGGATATTTTCTTCAGTGGGATCATGCTGGCTGCAGGTAAATGGAGAAAGAAAACTCTTGTTTCTTTATATCTAAACCCATTCTGAGTCCTGCCCCTTGGCCAGTCTCTCTCTGACAGCCTGCGCCCGGTTCAGAGCCTTGCAAAGCTGTGGGAGCTGTTGACCGAAGGGCATTGCGCTTGCTAATGGCATGGTGGGTGCTGGGGAATCAGTCTGACACGTGACGGTGGTGCTGAGCATAGCCTTCACCTCCTGGGTCTGTGCAAAACTGCTGGCTCCGGTGGGGAAGCAGACGGGAGCGGAGACTGGAGAACTAATCTTGTGTCTGTGCTTCTGCCTCTGTGACTAATTGCTCTGAAATTTGCACATGTAATAGCTTTCACTTTTCCTAATACCTCTTACTAGGTTAGCATTTAAAAAGGATGTATTTTCTTGTCGTTAAAAGCGCTAGATGCAAGTGGGGAAGCAGATAGATACGCATTGCTTAATAATTAAAATAGAACCACAAATTTCAGGGAGCGCGGTCAGGCTCCAAAGAGTACCTGATCCCGTGTCCAGCGCGCGGTACAGCAGCAAGAAGTGCACCCACTGCACCTCTCCTCTATGGGAACGTACAAATTAGAAATTTCAAGGGCTATTGAACACTCTGAATTTCCACTGTGGATCAGCACAAAGTTATTTGGCACAGGCGGTTCTGTAACCGTGATACATTGGGGAAGTTCATATTGTGCAATGGCCCTAAAACTCACCCTTCTTCCTCTAGTATGCAGAGATCCAGTGCTAAGACGTGTTTAATATAAAGCAGGTAGGATAGTAGCTGACTGGAGCAGTTTTTTTGCCTCTTGTTGCCTTTTCATTATTCATCTTACGATCATCTCCTTTGCTATTTATATTCAGTATAAATAATAATTAAACCAGGGGACAGAGGTGCGATGGTGTGAATGTGAAGAAAAACTCCGTGCCCCTGATGTTACGAAGTTGTAAAGCTTGCTGGGACTGGAAGAGTCCTTAGCCTGAGGAAATGGGGTCCATTGCAAATGCTTGCTGGAGAGCAGGAAAGCATTAACATGCAAGCACTACTCTTAAGTGGCCAGAATGTAGTGATTAAAGTGTTCTTGCTGTGTGATCTTGAGCCTCTTGCCCTTTCTATTCTTTAATTAATTTCCTCTATCATTTATGTATTAATAAAAACAAATTACCTGCTTCATGGGAGGTGAGAGGTTTTATTCATTTATGTTTGCAAACAGCTTTGAGATGCGAGGAAGGAAGGAAGAGGCTACAGAAGTGAGACGGCTGTATGTAGTGCATGAATGATATATGACAAGGTTTTATTCCTTGGCAGATTGATAATTTGGCACAGGAGTAAGTCTTTTTCCTTTTCTGCTAAGTTACTTTTTCTGACATTGTCAAATAAGGCACAGCTTTTGCCTCTAGTGTGACATGTAAATAAATGGATGGATGGACACTTTTGTTTTGATCAGTACCTTTGTTTCAGTCATCTTTCTTTCGTGAGCATTTATGGAGAAGGGCACTGCCCAGTGACTGTGGAGTCATCTGCCAGCAGGTCATCCATTTGAAACCAGCGCTGGGATTTAAAATTGCTACCACGTCCCATCTTTGGGATGGATTTATCTCCTGGAATGATGCTCATACCAATATGGTAGTAGCTGCAGGGATTATCGTTTGGGGGACAGGGGTGTACAGAAAGGAAGTTTCCAGGTAGAGGCGTAGAGTTGATTATTCTCTACTGTCACAACTTGCGTCTTGCACTAGACATTAGATTTTTAATGTCTTCCTCTGAAAACAAACTTGATCAAGGTCTTGCAGTCCAGCAAACCAACATGCAGTAGTGCTGGCCAGAGACTGCCTATGTGTTGTCGGAAGCTTTGTTGGTGGAGTTCAGCGAAGGCTGATGCATGCCAATGAAAGGCAGAAATGTGCTAGCAGTGGATGCTCTTGATGTCTTTTCTCCGGTGAGTAATGCAAGCAAACGCCGCATTCCTTCCTACCTGCGCAAACCAGTCTCAGGGTGGAAGCAACATTAAAAGCCAACATCTCTTCTCTTGTAACGTCTAATAGCAATGTCTAATTCTGGATTTTCAAAGCTATTTCCCTTAAGGTTATCCTGTGATATGGAGTGTGTTTGTGCACAGGCAGTGCCGCAAGAGCAGCTCAGCACACTTCAGTATGCAGCGAGCTCCTCGGCTGGGGTTCCCCTTGGAGTTCCTCAGCAGGCACTAAGGATGTGTCATCCTTTGAGTCATCTCTTACTTTTAAAGCAGCTTTCCTCCATGAAAGCTCTTTTGGTTTTGACTCCAAAAACTTCACACAGAACACTGCATTTCACAGTCCTTTGACACAGATTTTTGCAGGAGGAGCAGGTGGGGAGTGAGAAGATGAGAGCTGCCTTTGGGGCTGCGCGTGCTTTCTCCCCTTGTGTATGTCATGCCTTTTTCATGAGCAGTTTTCTTTGTGCCTCCCCAGTTTCCTTATCCCAGGGATTTTTAGAAACGGTCTATGCCCTCTTGGACTGAGCCGTGCGGGATGGGGAGCTTAAATTGCTCTTGGGTGTTTGCAGTTTGTCTCTTTTAAATCCCTCCTCCTTGGATGCCTCTTGCCCTGTCTCCTATCTCAGAGCAAAGCTCAAGTGTCCTGTTCCCTTCTCTCTCTTGAATGCTCAGGTTTTATGTTTCTCTTGTGCTTATGACTTAGATTCACGCTGGGGCAGAAACCTTTATGAGCCAGGGAGAAGGGGAAACCTCTGTCTTTGCAGTGTGAGAGTGGCCCCAGCCCTCCCACTGCAGCCTCCTCTCATTTTTGAGGGTGATTTCCATGCTGCAGGGTGCTCTCTCAGCAGCTGGCATTGATACCCTCCTGGAGGCTCCTGCTGATGTACAGCCCTGCTCCCTGCGGGCAGTAGGAGTCTTGCACTCCTCCGCTGAGCTCTTGGGGCCAGGTCCCCGGGCAGCCCAAAGTGATGGACTCCCATCACCCAGCCCTTCAGAGCCGAGGTCCGGTTAATGGCTTGTGTAAAGCCCTCCCACTGATGAGGCCATCCGTGCTGTTCCAGAAATGTTGAGCTAATTGCACAAAAGGTGAAGCTTCAGTACAGCAACGATTGATTCAGCCTCAGGCCCTACACAGCAGAGAGCAGCTCATGAAAACCAAAGACGAGGCATGTGATTGCAGACCCTTATCCGGCTAAAATACCGTGACGCCTGACCTCATTAGAAAGAAGCCACAAAACACATCTCCCTGGACTGTTCCTTGCTGTGTCCAGTGAAATACTGGGAGCTTGGCCAACCAGCCAGGTATTCCTCCCTCTCCTGCAGAGTACTGTGATTTCCTCTCTGCCTTGGAAATACTCATAGACCCAGAATGAACTCCTATAAGATCATGGGGAGGAAAACTCACGACTTGCTAATTATTACATAGATGTAATGTGATTGTAGCCACAATGATAAAAGCTGATACAGGGCTTGTAGGGTGAGGGAGTAAGGCAAACAAGCAAGGCACATGTAGGGTGTTATCAGGGGCCAGGAGAATTTGTAAGCTGGTCATCAGTGTTTCCCTTAGATACTAATTTTATGGGGAAGTTAATGCCCAGCCACTGCAGAGTTGCAGAGATGCCAGCCCATAGCGTGGGCTAGCCCTCAGCATGACTCTCCCTCTCCCAGCAAGTCTGGTCCACTTCAGAGCGTAAATTTAGGCTGCACGTAGAGTGGGATGGACTTTACATGTGGCAGCATCATGCCTTTGCTTTCAAACCCTATCGGTTTCCTTAGCGTAGACAACTCTCTGCTTCTAACCGCAGACAGCTCTTGCTCCAGGCCTGACTATTTGGATGTTGAGGTTTCTGCAGTGGTATTTGAAATTTGTGTATGGGAAAGGTGGAGGGATACTGGCATTTCCATGCATGTGGCTTAATTCTTTACAGTGGTTGTCTGCAGCCCATGGGTCATGGATGAAGTAGTCCTACAAGGTGGCTTGGTCTCTACAGAGGTGCCTCTTCAGCAGAGGGAGCAGGGTGCTGTGTCCCAGCACCCTCTTCTTTCTTTTGCCTCTCAGTTCAGCACAGGCAGGTGGTCCCAGCAGTGCAGAGTAATCTTCCCTTTCACAGCTGCACTGTAGGCAGGAGATCGGGGGAACGAGGGATTTGGTTGGTATTTGTGGACCAGGGATGACTAATGTTTCCCTGTCACTAACACATCACTGCTTGATTCAACCAGGAGTGTCAGAGCAGCTTGGTGCAAACCGGCCGAGCGTCGTCAGCGATTTGTCGTGGTCATTAGCACGGCGGGAAGCGCTGTGTCCGCAGGCTCCCGCTGGCATGCGGCGCTATGGGGTGCTGTCCGCAGGGCCTGCGGACCCCTCTGGGACACCCACGTGCAGCGGCTCCCATCTGTACCGTTCACTGTTAAATGTCAATATGAGCCTATTAGAGAGAGGCCAGGGGAAGCGGGAATGGCAGCTCAGTGGGCAGTGATGGATCATACGCTGGAGAATGATTGATTTACTTATTTAGGGCTCTGTTCAGCAAAGCTTCAGATCCATGGGGCTTGGGCTTAATATGAGTTGGGGAGATGAGACTGTTTCAGCAGCAGAGGAAACCACCAGTACCTCAGGCCTTTCACAGCACGGCGCTTATGCATTTATTTAACCCATTGCACAGTGTCGGGACCAGCCCCCCTGTGCCACCAGGCTCAGCCACCGTGAGGGTTTCAGGTGCTGCAGCAGCACGGAGGGGAGTTTTGGAAATGCAGATTTTTGGGGGGCTCTGGGCCCAGCCCAAGCCTTGTGGCAGCAGCGCTGGACAGATGCAGCCCCTTGTTGCAGGGGATGCTCAGCTACTCTCCAGCTATTTGCTTTGCTGCAATACACTGAAGGAAGGAGAGTTGCAGCATGGGCTTTGTCAATAAGAAGGACCATCCTGGAGCAGCAAGGCCCCTGGGGTAGGGTGGTCCTGGTGCTGTTTTGCCAGTGACCACAATGGTCTTACTAATTTGGGAGACCTCTCTTGTGAAATGCCTGTTGGCATGCCCCGCCACTAATTAGGACAGAAAGACTCAAGCTGACACTGCACCCTGCAAACCTCTGGTGTGATGTAGCCCAGACTCTATGCCCAGGCTTTGCTATGCACCTTCTGGATCCAGAGCATGTGTCTGTCGTGGTCCAACTTGGTAAGAATTGCCAGGTATAATCAAAGCAGTGATTCACGAGCTCTGGGAGCCTGCCTCAGCGTGTGGGCAGCACCAGCTGCTTCGAGGGAGGTGTGAAAGGGCCCTGACAAACAGCTATGCAATACCGCCGGGGAGGCGTCGCTTCCTGGCAGCAGTGTTTGGCCTGGAGCATCAGCCTTGTCTCAAGTGAAAATACAGCGAAGCACGCAGTCATAGAGCACAGAGATTGTAAGGAAAAGGTCTAAAAAGGTCTCCCTGTTTAAAATGCTACCTGAGGAGGGCAGCTGCTCTTCCTTACAGCTGCACGTGGCTTTCCTGCAAAAGAGTTAGAGCCATCTCCCTCCTCCTCCAGACAGGTCTTTGGCTGTCAGCAGCAGTTTTGATGGGGCTGCCTAATTCTCCTGCATGTCTCCACTCTACCGGGACTCCCTTTAGTTTAATTACCTCCTCTGTGCGCCTTTACCACTAAACTTTCTGGGACTGTTCCTTGGCTGAAGCTGCCTATCTATGCCTGCCTATCTATGACTTGGGAAAAAGAAAAATCAAACATCTATTAGAAGTAGCCAAGTTGCTAATGGAGACAGATCAGGTGTGATGTGCATCACCTGAGGGCTGAGCACTCAGGAGGAGGCACTCAGCTACTTAAGAGAGGGATGCAAAGAGACCTACTGCCTTCACTGAAGGATGCTCTAGCTACTTGTGAGAGCTATCTGCAGCTATGCCTAGTGTCTGCTAATATCCCATTCGTTAGGTGGGTAATACAGTAGAAAAATTAATGGGAATAAGTCAAAAAAGCTGGAAATTTGGGGTGTTATCTGCAAAATGCAGGTGGAAGAAATGTGTTCTCTCTTAAAGACTTCCCACAGAGTTAAGTCCCTTGTGTCTCTCCTCCTAAAGTCAGTGCTTAAAAATAGGACTGAAGAAGGAATATAACATTTTTGCTGGTGCTAAGCTGGCAGCTGGTTAGTGCTGGCTAATTATTGTATAGGCCAAATAGCTCAGAAGAGAACTGCTTTATGGCTGCTACTCTTAGGAAGCAGGAAAATTGGGACTCTCTTGTCTTTTTTACTTCTTAGGAGGCAGAGTGACCTGCAATGCCGTGGCTTAGCGTAATGAGTCTCTCATATCTGTGTTTACCCACCAGGTAACAGCAGGTCAGCTGGGCTCCTGGTAGAGTTGGGGAGGCTTAAATGAGGACAAGCAAGTTCTCTAATGATCCCTGCTGCACTCCCAGAGGAGGCTCACCTAGAACAGTGTCCCCTGCTGAGTGACCACCATCATCCTTTATTTCCAAAACTGCTTCTTGTACTTCTGTGGTTAAGAAGGATTTAAGGCTGTTAGCAAAAGGCAGTGTGCTGTTTGGGAGAGGCTTGGCTCTCTGTTGTGCTTCCTTCTGGGTGCTGATCTGAGCTCTGTGCTGCTGAAACATCCAAACATGTGTTTTTGATTGAGTCACAGATATGTCTGTTCATGGTCCACACTGGAGTTGCCAAACCTGTGTGCAGTTGTGCTAGGATGCTGGCCCTTCTGCTCCCAATATCTGAGCATTCAATGCTTCCAGTTCTGATGATGTTCCTTTTTTTTTAAAAAAAAAAACAAACCAACAAACAAAACAACAAAACAATAAAAAAACCACCACCACCACCACCCCCCAACAACTCTGAAGGCTGAAAACAAATTACTAGTTGCCACTCTAATTTCACTAGTGTAGCATCGATGACCATCAAAACCGACCCTTCTCCTGAAGAACTTGTAGTGGTTGCAGACTGAAGAAGGGTGGCTTCAGAGGGAGGGGAGGAGCAGAATGAATGACCAGGCAGGGACCTGCCCCGCAATGGGTAAGGCAGTGCTGGAAGATGGACCTCAAGCTCTTCAGACCTGCAGCCCTCCCCTATAAGGCTATGTTTCAAATACAAAGCAATGTATATTAATCAAATGTTTGAGAACATCTGTGGGAAGGGACTCTGCATTTGGTAGCTGTTTGGGTTTGCTGCCTGCTGGAGCGGAGTCTGCTTGTCGCCTACGAGGTGCCGCACTGTGCTGGCTGGAGTTTGAACACTCTGCTGCTTTTGCCATGCATCTGCTTTTAAGTTCAAAAGTTACTGGTTTGGGGGAATGGTGTGGCTGACTGGGTGGTTTTGTGATGGGCAAGGGTCGCAGGAGAGCAGGCTGGTGTCTGGCAGTGGGAGTGCAGCATGGAAGCCTGGTTTCAGATTCACTGGCTGAGCTGCTGGCTAGACCTCGCAGGAGGCGTTAAAGGCAGGGAAAATGGTGACATGAGGGCAGGCCAGGAAAATGGGGACACTGCTGTCTCTCAGGGACTCCTGCCTCTTCCTCTGCCAGTGTGTGTGTTGGGTAAACTGTTTCCTCCAACCTGGTACCTTCCTCAGTGCGAGGAGGAACGCCGTGGACTGAACTGCTCTTCCGTGAAAGCGTGTTCTCTGCAGCAAGTGAAGCTCTCTGTGGAGCTCGGTGGCCCCGAGGAACTGGGAGAGAGAAGACATCCTGGTTGAGTGGGTGGTGCTTCCCTGCCAAGCCATGCAGTCCCCTCCTGTCAACACCTTTGGAGACTTAGGATGGTTTTCATTTCCAATACATTTAGAAACTGCAGTCTGGTGAGATGGGATTCCTCTTCCCAGCTACCTGCAAACTTTCTATCATGTCCCGCTCCTTTCACCAACTGCTGTGCTTGTCAGCACAGATCTGCCAGACAGCATGAATCCCCGTGGCTGTGGGAGAGGCAGACAGAGCCCGTTTACATGGTCCTTGCTTTCTCCTCAGGCTTCTCAGGCCTGATCTGGGCCAGCTGAGCAGCTCTTCTCCCTGGTATTGTCTCCTGCAGGCCAGGCGCTGGGGAGAGCTGGTGGCACCCCATTGGCACAAGCAATTGCTGGTGTTGCCAGTTCAGGGGTCCACAAAGTACATTTGTGGTGCCCTAAGAAAGGATATTCCTCTATCTGAAAACTGTATGAGATGGACAGCACCTTCTGTTTATGCTCCCTCTTGCCAGGCTTTTTAACATTTTTAACATCCATTTTAAAAGCCTGCAGCACCTTCCCTTTGAGCCATGGTCCATTCTGTCCCTCACTGTGGCAGATTGCCCGCTTGCCGAGTGTGTTTTGCTCACTGTTCAGCTGTTTTAAGGACCTGCTCACCAGCTAGGCTTTGGAGAAATTAATAATGTCTCTTTTCCATACAACGTCCTTGACAAGCCAGAAATCCGCCCATTCGTTGTTTCGAGCAATTAAAATGATGACATGGCCATCAACCCCCACACGCAACCAGTTGGCGAAAGTGCTCTGCAATGGAAACTCCAGTCCTCGGCGAGTGAATTTGTATGTAGTTTGGCAGAGAACAGCCCTGCTGACTTCCCAGGCCGACACTGCTTTGTTACTCAAATACAAACATCTAAAACCAGCATTAGGCACTGAGAGCCGCGCCAAAGCCGACTGCTGTCGTCGTATAATAAAACAGCATGTTGAGGTTTGCTATTCTAATTGGGCAGCCAGGAACCCCGGTGGATGGCGGAGCTTATTTATTGATTGCTCTTCAGATCAGAAACTGGACGGCACCGCAGGGAGCTAGTAAAGGAGGAAAAACATTTTAAATACACTGTAAATGCTCCTTTGCAGGATTAATGAGCGGGAAACTGTAATGTGTGTTAACAGGATGCACAGAAAAGGAAAAGCTGGTAAACTTGCATGGCTTTCCCTTTCACAGGAGAATTCTGCTTCAGCAGAGATGGGGAAATACAGGCTGTAATAAGTGTTGCTTTATTGCTGGGGCCTTATAGTGGAAAAGAACCTATATTCTTACACTGAGGGTCTTGCAAAATTTGAAATTGTTAGAAAATACAGAGGGAAAAACACTTCAAAAAGAAACAAAAAAAAAGATGGGGGGAGTCAGAGTTGGCAGAAGTGGAAACCTTTCCTGTTGGCTGCTTATTCCCTCGGGGCTACCTTGGAAAAAGCATGAAATGCATGCTATGCATAGCTGGGAGGGATTCACCAAGCAAAAGGGCTTGAAGGTGTCCAGAGGGACAGGTTCCCCAGCTCTGTAATGGCCATCGTGCCATGAAGGACCCCACTGTGCAACACGTTCCCATCCTCAACAGCTGGTCTAGTCGGTGCGAGAGAGAAGAGCGGGTTGTGATCCCATTTATCGCTCTGCTGAGTGTTTGGATCTTCACCCAAAGGCTTTGCGTGGCTCTGGTTTACTTTCAAAATGCCTGGGAGGAGGGCTGAGACACTGATGCACAGATGTGCAATGAAAGTATAAAAGCCTGTGCTGTCGTTTTAGGAACATGTGCTGTTCCCATGGTTTGCCAAACTCTTATAATTATCATAACACCTGCAGCTTGCCTGCGATTCAATCCTGGGTGCTTTTTTCCTGCTTGATCAGCTCATTTCTAGCTGCCTGTCACTTGGGAGATGCCCCCTCCAGCACAGCGGTTATCATTACTGAAGCGACTCCTGCCAGCAGGGCGGTCGGCAGGAGGGGAGGTGTGGTTGCTCCCTGCCTCCCTTGGGCATCTCGTGATCCTGGCTAAAGGAGATAGGGGACAGGCACTGCCAGGGATTAGCATGTAGAAGTCTTGAAGAGTTTAGGAAGTTTAATGTCTTCATAGTGATCTGACTCCTTGTAGAATCACTTATAAGTGAAATATTAAGAAACTTAAGTAAACCAGAAAGATGCTGGAATTTCTCAGTACAAGGGGCTACTATTGCATGGGAAATGAACTCATCTGCAACGCCTGTTTTGTTTTAATGTGATATCACCCTCTGCTTGCTTCCCCTTTGTGTTTGTCCACCTGACACATCCAGTCTGAAATGTGAGCAGCTTGTGGCAGGGAATTTTTTTCTTGTGTTTTTACAGCCTAGAGATCTTGAGCTGTGGTTGAAAGGGGCCTGGGTAATCTCTAATGCAGCTAGACCCGATCCTGAACTGAAGAACCATCACCAAGATTAATGCATTAGATGCTTAGACTTCTGCAGCCTCAGACATTTGCCATCCTGTGACTTTTAAGACAGGGTTGGCCATGTCCTCTGGGAGACCTGTTGGCCCTGGGAGGCAGCTGCCCCAAAACCACCGCGTGCTCAGAGATGTGCTTTCAGGACATCTTGGCAGACTTGAATGCAGTGGGCTGGGCTGTCTCCACAGGGCTCAAATGCTTTGGCGGTGACATGACTGCTTCATTGCTAGAGATATCGGTTCAGCGCTGCTTGAGAGACCTCCACTCATGCTTAGACCACCAAACACTTTTGCAAATGAGAGAGCTCTGGTTTTGTTATCCAGTCCTTCCTTGTGGAGCATGAGTGATTTCTTAAGCACACAGAGTTTTGTGATGCAAGTGCTCATTATCCACCCCAGTTTCTTACAAACGAATCATAAAGTAAACTTAATGAAACAAAGCACACAAAAGTAGATTAATATTTGACTTGGCTTGGCTTGATGGTTTGTTTTCTGTTTTGTTGTTGTTTTGTTGGGTTTTTTTTGTCAGTTTGGCAAATACTCTAGGTTTTTATCCAGCTTTGTTCCCTCCATGTCATCCCTTTAGAGGTTTTCACAGATCACTCCAAAGTAAGGAAGAACCATGCAAAATGAGAGACAAACAGCCAACCCAGAGGTAAAAGCAGAAAGAGCATATCAGGGTGCATTCTTCTTTAGACCCCTTTGGGGCATCTTGACAAAGAAGTTTAATTTCTAAAGTTGTGGATATTATTTTCAAGGGACTCTCCTCTGCAAAATGCTTTGCTGTAACTGAAGAAGTAAAGATTGGCAGTGCTGCTGAGAGTAACTTCATGTGATGGGTGGAAACATAAAGTAAAACTTGCAGAATAACTATCGAAAAAAATCATAGGTTATAGCCAAGTCCCAGGGTACATGTCCATTTGTTGCTTTAGGGGGGGACCTTGTTGTTAGCATCTGTCCTAGGCCTTCAGTGCTCTGGCAATGAAGAGCTGTTCTCAGAAGGAATCACCTTAGAGGCAGTTTGTGATCTACAGAGCCTGACTTTTAGATGATATTGTTGGTGGACTTCCATTGGCACCCAGGGGATGGTAGGTGTTGGGAGCAGGGAGGTGGTCTAAGGAAGATGTAAGACATACCTTATTTTTGATATTTTTTTTCCTCCCATCTCACTAAAGAATTATAATGGGTTCTGCATTGGAGGATGAATGGGGAAGACGGGACTTAATGGACGATGGTGAGCAATGTCCCTGGCTGAGCTGAAGGCTGTTTCTGCCTTTGAGAGCAGCTGCCAAGCATCTGTCTGTAGCAATGTTTGGGCCACCAGCTGTGGAAGGCCCTGACATGGAGGGCTCTCCTAGGGCCCATCCAGAGCCCCCAGTGCCTTCTGGTGCAGCCAAGCTTTTATTTTCCTTGTTGAGAAGCCTCCCAAGGGGGCATGAAAGGTGTCTGTTCTACTGTGTGAAGAGAATCACAAATAAAAGCTATCAGAAAAAGGAATGGAGAGTGATTTTCAGGTTTAGTCTGCACTAGCCAACAGTTTTTTGTCCTCTTAAAAACCAAAAACTCATTGGAGTCAGTCCTCTGGCAGCAGAGAGCCTGCTTTGGGAGAGGCTTTCTTTCTGGCTGCCTCAGCAAAACAAATATACTCAGGGCATATCTCGCTCTATGGGCTGGGTAACAAGCAAATAAAACCAATCAGCCCATCTCCAGGTGGCTTTTGATGCCTTTTAGTAGCAACCTACCTGCCAGGAGCATCGCTGCTTCCCTGCTGAGAGCTGAAGTGCTGACCGACTGGTGCAGGCGCAGCTCTGCACTCACGGTGGTGTGTGTCCGCCTGTCCTCCGGGCGGTATGACGGCTTGAAATAATGTAGTAATTCAGTTCAGCAGGGGTGCTGAGGGCTCTCAGCTTGCTTGAGGCTTCAGAAGGTCTTATTCCCAAACCTAAGCACTGAGCGCCTTGGAAACCTGAGTGTTTGGAGGCCAAACCCGCCACTCTTGAAATGGGTGGCAAAGCCAGCATCAGTTCCAGAGGACGAGCGCGGTTATGTTTGCCGCTGGCTAGGGTACATCTGGGATCCAGGTGACAAAGGCTGGCTCCAGCGTGTCCTAGGTGGCTGTTTTGCAGGCAGAGCATTAGTCTGGTGAAGCCAAACCTTGAGGGTCAAATCCTCCGCAGACAGAAGCAGATGCAGTTGTTAGTGCTTTTGGAATAGCTGGGCCATTAATTATGAACGGAGCATGTGTACTTGCCTGCTTCCAGGGGACACGGAGCATACGGGTGTCTGCCTTTATACAAGATGTGTACAAGCACACAGTGAAATACAGCGATAGTTAAATGTTAATGCTCATGATCTGATTTTTGGCTGTGTTCCTGCATTTCTGTTTGCAGATGTGAGTTTTTTGTGTTTGTGTTTTTTTTGTTGTTGCTGTTTCTTTTTTAAAAAAAAAGTCTTGAAGAACAAAGAGCCTGAGAGCCCTCTGCATAAGATCTGAAAGCTCTTCTAATCAGAAAAGAGGGGGGAATAATTTAGAAACCAGCCAGATAAAACTCAGGTGCCAATTAAAACCAAAACAACCTTCCACTGACATTTGGAGTGGTCTCTCGCTTCTGGAAAGGCAATGGCATGTGTGGAAGCCTTCCAATTCATACATCTGAGAGTCACTTCTATTGACATTGACCTAATGACTCAGGTCATTTGGATTTGTTATAATTATAATGGGACTTTGATTATTCCTTGTCTGTGCATCATAGTGGAGTCATGAGACTTCTGGACAGTCTATAATACTCTTTGGCTGCAATACTGTGGTTATTTGATGATTAATGGCAACACCACCCATTTAGAGTTGCTAAGAAAAAAATAAAGAAAAATAAAGCCTGGGCAATCAATAAAATAATTCTTTTACATAGTCAGAGCAAGGCAATATTTTGCTATTTGCAAACAACAAATACACCAAAATATGTGGAAAGCTTAAATTGTTTTACTGCTGGGGCAGCTGTTTGACAACTTGTGAAGCAGCACCGAGGTCACATAGCCCTGTTGTCTGAGGATGAGCAGCTGCAGGGAGCAAGAGGAAATTCGACAGGCGCCTGTGGCCGCAGGAGAGCAAGGCTGGGAAAAGCCCGGCTCGTGGCGATGCCGCTGGAGCCCGCGTAGGCTGTGCGTGCCCTGCGGAGGAGCCCGCGCTGCCGTGCAGCATCCCGGCACGGAGAGGGGGGTCTCAGCAGCAGGAGCTGGGGGGCAGGTAGGGCTCATTGGCCCTCAGCGCTGGATGTGAATGTCCTGCCTGGGGGACCTGGGGTTTTCCACTTGCTTTTGAGGAGCTGGGAATCCTTCAGGCAGCCTCATTAATTGTGGTTTAAGCAGAAAGTTACTTTTCCAGAACTTGATTTTTCTCAATTCTTTCACCCTCTGGTTTGATGAGTCTGTATGTGATAGATCACTTAGGGAAAGGCGTGGGGATGGTGTGCCTGTGCAGCCAGGTTTTGATCCTTCCTGTCCATTTTGCATGTATGCAATATGCTTGCTTCTGATTTTTTTTTAATTATTTTACTTCTATTGCTGCACTGATGTATTTATATCATTTTATAATCAGAAGTGTCTAGAGTATTAATTACTAGAAAAACCGCTTGAGAAAATTGGGCTTTTGTGCCAACTTTCCTATGCTAATGTACCAAAAATAATCGTATTTAAACATCATTAACACTAAAATACATTTAAATTGGAACCATTGAAATTACCCTTTTATTTGTGCCAAGGGCTCCAAAACATGCTTTTTCTAAAATACAAAAAGTAACATAAAAGCTTAAGGTTTCTAAAATGTTATCTTTTAAAAAATAATCTGGATTTCAGCTGGAGTTTGGTAGAGATGCAGTGAACCTTTTAGTGACTGAGCTAAGCAACCCTGAAAAATCAGGTTTATACTACTTGTATCAACAGACTGGCTATGGAAGTTCAACTTCATTATCATGGCAACTTGCTACAAATAAGTGGTGGGGCGGTACTGAGAACCTGATGTTGTGCTATGGGCTGCCTTGGGAAGCTATAGAGAAGTGAGAACGTGGGCACTCATAATCTGAAACGCATTGCATTTGTCTGTGGAAAAACAGGGCAATCTATTAATGTGCATTTCTAATCTGAACTCTTGCTTTCAGTCTGTCTTTTTAAGGATAAAGGAGCTTTGCTGAGGGCAGTCGCACGGTGCTGGGTGTTGCAGTGCTGCCAAATTTAATGGTTCCTCAGGAAAGCGCTTGGCCTCAGAGGCAGCAGCAACGTGTTTCTCTGCAGCCCCACGGATGAGCTGGAAGCGGCTGGTGAGCACCCGGCGCGTGGGAACCACAGCCCTGTGCAACGGGCGGTGTTGTGGTTAGTTCACAGCCCTCGTTGGGAAGGGCAGGACTGGGACACGGAGGGGCCATGCTCAGCCTCCATCCATCTGTGAGCAGATGGGTTTCTTCTGCTCTGCTTTTTTCTGAGCAGCAAAGTGGCAGAGAGCAGGAGCTGGGAACAGCCCTGGGCTGCCCTGTGAGGCTCGGGGACATCTGATGAGATGCGTTGTATTTTCCAAATCACTCTCACTTCTCTGTGCTTTTACTTCCCCTCTGTATTAGTATCTAATACAGCAGCAGCTGGCTGCTATCGCTCTCTGACTTCCAAAGATCTCCAGTTCTGGACTGGCTATGGAGGATAGCACATACCAGTGATTTTTTTTCCTGTGTGACCCCCCTTCCCCTCCCCAGTCTTCAAACCCAGATGCTCTGGTAGAGTTCAGATGTCCCACAGAGGTCCAATCTAAAGAGCTGAAGTGACAGAGAATCTGTCGCATCCTCAGGTAAATTGTTCCAGTGGTTAATTAATTACCTTAACTGTTCTGCACCAAGAACAATTTTATTTCTCTGTAGAAATGCTTTTGGTTTCTAGCCACTGGATCTCAAGATGCCTTCGTCTGTCAGATTAAAGAGCCTCATCTTATTACTCCTTTCTCTGCGTGGGCGCTTGCTGACCACTCTCAAGTCACCTCTTAACCTTCCCAGGGACAGACTAAATGGATTGAATGTCCCTAGTTCCCTGCTGTAAGGGAGGTTTATCAACCTCCCATTCTTCTTGCTCCTGCCTGCTGAAACCCCTCCAATTTGTTCTCGTTCTCTTTTCTAGCTGGATGCAGCAGGGGCTTGTGCAGTCTTTCACGTCTTCTACCATGGCTTCTGGCCACCCACTGAGCCTTGCCCTGCTCTGTGAATCCAGGGCCAAATCTGTCCTCTGCTGCTGCTGTGTCCGGGGTCAGGCTGAGCCCTTACTCCTGCTCCAGTGTCCCTATGAGAATGGGATGGAAGTGTGCAGAGGCCAGCCCCGAGCTCAGGATCAGCCTGTTGTGGCCCGAGGGGTTTTTGTGCCTCTACCTTGGCGTCTGTCCTGGCTATGAAAGAAGAAAAGGAAGGTCCTGAGACAGGCAGCTGTGCTGGGAAGGAGGGACAGCAGAGCTGGGGAGCTTGGCTGTGTTTGGAGTCTGCTCACACAAAAGTTCACCAGCTCCAAGTGAGTGTAATTGCAGAGACAAAGTAGGAACAGCCTGAAAATCACAGGGACGGCATAACTTCGAGCCGAGGAGAAAAGGGCCTTTACGAGGTCTTGAACCAGTGTCCCTACGTGCGTTGTGCTGCGGTGTGATGTGTGAGCACTCAGCCACTCCACCGCCGGTTAGAAATGAGAAATTTCAAGGGCTATTGAGCACTCTGTGAATTTTCACAGTGGCTCAGCGCAAAGTTATTTAGCACAGGTGTTTTGGTAATTGTGATGCATTGGGAAAATTCACAGTGCTCAATGGCCCTCAAACTTCCACCTGCTTGGTGTGGTGGTTAAGTATTAGTGCAGTGGATTATAAGAGAAAATATGCAGGAGAGACTTGCTGGCTGCAGGACTTTTTCTGGCACTGGTTATATTTCTTTGTTATTCCACGATCGGTTTGTTTATCTGATGTGTATTAGAAGGACGGAAATTTGACTTCGGTGGCTTTTAAAGTTGAGTGTTTTACACCTAGTAAACCTGACGGGTCCACGTCCCCTCACGGCCTGGGTGAGAGCACCATGGAGAAGAAAGGGGTCTCCAGACCACACCCCTGGCTGTGCTCAGTGGCATCTCCGGAGCCCCCTTTCTGAGGCTGCATCGTTCCTGAAAATATCCAACTGCGAGCCCTGGGAAGAGGGAGGGGGAAGAAGAGGGACCTTTGCCCACACTTCTTTAAATGTGTGCAAATGTAGAGGGCCTGTGAGTCCTGGGTAGAGTTTTCTTTTAATTATCGCTTTCCAAGTCACCTCTGCTCCCACGCTGACTGTGCTAGGAGGGGCCCTTCGGGAAGGACGCTCTATCTGTCCTTTCATGCACAAATTAATTGATTAGGCTTCTTTGCAAGGATGTGGCCAAGTACAAAGAGTCAGAAGAAAGCTTTAATTTTACTTTTATTTCAGCCATGACAGTGGAACATTGTGGCAAACACAAATGCTGAACTGATGATGCAGGCCATTATTACAAAGTAATTAAATACAGAAAATATTGTTTTCTGCTGTCTCCTAAGCTGAATTGTTGGACTGATCCTGCACGCTTTACTGATTTTGCTGTGCTATGGATGGGCAGCTAAACCAAAAGGACCTGTGGCAATGTGGGATGGCGGAGCTTGTTGGCTGCTGCCATTTGCAGAGCAAATTGATTTTTCATTTTTTAGTTTTTGGTGCTGAACGGATATTAGCAATGTGATTCCTCCTTCGCCATTTTTCCTCCCAGATAAACGCATGTAGCTGACTGGCTTCATTCCACCCAGTTCTCTCCATCTATTCACCTCAAACCCAGTTATCATGGGAACATGCCTGCACACAACCATTGAATCAAAGTTTTCAAAGAAGGGAGAGTTCAGCATCTGAAAGCAAAAGGTGATAAACAAGAATGCAATGAAAATCCCAGATCTGTGCTGTGAAAGGGGAAGAGTGGTTGGGTCGGCCGAGAACCTGTTGCTGTATTTTCACATGGAGGTGTAAGCGCAGGTGAGGAGGAGGTGGTTGCGGTGGGGATGGGAATACTCGGATCGGGAGCTGTCAGTGTGTCCGTGTGCAGCTGCTGCACCGCAGGAGCTATTTGTCACCAGAGGCCTGGCAGGACCTCACCAGCCTGAGGGCAACCCAACTCCATCCATGGGGGCTGGAAACCCCTGAGTGGGGTTGGGGATGTTCAGCCCAGAGTTTCTTTTCAGTTTGTGGTGCCTGGTCCTCCACAACACGCTCCTCCGCAGCCCTGCCGACCCAAGTGGGATGGCAGCGACGCTTTCTTGGCCCCCAGCTCCCGCAACTAGGACAGAAGCATTTCTGCTTTTGCTTCTTTTCTCCCCACCGCATTTAGACACCATCTTTCTAATCGCAACCAGCCACCTCCTCTATGCTGGGAAGCGAGCATGTCCCCTGCGAATCTTGGCAAGGCTGCGGGCTGGCTCACTGTGTGTCGTGCTGCGGGTTTTTGGCAGGGCGAAGCGCTGACTCTACAGTGTGTTTGGCTTTTGCAGGCACAGGTGGGACTTTGGTGATGAAAAAACAAACACACAACAGTCAAGGTTTGTCATGAGCAAAATGCAGCCACCTGCAACAGTCTCCAGAAGATGAAAAGCCGGTGCATGATTAGAGGGTCCGTCCATGAAATGCAAGTAAAATTAATGGATGGATTTTATTTTGAGCTTATCGAAACATTTAAAAATTCCCAATTCTGACAGGATTTCGAATGGAAGTTTCAGATGTCTCCTCCTTACTTCACTTTCTCCTCAGTCTCCTCTCTTCCTCTCACACCATGGTTTTTGGTGTTATTAACATGTAAATTAAGCTCATTTATAGAAAGTAACATCTTGACAAGTTGACAAGTGTTGTATATGACAAGAGTTTGGGCTGGGAGGCGTTTCTGTTTCCACAATTGCTATTGTTCCCTGGGATGGAAACGTAGCTGTGCGCAGCGATGGTCTGGGTGCTTACGCTGCATTTAGCCCCAGTTCACTTGGAAATATGCAGCTGGGATACTGTGCTGGGTGCAGCCATCAGTGTCTGGGCAGGGGCTCTCCGGGTCCTACCAAAGCCAGCAGATGATTTGCTTTGTTGCTGCCACTGGAATCAGGTTTGGACCTGTGTGTTGCATAGCAACCCTAAATTATTATAAGAACCCTCAAAAGGGTATTAATGCTACTCATGAATAAACACTGTCTCACTCCTGTTTATGAATTGTTTTTATGCCGTTCCCCAGCTGAGTGAAGGCTTTCATCTTCCCAAACAATGAAATCCAAGTTACTGCCAGAAGACTGGTAGCTCTCGCTCAGTGGCACAGCAGCTGTAATTAGACTTTTCCATTACATTCTTGGATTTAATTTTAAGGAAGACTTGACTTTAACTTGTTGCTTATTACTCACAGCTGACCAGGCTCAGCTCCCACTTGTAAAATGGGTTTCCTGGTAAATGTTAGGAAGAGGTCGTGTTTCAGGTGTGGGTGTTTCCTGCGTGGATCCTCATTCCCGGATGGAAAGTGCTTACAGATTGTCTGTCTTCACTTCTTCTAGGAAAAATCATCCCTGAAAGCAGGGGATATATTTTGCCTTTTTCTCCTACTCTTTGAAAGCTGTCAGTACTAATTTAATTAGTTGGTGCATAATAACAGTTTATCATTTCCAAGTCTAATGTATTATAATGTTGTTTATACTGATTTGATGATTAAAGGTCTTGTCAGAGTCTTTGTTTCTTTTCAAAAAGAAAATGTATTTATCACCCTTAAAAAAAAAGCCTTTGTTGTTATGCAAATGAGACACACCAGATTAAGGAGGCTTATTTTACCTGAACAGGTATTTACAATAATTTTCTGTACTCTTGCTGTCATATTTTTGTCTGCAGTGCCCTTGTCTTGCTCTGCAAGATAACTCCTCGCCTGGACCAGCTCTGTTGTGCGACACTGTGGCTCTGCCCAGCCTCGGCCCACGCTCATGTCCACCCACACCCTCTTCTCCTTTACCTGTGAGCCCCATCCATCCTCAGAAGGGCCCTCCCCGACTCTGTGCCTGCTAACGGGGTCTCTCAGAGCTTCTCCTGCAGCATGACCCTCTTGCACAGGGCTGTTTCTCAGGGATGCTCCCAATGCACCGGTCCAACTGCGGGTCCCCAGGATGCTCAGTGCAGGCACTGCGGCGGCTGTGGGACCCAACGCCAGCTGGGGAGCCCATCCCTGGGGGTAAACTGCAGTGTGTCCATGGGCAAAAAGCCCAGTTTGGAGGCTGAGGCTCCTTGTCTCTCTGCTTTGCTGATGCAGGCAGTGTTGGTGGGTATGTCCCTGCCCAGCAGAGAGGTGCTGCCGTCCATGAGCCAATGGGTCATCCCCAGCTGCCCTTCCCAGGGACCACGGAGCCTCCACCAGGATTTTACCAATTTTCACTTTATTTCCCCAGTCTCCTTGCAAGAAGGAACATCTCCACTTTGCAGCAGAGTTGGACTGAAGATCCAGTCAGGTGAGTAAATGGAAGAAGGCCTCTCTGCTCAGAGAAGGATACCATGTAAACCCTTCTGGTTTGGGGTGTTCACTATGTTCTGCTTTATTTTGCATGCATAAATATGGTGTCCTACATGTGATGGCCATCTCTGCAGGCTGTGTTTCTGGTCCTTGAAAGAGCAATATGTTTCCTCTACCTTCCTGCTGGAGCCTTAGCTGCAGTTTTCTGCAGCTGGGTGAATGACCGTGTTTGTGTCTGTCATCAATTCCACAGTCTGTTATTTAAATTACAAAGCTCATTCTTTGCATCAGTTTATGCACAGCAAGTTAGCAATCTATGCATAAAGTCCCAGCAGGCACTGATTGTCTCCTAAGGAAGGCAGACGTAAAGGCAGCCCACTGGATTGACGGAAATGTTGCTGAATTCAGATGTGTTCCTGGAACAACTGGTTTTCTTTCGAAGAAAGTTGCCGCTAACACTGTTGTGACTGAGCATAGGTGAGCAGGGTGTTGAAAATTAGGCTGCCAGCACAATTACAACGTGGTGTAAAAAACCCCCAGTGTCATCAGCTTGTTTATGGCCTCAGTAAAAACAAACCCCAGACCTGAACAATTATGCTAATTCTGCTTTGATTTACAGCAATGATAACCAGCAAATGCGCTGCTGGAGCTGCCTGATGCCTGTGCCGGAGGAGCAGGCAGGGATCTCATGAGGCTTTCTGCAGTGTTTTTCCTTAATGGTTCATTAAGGTGTGGGTTCTGGTTAGCATCGCCCCCCTTCAGGCATCTCCTCCGGCTGTGGGTAAGGGCAATGTGAGCCCACTGACTCACCTTTACCAGCAGGGGAGAATGTGGGTGTAGGGAGCTGCACCCTATGAAATGGGGTATCCGTGAGCTGGCAAAGGAGACAGGAAAAAGAAAGAGGCTTTTCTATTATTATTTAATTTTTTCTTTAATTGCAGACCATAAGAGGGCTACTTTCTCTTTGGCCTGGGCACTGGCCAGGCAGGGAGACAGAGGAGACTGTTTTAGCCCTGTTTTGCCTCTGCGGTGTGGTCTCTTCAGGACACTGGCAGCAGACACTGCAGTCTCTCAGATGTGCAAGGTTGAGCTGTGCTGGCCCTTCCTCAAACCCTTGAGCAGCTCCGAGAGCCATCCCCTGCCCCACCAACGCCTGCTGGGGCCAGCGGAGCCGGCGCTGTTTACCCGTGAGCATGGTGGAGACAGCAAGAGCACCTTCGGTCCTCCAAAGGTGCTGAGCCACCTGGATTTTTGAGCTTACTGTGGATAAAAAGGCTATTTTCAGAGATTGCTGGTTAAACTTTCAGTGGATAAAAAAGGAGCTAGAATTTAAAAGAAACTGAGCCCTTCCAGACTGTTTCCAGGTATCCTTGCAAGGGAAAGTTTTGGGGTCTTGCTGTCTATCTGGCCAGGACTGAGGGGTGTGTGTATGTATATATGTGTGCATGTATATTGTCTGTCTATACAGACAGGTTCATGAATGCGTGGGCAGGAGAGATGCCATGGAGGCTCTGAGCTCTTTCTGTGCGCTCCGGCCAGGCTTGTCGAGGCAGGCGGCACGGGGCTCGTGCACGTGCCAGGCTGCGGGTCCAGGCGGGTAAATCACCCCGGCGGTGCCACCTCCTCGGAGCGCTCTGGCTAAAGCCTCCGTGGGCACAGGCGCTCTTGTGCAGTGCTCCTTTTGCAGGGCTGCCCTAACCGAAGTTCATGCTCGCTGATCTCTGCAGGGTTCAGCTGTAATCGGTCTTGCTCAAATAAATCGGAGGAAGAGGCTCCTGCCCTGGAGACACCACAGTGCCAGCGGACGGGGAGCATCATCCCCTGGCCACGCTGCAGCTGAGCCCGCTTGCCCATCTGCCCACCTCGGGTAGTGCTGAGCGTGTGGAGGAGCCCCCCTTATTATTCCGTGAGTAATTTTAAGCCTTGGAACAATTTCTGTGTCCCTGGTAATGGTCTTTCTTCTTGCAGCAAAGCAATCTGGGTAAGGCTACCCTTCACTCTCAGGCTTTAAAGTGACCTTTTTTTTTTTTTTTCCTCTGACATGAAGATAAAATCACAGAAATGAATGTGATGGTTTTTTGTTGTTTGGGGTTTTAACATGAAATCTCTTTTGGCTGTTGTGAAAGTTACGCTCACTGGATGTAGCTCCTGCACGCTTCGCCAAGCCGTCTCTGAGTGATAGGATTACAATGGCATGTCTTAGTCTAACGAGTTTAAGCACAGTTATTATTTCTAAATAAAAACGAGCTATTAAGTGCTATCAAACTTCTACAGAAATTATTAAAACAGTGGATGAAAAACATTATAAAAGGCTGAACTCTCACCTGGGAAGCAGCACATAATGCAAATCAATAGAGCTGCATTTCTTTACCGCTTTATTGACTCACAAACACGCAGCTTGTAAGAGTCCTTCAGGATCCTCCCCCCTTCACAGCTCTTTTATTTCCAAATACCACTAAAGGAACATTTTTTTCCTCAAGGTAATTGCATAACTTCCTTCTGTTTCACACTTAAAAGGCACCCATGCAAGTCAATAGGCATGTTTAGATATCTCTTACCCTTCACTAATGATGTTCAGTAGATCAATCGGGGGAGAGAGTAATTTCTTTTTTTTTCCCTTATAAAGGATCTTGATCTTTCTCTGAGGGGAATGACCTTGACTTGGTAATGCAGCTAAACTGGGAAAGCTGTTTTGCTATTCAAACTGAATTTAGACTAGCTAAATAAATAGTAGGCAAAAGAACAAATCTCCTCCCTTAAATAAATGTAAGATATTAAGACCTGGCTTTGTAATGATTGTAGTCTAATACACAGCTTGCTGAGAGGTGGTATTTTTTTCTTTTTTGCCTGTGTCTCTAACCTTGAATGTTCCATTAATCTCTGTGGAAATGCTTCCTTTTTGCTATACATTTTGTGCACACAAAGAACAATTTAAAACTTACATGGCATGGTCAATCAGAGATACCTAACTGGCTCTTTGGAAAACATGAATTGTGCTTTTTTTTGTTTTTTTTTTTTGTTTTTTTGTTTTTAATACAAATACAAAACAAGTCAGTGGCACCACATTAATCATTCAAGCCGATTGGAAAGTCTCCAAGCACCAGCTGAGTTTAAAAACAAAACCAAACAAAAACCCCACACACTTTGATAAGAACCAACTGGGAATGAGATTTCTTTTTCCCCCCTAAGTTTCAAAAAGAACAACAACAAAAAAACAATTCGAAGAATTGGCAAGAAAACAAATTGAACTATCATGGCCGGTTGTAAGGGCCATGCTTTGGCTCTGGAGAAACGATTCATAAATATTCATTAGCCTGGGGAAACATGAAAAACAGGATTAGACTTATTCATGGGAGTTCATCTTTAGGGTCAATGCTAGGGTGAGAGAGCCAAGACAGGCAAATTGCAGTTTTATAACATATTTCCTGGGACAGAGAAGATCGGCTGTCTTCTCTCTTAAAAACAAAAGAAAAAAAATCCTCAAAAGACAACAAAAAAAATTTTCATTTCTTTACACAGCAGAGATGCTGTCTCAGCTCAGGCCTGCCCCATGGGTGATGCACGCCCTGTGTCCCCCGGTGCCGTGCCATGGGACATCGATGGCTCCGGCTGTGTGTCCCTAGGGCTCTGCGTGGCGTGTCCCCAGGGATGGGTGCTGCTCTGTCCCCGCAGACTGTGGCACTGCTCTCTGTGCTGTGTTTGCCCCTTCTGCGGCTGCCTTGGCCTGTTCACATGCGGGAGGGTCCCCCGTGCACCTCAGCACTCAGTGCTGAGAGCCACATCCAGGCAGCGTGTGCTGGTAGGGGATGAGTGCCCGTGGCACGATATAGCCCTGTACAGCCATGGGGTTTTTACTGTAGGAAAATATCCTACAGTTTTGAAGCTGGCAGGGTTGCTCGTGAAGTCCTTCCACACAAAGTCAGTGCACAGCGGAGAGCTAATGAGCTCAAAAGGCAGATGGGATGGGAAGAGTCCACGATGGTTCCAGGAACCACCCCCAACTTACCAGGGGAAAAGAAAAGGACTGTGACCTCTGGCAAGATGGCCAGGAGCATGAAGGTGTCCATATGTCACCTATCCGCTAGAGGCTGAGATGAAGAGAAGCGAGTCTCAGGGAAATGTAGCCAGGTCCAGATGATAACTCAATATTGCAGGACTTGGAGTCACTGCCTTCCTCTGCTTCCAGGGGAAAGGCTGTTCCTCTGTTTACTCCTGCATCCCTTGGTTGCCTGTTTAGAAGGTGACATTGGTATTGCCTGTTGCCAAATGTACGTGTAATTTCTTAGCGATTGCTCTCCACTGCCGGGATGGATGGCTATGTGCTGCCATGAGGCACAGACTGATGTTAGCAGCAGAATTATGGGATCTGTGAGTGAGCCCCTGTGCTCATATTAAAGGAAAAATACAGCATGAGCATATGCAACATACATTAGGAAATCTAGCAGACTGATGACAACTAGAACCAACTGAAAAAATCAGACCTCCATTTATCCACCCTCTGCAGCACACAAAGTTAATCTTGCTCTAATGCTGCTAAAGTGAGTGGATAAAATTTTAGTGCCTTTATCCTTCATCAGTTCAGGACAGATACACCATTTGTGATTCTTACACTTAAAATCATAGAATCAGAATAATTTAGGTTGGAAAAGACCTTTAAGATTATCGAGTCCAACCTTTAACCTAGCACCGCCAAGCCCACCACTAAACCATGTCCCTAAGCACCACATCTCCCCGGCTTTTAAATCCCTCCAGGGATGGGGACTCAGCCATTTCCCTGGGCAGCCTGTGCCAGGGCCTGACAGCCCTTTCAGTGAAGAAGTTTTTCTTAATATCCAACCTAAACCTCCCCTGGTGCAGCTTGAGGCCATTTCCTCTTGTTCTATCACTTGTTACTTGGGAGAAGAGACCAACCCTCACCTCGCTACAGCCTCCTTTCAGGTAGCTGTAGAGAGCAATAAGGTCTCCCTTGAGCCTCCTTTTCTCCAGGCTAAACAACCCCACCTCCCCCAGCCGCTCCTCACCAGACTTGTGCTCCAGACCCTTTGCCAGCTTACTTGCACAGATGGATATGATCCTCAAAATCTGGTAGCTTTGACAAGGTGTTGGAGCCTCACTGCCAGTGTGCCTGAACTGGGAAATGCAATATACCTTGCAAAGTGTGTGTGGGGAAGTACTGCCAAAGAGTCTTGCCAGAAATTGCACAGGTTTTGTAGAGAAATCGGGCAAGGATGAAGCTGAATTTAGGAAAACAATAGCTATAAATATTTTCTGCTTTGCTATAAGCAACAAAACCATAGAAGCAAATTGGTTAGTCTGCAGGATCCAGCTGTTAAATATCAGCTTTCCCAGCTCCAGTGGGAAATGCTTTGCATCATAGTAATTGGGATACTGTAATATTGCCTTGCGTTTTTGTCTCTTCTATGTCTGCAGAGTCATTCCCTCCATCTTTTTGGTTACTGCTGTCATCTCTTGTGCCTTTTAATATGCCAGAGTAACTCGTAGCAGAAGCACCAGAGGCTGAGGGGAAATTGGGCTTTTTCTGCCTGAGCCTTTTTGTGCAGGGTTTTCTGTTTGCTGATTATTATCTTGAACAAGCAGAATCCTGACAAACGAAGCAGGGAAAAGGGGCGCTTGCATTACTTGAGCTTTTGTACCTTCCCCAGGTTGTTTTCCTCTGCTAGCTGGGTGACAAAGATACAATCACGGCGCTTTAATACTCTTGCTTTGGCGCAAGGGATTTCCAGCTCCCCAAGGTGGATTTCACTGAACAACTCGGAGCTGGGTGATGTGGGAAGGCAGAGGCTGCAGGACAGGCTGTGCTATGCTGCGGCTTTGCTCCATTTTGATTAGAGCTCATCATGTGCTGAGGATAACTTGCTGTAAGGGGTAACCAGCCCACAATAAGGCGGTGCCAAACAACTGATTGCTCTTTTATAATAAGAAGACTTAAAACTCTCATTGGCAGTAGGTCACCCTGAGTCTGCTTTTTATCCCAGCCCAGGTGTCCCGCGGCTGTTTGGGGACAAGGGCCATGGAAGCAGCATCCCAACAGCCTGACGGGGAGCTGCTGCCTTTTGAAGGGCACATTGCTGCTGTTTTCTCCTCCTGCATGCTCAGGCATTTCAGGCACTACCAGCCACAAACAGGGAGTCTGGGGCCCTGTCCCTCCCCGCTCTGCACTTGCTCCAGTCCCTTGCTGTTTTCTTTTTCTTGCCCTGCATTGATACTTCCTTCACACTTCTGCTAGTTCTCGATCACCAGCAGCCAGGGCATTGCAGCTGTCTATATTTTAACTTCAAGTGAGTGGCATCTTTTCTCCTGGCAACAGGCTGCCTTGCTTTCTTCCCCTCTCCTTCGATAAAAAGTGACAAGTGCTCCTTCACAGAGCAGCGCAATCAAAGGAGCCGCTCAAAGAGAGCTGACAGTAAGTTGTGCTCTGGCTGCAAGCTGTTTTACCGCGGGACCGCTTAAATAGAGTTCACATCCTTCCCATCTCTCTCCCTCGTGTGACAGTGCCTTGCACCCTTTCTGATGAGATCAGAGCTTATCTCATCGGGGCTTATCTGAATAATCAGCTCCAGGGTTTCTAAACCATCTCAGAGGGATTTTTGAGGTTCTGCAAAGCTTTCCAAAACATGGTACGATGCAGCCGAGAGCTGTGCCAGAGGGCTTCGCGCCCCGCTCTGCCCCTCACCACCCTGCTAATGGCTGGGTCAGCACACAAGGAGCTTTTCTAACCATTTCAGGATGCACTGATGTGTGTCTTTAGCACTGGTTCAGGCAATCACAGATGCTCTTTGGAGGGAGGATCGCATCTTACTGAGTGCCAGCACTGACTAGCAGCAAGGGAGCCTGCCAGCAGTGCTGCAAATCAATAGTGTCTGTAGTTCTCCAGATTCCCTGGAGCCAGGGAGTTTACCTCTCCCCTGTCTTCATCTTCAGCAGTCTTCCTCAGCAGTGATGGGCATCTATTACCTGCTGTCTCAGTGCCAAGCATTTGCAAGCCTGTGTTGGAGGCACCTTGATTGAAACCGCTGCCGTTACTGGTAGCAAGCTGACGATGAGCATCTGTGTTACCCAGCGTAGCTCCGCTCTCAAAGGGAGCGTTTGTCAGGCTCCTTTTGGTTTGTAATGGCTGCTTTCACAGCACAGCGGTTGATTCAGCAGACATCAGTGTAAGCGCTGATGGTGGATATGGCTGCTCCCCTCCGCTCGCCACTGGGGATATGGGGAGGACAAAGTCAGCGTGATAGGAGCACAAGCTTTACGTTAAATGCATGCTTAAATCCCACCTAGGGTAAAGCTGCTTTCTGTAACCTGGCCTTGCAGTTAGGAGGGGGAATGACTGCCATGGCCGCACGTGCTGGGACAAACCCATCACTGGTGTGGAGATGTCGGCGGGAGGGTTTGGCGCTACTGCTGCCGCAGGAATGGAAGGATGGAGGGTTCAGCAATGGCTCTTTGCCTCATGCTTAAATTTGTGTATGCCTAAATCCCACTAAATTTAGTTTTAATTTGTTTGGACCAAGTGCATATTAAGAAGTTGTTTTGAGTTCAAAGTCACCAAGTCTTCCAGCCTGGCCTGCTTTATATCACCAGCCATTTCATTTTGGCCTGTTTCCTAGAGATGATCCTGATAACATGCACTGGACTGCAGCGTTTTTCCAGGAAGGCATCGGTCTCAATCTTTCTCTGTATTGCTTTTTTTCCTTAATTGTATCTACAGTATGTTTCAGTGAGTTATCACCTTCACTGTTAAATATTTTTTTTTCCTCTTCTAAGTTTAATGGGTGTGGCTGTAGCTAACAGATGTGCGTCGGTAAGAGCATTAGGAAGTTCAGAAAAGTACTTTGCAAGGATTCTCTTTCTGCCGCTGTGCTAATGAAACTGAAACACTGTTCCTGGCAGTGGTCTGTGTAAGATAGCTGGACTTTTTACATTTCATAATTAGTTTCTGGATGATTATCTATTAATATTTTCATGCTTGATTCCATGCCCGTGTCTGCTTTTGGCCAAGGTCTCTTTTGGCCACCTTATTGTGCATATTTGGACTAAGCTGCTGAAGAAAACACTGCTTTTGCTGAAATCAGGGAGACTGCATTTGCTAAATAGACTGGGGTAGCAATTTGGGAACTTCGATAATTAGTCATTCGTTTCCAGAAGTCTGCTTTATACGGCACGTAAATGTGAAGTAACCTTTAGGAATCCTCTGCAGCTCTGACACCTAATATCAAACTTATACTTCGCAACAGGATGGAGAATGTATAATTTATGAGCTAGTGAACTATCTTTAATTAAACCAGTATTTTCTAAATTTTGACTTAATTTAATTTTAATCTAACAGAAAGAAGCAATCTGAGTCCAGCCAAGGTTTTCCTTAAATACCATCCTTGTTCTCTGGGAGGCTTTGAATCAAGTAAGATAGATGATTTTAATTTCCATGTTCTCAGTGTAACACTTGGGGTCAATGTTTGCATACTTATCATAGGCAGTTTACCATTGACAACCACTGTAATTGTTCAACTTTTCCTTGGTGAAGACCTGATTGACTATTATGCACTGTATTTATTATGTCTCACACTAAAATATAGGTGATTGATTATTCCATTATTCTATTGACCAAGGCTGTAACAAGGTGTGACAAATATGTGCCATTATAGTCCATAACCAACTGAGGAAGGTAGTGCAGTCAGGTAGGACAATTTTAATGTGTATGACTCTCTGGAAAGCTTTAGCAAACTTTCTGGACACTGTATTTAAAAGACTTTATCTGAATGAATGTTCTTCATTTCTGGTAGGTACTTTCTAAGGATAAAAAAAAAAGATAACAGGCCCTGATCTGAAAGGCTTAGAATATGATTGAGAGCCCACTGGAGCCAAAAGAAATTCTTCTGATGGCTTGCTGGGCTTTGGCAGGGTCCTGAGGGTAATCTCTGTTTACTTCACTGAGAGTTGTGTCAGACCCTGAACAAAATCACGATTTGTTAACTGCATTAAAATGTGAAGGGAAAAAAAAAGTGTCTTCTGTCACCGATGTAGCACATTGATGTGAATTATGTGCACATATCAAGGGGACTTAGAGTTGGAATGAGAAAAATCCTGTATTTTAAAGCTCTTTATCTGCAGCTTGGTATTTGAAATGCTTAATTTAATTATCTTTGAACTCCTTTGGTTCCTCCTTAAAATAAATCATGTCTAATTTTCATTTTAAAAATCATGCATTGATGGACACAGCACTGGGGATCATGGTAACAAAATGGTGTTGAACCAGCTACTGGAAATTAGTAGTAATAAACAATGCATTTGCTACCAGTCTGTCATATTAATTAGTCTTCAGAATGTGTCAGTGCTTTTCATTTGTATTTAACGTTGCCTGAGCTTACTGCCAATTAAATACAATGTTGTTATCAAATCAGCTCACACGTGATTACATTGGATTAATGTGGTTATTTTCTTTGATCCACTATAATTAAAAATCACAGTTGTGATTTTAAACAAGTGTAAAAGTATAATCAGTTCGCATACACAGCTGCCTTTTTCTTCTAATTTACTTTAATAACATTTGCCTCTAATTAACAGTTGTGGAAGTCCCGGGCCCTGTTTAGCAGCTCAGAGGAGACAGCAGCATTTTGCAAGTGCTGGAAGAAGCCCCGCACACGCCGGTGCTCTCTTCTCGCCCTCTGCCCAGCCGTGGTGGGCGATGTTTCCGAGTGAGATCTATGGCAGCTCAGTCCCCAAATCCTCAAGGAGAACTCATCAGCCTTGAGCCAAAAGAAAATACCAACTTAAAACTCAATACAGTTTCCCATGAAGCCTGACAGCTGAGTCTAACGAGCCGTCTGCACCGTGCTTAATTCCCAGGGAGGCTTTAATTGCCGCGAGCACTGCAGTGGGCTGCGCTGTGCAGCCTCCTTGTCCCCGCAGGACCCAGCAGCTCAGCAGCCAAGAGGCATACAGAGACATGGGCTTGTGCAAAATGGGCAACCGTGACATGCTGAGAAGATGCAAATGCCCACACACCGGCCCCAAAGTGTCCAGTCTACCCAGCCCCGGCTTTTCAGGCTTCGGCTTTTCACTGAGCGGGAGCTCTTCGTTTTGGGACCTGCCACCCAGCAGGGGTAAGGAACAAGTGAAATGCCACAGCCCCAACCAGAAGGACGTTGTTTCCCATCACTACCCACTTCTCTGCTGCTGACAGACAGGACCCAGACAGCAGAAAGGCTGGAGGAGACTGCTCTTCTGCTGGAGCAGATAGAAGTAATTAGTCAAATCACTGCAGTGCAGAGAGGGACGCTGGCCCATCTCCCGTCAGGCAGCAAATGACTCATTGCATAACAACTTCAGTAAAGGGGTATTTTTTTTCTTTTAACTCTTCCATTTTCAGCAGGGAAACAAAGAGACATGACTTTTTCAAAAGGCCACCAAGGCTTTTGTTTGGGAGCTTCGCCTCCCAGGTCTCCTAAGGCCACTGAGAAAGTCACCACCTGAATAAATGTCATCAGCAGTCAGTCTGGTAGGGATGAAGATCAAAAGCACTGCTGCCTCTTCAAGAGGTGTAGACGTGGTGAGCTGGTGAGCAGCTGGTGGGGAGCTGGTGAGTTGTTATTCACCAGCCTGATCGACCCATTTATACCACGTGTGGACCAAGTGGTGCTGGATCCTGCAGGAATAAGGCAGCCCTGGATGCTCACCACCTCTGACCACCCAGCCCCTTGTATCCCCCTTGTCCATGCCAGCCATGGCGTAGCACACAGCAAGGACATCACCACTGTGCAGCCCTCCAAGGCACTGCTGGCTGGAAGAGCATTTTCCCAACAAGAAGAAACAAATAGAAAAGTGCCATCATACTTTCTGCATCACTTCCAAGTGAGTGATGAGTAGTCAGCCCCATGTTTGCAGAAAGTTGGCCGCTTCAGCTGAGTTTTACCCCCTGCCGTGCTTCATCAGATGCCATTGCAAAGGTCTTCTGCACTACAGGAGGCTGAGTTTGCCTGTCCCACTGTGTGCCCTTCCTTACCAGTTCAGAAGGCAGATGAGAAATAACTAAGCAACGAATTAAGCTTGAGCGAGTGGAAGTTAGCGAAACATGAACCATGCCTTGCTGGCCCTTTGGTAAGTAATGCGCAGTGTTCTGCTGAGGTAGGGCTCTTTGTGCACATAATAAGTAATGTTCCAGTGAGATGAAACCTCAGGCTCCTGATTCAGCTGATATTTCTGGCAAATTGTTGACCTATTGCAGTTTATTCAGGATTTTTCTAGTCTTGGAAGAGCGGCTCTAACAGTGACAGATTTGTCATGCTGTTTCTAACAAATATGCAGCTTTTGTAACTCTGAAAGTTATAATTTCTTGAAGCACCCCAGATAATAATTGCCTCTGTGCTCTGCAGTAGCACTCTGTGTTTATAGGCAAGGAAAAGAATTAATTAAATATTAATTAATAGGATTTAATATAGCCAGTGTTAGCTTGTGTCATAGAATAACTCATAGGGACAATTTTAATTTCACCTGACATATGTATATTGATGATTTCTCCCCTGGGCTGGAACCGGAGGACTGTGCGGCTGCGCCGCGGGTGGGGAGAAGGGCAGCCCGGCTAATGAAAGGTGGCTGTGGGGAAGGGTTCACTGGAGCCGTTTGCCACCTGGAAAAGATGGAAAAGGGAAAGCAGGGAAACGGCCCTTCTTGCTGTTCACCTTGGGAAAGAAGAAATGCAGAAACCGTCTCCTTGCCTGGCTTTGATGCAGTGGGCTTGATGGAGAAAATACTGCTCTCTTAGAGTGGTTTTCCCTGCTTTATGGTAGCACAAGCAAAATTTTAGTCCAGTTTTGGACCTGTTAAAATTTGGAGGAATTTTCAGAGTTCCTGTGAAGCTAACAAAACGTAAGGGCATTGCTTGTGTCAGTTCAAAGACGAGATGTGTCAAACGGAGTGACAAAACCAAATGCTAGCGTATGCTTCACCACCTATTAAACCCAGTAAGAGGCTGTGATCAAACCCCTTCTCTGAGTGTTGCTAAAAGGCTTTTATTAGCAGAGAGATGCAGCCTGTGGGGACCTGTCATACTGATGTTTCCCTGACAGGGGTCAGAGAGCAGACAGACTACTACAACGCTGTACGTCCAAGTTGTCTTTCAATATCCTTTGGCCTCACATTTCTTGTCACATTAAGGCTTTTCTCCAAAATACTTGTTTAAGGTGAATCTTAGACTGGAGTTTGTGGAGGTGTGCACCAGCAGTTGGTCTTTCGGTGATTTTGGGGGGTGGCTGTGATTGCAGCCCCGAGGTCAGGCGGTGCATGGCTCACCCTTGGCTGCCATGGGGTGGATCTCCAGCGTAGCTGAGCCTGCGTGGGTGAGGATGCTTGCAGACAGCTGAGGCCTTGGGAATTGCTAATGAAACCAACTGCTCTGCCAGCAAACTATCCTGGGTCCCCCACTGGCTGTGTAATTAAAATGGGGACTGGATGGGTGTGAAGTTAATGCTGTATACATAATGTATCTGTCCCAAGGTAAGCCTTCACATCTGTTCTCTGTAAAACTGTAAGTGCAGGATATAATTAAGCGAGTGAGAAATAGTTTGAGCAGAACGCAGCGTTGTCCACCAGCAGCTCAAACCGCCTCTCGCTGCAGCACAGCGAGTCTAACCAGCCAGAGTTAGAGCTGGCATAAAACCAGGCTGGAGGCGCTGGTGGTTAAAAACATTCATGGGTTTGGCTTTTTTTTTTGTTTTTTTTTTCTTTTTTCCCCTTTATTCTGTCATTGAGTACAAGGAGAAACTTCAGTCTGTAAATGCCACCGGTTCTCCATTTCATACTGACATTCCCAGGGACAGCAGAACTGCCTGTAAAGTGTCTGTCACCCAAGGAAAATTGGAAAAAAAAAAAATCTTCCAGGCTTCTGCACACCCATGTCACTTGTAAATAAGCTGTCACTTAACCCTTGCCTGCCCTCCTCCTCCTGCTGCTGGAGTTGAAGATGGTGAAATATTTGCCTCAACACTGCCGCTCTTCTGGGTGCGGGCAGTTGTGGGAGAGCTGCTAACGAGATAGAAAAGGGGGGGAAATACTTTTCTTAGTGTTTTAGCAATATGTGTCTGGAAGTGCTTTTATGCTGGGGAGCCAGAAAGGCTCACCCAAAAGATTTGTAACCGTAGCCAAACACACAACTACCCACCCACGCTTTTCTTCCCACTTCACCTATTTTTTTGTTTGTGGGTTTTTTTTGTTAAATGTCAGTTTTCTTGTCAGCCCCTGGCTGGGGTTTTGATGTTATTTCCTCACTTCTTTCAGCAAGATCCCTTTGCTGGAGAAGAAGAGAAATGCCACAGCGTGACAGCTCCTCTTTCCCAGCCGGGGCTGCGTGTCTGAGCAGGGGGCTCCGGCAGCGGACGGGCGCACGGGGGCTGGACAGACATCACATCTGCTGGCTGGGCTGGCAGCAACGAAAGGAAAGGTGTCAGGGAACCTGTCAGGCCCGAAAGCAGCAGCAAGCAGATTTAAAAGTAAAATGTGCGAACGGGTTGTCTGCACACAGGGGTTTCTCCTGGCGCAAGGGCTGGTGGGGCTGCCCCGTCGGGCAGAGCAGGAGGATGCCACGCGCATCCCGGGCACTTCTCTCGCCCACCATCACACCCCGGCGCTGGCTCCCCAGCTCCTGTTTTGCCAGGGCTTCTCATAAGTTAATGGCATGAATATTGTATACATATTGCAGGAGTTTTATCCAGCTACACCTGACTTCATTTACAAATACACACACACTTTTCATGTATAAAATGCTGCAGAGCTACAGGGAGCAATATTATTCCTCTTCTCCTACAATTTAGGTAATCTTTGGTGATGGGTTGCTGATTTTCTGCACTAAGTATTTGTGCCAGCCCTGCCTCAGAGAGCCGCACCTGAGCAGCTTTTCCGGCTAATGGACCCAGAGAGAAATATAAGATGCTCTGTGTGTGTACATACTTAGGCGTGTGTGTGTATATGTGCCTCCCTATATCTATCTATATATCTATATATCTATATCTGTATCTATATCTATCTAATCATCTATATCTATATCTATCTATATCTCGTGTTGTCTAGGATCATTACACAATATTATCTACATCTTTTCACATTTCTTTCTGCCAGGCAATAAGCAAGTATTATTAAAACAGGGCTGCTTGAATGAAAGCAGTTGGAGAATAGAGTTTTCATTACAAGGCCGCCAAATTATTCGAACGGTCGCCTCACCGTACCCCAGGCCTACCCAGGGGCTGCAATTGAAATGTCATAAACTTGTTTGGGTGTTTTTACTTATTTATTTTTTCATTCATTCATATGCACAAACTGATATACATAAATATATATATGTGTATTTATAAGCATATATACTTAAAGACCTTTTAAAAGACCTTTAAAAACATATATCTTCTAAATATATACATAAAAGTATAACAATATAAATGTACATAATGAATAGCATTAGAATATAATATATATTTATTATTATATACTTATACTTAGGATATTATAAAATATGCATGAAAATATGTATATAATTTAGTATTTGTAGTATATGTATACATAGTTACATTTATTATATTCATTTTATATATTACATGCATATATATGTATTCATATAAATATGCATATATATATATGCACACATCCATAGATAGTCCTTTTAAAGGACATTTATATACTTATATTTATATGAGATATATAATAAATATGTAAATGTATATATAATGTGTCTCTGTATATAAAGTCATATATACATATATGTGTAAATGTATGTGTATAAAGGTCTTTAAAAGGTCTTTATATATGCATGTGCAACCAGCATATGCATATAAATATACATAGATACACACATTTTAAAAATAAAAAAATTTTTTTTGATATATAAAGACATCTATATATATAAATACCTGAAAATTTTCTATGCCTGTGTGTCTCTCTCTCTCCCTCTCTCATATATGTATTTTGCTGGGAGGGCTGCGGCCCTGGCGCCTGGCTCAGCTGTGCTCGGCAGCGGCCGCATCACCTGCCCAGAAGGTCTGGGGGCAGCCCCTGCCCTGCGGGCTGAGCAGCGCCTGGGCTGCTGCTGTTGACCCTCCTGTCCAGCAAAGCGCGACCAAGTGCCCGTAGCATCTTGGTTTGAGCTTGTGCCTGATTGTGTTTGTTTCTCTGTCCCTTCACGCCACTCTATAGGGAAAGGATGGGCTTTGCATTCTCCCCCACCCTCTCAGCATTTCCAAGCATCTGTCTGTGTTTAGACCTGATAAACAGGAGGTGTGCTGAAGCTTGTCCTAGGGGAGACACACAGGTGTGTGCACACACACTTGGGGCTCGCTGTCTTGCAACTGTTAATTTTCCTCCCTTGTTCTACTGACAATCATTGCCTCAACCTAATCAAAAGTCACTGCAGAGAGCGGCTGAGTACAACGTAGAGCCAGAGCCCTGCTCCAGGGCCAGCGGTGACGGCTTAGTCTTTGGAGAGGAGACCGAGGGATGGAAAGGGATGCTTTTCTTCTCGGCTGCTGGATTTGGCTAGAAACCCTCTGTTTAGTGTTTACAGCACAGATACTTACTGACGGTTTGCTTATGATCTGTAGCCTGGTTTATGCCAGGAGAGGTCTGGGATTCAGTGTTCCCTTCCCTTCTGGTTATGGGGCTCAGGGGGGCTCACGAGTGCTGCAGGAGGAGCCTGAGCCTGTGGGCAGTACCTGGAAAACTCAATTTAGCTGGGGCACAAACATCTGTGCAGACTTAAGGCAGTGAGACATTTATGCCAATGTGCAGTTAGCTAAAGTTGTTTTGTTGATTTTGTGCTCCCTGGAAAGACTTTTTTTTTTTTTTGGCCTTTTTTGTTGTACATCTCTGGCTTGAAATTTATAAAGCGCTTGATCATTCAAGGAGCTGTGCAACTCCGCCATCTGCACCATCGCACGGTGAGCAGGCGGGGACAGGCCACCTGCTTCGGATCTGGAAAGTGCCTCTCAGTTTAAGGGGAAAAAACTTTTAAGAAGGAGCAGAATTGGATGAAAAATGTCGTGTTAGAAAGGACACAAAGAATTAGCAGAATCTACGTGGCACGAAGAAGGAAGACTTGGCAACAAAGCAAGTTACGTGCAATAGGTCAGGAAGGGACAGGATGAAGAGAGACTTGCCGAAAAGCACGCTTAGGTCGACTTCGGAAAGACTATGCAAATGCACTTCTACAACCACAGGGCAAGAGAAAGACCAAGGAGAGAAGGCTGGAGGGCTGCTGGCTGGGTAGCACAGGGTAGGAGTATATGGGCAAGAATAATATTGTGTGTCCTCTTCCTCAAAGCAGGAGAAATGCCTGGCTTTTGGATGAGGAGGAAGATTTGGAGCATGGGCTAAAGGCAGCATGGCAAAGGGACTGAATGCAAAACTGGAGGTTGAGAGAGATGTGCAGAAATGACATCCCAAATCCTACATCAAGTTAGGTTTTATGGGTTCTGATTGCCCAGTGGGAACTTGCAACAGGACCTTTTTTTTAGGTATTTACATACATCGTTGGGTTTGTTAGGCACCTAAGGAGCAGGCTTGGGTGCCCAACAGCAGCAAGTGGGCAGTCTCTATCCTGCATGGACCCACAGGTGGGTGCTTAACAAGTGTATCAGCTCAGGGGTGGGACTGTGTACGTGGAGTGTGGCAAATGTAGTGCGTCTATTTAAAAAGGGCTTGCTAAGTGAATGCAGTCCAATACTCAGAGCTTGGTGACATTTTTCTGAGAGAAAGACCATTTACAGAGACATGAAGGCAAATGGGATAGAAATGCAACATGATTTACCAAGCAAGATTAACCTGAAATCCCTAACTGATCTTGCAGATATAAAGGAAATCCAACAGTTCTCCTCTGGGATTTTAGTGAATCCCCTGCCTTAGTGCTCTGAATATCTAACATTATAAGCCATGCTGGAGAAGATGATGGGGATTAATTGAATAACTCAGAAATGCATGGGGAACTGGCTAATAAGGCCCAGTAATGGTGAGAGGAGAAGTTTTTCAAGGACTGGGCTGAAGCTTACTTTGATCACTATCTATCTTCATTAAGGGCCTCAGCATAGGAACACGGGTGTTGGCTGATGGTACCTGGCGAGGAGGATGGCACAAACTCGCAAGGAGCTTCGGGACATTTTAGTGAAAAGACCTGGAAGACCGTGAGTGCACAGAAGATCGAAACCAGCTGGTACAGCATGGTAGGGGTCACCCTATTGTCCCCCAAAAGCCTTATGGCAAGAGGGAGCACACTCAGCTCGTCACACGCTGAGTGCGCTCTCCTGCGGCCGTGCACTGAGGCACTGGGCTTCCCAGTGCCCTGCTCTGGCCCTGTGCCTGGAGGCAGCCGGAGCTGCACATTGGATGCCGTCAGCTGCATAAAGCTGTGATATAATCAAGCGATGCTGGGGCTATCTGTCAGCAAACAACCGTTGCCTGTGCGGGGTACACCCCTTTGTGGTACACGTGAACCTGGTGCTCCAGAGCCTCCCGGGGAAATGCTGTATTTTAGCATGTAGGAAGGTACGTACTAAACTGGCTGATAGGACTATCGCTCCTGGGAAAAGCACGTACCGCTCAGCCCTGGAAGGTCTCTGGGGAAAAGCAGGGGTGCTGGTGGCATCACGCCTGGCTCAGCACCCCCTTGTTCACAGCTACCAGGGAAACCCATCACAACCACGCTCTGGGTTCTCTTTGCTGTGCTCCTCCTTGCTGTCACCCATCTCTCTGCATGCCTGATTTCTGACTAATGTAAATACCCACCCCCTTCTTTAGCATAATGAATACTAATTCCTTAATATGTGTTATTTTCTACTGTATCTCCATTTCCCTGCTATCCATCTTAAGAGCACCAACAATTGCTATCACCGTTTGTCTGCTGTGTGTATATAATTAGAACAGTTGGCTCAGGTAATTACTTTTTGCTTCCTTCAGTTCCTTACTCTGCTTTGCGCTGCTCTGCCTCGTTGGGGTTTTTCTTCATTTCAGGCTCTTTGGAGGAAGTTTTCAAAGCAGGGTGCGTGGCTTTTAACTCTACCGCCCATTGAATTGGAGGCCACCAGCTGCTAAACCCTCTAAAACCTCTGAGTTTGCTAAAAACTCCTTAGCAGCCGCCTCTCTCTCATTCTCCATTTCTTATTCCTGAGGCTCTAAGTGGAACTTGGTAAATGCTATTTCTGCAAGTGAATTGCCTGGTTGAGAAAATTGCCTGGCTGGTTTTATTCCCCCAGGGCTGCCAAGCATCCAGCACTCCTGGTGCTCAGCTCGCCGCCAGCGTGCCCCGGGAGGGGACATGCAGGAGCTGGATCGGGCCAGCCCCTCACCTTTTGCTGACCTGTCCTACCTACATGGAAAACAGCAGCTGGCAGCGGGACATGAAGCCATCCACGCTCCAGCAGCAGGGAAAGGAAAACTCCCAACAGCTGAGGGATTCATGCGGAGACACAAAGCAAACCCACATCGGAGACCTGGGAAGTTCCCGCTCTCCTCAGCCACCACGTCAGACTTTGTCTTGAAAGATTTCCTTTCACAGGTGAGTATCTGTTTAATTACAGCTATTGCAAAGACGGTTAATAGCTGATGAACACGCCAGTATATTTTAATTGAATAAATCGAGCACACTGAACAAAACCACAGCTCTGACCTTTCCTGTAAGCGAAATGTTAGGACAAGCTTTTCTGCATTCAGAGCCCAGGGAAAACGTCGAGGGGACCACCCATTGCTGTTAATGGGAGCCACCCATGTAAATCCTTTTCATGTCAGCTCAATAATAGGCTGCTTAGTGTCCAATTATTTTAATTTCATACAGTCATTGTTCATGTTGGAGGGGAAAAAAGTGGGCGGAATGATCTGGCTAAAGCAGAGTGCTCCAGGTTTCGCTGTCTCCTCTGGCCACTCCAACCTCAGTCATCCCGCAATAACACTTCTGTTACTGCCTTGAAGGTCTTGGGTGATTTAATGCCGGTGGCTACAGTTTGTCATTGCGATGGGACAGATCTGTGAACTAACCACCCTCTCCTGCCCTCCCGGATCATGACAGGAAAAAGCCAGATTTATTCTGGATGCTGGGATGCCGGGAACCGCTGGCCCTTTGCCCGCCTGGGCGCAGGCGCTGCAGGGATGCGGGACCCACACCCCTCACCATCCCCTCGCCCCAGCCAGCTTCTGTCTTTATTGATTTCTAAGGAGCACGAGCTTGTGATTAAAGTTTGCTTGCGCTTAGGTACTTTCCTGAATTGACGCTTGGGTCCTTACTCCAGCAAAAACTCTCATTGATTTGTGCTGGAGCACAGGCTGAGTAAGCCCTCGGGGACTGGCTATATATTTGCAGCATGGTGCTCTTCAGACACATGACAATTTCAGGGCAATTTTGTAACATTAAAACAGCATTACCAGTGTGTCTTTAACTGGCCATAAATAGACACCTTGACTTGTCTATAGTGGTTTGATATTCCAAGCTAGGCAGGAACATTCAGTCCTGGCTCTCAATCCATTTTATCACCAAAAAGAAATTTTGTAGGTTAGATAAGTCAAGAGCTTACTCTTGCAAAACTTCAGCCCATGTCTGTGAGCTGCGGTGAGGCTGCATCTAATATTCAAGTGCAGGAAGAAAAGGGAAGGCTCTTTTTAAGGCTCATTGGAGATGGCAAAAAGATAAAAAAAAGACCAACACCATTTTACACTTGTAAAAATACCCCTAGTAGATTCATATTTTTAATCTTCAGTACAAAAGCTCCGTAACTACAGCAAGGCATTAGTTTCCGATGACTAGCTACCTTTTTTTCTATAGCCTCTGGCATTAAAGCTCTCAGTGAAAAGACACTTTAGAGCTAGTTCAGGCAGTTCATTTTCTGTCAATCAACTCTCAGGCTGGAAGTATAAAGGCAGTAACATGACAAGATTTCTATTTTAATATCTTTACTCTTGATAAGATAATCCTAGAGGAACGGTGGTGATCAAATATTTACAGGCAGCGCTCACTGGCACAGTCTATTGTAAAATTAAATACACAAAATTATGTGGGGATAACGTTAATGTTGTGATATGAGGACAAAAGGCAGCGCGCTTGAAATGAAGGTTGACTCTTCTTAATATATCCTCGTCTGTGGCAGGGACCGGCACTGCTGGAGCGGAGAACAGAAGAGCAGCTTTCATTTCGCATTTTGTGACCTTTCTCTGCTTTTCAATAGCTTGTTTGTTATTTAACCGTATTTGTGTACTTAATGATCTTGATTTTCAAGTATGTATTTGTGGGCGTGTATCCTGTGTGTCTCCCTGAGGTGCACTGAAGGAGTAATAACACCTGGGTGGGAGCAGTACTTCGCACTGAACCACCCCCTTGCCCCACTGCAAGCCCAGGTTTGGTCTCAGCCCTGGTTTGGGCTCTCTGGCAATGGCTGGTGTTGCAAGAGGCCATGCCGAGCGGGGGGTGCAGGCTGGGGGTACACAGAGGGGCTTTGCCCACTAGCTGTATGGGTCAGAACAAGCGGTTACCTCCGGGGAGCTCTTCCCAGGCACCCTGCAGATGTGCATGTGCCCCAAAACAGACGGATGTGCCCAAAGCCCTGGTTTTACAGGCCACGAGACTCACAGCAAATGCACTCAGGGAGAAACCTTTGTAAAGTGGATTTTTTTTCTTCCCCTTTTCTCTGTGCATCCCTGGTGTGTGGAGGTGGAATATGCAGTGACCCAAAGGCCCTGTCCCTGCCCAGACTGTCCCGGAGGAGCGCTGGCAGCACCACGACATGCCGAGGCCCCTCTGCCACCACTTTTTAATGCCGCTCTGCTGAGGCTCAGCCCGAGCCCTGGGAAAATGAAGCGCTGATTTAGGCTGAAAGGCCAGCGCTAGCTAATATGGGAAATTACTCCAGCAATCATCACTCTTTTTCTGTCACTATGGTGACAAAAGAAATTACAAAAGCCTGAGCAGAAAGAGATAGGGTGACACGAGTGAAGAGGGACAGAGCAAATGCTTGGGAGCTGCAGCTGGTTCGGGGGCAGATAGGCAGCGCCTGATAACTGCACCAGAGCCACCTCTCACTGATGGTTGCAGCTGCGTCCCATGTGTGCATACAGGGGTTTGCAAAGCAACACAAGTACTAAGACCACATTACACCAAATGCCATAGTCATTGCAGCTACCACAGGCCTAAAAAAAAATAATCCTGGCCATATAAGGCTTTCACGCCATGGATTTAATCCTAATTAATGCATTAACCATTGATTTTCGCACCTCCTGCCTCAGCAGCCTGTGTTATTTGCCACTTGCCTTAGAGACAGGGTCTGCAACCAGCCTGGCCTCCCCACGTTTTGGCTCTGAGCATCGTTAGAGGACACAGCGAGGAAGTCCACTCTTTCCAGCCAAAGCAATGATCACCTCTGACTGAGAAACACACATCAAAAAGGAGGAGGAAGGCACAGGGGATGTGCCTGGAGGCAACCCAGGACTGAGAAGAGCAGCCAGTGACTTGCTGCGCAGCCCCTCGTCTCTGCGGCACCTCTGGTCAGGTTTACCCCGAGGCCCTTCCAGCGCCTGCCTTCTCCCCGTGAACAGTCATGGTCACCAGCTCCCAGGTACCTAAACAGCAGGGTTTTGAGCTGCTCATGGAAGGGGATATCTTGCAGAAACTCTGAAGAAGAAACTGGGCAGTGGCAGCAAAAAGTGCAGGTCCGAGGACATCTCGCCCAGGAGTCCCAGCTGGAGAAGGTGCCAGGGGGTTGGTGCCCATCCTGCAGCGAGACTCCTAGCCCTGGGAAGCGGGAGGAGCTCGCCAGCAGACCAAACAGCATCCAATGACTTTGCCACTTGAAGTGGGATTTTTATTTTTATTTTCTTTTTATTTTCCTGGATTCACTTTCTAAACAATGGGGTAGGGAGGAAAAAGGGAGGTGCAGGCAGGAGCAGAAGAGGGTGCTGGAGGGAGCGGCAGGGAAAATCTTCATCCTGAAATGCCAAGCCAAACATCCCCCCTGCCCCAAGTCTCTTTTTTTTTTTTTTTTCAAGAAGAAAAATTGCATTTTCCAGCCAGTTCTATTCATGAGTGATTGTGCGGAGCTCCGCTAATGGGCTATGCCAAGCTGTGGTCACCCTACAGAGCTATTGGCAGGAGAGGTGGCAAGTTGGAGAGGACTACAAGGGAACTCTGCATGATATTTTTTGATGAGCTGATTATTCAGAAATTTCACAAGAACTGAAATACATCACTCTGTTCTGAAACTCACAGCCCTGCCAACACACAGGACAGCTTACATGAGCAGCAGCGTTTTCTTCTTCACAGCGCTGCTGGCTTGTACGTTAGGAATCGGATGCAGGAATCGGACAAGGCTTTTCAGCAGCCATCGACCACAGTGACAGCGAGAGATGGGGAGTGGATAGGAGGACACAGGGAGCTCAGATAGAAATGATTTAGGTACTTTCATGGCTGTCACTATATGTGTATTTGGGCTTGAAAGTTTTTCATTAGCTCTGTGGGTACTGGGGCATTATGATTTTTATTGCTTTACAGCTAGGGTGTGAGATCACCCCCAGATCCCACATGCATTCAGGTATTTTTATTTAAGGGGGGCTCAGTCCCCAGCCACCTTTCAGGGTGCTGTCACAAGCCAGGAGCTGACCTTGACTCGCCTCATCCCGGCCAGGAGCCTTCATCTTAGATGTCGTCCTGAGTCTGCAGCCAAGTCAGGTCCCCACAGAGACCAAATGGTCATTTTCTCCTCTCTGCAACGTTAATTAAAAACAAAACACTGTGTTATTTGAGTACAGGGCCTGATACCTGGGGGAGTGGGGTGCATGTGCGCTGGGGGAGGTTACAAGCAGCATAGAGCCAATTTCTGAAATACCGCACAAGGACTTCAAGGAGCTGACGTGGCACGTCCCCAGCCCATCGGTCTGTCAACACACAAGCGCCTTTGAGCTATCTGGGGTGGCACCGGCTCTCCCGTGGAGGACCAGGGGGTGCTGCCGGGAAGGACACTCCTGCATCTGGAGCAAGAATGATGCTGAATTGCTGAAAGGTAATTAAAAATATCCTCGTGCTGTACTCACAGCCTTCGTTGAAAGCACTGGAGAATAATACCTGCCTGCCTTAGTGCTAGCAGATTTGCCACAGGACAATTAGCCATCTAAGTTGCTTTTCTGCACAAAGAAATATAATCACAGTCCAGATGAGCATTCACACACTGGAAAACCAAGCAGGGATGTGCAGAAGCTAGGTGCCTGTGACCTTGCACAACACAGGCCCAGGCTGCTGCCATGCCAAAGCCTTCAGAGCCCATTCCTAATGTTTTTGCCCAGCTCTGAAAATGTACATGAGTGAGCAGATGGCTACCAGGTGGCTTTCAAACAGGACTGTACACCTGGGCTGCCTGGCATGGCAGGGGCCCAGCACATGGGCTGACAGTGTCCCTGTCAGCTGTGTGCTCCCAATAACCCAGGATTAACCATGCCTGAGGCTGCTCTTCTGCAGTTTCTCTTTCAAGGCAGGCAGGGAGAAGAGGGCACATGGGCCCACATCCTACTCCTAGTCTGGTCCTACACAAGTCAATGAAGAGCACTGTGGCTGAAACACAGCTGTTTCGCTAATGAAAATAGAGGCACACAGGTACAGCTGCTGCAGCCCCTTGGAGGAACTGCTCACTTCAGCGAAACAAACTTTTGGCAATCGAAAAAGCCTAGGAAACAAGGGTCCAAGCCACATAACAGTGAGCACAGTTAGCTCTGTCCTGTTATGAAGCCATCCCATTGCGACCACTCCACTTGCGCCATGTCCATTTGAGCCCCTGCACAGGCAATTTTTCCCATGTTTTCTGGTTTCAAGTGGAGGAGTTGAGCACTCTGCACCATCCTCCAGCCCAAAGGCCAAGCCCTGGGCATGATCCCAGCGAGGGCAAACAATTGAGGTTGGAAAGGACAAAGTTGGTTACAAAGACCATTGATACCTTCATCACGGCAGATCCTCGCATTTCCAGCAACTGCATCCTTGTATGCAGCACCCTGCCTGTGGAAAATGAATCTATAGGAAGTGTATGAATGATCCAGACACCATCCTCAAGGCTCAGGTCTTAAAAAAGGGGGGGGGGTTACTCCACACACTGCTGCAGGATGTCATGTACTTCATGATCTGCCTTTTCTAATCTCTCCTTATCTCTCACTCCAATCCTTTCTCATGTCCCTCATCTATTGCAAATTCCCTTTTTAAGCTGGAGCGAAGCACATAAATATTTTCATGCTGCATAAATAGGTTGTTTTGTGCATAATGCCACAGGAGGCTTTTTTTAAAAACAGGACCTTTAGTGCTGTGATAACGGCCTCCTCATTTACACAAATGAAATCTTCCATACAGCTCAGCACTCATCTGCTCAGCAGCCCCCATGCAAAATGGCTGGCGCAGCGCCCGCTCATCACAGGCTACAGAATTAATACAGTATATTCCATACTGAAGCCTTTGAGCATCAGGTTTGGAAATACCTTGCAAATGTAACTGATGCTGAGGTTTTCCTTTTAGCACTTCCCTGGCAGCACAACCGTTGTCTTCCTTCTATGTGAAATCACAGCTACTTTAAATAGTAAAGTGCAAAAGGACAACCCTTTGTGTTGGCCCATTTGCCAATATCTTTGACCATTCTGACTACTCACCTTTTCTTCTCTGTCACTTCTTGCCCCCTGACCTTCATTTTGTGTTTATTTAGCCCTTCTTCAGGGTCTAAAAAGTGCTGACACCATCAAAATGTACTTTTCATTTACTCTGCATGGAAAAAAAAATAGTGTTAAAATCTCTACAGTTTTTAAAAGGGCTAATGGAAAATGGTGGTGGTCACATTGGGTCATGGTAAATCTTTGAATCAAACCGGCTTTTCAGGAGCAATATTTTAACAGCACCACAGTAAAACCTGGCATCAAACATCAGTGATTTTGCTCTAGTGTTTCTATTTATATTTGACCAGCACAAAGACTTCAAACCAATGGACTGAATTCCTCTACAGTATATAGCAGAGAGAGACTTAGGGAAAATTATATGAGTTCGTCCATTGTGCATTTTCATACTTCTCAGGTCAGGTTGCAACCCTTTAGGACAGACTATTTTGGAGCATTTTTGTTCAGGACAGTGACCCCACCGTGCTGCCAGGCATGCAAAGCACTGCCAGGCTCTGGTTTGGACCTGACCCTGACCTCCTCAAGCCTTCAGGGAGACTCTGCGCCCTACGGCTCCCCTCAGCATGGCTCTTATTGAAAGACTTGGTGCATTTTATTTTCCATCCTGAGTTCAGGGGACACAGAAAGCTTTGGTTGTCACTTCCCCGCAATTCAAGAGCAAGATTACGAGTGCTCTTTTCATACGTACCTTGCAGACTCATTGCTTCTCTCTTCCATCTGTTGTTTGACTTTTTTTCCTTCATTACGCGTTAGCAATCAACAACTAACCCATGGCAGGTTTCTTCCCGTGCAGGGCTCTGAACATGGCATTTCTCACCGAGGGAGCGTTCCGCAGGGGTGGCTCCCACTCGTGGTGTTTGTTGCTGCACGCAGGACATTCGTGCCAGTCCAACCCTAATGCGATTACTACCCCATTAGCAGCTTTACGTATTCATTGTGTTTTGTATCACCTTAAGCTCCAGAAGCATTGTGACAATGCATTGAAAGGAACAGAGAAAGGAAGGATCTTAGGAAGCGTTATATTTCTCGTTATACTACCTTACCTGACAAAACAGTAGCTCTCCAAGTTTATCTTGGCTAGTCTGTAACAAAGCCTAGGGTTTTATGAATTGTCATACTGCTAAAAGATCTAATTTTTCTATGATGTAATAGCCCACATACAATAACCGAATCTCAAAAAGCACAACATGGAGCACTTTGTAATGTACCTAAACACAGTAGCTACCTGATTTTGCTAGCACTTTATTTCAATTTAGGCCAAGGGACAATTTAAAAAGATTCATTCCCAAGTACACAATTCAGAAAAATATGAGTTACTACTCAGAGCAATATTTTGAATCAGTGATGTTAGTTATCTTAGCTGAAATTCAACCTTGATGATATCCAAAGGTCCAATAAAATTTTTCATGGAAGAATCCCATATTTGCAGAATGTAATAAAATTGTTCAGCTGCAGCTCCAGGGCCATTGAGAACTGGAAAATGAAGTCTTTCTTTCTGGGGAGTTTCTTATGTCACGGGATGTTTTTCAAACACTTTGTTACCTGAGAAATATCAAACACAGCAGATAGTTACGCATAATAGTATCTTTGATCTTTGTTAGTAAGACAAAATGTAAGGCTGTTTATTGCTAACGAGTTAGGTGCTCATTAGTGTGTTCCAACAGGAAGCACTGACAGTGAGAGGCAAAAGAAAATGTTCGGTGTTAAATCCACACACAGCACATTTCTGCTCCTATTATAGCCTGCGTGATAGAGAACGGAGAAAATCCTTGCACACGACTATTTTAAAATTATGTATCAGAGCAAGAAAGAGGAGCATTTGTTTGATTTATTATCTACTTTTTCAATAAAGTTCACTTCCAAATAATACTAATGCCTGCCTTTCACATTGTGCTTTTCATTCCTAACTCACAAAGCACCCTCCAAAGGAGGTCAGGATCATTTCACAAAAAACAAACATGAAGTGAAGCCACCTCTCTGATGTCCCTGGGTAAGACAGCACAGTCCCCGGCTCTGTTGACCGCTAGTCATAGGAACAAAGGATTAGAAAGGGCATCTTGTGTCATCAAATCCAGCTTCTTACTCTTCAAGTCAATTTTGCTATAATAATCTCATACAAGAGTCTTTGGGGCGCATGATCTCTTATCTAAGCTCCTGCAAATGCTCTTTCAAAATCATCATCCCTTGTATATCCTCATCCATCCTGACTCTGCAGTGGGACTCTACCTAATGCCAAGGTATCACACACCAGTGATTTGGGACCATCACCCTGAAAATGCCCCCCGTCTCAGACACTGGAGAATGAATGGGGTATTTCTTCCCATGTCTGCTCCAATTTTATGCATCTCTTGGGGGTCCATCCTAGTGAAAGACCTGTAATAGGTGCCATGACAGACCTGGAAGGTGTTCCTAAAGCAGAGAAACGGAAATACTGAGAGCCTGACAACTGCCGCCGACTGCGACTGTGAAAACTGTCTGTGAAATCCCTGCACAAATTCATGGCGCAATTGTTATTGCAGTGTTAAATGGAGGCTTGCAGCAGCCCCGAGTGCTTACACAAATGGGGCATTTGGGTTTACCCGTGTACATACCTGTCCTTTTGTGTAGAGACTGACATCCTGGCAAACAACAGAGTCTCAAGTACGCTCAGTCCAATATATTTCCCATGTCCATCACCCCCTTCCTTTTTCAAATAACTACTTACTGGAGGAGTTATTAATGCCTTTCCACCTACACAGCCTAGATACCGAAACTCACACAAAGGCAGCTTTTAAGCCTTGAGGTCACATTCGAGTTGCTGATTAGAGTGTCTCTCTGGGCAGTTCTATTATGCAGCAGCTACAGCAATAGGATAACACGATACAAACCTTTGCTAATAATTGAACGTGGAGTGGGCTTTTTTGCTTGGTATCTTCAGTTTTGTAGCTTCGCTTCAGAGCATGTTTAGAGCTGGCTTCAATACTCGGAAAATTATTTCAGCTTATTAAACACAAAGCTGTTACCCAACTGTTAGACGAGGGTACGGCCCCTGAACTTGTTTCCCGGGGCTGTGTGCAAGGCTTGGATCCTTGCTGCTGTTGCGGCTGCAACTCCCCAACCGCCCACTTCTTTGTTTGATTGTCTTTTCTCACTGAAACATATGTTTCCCCTTTCCATGGCATTTTGAGCAACAGTTTCCATTGTATGCCCCTCCTGACTGACAGTTTGATGGCAGCCTGTAAATTACTTGGCACGTGTTTTGTGAATCTGCTTGAAGGAGGGCCTGGCTGCTTAGTAAGCGCATCCTTTTGCAGCTTTGGGGGCAAGAGATCAGCACCACTTTAGCACAGGTTGGGGTATAAAAATACTTGACCACAGTTGATACCATCCTTATTTGAAGCTCAGCATTGTCCTGTACCTCGACTCTTTTATCCCAGGTCCTGGGACACAATGTCCATCAGTTATGCTTGGCTTTCCCCATTTTCCTCTCATACAATGCGACACACATAAAGCTTTATGATGAATCAAGAATGGATTAGATTGAAAATACTTGGTATTTGACAGACAGTCCTGTCTGCTGGATGTGCAAGTCGAGAGAACATCTGGCCCTCTGTCAGCTTTCTTTGCTAACAGTAACGCATTTGCTGCTTTGCCTTTATGCGGTAGAATCTTCTCTGTGTCTCTGGCCATGATGTTTCTAGTGTAGCTATAATTACAGGATCCAAGCAGTGCTGTATGGAATTCAGGTACTCTTTACAGCTGAATTAAATGGCCACCTATAGGGAAATGGAAGTCCAGAGAATGAGGTGTATAACTTTTAGCACAGTACTACTTATAGCCTCAAAATAGAACCCTGGAACGGGTATGAGGAGGACGTTATGCTTATGCTGGCATCCTATAAGAGGAAGACATTTCACTTATAACCACAGATAACTCTATTGCAGCTTTGTTTTCATAAGAATAACGATATGCTTCAACCAGAAAAACAATCAGCCTCGATGCTGAGGCTGCTGTGCATTAGCACGCCACATTTCTTTGGGGAAGCCTTTTGCCCTGAGCTTTCTAGGGTGGGTATTGCTGCGGTGCACAGTCACTGCAGTACTTCTGCCTGTTTACATCTTCCCTTGGAGAGATAATTTAACTCCTGTGCATAAACCTTCTCCCTGCTGTAGAGGTGGTGGCTCTGGATGTTTTACACTTCAAAAATACCAGTAAGAGCCAGATTATGTTTGTCCGTTGGATTTCTGTCGGTATTAACTTTCCTTGCATTCCATTGAAATGACAAAAAGATTACTTTACATGTACTTACTGCAGAAAAAAGGAGAACTTTGGGTGAAAAAGCGTAGACCCTATGATCTGATCCATCTTCTCTTTGCTATTTCCAACTACTTAAAGCATAATGCCACACCGAAATGCACACTTGGAGTGCTGCATTCTCTTCTCCTGACAGATTGTTATGATGTTTTCCAAGGTGACCTTCATAAAACATGTTTCTTTTGAAGCTTGTATTTCACTCTCAGGTCATAATAGTTTCACACAGACAAGCAAACCGTCAGCTCCTGCTTTCTAATTAATGGTTCTTGGAGGCTTCTGAGTGGGGGATATAATTAATAGCACTTAAGTCTGGAGTGCAGGGAAATCTATAGCTGGTTACTAGGATGTGTATTTACTTAGGGATTATATGTAAACAGCTCCTAAGTGCAGCCATGAACAGTTCTCGCCAATGCTTTCTGGAAAGTCCCCAGGACCAGGCACCACTTTGAGTCTTATTCCAGTGTAAGCACTCAAAAAATTGCCCTGCTTATAAAGCGAGGCTCCCACAATTGAGGGGTCCCTGCCTGCTGTACCCCTCTCCCCTGCTCCCGTTCCCCATACCACAGTCCACAGCACGTTGTATTTTCTATGTCTGCATGCTTGCCAACAGGCTGCCTACAATGGAAGCGCATCTATTGCAGAAAATATCCCTGGCCACGTCTCTGTTGTCACTGTGGCACCCACCCAGGAGACCACCTGCTCTGTGGTCCACGCTGCAGGTACAGCATTTTCTGGGGCAGACTGACTGGGTCCTCACTGCACGGCATGTGTCCCAGATCCACTCTGTGGATCCACTCCAAAGCACAGTCATTATTTTGTGGTTTTATTATGTTTAAAGCACAAGAAATAATAGGACAGCTTTTCTTACAGTAAAGCCACCAAAAGAAGGGTGTTGTGAGCCATCTTGTCATACTTGCCTAAATTTAAGGAAAGTGATGGGATTGCTCTGGTGCTCACTCTCATGCATGCAGCATGGATTATCAGAGGTGCTGGAGCGAAACCAGATGCAAGCCAAATTGCCAGCTTAAATTCCCTCTGGTCAGCTGCTGCTAACAGTGGTAATTTCCCTGCTGAAGTCAATGGAACAGCATCTTTTCACACATGCTGAGATCTTGGTGCAGAAGAGGCAGCTGTGAGGCAGGATGAGCGCTCTCAAAGAATGAGATTGCCTCTCTCTCACAGTGGGGCGAAAACAAAGAATAAAATTCATATTCTCTGACAAAGTTGAAAAGACTATATTCTCCAGAAACATTGCCAGACTGGGGATGAAGGGGAGAACTGACATCAGAAATCCTGCACCACTGTGCAGCCTGCATTATTTGAAGAGATTTTTAAATGAATTTTGCACGTTGAATGACACAAAATATTCAGATGGTTAAGCAATTAAAAGCTATTGACTATTTGTAACTCAAAAAGCACTAGGCAACAGAATGTCACTGTCAACCCCTTCATGCAAAGGGACATTTTGACATTGTACTTAAGACTGACTACTTTTCTAATGGCATAAAAGTATTACTTCAGTTGTGCATAAAATAGGAAAACTTCTACTGAAACTTGTGCAGCCTGGTTCTTTCTTCAGAAACAACAACACAGAGTGAAACTGCCTTTGAAGAGAAATATTTTTCATATACTGTCTGAAGGTTAGTAACTCTTTTAATCTTTAGCCTTTTTACTGGCATGTGTAATTTAAAATGCACAAAACAGACTATCAAAACACTTACCCAGCTATAGCTAGTTAGAAAACTTAAAAGGTGCATCTGAAAATAGGAAATTGGAAATTAAGATGCTGCAGCGAATCTTGCTCTTTGAGTAAGGACTCCTTCCCCGTGGATCCACCTCAAAGAATGACCAGTTAACAAACACAGCTGACCCTATGACAGCCAACACTGAACGAGGAATGGCTCCTAAAGAGGTCAAATCTTGGTGCTACTAAGCAAGAGAGTGACTAACTGGGGCAATTATATATTAAATATCCTTTCCACAGAAAGTTTTTTTCCTTTTCTTGTCCTCCTCCAGAGCCACATGAAGTTCTGCTGAACTTCAGCTCTGCAGACACAGCACCGCGAGCAGCCCTGCAGAGCCCCCACACGCTGGGGGTGTTCAAGAAGCGACAAGTCCTTCTAATGAGATGGGACACAGCGGTGTGGGGACATGCAGCGAAAGACCAGAAACACGTGCAAAACACAAATTCACTCACCGATTTCAGTTTCATCCACTCTAGGCAATTGTACACACGAATGAATTATTTTAAGACAAGTATTTTCTTAATGGTGTAAACTTAGCAAGGGTAAATAGGGTTCATTTCTTTAAGCAAGTGGCTGGATATTTCTGATCATCTGGGGACTGGTGTAGAAGCACTCAGCTGTGGCACTCAGCTGTGGCTACCCAACCAGCCAAGAGGGATCAGCACCAGCAAATGTAGTAGGGAGAGAATCAAAAGCTTCTTGCCTAGTTCAGGTATTTCTTAGGAAAAAGTCACCTGCAAGTCCTTCTTGATCAGATAGTCTATAAACACAGGTAAAAGGTGCTACTGTACCTAGTCAAGTCATATAGGAGTTGTGACAGTTGGTGAAGGACTTGTGATAAATGTAAGGGTAGCTGGGAAAACTCTGAAACACAGCTCAGTCTGTCCGGGCTAATCTAGCTGAGCTGGGCTTCTTTGAACAAAACACTTAAGTAGAAAAACAATGCATGAGGCCTTAAAAATTGCCATTTATTGGCTCCAGAACACCCACATTCAGCTCTTTCTGACTTTCCCTGTGCCGCATGAAAAAACTCAAGTCAAATAGCATCCAGGTAAGCTTATAAATGGCAAAATAAATCCTTTGTAGGTGAAAAACAAAAATAGCTTTGAAGAAGGATGCATATAACCTTGTTAATTTGCCAAAAGTTTTCAATCTTCATCACTTTAGAAGCAAGGTTAAGAGAGTAGATAAAGGCTGAGAAATTCAGAAGGTGCTCAGATATACCTTTATGTCAGGTTCAGAGCCTTAAACCTTAGAAGAAAAACAATGTCAGGGAGAAGAGATTGACAGTGATGCCTTGTGTTGGGAATCAAGGGTTGGAAGGACTGCCTGTACTAGGCAAAATACTCTCATGATAATGATGCCAGTAAGATTTGATTTACCAGTCTGTTCTAGGAAAGGTAATGACCTTAATATCGTGGGGAACTTATCAAGAGGTCATCCATGCAGACACACACTGATTTATTTTCATAATAAATGGAAATAAAAGTCCAGCCACATGAATTTGCTTGCAGGAATGAATTTGTACCATCTATCCAGCTTTGTGTTTAGCATCAGAAGAGCCTAAGAACATTTTATTGATATGTGGGGATTTAATTCCAACCTCTTTGAGAATCTCTGCAGAAAATAAATTTCAAATTCATTTCTATCCAGACCAACCCCCCCACCCCCAAAACCGACCAAATATATAATGGGGAACAACATCACATTGCAATAGGGATGCGCCATTTTATCCTAAATACTGTTCATTTGCTGCCGTGCCATAGATGAAGTACTACATAATGCCTCTGTTAGTAGAGAAGAGTGCTTACATATGCATTACCTAAGGATATGCTCTTTCTGGCTGAGTAATTCATTTTTGAGAAGCATATTTCTGAGAAGGTAAAAAGTGAGTTTCTAAATACAAATTCAGCAGCCACTGTGGAAACTTGACTGTGTAGTCCAAACCCTGCTGCTCCAGACCCTGGAGGTCCCTAGGTCCCAGATGCCGAGGACAAGTTTCCTTCACAGATGGGAATTATGTGTGTTACGCAGCTTTCTCCGTGCCAGTCCACAGAAGTGTTGGCATGGTCATCATGCAAGAAAAAATGGAAAGGAAAGAGTCTGATGAACCAGCCCAAGCGGAGATGACAGAATGGCATGGGAGATGAGAGCTGTCACGTAAGTGTGCCATGAGCACACTGTGCAGTTTAGCTCAAGATTTCTCAAGGTGGGCTGCAAGCAGTGAGTCACAGGCAGAGAAGAGGGATATTTATGGGATTTCAGTTCTTCAGAGGAAAAAATATGAAACAGTCAGAAATGACAGAGAAATGAGAGTGCTGGATGATGGCAAACAACATATGGGGAACAGGGGAGAGGGAGCTTTTGGCATCATTGCTGCAGCGTACATCCCAGCGTAACTCATACAGATCTCCGGGGGCCAGTTCATTTCTACTGAAGAATCTGGCTTCTGGGACTCCAGGTACAAAATGAAAAACTCTCAATTTCTAGAGCACCAACGTTAGTGTTTGCCAAGTGTTTTTTCTTTTCTATTCCTCCCTGCAAATCTTTTTTTTTCTTTTAGGGCCAGTGGAAGATTTAGCAGAATGGGCAGTTTTCCAGCAGGCTTAATTTTGAAAGTTGAACTGATCAGATGATTTAAGATTTGCCAGATGAAGTTAGCATTTGCTTATCCACTCTACAGTCTGAATTCTGCTGGGATTTTGTATGTATATGTGCATATGCGTATCTGGATGTACATAGACACAGCAGTTTTTAAGTCATCATAGAGGTACCAAGGCTATTTTCTGTTCTAAAAACACAGGGAGGATATGTTAGGTTAGGCATTCCTCTGAAGTAACTGCTGATGATTCTGATTTCCAGATATGTTATTTTTTGCTGTCTCTATTTTGTAAATACTCTAGGATGGTGCTGATTTGTTGAAGAAGGAGCATGTTATTTCAGCCACTGCTGGATGCAGTGTCCTTTTGGAAACAACACAAACCTAAGAGCTTTCATTTCTTTTCTTCCGTTCTACATACTCTCCCTCTGTCCTTAAGAAGCCTATGGAGGACTGAACAGAGTTTTGTGTGTTGCAGGAGTAAGTTAATGTGTAAATCATTACCTTTAGTTTTCCCCAAAATACTTCTTCAGAATTGCTGCTTCAGCTGCCATTTCTTCTTCTGTCCTCCACTTGTCAGAAGAATCCTCTTTGTCATGGCGTTGCAACTTTTTTGAGGGAAGTAGAAGAAAAAAAAAGTTTGTTTATATTTTTTTTTCCAGTTTTATTGTCAAATTCAGGGCATGCCTGTATGCAACTAATCTAACTATTCCATGTGTCCGCGGGATGGAGGGACCTAGTGATGAAGAGATGAAGGCTGAAGGTTTCTGGTTTAGAGTGGTGACAGTAGTTAACTGGCTCTGATGGATTTATGATGATAACACAAGGTGCCAGGGTGATTGATAGGCAGAGACAGAGTTCACCTTTGTGAGTTGATGGTCAGGTACCTTGCGAGTCTTTGATGCAAAGCTGGTAGGTAATAAGATAACAAACACACTCAGGTATTTTGAAGCGCCCATTACATCCGTGGAGTGAGCTTGGCAGAAGCTGCCTGGACACCTTGTCAGTAATTCGTGTAAAATTTTCTCTCTGGCTTTTCCTCTGCCCATGGGGCCACCTTTCCCATCAAAGACCTATTGTGATAACAAGGCCCTATTGCAGCTGTTTCCCATTGGCAGTTTATACTGGTAGTTTTCAGAAGAGAGACACTCCCTCCCTGCATGCAAGTTGTTAGTCCTTCCTTGCCCTTGGTGAAAATGAGACACATCCCTAGTCTAGAAACAAAAATTGTTCTTTTAAGCACAACTATATTTCATTGGTGATTTAGTGGGGAAAAAATATCAAAAGTATGTGAAACGGTTAATTTTTGCATCTAGCTTGCATAATAAGCCCACAAAAAAAGTTCTATCCCATATGCAGTAAGTATTGTTATTATCTCAGACATGGCAATTTCAAACACATCCTTTGCCTCTCCAGAAGAAGAGAGAAGCTGATAGCTTTGCTGCTCTCCAGAAGAAGGGAGCTCTATTTTATGGTAAATATAATGTGCCAGCACTTGAGTGACTATTTGTACACATGCTCACTCAAAGAATGCCTGCCACTCATCAAGGGAAGACTACATTTACAACAAACAGCAGAAACATTTGCATTAACGGCTTAAGTATTGAGATTTCCAGTGTGTCTCTAGGTACAGAGCACAGCACAGATTGTATTAACAGCATCAGTACTTCTGAGGAAAATTATAATATCAACTTTTTTTTAACATCACAAAGTCAGAAACTAATGAATTTACACCTTTTATTCCTGGACAAATTTTAGTACAGAAGAAAAAGTAGTGAAAAACAAAGACGAAGCAATACTGAACCTGCCAAGCAAACTGCATTACTGTATATGGCATGTTTAGCAATAAACTAGGATTGTTAGCATACATCCAACTCACAAATACTTTTATTTGTGCTGTGTTTCTCCTACTCTGAATTTTGCTGCCAGCTATAGTCCTATGTAGTTTTACATTCTGCAGCACAGATTTCTTCCTGCTCAGCAGATGAAGCTGCATTAGAAAGCTATTTCCTTTCATGCCAATACGATACCGTAGCTGTAGGCAAATTAAAGTGTATTACTGTTCGACTAGTAGAGGACTAATCTCCATTGTTACATTAGCTCTAGGTGTGTTATAAATCTATCTTGTAATAATGCTACAGTCTTATGGAGAAAGATTTAAAAGCCAGGAAACAGGTACAGTGTACACACTGTCACACGCATCCTTTGCATCCATGTGCCTGCTCTCACCCACTGTACACACCTATACGGTGTATAGGTACCACAGCTGAGCTAGCAATGAGAGGGAGTTATAGGAAACAGCATACATCATCCTGTACTTTCCATGGACTGTGAGTGCTTACACTTCACAAGAGGATGCACCAGGACGAGCCAAGTGGTGGTAAATCAATTGTCTGTCTGAGGTGTGAGCTGTTTTTCTCAAAAAGCAATGTCTTGCTCATTCGACCTAGCATCAGCAGGAGATACAGCAGGCAACAGCTAGAAGGCAAGGGAGGGCAGCCCCTGTTCCTCAAGGTCTCCTTGTTTAACCTGCAAGAAGTGCTTTTAGTGACGTGATTTGGCCGCTGTTCTCCCTTGCTATCCTGTTTCTGCACAACCCAGGTGAGAGCTGACTCCAGGAGGAGACTAGTAAAGCGGGGATTTGACTTGTAGTTTTTATTTTTATTTTCCCTGTTCGAAGAAACTGAAGTGAACAGTAATAAGGAGGCATATCCTGAAATGGCTGTTTGTTGTTGACTAAATTAAAACTGTGTGAAGTCGCAGACCATGGTGACTTCTCAAAGCTGGCAAAGGAGAAGGTTTCTTTTGCTACGTAACTGCTAACCTTTAAAAATAATCAATCTTTGACTTAAGGTTAAAACAGGTATGTGGGGAGCTGCAATGAGTTCTGAAACTTGCCTGGAAACCCAGCCTACTTCAGCAGCCCTGGCTCCTGGTACGCAGCCCGCAGTACTGCACGGCAAGCCCCAGCCTGGCACGAAAGCGCTCAACGCAGCCTTACCGTGCTCTGCCCTGGCAGGCATTCACGCGCCTCCCGTACTGAAAAAAATGTATCCACATTTTGTGGACACATTGGGTATGACGAACAACAGACTGAAGTGTTAAATCACTACCATGGCCAATGTATTCATTGTTCACCTGACTTAGAGATGAATATTATTTCAGTATAAAATTGCTATGCCTACACAAACAGGATTCCAGGACTATTCTGTGTTCAAACCTCTTGCCATGTCAGTAATTTCTGAAGGGCAATAAGCAGTGATCACCCCAATGCCACTTAGTTTCTGATATTATCTAACCGCCACTGTGGAGATTTGGAAAACTGCCTCTGGTGGCTGCCTACCCTTCTCTGCTACCACCATCCTGCAGCTCCACTACAAACCAAACCATATAGCTACCCACTCTGAAGCACAATACTTAAATTATGGATAACCTTGCTGGAGGATGTTCTGGATGCTAAATATTATGCAGGTTCAAGATCAACAGTACCATAAATGGAAGATAAATAAATTAAGGGCTGCTAATACCACCTCTAGTTCAGAGATTCTGCATGCTACAAATTAATGGAGGCTAGAGAGCACAATGGAGGCACATCTGTGCACTTGCCTGGTTCTTCAAATCTTCTCATAGCATCTGCTAGTGGTCTCCAATGGTGATGAGGTATTGGGATCATGGATGGGTTTGGTTTCAGCTAGTTATTTAATGTGTTCTTACGTAAGGTACTTTTCAACCAGGTTCAGATCTCCATATGAGGGCCTCTAAGCAAGAGCTACTTTATTTAAACTTTTCTCCACGGTATTTTGGCTGAGTTGGAAAGCTACTTTCAGGGAAGAACAACATACATATTTCAATATTAAATTGTATTGATTTAGAATTCAGGTGGGAAACAAACGTAAGAGTCAATACTTGTTTCTAAGGGACTTCTGTGCCTTGGAGTGTGTTCATAGTCACACGCACATGCAAGTCCCAACTGTGCATCTTTACAAACATCTGACATGCTATTGAAAGTTTGGATTATACAGGGGAAGTAATGCTCTCCTGCACCTGGAGAACACTCCAAGGTTCTGCTCAAAGCAAAGGGAAAAAATATCTCTATTTGCCAGCTATCCATCTGTAAAATCTAGTGATTTCCCCTTGTTTTTTCCCCAGTCAGAAAAATCTGGAGAACTTGAGCTGACATCCTTACTCAGATAGAGATATTCAAACACAGACTAGCTTGAAGCCTATGATACTTTCTGTACAACAATTCTACTTCTGCAAGCTCTGAAAAGAAAAAAAAAAATCCAGAGCCCCACATCATCTGCCTGACACGATTTTCTGTGAGAGGTGTTTTGCCCAGATTTCCCTGGTGGAGACTGACTGATCCACATCCTCTCAAAAACACTTTTGCTACCTTCTCCACCCAAAGGTCCCTAAACAACAACGATTGCCCTTCTTGCAGTGAATGCTTCTAGAAGGAACTGTTCACCTTCAGAATCCCTTCCCAAGCAAATGTGTGCATTCCCAGTTGTGATAAGCAGCTGCTATTTCCAGTGAGATGAAAATAGCACATGGTGATGTTGCAAGAGTCCCTTCTGTGCAAAACATTGAAGTAAAGGGGACAGATTTTGCTCAGGGTCTTTCAGGGACATCCATGGGGTGACAGGACCACCACCATGGGCTTTTGCAGAGCTCCGCAGGCATGCTGGGCTCTCTTGACAAGCACTCTTTGGTGGGTAATGGAAGACTTCTTGTCTCCCCTGAAGCCCATGTCCCCTGTAGCAGCAGGAGAAGAATAGGGAAGCATAGGCTCTTCTCAGCAATGTTATGATAATGTTAGCCAAAGTTGGTCAAACACAGACTAAAATACACAATCCCTACGCTAAGTGAAAGAAAGAAGAATTAGGAAGCTATAATGATTAAAAAAAAAGAGAAAAGATATAAGCTTTGGGTGAGCCTGGCAGGAACAAAGACAATGAATACCAAACTACAAGGGATGGATCTCCATGGTGTTTTATACTGATATGAGCTTCATCTTCTGACTCTAGCCAAATCCTTCTGTTCCAGGCTGCACCCCAGGAAGGAAGCAGCATTTCTTGGTATCTGGACAGCAATTCCTCCTGCAGGACATGGCACAGGTGCTGGGCGCGTGGTCTGCCTACACGGAGCCTTGCACCACTGCAGGTCAGACTGCATACCAAGGCACAGACAGGGCAGGTGGCAATCTGTAATACCTTTTCCGTAGAGCTCCAAGTACCATTTTAAAACTGCTGGTACTTTGCCTATTTTCATAAGAGAAAAGTGATGCAAAAGCACCACACCAGATAGACAAAATGTTCTACTGCAAAACTCAGACAGACCCAAATTCTCTGAAGCCAAACCTGTTGTTGCATTATAGGAGTGTCTCACAAGCGGAAGCATTAACAAAAAGGTGAGCAACCAGATTAGCGTAGCTCAGATAACTCCGAGACGATAGGATGGGAGAGCATGAACGTTTCTTTTAGCCAATCTCTATTATGCTAACTTTTTCTTTTAATATTCTGAACAAGCACCGAGACACACATTAGTCAATTCTCTAATTGCAGTTGCCCAGCAAATTACACACTGTATCTGTTCAACATTCTTCAAGCACTAAGACTCTTGTTTATAACTTAGTACATCCTCTTGCCTTGCAGTACAAATAAATGCACTATTTCTAAGATATGCCCTTCTTCAAGCAGATCATTACTGATGTCTGACTTCTTGGGCTTCCTGATAAATTATCCTCCTCTTTCACCTCAAGCAGAAAATGCTCTTCCACCAATAATCTATGACTGTCAGTCTTGATTACTTGTAAACAGTGAAGCTCTTTGAATATTTCTGCTTGTGAAAAGCGTTCATTTTCTCACTCATGTCTCCCAGTGTGAGATGATGGCAGACCTGACAGCTGTGCTTTATGTTATTTTATTAAAGTTGTTAGTGCTGCAGAATGGTCTACGTTTTTATCACTGCAATTCCTAAGGGAAACACAATATTGTTTTATAACACATTCGCATTGGGGAACCTCTCCTTCTTGCCCTTTGCAGAGGAGCCCAGAATTCTCAATGCAGCAGACTATAGGGGACCTGGGTCTAGGACTGGTTGTTGCTTGAAGTAACATCTATATTATGGTTTGTTCTACTTATGCCATAGCACCATCAGAAAAGCAGCCTATGTTAACATAAAGCGCTAGCCAAAAGTATTGGGAAAAAAGCTTTTACAGTAGTTAGCACTATTCTCACTCTCCGTGAATATTTACTGTTGATAATTAAGATTTTATAACCTCCAAAGCATTTAACTAAAGAAATCATAGTGATGGAGATTAATTATACCAAACCACTGCAACACAACAAAACTCAACTGCCTTAGTGATTATAAGATATAACAGTATCAAAACCAGTAGCTAAAAAAAAAAACAAAAAACAAAACCAACCACAAAACAAATTTCTGCCAGCAGTTTGCATCAGACATTAGGCGTTACCCAGCTGGTGGTATCCATTATTACCAACACACCTTGGGATATCCAGGCATCTTTTCCATACTTAATTCCCACACTTGGGTGAAATCTGTGGAGCGATATTTCGCCATTAGATTAACACGTGAGGAGGCTGAAAGTCTCATCGCCTCTCTCTAGTGGCAACCCGTTTCCAGAGACTGGAGACAAAAACAATCCCAGGGCTGCTACACATACCTCTTCCTCCAACTCCCTTATGGACCCACAGCCACGTAACGAACACACACCCACAGCACATCCATGCCCTGTTCTTGCACTGTGGCAAGCAGATGTGGGGGGCTTCATCCCAAGCGTCCCACCATGTAGGAGAAAAACTTGAGGACTGAGCTGGCTATGGATCCTCATTCCTTTGGTGATACTAAGGACCTCCTGGTCCTGGTGGTGACTTCCAGCCATCTGTGCCTCCTCTTGTACTGCCTTTACATCAACTTAATTCCTGAATTGCCTCCTTTGCCCTCTTTTCCCCCAGTGCTTTCTTTCCTTTCACTTCTCTTTATATTTAGCTTATATCCTCATAGTAAGACTTCATTTCCACCCCTCCCCATAATATAATTAAATGCGACATTTACTGCTATTATCTGTACCTCCTGCTAAGCTCTACTCTTTCCTCACCCTCTGCTGTCTTGCTAAAAGTAGTGTGAGCTTTTTGGTGGGCAGCCTCCTCTGCCAGTCCATGCCTCCTGTCTCCATCCCATTCGCCTTCAACTGTGGTTTGAGTCTCGACTTGACTAGCAATGTGAAATGAAAGAATAATGGATGCAACAGTGGTTTCACAAAGCAGCTTCAGCTTCTCAGGGATGTTGCGATCACATGGCCCTAAATCCTGCTTTACCTACCTAGGGGTACCCATTGCAGGAGCTCCCACAGCCCTGGGCTATGCCCCAGCTGGGTATCCCCCCGCAACTGCTCAGGGCAGGGCCCCAGGAAAGCAAAAACACAGGCAGAGAACAAGCGCGGCACAGTCCTCCTTGACCAACTACAAGATATTGTGTTAACACAGTGCAAGAGGCCTGGCTGCCCCCCATCAGCTGCCGCGGGATCAGGACCTGTTTCTGAGCTACCTTTACCGTTGCTCCGCAGCCTGAGCAGCCCAGGCAGTTCAGTGCTTTCCGCATCTCTGGGCCCATCTCCATATTTAATTACAGCTACAAGACTGCTGTAATTTAATTGCTCTAGTTTACAGTGAACACTACAGAAAAAAGCTACAACCTATAATTTTCTCATCTGCTGACTTTGCTTAAGATTCTACATCGTACCAATATCTGAGTTTAAATGAATCGGAAATCCCTGTTTTTGGGGTGTTTTTTACTTGCTGCCTTAAATCTGAGTTATTTAAGGAGATGAAGAAGCAGCCAAAGTTGCCTGCATTCTATATGCGACACAATTTTTTAACTATCTACTGGAAAATCCTTCTCCAATTGTTTTACTACTTCCACATGAAATACACTGCTACCTCACAGCTGCTGATGTTATTGCTGCGAAGCATATATTCCATTGGAAATCTCAGTTTATCAAAGCTGTCTTTTAGAGGGGTGTTTTTTTTTTCTCCTATCAACTCTTTGTCATAGCGACTGGAAATATTTTTTCAGTGTTATTGTTGTGCTTTGGGGAAAGACTTGAACCTCACACTTCACGTGGACATATGAATAACTGCACCTTTTTTAGCAAAGCACTTAGACGATGAGAATTTCGTGGAAACACACATAGAGGTTAAGTAAAACCCTTAAGCATATATGTTTAAGTGCTTTGCTAAAATAAACGCTGCAAACACTAGTTTCTAACCATTCTGCATACAAAAATGATAAGAAAAAGAATAAATATAAAAGGCATCCTAAGAAATCTGTTTTTGAAAGCATAAAAGACAAGTTAGCCCACAAGCAGAACGACAGTTGTATAGAAAACACATTTGCCATTCGGTGAAATATGTAGATTGTACTCTGAAGAGCTCAAATCTTGACAGACTTCCAGTTTGGCTCCAACGGAGATAAAATTCTTGGAAAGTGAGCACATTACAAAGAAGATACTTGAAGGAATATCCACTGGGGAAAGAAGTCCTGCCAAAGACTTGGAGAATTGCTATTTACAACCTGATACAAATCCAGGCAAGAATCTATAAACGTGTTTGGATATATTTTCACCATGCCTATTATCCTCCTAGTTAGCAGTTAATGTTATAAACACCTCTGCAGTCTTCTTCACCTGGGAAGAAGATTGTGGGGAGCCTCCTAATGGCATTTGCTAGAGAGGGCTGCCTACACAAGAGAAATGTGTTGCATAGAGACCTAGGTAAGAAAAGGCGATGTCATCAATGTGATAATGTTGGAGGAAATGTTATCCTGTGTGCACAGCCTGCCATGCAACATTACTCATTTGGAGAAAGGCTATTTTTAATCAAGGAAAAGCACTTTAATCAAGGATAGAGTCAGTGATGCAAAAATTTCATGCAGGTGCATGTATTACTTGACTGAAAGCCTTTTCCCAAAAGGTCAGAGCTGCAGAGCAATGTGCATGTCCCACTCCAAGAGCAGAGATAACCTCGAGGCACCTGTATCAGGATGATGTATTCTGGCTCCCGACGCAGGGATTTTCAAAGTCAGAACTGCCCCTGCTAATCTTCTTAACTTTAGGCAAATATTTGCCGTACCCTGAGCACACTCAATAAGATTCATGACATGCCAAGGAAGACACATGTGTGTTAGGGAGGTTGATTAGGTTTATTTGTTTTTGTATTTTCCTGCCAGCACAAAGGAAATCAGCTGCAGGTCCCATGGCATCGGCACAGAGCCAGTTCAGTGTGCAGCGGGATGTGAGCGTGTCCCCATCTCCTGGGGGGGATCGTCACCCTCCACCACGTCTCTGGGAGCTGCAGGAAGAGCCCACAATGGCCAGAGCAGAGAGCAGATTTCTTCTTCTCTGGGGAATTAGCTTATTCCTATTAAACAAATCCCCACCAACACTTTCTGAAATTAAGAAGAAAACATTCAGTCAATGTGTCCCAGAGTAACTCATACTCTGAGTCACTCTCTCCACTGACTGTAGGAGGCTTTTAAGGAGACTTCAGATGTCTAGAATGACACATACCACATGCTTGAGGCAAACCACTGGGGTTTCAAAGCCTGCTTTTGTGTGCGCTTCTCAGGGGACCCCTCACCCGCCAACAGACCTTCCCAGGATGGTCCTGTCTGCTTTCCTCACGATCACGGCACTCCTGGATGAAGCTACATCCCCAGGATGGCCTTTTCCCCCAGGCATCCCTCAAATACTTCTTTAGCTTTCAGCCTTGCACACGCAAGGCTACTTCACCTCCAAGATTGCCTCCCTGGGATTTAAGCAGCCAATACCCTCTAGTAAGTAGGTACTAAAATAGGTTGAGGAATAAATTGCTCTCATTTAACATTCACTCCGAAAAATACAGCTGCATTTATTATGCAGCATATTGTTTTATATACTGTTTTGTTATAATAAGTCATGTTTAAAATGTCATGACATTTAAATCAACAGCAGTAAGAGGGAAATGCTGAAAAAGAGCAAGATGATCAAAAAGGATTTGAAAAATCCTGGTGAAACGTTATGGGCCAAACACCCTTCTTATAGTAAAAATAAAGTTACAAGAGAGCTTAAAACTCATCTATAAGAAACCCACTCCACCCCTCCTGTGAAGTGTTCTCCATGTTAAGTCTGTGTCACTGTGGTTGTCCCCAGGACCAGTGGCTGAGGAGTGGTGCTACCACCAACTGGGCGGTTGGGGCTGGCTGTGGCCAAGGGACTCGGGCACCTGCAGCAAAACCCTCCTGGTGCTCTGAATCCCCTTTGCACGTTTAGCCTTTCTCTGTGCTGCCCTTTGCCACTGAGCCACCACAATACTCTGGAAAACTCTACTGAATATGTCCTTGGAACTTGTTAATGCCATTTGTCTCAGTGAGGAGCTTTATTTCAATGCCTATGCTAAGTTATATGAATGAACTTTACATATAATATAAAAGTCTACTTTAATGTGGCTTCATAGCCTTTGAGGAGACACAGAGACTATCTACCACTGATGATCTACATGCATAATGGCAGATTTTTGCCAGAAAGTATTTTAATGTTAAAAAGAAAATAGCTCAGATCAGAGAAGCTACTCTGTTCCTGCAGATTCAGTGCTCATCTTTTATATCAGGTCTGGACCCATACGCCAGCATCCCTCACTGCTGTCTCCATGCTCCCTCACTCCTCACCAAGGGAAAAAACAACAACAACAACTGCAACAACAAAACAGATGGCGATGCAACGAAACATTAAACCCAATCCCAATACCTGAGCTGTACCATGAATATTTCACTGAGGCATGGGGTAGAAAAGACAACAAAATGACCTTTTCTAGCATCTTAAGGGATATCTAACCTTGTAATTGCTACAGACACGCTGAAGACACACAAGAGGGAGACCAAGACTATTTAAAAGAAGCTGTGTATATTTTTAAAAATTAGTATCTCAATGTTCCCATTATAACCTGCCAATATGAATGACATTTACTCTTGCTTTGAGAAATGAAAGAAACTCTAAAAGACAGACTGCATTAAGAATCTATTGATATTCCACTGACCTAGTGGCATAAGAACCAGACAAGCTTTGTCAAGGGCAAATGCCCCAGAGTCTGCAAATTCATCTCTTAAAGTAGCAGTAAAGGGGAAAAAATATCTTCAATGTCTAGAATATTTATAAAACCCAGTGGAGGCTTGCGCTTCGTGATGTTATAGTGGCAGTGGATGGCACTAGACCTAGATATGGGAGCAGAATTAGAGATTTCAGATGGTCAGTCACCTCTTCCGGTTTTTCCAGTCAGTTAATATTGCCATAAAACTTACGCAGGAAGTTCCCTTAAGGGACATCACATGGGGTTTTGCCCAATACGTTTTTTCTTATTGTACAAACTTCACAAAGATAGGTTATCCATAGCAAAATATGGTCCAAGATTCTGTTTGGGATGGATGGATTCAGGAGGAGTAAGCTGTGCAAGAGGTCCCTGCTGCATTGCCTTCCCAGCATTAGTGGAAAGACTCAGACAATGGAAGAGGAGGAAAAGTGCGGAACAGTTTGGTATTGTTCAAGCAGGTTCCTTCATCCCTCAGATGAACCTCTTAACTCATACATTAAATCAAATGAGAACAAAAAGTCACAGACAAGGAGCCCAATACAGGAGCCCTTATTTACTTGGTGAAACCCAAGACTGGGATAACAGTGGCTTTGTCAGGGGGCGGAGGGGCATAGGCTGCCTTCGCTTTGAGGAGGAGGAATCTATTTGCTCCTCTTCCAAGCTACAGTGTTGGCCTTCTGTTCAAATTCTTTTTCTGGGGAATAAGACCACAGTTGTACCCACATAATGCCCACGCTGAAGAAAAGGGATGGGATAATAGCCTGGGAATATAATATTCTGCAATTAATTTCAGTGAAGGGACTATGAATTTGGGAAGAATTAATTTTAGCTAGATACATGTTGCAATTAAGACTGATAGCTTCTACTAGTAGGAAGGTGGTTTTGATGAAAACACATTGAAAATCTTATTAAACTGCCTAGGAAAAAATGGTTTCCATTGCCCATGGTACAACCTCCCAGACAGCCCCACATTTCTATATAGAAATCATGAATTGATAGCATTTGCATAACAATTATTATTTAATATGTAGACTTCAGTATCATTGCTTTTGGACAGAATTAACATTCAAACCTTTGAGCACAGACATTTTAGAACTTTTCATCTGGAAAAGTCACGGGAACTTTTTGGGTTTGCAATATTTTTGCAAGTTGTGTTCCTGTGATGATACCCTGGCAGCAGACCACCACCTTCTCTCGCCATAACTCAGAGAACATGCTTCGGAGCGTCAGAAAATCCTACACTGCATGGATGCGGTGATCACATGAGCATGGGGGGGGATGAAGGGTAGGAAGGGTACAAAGACAGGAAAAGCAACCCAAACATTCCCAGTTTTCAGAGACAAAAAGTAATTTTGTTTGCTTTCAGTTCAATCAGTCTGTTCATGCCTTAGGAAACAATGAGATCAACAGAAATGAAAGCAATTTCCAGTACACATGAATAAAACACACGGCGCAGCTGAGAAGAGGTTGTACATTACTCCAGAAGCTCAGTCAAAGACTTGTGGATTTAATGCTGTGAGAATGGATCTAGCATGAGCTTGCTTCATCTCAATTTGCCAGACTAGGAATTTGCAGGTTTCCCACTCATTCTTCAGGAGAGAGTTGACTGGGGAATAGGTTGTACAGTCACGCACTTTGTGGAGGACTTGTAAAATAATTTTATTCATTTAGACACAATTTGAAGTCAAAGCAGGGTACCTTGCAAGCAGACTTCTTCCACAGAAGGTCTACTGCTACATTTTTCTCTCCTTTCTTTAGGTCTTTCTTTTTTTTTAAGCTAGCCTTCAAGAAAAATTCACAAAAAATATCATGCTCTCAGTCTGTTTCCAGGGTTTAGCCTGTGCGGGTAACTGAGGTGTACAAAGGCACACAAGCTCTCCTCATTCATTCTGACCCATAAGTGTTATTACATTACATTTAATTGCAGAAGACACTGTCTTCACAGCTTTATTTCTCCTATGACATCTTGTGAATTGCTTTTAAGAAAAGCCATTTACACGACTTCTATATATATGTAAACTAGTACTCTAATGTCACATTCTTGTTTGCACATACCCTTGTATTCATGTCAGCTAATCCTAATGCAAAAAGCAAGTGGCCCTTCATATATTTCAGTTAGGAAACAGTAGCATGGATTTTCATAAAACAAAAGTTTGACTGATACTATGCAAAATCTGTTCCACTGGAAAATTGGCATCTTGCCCATCATCTTCCACAAAGTTCAGTATCTTTGTCAGTGCTCATCTACTTGACTTCTTAATTGTCTGTGTTCACTGGCTGTATCAAATGGAGTTTTCTTTTTGCTTTTGCTCACTCCGTGTTACATCTTTTAATCGGTATATATAATTACTTACCACAATCTGCCATGCCAGATTTTCTAAGCATTAGTCTAATTAACTTAAGCTTGATAATTATGTTTCAGATATCATAACAGTACGCACAGAACTTGCAGATTATGCTGTTGGCTTAGCTGTTTCCAATAACATTTTTCTCCTATTCTTACTTTTACTTTTTCCTTTTGCTTTTTCTCTTTTTGTACAGGGTGGGAGCGCAAGAAGAAAGAGACATTGCTGTTCTGTTTAAATGAGTGGAAGTTTCTCTAAAAGCAAAAGCAGGCTGTTTCTAATAACAAGTTATCAAGGAAACAAATAGAAATGACAACAGATCCAAAATGCAAGGATTTCCTCTTTTTATAAGAATAAAAGATAAATATGTCACTGAAGAAAGAAACTTGAGCTTCCAATAGTGGAAATCATAGAGGATTCAAGCACAAACCTACAGCACTTATTGGCCAATTATGAAAGCACTCAGACTTTCCACAGGTCTCCAGCCTGAGCTATTCTAATTATACGCCTGTTGGCGACAGCATGCCGCCAGGGAGGCAATAAATAAGTGATAACATGCATGGGACCTGGCACACATACCTTTTCAGCACAGAAAGATCATCCTTCACAAAGTGATGCAGGCCATCTGGGCAAATGAAATATGCAATCCTGAGACCCCAAGTAAGAGTAAGTAGATGCAGAGGACATGTCACAGTAATAAATAAAGGAAAGCAAAAGAAATTGGTAACAGGCTATAGATTTTTATTTGGCTCTCTGATGTAAAACAACATTTCTTTTCACTTCTGTCCATCTCACTTTGGTATTCTGCTTTTCTGATGGAGAACGTATCCTGCATTGTTTGGTTTCCCTTTCTCCTGGATGAGGGCAGGGATATTGTGTCCCACCACACCAAACGGCCACTGCCTGGTGGGAGATGGGGCAGAGCCAGGAGGACCAGACCTCCTCTCCCTGCTCCCAAGGGCAGGGGATCTGTCATGCTGTCTGGAGTCCAACAAGCCATGTTCAGGTCCCAAAGGCACCCAGACCACCATTTGGGTATTTGGGCTGCAAACCCACTGTGTTACATCCATGCCAAGAGTCCATTTGTTTGAATTTTGGGTGCAGTGGTACATAACTGTTGTCAAGCCCACTCAGAGAACCACACTGAAGACTTTGCATTTACTCTAGAGTTATTGGTGAGGATTTAATCAGCTATGAAACACTGAAAGGCTGCTCAACTGGTCCTATTTTTAGGAGACAGGGAGAGGAACAGGCAGTTCCTTTTGCTGAAGCCCCCCTCATTCAAACCCTTATTTTCAGGTGACTGAAGGGCTGTCACCCTTGACAGAAAAGATTACCAGCAGCCAAGGAAGTAATCAGGGTGGCCAGTACATAAATAAGCATAACATTAATCTGAATATTAGTAATTAGCATTTGATTCAATCAGACTAAAAGTGTTAGAGCACTGCAGCAGCGATTCCTTATAGGAAACTATTTAACATTCCAATTATCTTTAATGAATTAGCCTCAAAGTATGGCTGAGGTGCAACATCCTAAGAATTCCTTTGCTCATCTACAGTCCACTTGCAACTAATTTCACTTCACAAGCCTACCTCAATTAACATTTTTCTGTATTTCACACATGAGTAACTGCAGTACAGAAATATGCACTCCTTTCTCAAATTTAATAGCTGAGATACCTTAATTTTTTTTGATTCTACAAATGAAGGAAAATCATTTCCTGTTACTATCTCAAACCAATTAAAATTATTTTTATATTGGCTTTGCATCTCTTCGATATATATATGAACCAAAAAGGTCCTACATTTTTCACATAATAATTACTTGGAAATGATCTGCTATGCAGCACTCCAAAGACAAAGGGGTTTACAATTAGCAAATTTTAAAATTTGCTTTACATTTTCCATCACTAGAGTTTTTAAAGAAGTTTTTTGGTTGAATGTTTTGTATTAGGAAAGAGAACTTAATCAGTATAACTAAACTAACTGAATTTAAAAAAAAAAAAAAGGAAAAAGTGCAAATTTATTGATAGGCCTGGAAGGAGAGGAGAACACACCTTGTGTATTATGCAGCATGGGTAGAATGACAGATATCTAACTGCACAATCTCAGAGTTATCAAATGCCTCCCAGATAGGTCAACTGGTCAATGGCTTCCTTATTTGCATAGCAGGGCAACTGCCGGACCTCCTGACTCTCATTCTGCTTTCCTTGGTTTTCTTTGTCAATTGTATATGACAGTGTCATTTAATATCATTCCTGGTTTAATGGGGAAACATGGTGAGGAAGCTCTTGCTTTGCACCAAGGTTGCGGTAAAAGGAGCAGCATTCTCGAACAGATTATAAATCTGACGTTATTTTCCTTTTCACTGCATGTTTGCAGCATTATTTTAGCATTTAGAAAAATGAACACACATGTAGATAACAGCATCCACGCAGCAATATGGCATAGCTGTTATTCTTCTTACAAGCATTCAATTTAATTTTATCATCAAATACCACACAGTACAAATTCCTACGTTCTATTCCTTACTGATTTTAACTGCAGTTTAGAGCTAAGCATTTTGTACTATGCATATCATCTAGAGCTCACTGCAGAAGAGAGCATTACCAGCAGAGAGACACGTACAGATACAGTACACGAGTCCTTCTTATATCAGGACTTTTGGATTTTCTTCTCCATCTGAAGCACCCACATGATGCAGCAGCGCTTCACTGTCATTTCTTCTCTGAGCTACTGAGTAATGTTATAATGAAGTTACATAGATAGGGACACAGACATAATATAACTTGCCCATATAGCTACATAGAGTTTATTTTGTACATTAATTTTTATAACAAATAGGGATATGCATGGCCTATTTGGTTACATGAGCAAATCCGTGCCCTGAAAGATGATGTTCTCATTAAGTGAAGTTGCAAGCCCAAATCTTATCTAAAGTGCTGTTTACTTTGCTGGCAGAACAGCCAGCATGCTACAGAGCATAAATTTTTCACTATTGCCACTCAAATTGAGGGCACCCCATAGCAAATTCTGAAAGCTTAAAAAAAATTAAATAAGCCAGTGAGAGGAAAATGTATATTAATAATCAATAACTGCTTAATTTAGCTAAGATTATAAACTCACATTTCTAGATGGAATAAGCTTTTTTTATCACACCATTTCTCTCTAGTACTTTTGAATATTGTAACATTTTACCCCTACCTGATTTTTTACCAGCCCTTGGTTTTTATAGCGTACTACACTTTGGAAAGTCTAAATAGTAGTTAAAAATAAACTCTTTGCTATCATCCTATTCCCACTACTTCCATTTATAACCAATACCACACTGCATTTATACATGAATCTGTTCTTATTTCAAAACCTGCTTCAAGCCTGATTTTACTCATACTCTTCATCACATGTCACTGGGCTCCTGGAATGGCTCTGATCCACTCGGCCAAGTCGGAAAGAAATTCTTTACATCAAGCAGGCACTATTACCCCTGGGCAAGTGTCCAGGGCCAAACCTTTGCGTTGTGCTCCACCTGAGCTCATGCAGCCTCCAGACCGCTCTCTGCACCGTCTCACGACTTAGGAGCCCCGCCAGGGCCATCCTGCTTCCAGGAAAGCACTACAGGACTCTATCAGCTGCCTTACAGCCAGACTGAGCCCACAGGGTAACAGTTCACTGCCTCCTATCACAGCTTACTGGCACTGCTATCTCAACTGATGCATTTCTTTTTTTTTTTCTTATTTATTTTTTTAAAAGTTTGCTTGAGATGACAGTGCCAAGCATCTGTATCCGTTTCAGGAGATAGCCTTGAGAACATTAGGAAAGCTATAAATACTGTGTTAGGGATTACTTCTGTCACACAGATCAAGTCAGGAGTTTTCATCCTTCCAACATCTCTGGTGTTTTGGGGCATCAGTAAAAATTTGGATAAATCCATTATTGCAAAAAAAAATTTTGTCCCCGTTCACAACTAAAATGCCTCCTGAAAATTAACATTATGAAGCATCTCATGTTCATTCTTTAATAAAGGGAGAGGGAAAGGCTGAGAATAAGCTAAAGAAAACAAAATAGCTGGTACCAGCTTGCTGCACTAAGACTTTGCTTACCATGTGAAGACAGATCTTGTGCTGATTTTGGCACCAGTAGGAAAAGGCTATTATCTCCAACTCATCTAATAAGATCCGAGGAAGGAAGGACATTTTCTCCAGATAACAATTTTGTCAGTAAATCAGAAGCTGATTCATGTCCCCTTTCAACAGAGCATTTCAATTCTCTCTTAATACTGAGTGTATGCTTAAGATCTGTTTGAACTCACTTAAGCTGATCACTTGCTTAAACACTAAAATGGGATAGCACTGTATACCAGTAGGCACATATATAATTAAAAAAGCTTCTGAGCCTAACAAGCATAGCTGGCTGGGTGTTAGTCATTGCCTGCATTTGACGGTAAGGACTCCTGCTTAATTAAAGTGATTGAGTGAAGACATCTGAATGCTCACATATTACGGCAGTGAGCATGGTACAGTACAGAACGAGAAATTAAGTCATAGTGTGAGTCAGAAAACCGCATGCAGAGCTAGATTAAAACTAGGGAAAAATTATGACAAATTAGTTAACACTTGCATGAAAAATTTCATCTGCTAGTTCAAAAATCAAACATTCTGACAAATTTTAGGAAAACACCACTTCCTTCATTCTTAGCATCTCTTCTCTTGCATCTTCAGAAGCTTCTCCTGTTATCACACTTTTCCACTGTCATGTTTCAGTTGTGGCTAATGAACACTTAATATTATTTATAGTATTCTTGTGCCTCAACATAGAAAATAAGCACGGTGCTTCAGGAGTAAAAGGAGACCCAGCAAGGGAGGACTACATCTTGCATCGTTCTTATTCACTAGCATGTCCCTTGACCCACTGTGATAATTGGGGTTTGCAGGTCTTCCATAATTGTGAGCTCAGCACAGGAAAATGTGAGGTTTCACACAATAGTCTGGAAACCTGTAATGATTGCTGTTGATAAAAACAGCACAGAAATGGAAGAGCCTGCATTCATCCAAACAAGATAGCTTTGTATGTAAACTCAGAATTGTGATTAACACGGAATAAATTAGGAGTCAATCATAATTGGCACATCCACAATTACACTGAAGTCGTGAAAAATTAAGGCAAATAATACCTACTCTAATATTTCCACCTCACTTTGGAGCTTCAAAAAGAGGCAGCGTGAGAACAAAAGGAGTGAAACAGGCTCCAGTGAAAGTGGGGAGAGTGCTCCTTTTTGCTCATGATACTCAGTTTCAGTCACAACTACACTGAGGCCAGCACACTTCTCAGGACTGTAATCTGCTGCTGTTGAAGGAGCTACACCACCATCCTGGCCATCCTTCCCTTCCTTTGTGTGCTTCTCCATCCTCCATTATATTCTTCTCTCTCTCACTTTCAACTTAATCTGATGCCCAAGCAGGTGCTGTGCAGCACCTAGCACGACTGAAGGAGGTACCGAGTCCAACAACGTGAGACGACAGCCATCGGGGGGTCTGGGATTTCCAGCACGGGAAGCATGAATTGAGAAGAACCAGTTCACCATCAAGCCATGGTGTCCACAGCACTGTTTCTTCTAACAGACTGTTTCAAAAGCATATTCAAATTAAAACCCCATACGCCATTTAACACTGATGTCAGAAATGACACGTGGAGCTAATTTGATGCATTTGTCTGTGAGAAGAGGTGTGTTGCTTCCATTTCTATCTGCCACTGTAAAGCTGCCATGCAAACAGAGATGAAAAATTCCTGCTGTTTCTGTGTGCCTACAAAGAAAGTATCCAATATTCATAGGTCTCTTCTTTAAGGACACATTTTTAGTACAGACTGAATGAAAAAAATGACACATTTGCATATTTCCCCCAGCAACCACTTGTGCATTAGATCAGCCCTTGGCTGCCTTGGCAAAGAGTGAAATCATAATGGGGCTCATCGCAGAGCTGCAGATAAAGCAAACAAACGTCCTGCCAGGCAGTCGCCGCTGTTCACATTTGAGCTGCTGGTAACAGGAGACCGGGGCACGTCTTGCTGTTGGTTATTCTGCATTATCCAGGATAAGCCCTGGAGCCGGCATGGTAACTCTGGATTTGCAGAGCTGTAATGGGGCTTTGATCTAATGTCACAACAAGCACAGGCAGCGAGTCAGGCCCCATCAGCAGCAGAATTCGACCCAGCTGGGGTCTGCTGCAGTCACTGGAAAAACACCCACTGGCTTCAGTGGAAGAGAGTTCACCATCTCAGTGCCAGCAGGGAAAAAAGCTCAAAAGGTCATACAGAGAAAATATAAAGGGGAAATAAAGGGGAAATTGTTCCAAGGCACAAGGAGCTGCCTCAATTTTTTTGTTCAGGCTGGCCTATCAGTTTGATTTTCAGCAGAGCAATGCATCTTATGCAGCCTCCCTTAACTAACTAGGCAGGAGCATGATCAGTTTTAAAGAAAATCATGGGTTTGTTTGCAGACAACTCAATATTTCATTGCATCAGGCCCTGTTCTCTCATACTATTTTTTATTGATCAGAATACCTCAGGCTATTAAGTTTATTAATTAAATGATAATTTTTTTTCCTGGTGAGTATACAAGGAGATAAATGTCTTACAAATAAACTCAGAGCTTGCAGGCTGACTCATGTGGTGATTTAGAAGTCATTTATCTTTTTCTCTCCCCCTCAGCAAAAAGTAATCATTGCCACAATGCTCTGCAAGTCTAATGTGGCTGTGAAATGTGCAACATAAAGAGATATTTTTCATTTCCAGCACAATTATACCAAGCTTTTATGTTATACTAATTTGTAATTGCAATGCTAACAAGAGGATATAGATAGCTGCTAATCCATTTAAGCACAAACTGCCACCCTTCTGAAGCAGGGAGTGGTCTGACCCCATCAGCTGAAGCCAACCTTTGTAGAGACTGAATTTAGATTCAAATGTCTCTGTTCTTCAAAGACATATAAGTTTGCATACACCTGAATTTTCCAGCACTTCATCGCTGTTCTGAGCCAGGCCTGGGGTTGACAGGTGATGCTTTAATGCTGAGAGAGAGTAGCTCTTTGAAGAGCTTTCCCCCAGTGCTGTTTTTCCTGGGCTGAGCCACTGGAGACCACTCCAATGGGGAACACATGCCTTTTACCCCATCACCCACCCCAGAGCAAGCAGAGAAGCAGGTGAGGTGCCTGCTAAGCACACAGGGGAAAATATCACAGTTCTTTGATCAAAGCCCCAGTCAAACCATGGGTGCCAATGACACCAGGGAGAAGGGCCAAGTAACAGCAGAAACTCAAAAGGCAAGTGTCCAGGCGGACAGAAGTGAGAAGGGTGTAGGTCCATGCTGGGAGAGGAGGGTTGCCAGGAACACACGAGGACATGTTCAGATACATCAGTGGATGTAGTTCAACAGCATGGACAGTTCAATCTAAACAGAGACTCTAGACTGCAAAGAGGCTGCACGAAGTACACACTACACTTACAGGTAGTTTTCATACACAGCAGCGTAGCTATTGCTCTAAGTGTTTGTAACACTGAATGCACAGTGAAGCTGAACCCATTCCAGAATCCCTTATTTTCTTCTTGCTTCATCAACAGTACTTTGATTTAAAAAGACCATCAGCAGGACAAGCACATAGTGTGCAGGGTAACAGCTGAAAGCCTGGGCAATCAGGCAAAGAACATTCCAAGAGGGGAAAATAGTATGAACTGAGAGCAGCCTAAATAATTAATCTGATACTGGACTTGTGTTCTGCAACAAGACAAACCAGCAGCAGTTGACATCATCTATATGTAACTCTGCGTTACCTCCAGCAGCCCACAGGGTTTTCAGACCGCAGGACAGTAGGAGAGCTGGAGGGGCCACATGGGTTCTTCCTGTGCTGAAGCCCACGAAGGTGCGCTTTGCTATTCTCAGTGAAAGGAGGTGAGAATGCAAATAATGCACCTTAATTTTTATGCTCTTTGTCCTAAAAATTGCAGCTTTTTGTTTCTTCAAGAAGAATGTTACAATATTCCTAGAAAGTGAGGTGTATTGTACAGCACAGAAAGGGACATAGCAGCATACAGGAAAAGAATGGTGACCTTGTGTAAAAACCAGACTCCAGTCCAGATCTCTTTTCCCAGGCCTTTTCCTCTGATATGGTTTTGCCCAAGTCAAGACAGACTAAAAAGCCTTCAAGATTTGGCTCACACATTTCTCATCCTTAGATCACCTGCACTTTGAATACAAAATACTAAATATTAGTTTATTTTCTTTAGCATTTACTAATTTCTTAAAATCACAGCATTATTTCCCATTGATGGTACCCATTGTTTTGGGCAGGCTGAACTAGTTTGGTCTAAGATAGGCTGATTTGCAATGTCTCATTCAAAACTAACATAAGAGACACATTCTCCTATGTTTGCAGTGTTGCTGTACCGGTTTGGAACTGAAAGAGGGGCTGAAGCAGAAAGAATCATAAGGAGGCAATGGCAGCAAAGGCAGCGTTCACAGGAACATATTTTAAAATAAATGGCACAGGAATACAGGGTAAGGCCTCTAATTTTTCATCCCCCTTTCTGCAAGCAAGCAGCTGCCACAGTACCAGCCTACAGGTGGTTAAGGGACATCTGCAATTCCTTGGGGGGACCATGGATGTTGTTCCAATAACACATTTGACAGTAAGCTCAAGAGACCTTACTGACATCTTCCAGCAAGAAAGTAGGGCATGGTGTTAGCAGCGTGCACATGTGCACTACACACAAGTCCTTTGGCCTTAAGCACACAGAGACCACACTCTCCACAAACCCACAGCCATCATGCCTCTGCCAGCAGCGTGCAGGTCAGACAGCTCCATGCACTCTAAACCAGGCTGCTTCCATCGAAGCAGCTCAGGGGTATTTCTGCAATATCCCATCCTGCTCTCCAGAGCTGTTTACTTACGGTTCCAAGTCAACATTTGATACAGATTAAAAGAACATGAAGTGTTTAAAGAAATCAAGACCATGAATGTCCTGTGACAGCTACGCTAAGAAATAGCAATGCTGTACTGAGTGCTAGTTTGTCAACCTTTGCTACTTACGCAATTCACAGCCAATTTAATTAAAAATATAACAGATCTGAAAGCTGCTAAAATGCTTGCAATGACTATCAGTCATTTGATAATGATATGAAAGAGCCATTAGAAGTGAACTGTAAGCAAACTTTTTCAAGATTGAATAACAAGGGGCATTACAGTTCCAGCCATTAATGTCATGGTTTTTAAAGTATTAGCTGTCCATCTCAACCTAAAAACTAAGCATTTTTATCTCCCACACACATTTACAATCAAAACATGTTTATAAAAGGTACAGTAAATTTCATGGTTATGAGCTGCACATTTTGCATTTTGAACACTAAAACAGCCTCTGCTGACTCACTTCATCATTTAGTTGATTTAATACAAAACTTTTTTCCTCCCCTTTTCTGCTTGTTGCTAAGATGAATACTCTGTATTCATTAGTAATCAAATACAATAGCAAATGTAATATTGTTGCACAGATGAACTCTTTTTATTATCAACACCCTCATGTTTAAATCATTTCCTTTAAATAGTCGTCTCTTGTTATTCTAGTTCAGCTCATGAAAGAAGTTCTGACAGCAACAGCTTGGACAAAGAATGCCAAATTAAATAAGCGAAAAAACCCAGAATCAACGGATACTGGTTTCATCATGAAAATAAAGTCATGGTTAGCCATACCCACAACCCTTTGAAATTGCCATTGTGGGATAGTGCTGGGAGAGAATCCTGCTGCTGGTCCTGAGCACAAACCACACTCAACTGCTTTTGTCAGTTGGACACTTAAATACTGATTGCCTCAGCTTTAGGGCATGGATTGGTCCCAGAAAGTCTGCGCAGCCCTGCAGCTCTCCCTGCCAGCAGAAGGTGATCAAAGTCAAGCATTCACAAGTTGCACAGTGCTGCAGGTGTTGGAAGACTTATGAGCTTTCAGAGGTTTGAAAAGGTGGAGACTTTCAGTCCCAGGAATGTACAACTGGGAGGTCAGAACAGTATTAGCCTGATCAGAAATCTGCAAATCAAATTTTGAATTTAATCCTGACTTGAACAAAGCCACAGGTATTTGTTTTATGAGATACATTTCTCAAATCTGTCTTCTAACTTGAGGACTTGAGATTACCTGCAAAGAGAGAGGCAAGTAGCTTCGGTTCAGAGTAGCGCAGGTGCTGTGCCCACAGCAAGCTGCCAGCACACAAGCACACAACTGCAGATGTAAAAGGAAGCCTGCACTCCTGTGGGCCAGGACAGCCAGATACAAAGCTCTCCTGCTGAGACCTCAAATTTTCAAAATTGTCAAAGACATGAACCAAAGGAAGAAAAAAGAAAGCAGTGACTTTGTGTGATCACATAGCTTAAAGAACAGAGATTTTTAACAATACTGTATTCCATATGAACTATGTATATATATATACACAGACACACGCAGAAATATATATTTATATGAAAAACAAGAGTTAAACCTTGTGCTGGAGATTAACCCCTATTCATAAAGGTCCTAAGCTCTGTTTTGAAATTCATTTTATACATCCTATCAGAGATTATATTTTTGCTGTTTAAAACTAGCCCGAATTACTTGCTTTATTGAAGTGTTGCAAAGTTAGAATATTTATATGTATAGCAGCAGATGCTGCTGTATCTCTGTACAATATAATACAACTTTATATCATATACTCCCTTTCATACTCACTGTATTCCCAAACACTGAACAGAATTAAATACAAGTAAGCAGCGGATGCAGGCAGTACATAGTATAAATTATAGAAACCAGTGGCGTAAAGACACTGTATGATGAATAAATTAAGGCACTGAGCCATAAGGCCAATAAAAGAGTGAGGAAAAAAATTAAGAGGCATATGCAGATGAGAAAATCTACTTAAAAAAAAGAGACAAAAGTTGAAGAGATGGAGAGTTGATGAGGCAGAAAGATACACGGAGGCTGCTCCAGATGGTAGAAACAACAGCAAAGGTTCCTATACCAGCATGGCAAGACTATGTACAAAGCAGCACGGGGTTGTTGCAGAGTCTGCAAAAAAACAGCAAGCAAAAAAAGGGGCTGCGTGCATTGCTGAGATGAGTCACTGGTTTTGGAAATAAGGAGGGACCCTGAAAAGACTCAAGAACTTCTGAGCCTGGTCATATTGCTTCAAGTACGTACAAAGGCACCTGAGACTATGGCTGTGAAAGGGTCCTTTAGCTCTGGTGCTTGAGGAGCCTCTGTTGCTCTGTCAGGGCAATTTGCAGATACAAGGGTCAGAAGGGAACATATTAGTATGTAGTCTGATAACCACTGATCAACAAGTGGGACAGACAGACATCTACAAGAACCCACGCAATGGGTACACATGCACACAAGGCATTATTTATCTACACCACAAACATTGCATCAAAAGCATTTGCCCAAATGTATGGTTGACCTGACATCCCCATAGTACATACTAGATATATGCTACTACACATTAGATTCTCCTTATGGGCTCCACATATTTTATGTACAGTGTATAGAAGTCAATCCCTAAAACACCCTGCTACCTGAATAGATTTTTAGCACAGACTGAAATGATGCATTAGTATCACCATATTGTTTAATATTTTGAAAAGTCAAACATGACTGTGCTATGCTACACTGTTTTTAAAATATTAATAAACAAACATTCAAGAATCTCAAATTTAGCTCTTGGGCCTGAAGCTATGATACACGAGCAGCAAACTGGCATAGACGTGTTGGCCAGAATTTACTCAGCTCTGAACTAAGTGGCAAAAGTGATGATAGTGCTACTTGAAATCACCAAGCATACATATTTGTGGATCCCTTTCACTCTGAAGTTGTCAGTGTGAGAACAGTGCTGAAAATAAACATCCCTCTATCGACCTCCACTAACAAGCCTGCACAACCTTTAGGCTTTCAGACTAGCAAGGTCTAGTGCTCACGCATAGCTTCCACAGTGGCATTTTCAAGCCGAGAATGACAGCAGTGACACATTTAAATCTTGTTCATCTCCTTTCCATATCCAGTTTTATTTCCTTGCCCATCATCTGTAGTCTCTGCCAGCCCACTCCCAAGAAGAACCAGGTATACTAAAACAGGATACAGCACAATGCTTGTACATGTGGTCTTGCACACCTCAGAAGACCCAAACGTATAAATGCTGTGCTTAACATTCATCAGACAGATCCAATAAAGCTGTAAGTGAAAAGAAATTGAAGGGACTGTGTGCCTAGGAATAAAGCTAAATTAAGTAGCAAGTGTTTATAAGATCAAGACCTAAACCACTAGCTCCTAAAACATGGAATCAGTCACTCTGGCACATCTGGGCATTCAGTGGCCAGAAATGAGCTCAATTCTTATGCAGAAACCCAGTAAATAACGTACAGGTAATTTAAAAGCCCTCAAGAGGGCACACAGAAAAAGCCCAAGTCACTTACTGAATTAGTCGTGGGACTCTGTATGGTGGCTAAACATCCATCTCTCTGGTGTTAGCTATGGAAGGCAGTAAATGTAAGCTGTCCAGTGCACCCAAACAAAACAGCATGCAAAGAATTGGTAGCAATATAGATTCACTTTCCCGACTATCTCCTTCTAGCTTTTGAACTCGGGCGTTTTATTTTAACAACTGATACTTTAGACATCTTGGCATCGTCACCTATGGGTAGCCAACTCACATAAGCAAGTAAATAACTCAAACATTTTAGGTCACATACTTATTTTATGCTCAGTTTTGAGGATGATGGGTCATTACAAAGAGCTTGCATTACACAAATGCTCTATGATGTGCTCCTGGGTCATATTCAGATCAACATGACAGTCTGGAATATGAAATGCAATATGAATGGATGCACTAAAAAACAAATCAAACATAAATAATCAGTCTTCAGGTTGAAGACAGGACAGTGCTGGTTTATAAGAAATAGCCCTTGGAAAAAAGTTACATTATTCATCTGTAACCTAACTTGGCATTTAAATAAACTTCAGTTAACTACTAACACTCAGATATCATTGATTTGTTTTGCTTTTACTTTTCAAATAAAATTCTCATTAGTGGACCACTGGATTGACTATTTACTGGCACAGTGCTTTAAAGAGCATGCAAATGTCATGCGTGTCCAATGCCTGTGCAATATAAATGCAGAACAACCCCATGACCAGAGGAATTGTATGATTTCATAATGAATTTAGGATACTGTCAGTCACAATCCTTTGCTTGGAACATCAGGCTGAGACGGCAGCTGAGATCCCCAGACTGAGCAGGAGCTTGGGCTGTCAGAGCAGTCCAGATCTGAACTCTTTGAAAAGGATTAGGTCTTCCTCTGAGTCACATGCAAGAACACAATGCGGTTCCTTATGAAACTCAGAGTAATCTCTGTCCAAAACTGCAGAAAAAACATAATATTTATCACATCTAGAAGCAAGATACAAACAATCATGGCTAGATGCATGCATAATTTGGAAAAAAGAAATCATCAACCACAAATAATCCACTGTAGGTAACCTAGATGCATTTATTCAATCTGAGCAGAAAAAGCATTATTAGAAGAACTAACACATCCCATCCTGAGATTTATTTGTATGGAATCAGCTGGTGGGTGAGATCATGTAAAAATTGATTTTTCTGCCTTACTTAAAAAATAAGGTTATGTATAGACTAAAAATCATTATCCGAGGCATCCAGAAAGTCTTAAGCAAAACTAAATCATACCTACAATTCACCCAGTGCATGCATACATCTGATCAAAGGGTGGTAAAAGTTGTTGTAATGGAGAAATGACTAAATACTTCTTTATTTTAATTTTTAAATTTTGTCACATATTTTGGAGACACTGGGACTAACATTAATTCATTTACTAACTAGGTCAATAAAAACTGCTGTAGCCAAGAGCTCTATTAAAAGTCCATAATGTTACCTTAATGAAGGAAAACTAATAGAGTTCTTTTGGAAGTTCTCCATGAAATTAATATTGTAGAATTTTAGTGGATGGCTTAAATAGTTTAAACAGACATTTTTATTAACAGACCTAATAATAGAATTAAACCAAATTAAAATCATTACTTTCTCTAAGAGGAAGTATTTACATTCCAAGCATCTTAATGGAGTTTACTCTTAAAAGAATTTAGAAACAATGCTCATTGTTCAACATTGTGAAGTGGGAATTGGCTCTCTGGCATCCACGCACAGAAGATCTGCCAATTTGCAACTACTGTAGCCCTTACTCGGAGCCTCTCTGTCTAAACCTCTTTGCATGGCAGCCATCCAGAACCTCGACCTGCAATACAATCCACCTTCTTGTCAAGAGCCCTCCTTGGTGGGAAGCATTAAACTCACTCAGAAAGCAAGTAACAAAAAATAAAAATCTGGGTAATCCACAAGGCGGATAACTGTAAGAAAAAGTATTGTATCAGATATCTGCTCATACCATGTTTCCCTGGACATTTCACCACTTACAATTATGCCCTTGGTTTATTCCAGGTTATCCTATATTCCTTATTTCTGTGGCTAACTGCTTACTGATAGTCTACGCACACTGGCAGCTGAATGAAACCTCTATATTTCAATTGGACTGACTACTTGCTTGTAGGGTTAAAACATCCTCCAGGCAACGCAGATGAGCTCAGCGTGAGCCTTAGAGGATTGTCACGGCTTGAGACACGGACAGCATTCAAGGTGCTGGAAATGGCACATCCTGCAAAACCAAGCACAGCACTGGTAGCAAGTTTTTGGCAAACTTTTCTGGCTCACAGGATAGTAAGGGATGGTGCACGAAGTGCCGTGCACCTTGCACAGCTGCAGGAAACCCAGACTCGGAGGCAAACTTGATCTGGTCACAATCTTTAACTGCTGTTGGTGGGCGGAAAGCAAATTATCATATAGCTACTTTGGCCAAAAGCAGCCATGGATCCTAAGCCTGGAACTAAAACCAACAGAATCACAGACAAATTTTGCTTTGAGCTCACACAGGCATTTCTCAGGGGGGTTATGGAGAAAAGGGAAGCCCTGACCTGACAGAAGGGGACTGAAGCAAGTTTACCTTCCTATTGAACTCTGTAGGCTTCCAATTCTGTTCCTAAATGAACAGGCTGATGAATTTCTGATGAAACCACTGTATATTTAATATCCCATTACTGTACACGGGCAATTGAAATTAATGCTTTTGGAGTTTTATTGCCCTATGAACATTATCACTGGTCTTTGGTTAGAAGAGTGCATTTTCTTGACATGTCAGAGTTGATTATGAAAGGCATTACCAGCACTGGTTTTGCACACCAGGGTAACACACGCACGTGCCTTCCAAAGTGATCAAAAATTCACGTCACACCCACACCCTCCTTACCCCCATCACACAGGAGCGAGGGGAAGGTTGCTGCGAGAATGCCGTCTGTGCAAACACAACCTACCACAAGACCCAGCACAGCTCCCAGGCTGGGCACCTTCATTAAAAGGTTTTGCCAAAACCATGGCTCCTTTGTTCAAGTCGTGCCATCAGAACACTAACTTACTGCAATGAAAACAGCAGATTATACAAAAGTTATTTGTCATTGTATAATCAATGGTGATAACCAGATTTTGCTTCTTGTTACTGAAGATAGGCTGGAATAGATATTGGCAGAGGTATAATATCACATAATAATTGCTGCCAACACTGGAAGACTTTCTTTCCCCCCCCGAAATGGCTTGCCAGGGAGTTACGGCCCTTCCGCAGAAACTGGCAGCATTGTAGCCTTCAGAAAACAGACCAGAGCACTGGAAACTATTTCAGCCGTTACCTTACCAGACACATTAAAGGACTGGATCCAAAGGCCATAAAAGCTCCAGGAAACTTTTCATAGTCTATAATGAGGTTTGTATCAGGCTCCAGGTCCCAAACAGCCATCCCTGGTTTTGGTATTCATGTTTGCTAAAAATTACAAGATGTCCGTTCATTCCAGAGAATCTTATCAGAAAATTGATCTCTTTATATATAAAGTCTTCAGCCAAGGTAAATTCCTTTCAGGAGTTTTATGGTTTCCTATCATTCTTTTCAAAACCCTCTGGAAACTGGAAAATATGCTGATACTGTTTGTATGTTAAAAAGAATGGTTAAATAAAAGAAAAATATAGTTCTCAAATGTTTGCAAATATCCAGCCTTTTCTAGTTTCTTTGGCAAAAATGGCAAAGGTTAATAGCAAACAAGTAAAAAAATAATTCAGAATGACACAATTATTTACAGAAGTACCTATCTGAACATTATCTTATTTATAAGACCTACAGCTGTGCTCTCTCTATGTATTTAAATTGAATTATCTAATGCAAATATTATATATGAACAGCTCAGCAAGACACTGTATTGTAACAACACACCTTATTCCATGTAAAAGCAGATTGCTAGTTTTAGGATTGTAAATGTGTCAGACAATAATTTTATTGCTTTGCAGGTAGCAGAACACCCAATGTTCTTGTTCCCAAATGGTGATTGAGTGAGAGCTTTTAATATTGTCTAATGATCACAAACATGTGGAGTCTTGTGTTAACATCTGGTTTATGGGTAAAGTCGCACACAGAAACTAGTCGCAAAACAAATAACCCCCTGCCCTTCAAAAGCTAGAATTAATAGAACAAGCACATGCTCTTTTATTACTGAAAAAAAAGTAGAAGGGCATGCTGCAAATATTTCTAGGTATGTTTTATGTAGTGTAACTAACTAAATAGATCACTTTGTTCAAGAAATTCTTAGAAGTCACGTGTTCTAGAGAAGGGAAAACAGTTTGACAGGAACATTGGAGGAAAAAAACCACCACAAAGCTAAATCCCATAATTCTGAGCATGGCAAAACTTTCACTGCAGACAAGGAGAGCTTTGCCTAAGGACGGCCTTAGCCAGTAATATGTGATGTCCAAGTAAGCTCAAGAACTCCTGAAGGTAAAAATACAAACACTCTGTTGGTTGTTCCATCCTTATGGCTCATTTTTCAGCAATGAGCATCACATAACAAATAAAGGCTCAGGGACTATTAGAAGTCTCCTTACTTGGTCAGAGCTACATTTTACTTACAGATCTCCTTCTACAAACTGTATTAAACAGGCTCCACTGTGGGCTTTCCAGCCTTTTCACATTTATTCCACATTCCATTTATTCACATTCCCAGAAACTGCACTACTATACATTTTTTCCTTTAAACTATTTTTCTTTGTTCTATCCCTGTTTTCTGTGGGGCTGGACTTTTTCCTAGATCTTTCCAGATGTGTGTTCACAGCCCAGAGCCCTGTTACTGGTATGACTTCCACAGAAGTCATTGCCATTTGCAAGGCAGTGCAGGAGCTCTGCTCAGGGCTGAGAGTGCATGGAAAAAGTCCCCCACACCCCTGGCATATCCCATCACATACCTCAGGCCAGCTTGCAGCTCTTGCTGGGCCATCCTGGAAGGGATGAGAAATATCTCCACCTGGGGCTGCAGAAAGTGCTGCATTGCAGAGATGCAGAGGATGGAGAGGAATTTATTGCAATTTTTTAACAGAGCACCAAGGACATTGTGGCCATTTTGCAGGCATTTAAAGGGGAATCATCTTGTGTCCAAGAAGCTTGTGAAATCCATATGAAGGATGAGACTGCGAATCTACTACTTTATAGCACTGAGATACAGAAAAGGAAATTCTCCTCTGAGCAGAGGGTGCACAGAAGGCCTGTTCATTACACTTACCCCATACGCACCAGAGATCTCAACTCAGCAACGCTCTTGCACCTGGGCCACAGGTGCCTTATAAAGATCTACCAAAGCAAGTTTAAGCACACCAGTACAGACCTGGCTAAGCATTGTAGAGAGCTACAGGCTCTGTGAGCCTCTCCCAGTCCTCAAAGCATATCTTTCAGACAAGTTTCAGAAGAGAAACAAAGTGTGATTAATGCTACAAATAATATAGAGAACAACCTGCAGCATCACTGAAACCGTCACAAGTCTACAACTTTACCTGAAACTGTAGGGCATGACTGCTCTTCCACCTTTGCAGCAAATAGCCCTTACCATGTACTGCCTTTCACAGAGAGTGGATTTCTCAAAATCCCAAAATACCATAGCTGAGATTTGGATGAGACTCAGCATCTCTGTCCTCTAGACACTAGCATATGCATATACTCCCTTTCACATTCTCACCCCTGCAATTAATTGAAGAGACATATATTTTAACAAACTGGTTAATTGAACAGAGCTAAGTTGCAAAATTTAAGAAATTTGCCACATTTATATACATAGTAATGAGATCAATTACTTTCAGCTCATGTAGACATATTGAGAACTAATGAGGTACTTAAAACGTGCATGGAGAAAGTCTACTTTCTATTTCCATGCTGTAACTTAGAGCTTGTTAGGGATTTAGCTCTTTATCAGTTTGAGCTATGGCACTTACATTGATAGAAGGCCTGTTAGCTGTGGCTCCCGACTGCATTAAAAAGTCTTTTAATGCAGTTTTGTAGTGACATACATCTCATTATAGTGCAAAAATGGGCAAACACTGAAGACCACGTTGTTGGAAAATACTTTGTCTGAGAACACAGCAAGCGGAAAGCTTGTCCTTTGAAGGATAACATCCACCTCACTCATAATTTAGATAAGTAATCCGGAGACCCTTATAATAAGAAAACCTTTATCATTTTTTAAAGCTATTAAAAAAGACCTGCAAAGTTAAAGTGCCAAACTCTAGAACTTTTATCTTTATGGGTCACTTTTAACAACAAAACACTCTCTCTCCCAATACAAAACACAGTGGTAATTTATTTCTTCAAAGAAATTGCACTGAGAGAACATCTACAACACGCTACACTTCATACACTGAGCTCTAGGTTATTACCTGGGAAGCCAATTTTCAGGCAGTGATTTCAACATCTGAGCACAGCCTTGGATACAGCTCCAGGCACATCCGAAGTTTCTCATTAAGTTAGACATGCAATGAAAATGTTGAAAGTTGTTTAAGGGTGAGGAGAAAAGTGATACAGATATTGTAAAGGGACAAGAAAGAACAGAAAGAAGTGGAGAAACCTTTGGCTCCGACATGGAGAGTTACAGGTGAAGTCAGCCCAAGACAGTCTCACCATACAGCAGGTCCCCACGTCTGCTTTCTGCACAAGCATGCTGCCCAAGCCACAGCAAAGCTTTAAATCTTGCGATTTGGCAGATAAAAACAGCTTCTTTTTAACTATAGTTCTAACCATGTTTTCTGCCTATCAGACCCTCCAGACATTTCCCTGGCCCAGATATTAAATGGCACCCTTACGTATGCGATAGCCCTCAGCCATCAGGCTGTCTTCCAGGTCAGTACACCACCATTCCCTGAGGAACAGGGACTCCTTATCCACAGAGAGACTGCTACTGCATAGATATCTCAGCTTGGCTCCCTGGGGCCATTCAGGTTATGAGGGACATCTCCACAGCATGACCAAGAGATTCCAGTTGCCAAGACACACAAAATATCCTTTTGCAGCTCTAGCAGTCTACAGTCTCCCTTTTCCTCCTTTAGTTAAAACGATTCAACAACTTAATTTTACTCAGGCATTTGCTGTTCTCTTTTGAAATGCTCATTTACAAGACAACATCCACCAGGACAGCACCCCTTCAAATACCAAATCAATCCTGGATGTGAGGCTCAAGGCAGGAGCCACAGGAACCACCTCCACTTGGAGCAGAGACTTTCAGATCTGACCTTCAGCTGCTAAAAAGAGGGAAGGAGAAAAACCACTTACCCAGCCGTGGCCAAGTGAAACAACCCCCAGGCAGCTGGAGAGCAGCAGCAAAAGCTGAGACTGCTGAAGGAGGATTTAAATAGCTGGCGCTAAACCCAGCTGTGATCCTGCTGGGTTCACCTGCCTCCAGCACAGCCTTGATTACCCAGCCTGGGTGAAAACATGACCCTATGTAGGCAGGTCTGTTGTTATGAGGCAGCAAAGCAGCTTATCGCCTGATTCACTCCAGCTGTGGCTGCATCCCAGGGCTGATGCTCCTCACCTGTGCCAGAATTGCTCTTGGGTTTCATCAGTCACCTGAAAGAGGAACAGACTCTGCCCCTAACTATCAGGCCAAATCAGCTCTGTGGGATTTTGTGGGCTTAGGACTGGGCATCAGGGCTCCCAGTTTACAGTGAGAATTGGGAGCAGGTATGTGGGTCCACCAGCTCCTCCTCCCTGCAGGAGATGACAACCTGCAGAATGGGGGAGAAGGAGACAGCTACGAGCTACTCCTGGCTTTGGTTTTCCTTACATTCACTATGCATATGCTCATATGCAGTATGTTCAGCCTGAATATACTGCTTTCTGTAGCACTGATCATACATTTGCTTGTCATTACAGTGCCTATAAGTAAATACAGAGAAATAAATAAGAATACTTAGCACTTTAAACCCATTAAAGCATTGGCAAAGTTTCACACGAGATGGTCTTTAAAGCTTGATGTATGGCAATAAAATTAGTTCAGAAAGAGACAGCTGCATAAAAACAATGTATGCCTTCACATAAAACTGTGAAAAATATTTTGCCTGGCACAGATTTTAAGGTAGGCTTATTTATTGGAGCTATGCTTCAGTAATTTACAAAATACACAATCTGATAAACAGGAGCGTCGGATGCTTGCAGAGGGGAAGACCAATGTGCACTGATTTCAGCTAATGAGTTTGAAATCACATTAGGCTCATATCAGAGATTTATACCCAATGTTGGGGAATGATCACACTTTACAGAATCTGACAGCTAACAAAGTAAAATTAAAAATAAGTGGAGTAGCAGGCTGAAAAGATTATCTAAAAATAAAATATGAAAGGAATATCTAATAACTAAAGATTAATTCCTTTTAAAGAATCTAGGAGCATCAAATTTGAGTTAAAACTAATATATATTTTTTAAATCGTGCTTCTGGACTATGTGTGTCAGAAAAAAACATCCAATCTGTGTCTTTGATCCAGTTAGCAGTAATAGAAAACGCTTTCCCAGAGAGCGATGCAAAAGAAAAACAGATTCATGAGAGCCTCCACTCCTTATTTATAGCTTTATGCAATTTTTATCTCATATCCTTCTTCCTGTCCTTTAATTGAAAAGCAAAATTTATACCTAAGAGCAACAGTGCAATGAGAGATGGTGCCTGTAGATTGGATTTGAGTCTCTAAAGTGAACTGAGTCAGATGAATGATGCAGTGTTCTAGGTTTGGTGTGCTCTTTGCTATCTGGTTAATGATATCGTGAGACAAAGGCACCGGACCAGCAGCAGCAGGCTTAGCTAGCTCTTTCTTACCCTGTTTTAAAGTGGTGACTGTAGCAAACTCAATTCACGCAGGCCAAATTAAAATAGGACATCTTGCTCTCTGGAAATTGTAAAATGAGACAGAAACCTCATATTTTTAAACAAATATTAAAGGTGTATGTCTTTTAACAAGACCTTCAGCTTAAGAAAATAGATTGCTTTACCTTTTCATATCAGATAAAAAGTTTCAAATAGTCAATGACAATTTGTACTAGTCCTTCATTTACGCCTGGACTACCACTGAGCCTGTCTCACATGAGGAAGGTCCTTTTCATGCCTTCTCTTAGTTGTCCATATAATGAATTCTCATTACAAATTGAAGCCTGTGCAGACACATTAAAGTCCATTTATATTCTGATATGTACATACGCGTTCATTCAGATTATATTCCTCTAATTGCACAAATTAATTGCTCTCTGATGAATTTTACCACACCTCATTTCTAAGGGTTTCTCCTGAAAGTACACTGAAAAGGTCAACAACACGATCAAAAGCTACCCTGTTCAACATGCTTTGAAGATTATAATTATATCTAATTAGAAATTTTTGCAATTAGCACATATTGTAAGTTTTCCATTCTACAAATTAATAAGATCCTTTTGTATTTATTTACCCTGCCAAACATGTGTGCATGTACCACCCAGCTGCTATTGTTAATGGACTATTTCAGCTCAGTCAGGACAACGGGATGTCACCATTATTTGGTATTTTTCTCAGGCAAAGATCTGCCTGAAAGTTTAGGCCCAGTGCCTGCAGCCTGACCAGGACTCCCGGGACAGAAAAAGAATACAAATGAGCTGATATTTAATGTCACAGATATTAGTAGTACTCTATGGCTTTGTGCAATTTTTTTCATGAAAAAATGCTAATGTGAGGAGAAACTACCGAGGTATCGGGTACTCTGTGGTGACCGCTGTACGTAGCCACTAAGCAAAGGAGAGGCACAAAACCAATGCATTTCTGAGTCTGCCAGAAGGCACATTTTTCTTATTCAGAAGGGTATAGATAACAGATTAGTATTCCAGGTATTGGTTGATTTTCAGCTCTTCTCTGAAAGCTACACATGCACTTGCACCCCAGAGAGCAATATAAGAGCAAGACTGTCAAGCTTCATCTTTGCTGTAGACTAATTACAAAACCTAGGAGCCTAGTTTGCAAAACTGGGCTTCCTTTGCTGCCTATCCACGTTATTTTATGTATCTTAACAAAATGGGGGATATTTTATTATGGTAACAGATATGCTCAGTTTCTGGGTCTGTTTGAAAGAGCAAAACAGGACAGCGACAGTATTTGCAGCACCATCAGGAGGAAAAGCTGGCAATGTGCTAAGTTTACCTCAAATTAATTACCTGCTGAAATCACGACAACAATTAGTTTGTTGATTTGATTTTTACCTAGGATACAAATGTAAAAAGAAAAGATTAAAAAAAGCGAAAAGCACTAATGGTGAAATGGAGGTTTGGTTGTCATCTCTTGGGACAGGATCTCTCTCTAACAGTCCAACACAAACATACATGGCTTTGATTGAAAGCCCATTGCTTTCAGGAAGATTTGATTACTTTCCAAGCACAAGAAGGAAGCATCATTCCTCAAAAACCTGTCTTCCAAAGTATACCTGGGGCTTTCACATCACCATTCATTTAGGGTAGCAACTCACAACATAGCCTGTTCCACAGCAACATCATATCAAACTTCATTTAGAGAATGGCTCATCTGTAAGTCTGTCTGCTGCTTGAGTATGCCCAAAACTGCTCGGAGAGCTAATGACTAGTTTAATGATCAGATTTTAATATTCCCGAGCTGCCACCACATCGACCCTTGCACTGGGTTGGATTCATACGTACCCTACAGAGCCATTTGTGTATCTACTTGTACATCCTCAGGCATGTTCTGTGCCCATTTGCTCACTGTCTTGGATTTAGTATCTCTTTGGAACGCAGAGAGCTAATTATAAATAGAAATAACAATAAAAAGCCTTTTATCCCTCAAGGCAAATTTTCTTTGAACCTACATACATTTAGCATATATGTGGCTTCCATATCTCAGCTTGAAGATTTACAAAGGTATTACTGAATGTTCATAAAACTCTTCAGGTTTGTTTATATTCCTTACATTCACATCCAACTGAACCAAATCTCCTTTCGTAGGATCTTCCTCCATCAGTGATGTTAATACAACAATCCCTCACCACCAAGGGAAACATGAGTCAGGTCTCTCATTAGAATTGTTTCATTAAATCCTTCTTTATTGTCCCAGAAAACTCAGGAAAAAGTGAAATTTCATTCATTGCTCAGCTACAACTGTGACGTGACTTCTAATTGACCTTGACATTTGAGAACTTCACAAGATGGCAAATTACTAAGAGGACCTATAAGTCAGCCAGGTTAAGAGAAGTCAAACACTGAATAGCAAGAAGGGCAACACAGCCAACAGTATGTAAATTAGGAATTGTATTTAAGCCAACATATTGCATTATGCATGAAAAGGTGAGTAATAGCAAATAGTTTAAGAAATCTGTCTACAATTAATGAATCCTAAATAGCTTTATTAATGTAGGTCAAATTCCATCTTCTTGTGGGAATTTGACATTTACTAATATGCCCCTGTATGAATTATTCAAAGAAGATATATTTAATATATAGACAAAATTGTATTGAGTATGCTCTTCACAAAGGCTGCATTATACTTGTATTACAAAATCTACAGGGGCTACTTAATTTCTAATCCAGTAATCATTAATTAAATAATATTTAAATCATACTCTAATATATCTAAATCCAAGTGTTAGGCAGAAGTCTGTAAAATATTGTTTTATTTGTAGCCTGTAGCATAATGTCATCGCCCATCACAGAGCAGGTATTCAAATGCTGTCTTTTGTTCTTGTAAAATATAAACCTAGTATCAATTCCCACTGTGAAGAAAAACTATGATTAATAATTAAATTACAGTGCATTAAACTTACTTAACTTAAGTTCACCAGCTGGGAAAATTCTATGCCTCTGGACTTACCAATAACTCCTAATCTTGCTGTTGCCTGTACCTTTTTTTTTAAGTTGTATTATAATTTTCTTTATTGGAATTTCATTAAAAATGGTAATGTCATTACTCCTGTTAATGCTTAAAACCAACACCATAATCCTGAATTTTAATTAGTAATTATAATTAATCATTATTTCATTAATGAAATGTTTAGTTGCTAATTGTCTTTGAGCACCCCAGTCCCTAGGCTTATAAGCATTTCACAACATTTAATTTCCCACAGTTTCTGATTAAGTGGAACCATCAACCTTATTCACTTTTAACACTTTCATGTGATGCAGTACTTTGGGCCTTTTATTTACTATTTACACCTGTTCAAATGGATGACTTCAAGTCCTGATTAGCGTTTCATTAACAAATGCCTCAGGTATGCAGCAGACAGCATAAAGATACCTGGGAGGTAAAATTAGTTCATCCAGGGTTCTTTCCACTCACTTTGCTGTAATTGTAGCTGTAGATCTTAATTTTCCACTATCTCAACATCACACAGGTCTGGGCTAATCTACCTGACATTTGGCAACACAAGGAATGGCCAAAATTAACACTCGTGCTCCCTACAGAGGGAGAGTGGGTGCTGGAGGGTCCCATGGTCTTTATGGGCATGGGCAACTGCACCCCTGACTACGACAGCTGGGGTGTTTGGAATTAGGTGGGATGATCTTGGGCCAGTCTGGTTAGATGCAAAGACATGTAGACACAGCGAAGATGTCATCTGCTTTTAGAAAACCTGGCTCAATGATTGCAAGAAGAAATGTGCCAGTGCAACAGCTGGGATCCACTCACCATGAATTTTGAAAGATGAAATACAAGGCGCAAAATTTTGCGACATGTAACTTATTGAACTATTCTAATAAAAATATCTAGCAGCTCTTTCTTGGGATTAATTAAAAACAGATGCTGGCTAGCCAATGGCTGGGATAACAAACTGCAGGTTCTTTTTGTCAGGGGGTTGGAGGGCACAAGAACCAAGGAATTCAAAATAAACAGCTTAGTTTATGTGTGTGTGCTCTAAAAAAACTAACCTCTCACTGGCTGTACAGAACTTGGGCAAAACTGCAGGGGAATGGGTTGAACCACAAATCCCTCTGTCCCGGGACCTGTCTCCATCAGTGACTGGTAATGGGTCCCAAGGACAGCACAGAAGAACAGGTTGAGCATATGTTGACACTTCCTCAAATTCTTCTCCCGCTCTGGATTTCCTGAACCAGGCTCCTTTTATAAGATACTCATAAAAGTCTAAAAGTGATTAATAGTTATTATACGTATACTACAGACACGAGTATTATGCATTAGACATGGTCCTAAATACAACCAAAGAAAGCTTTAGAGATGATTGCAAGTCATGGTGATAATTGTTTTTTGAAGCTGTGGGGCTGTATAACAATTGGCTCACTGATGAACAAATATATCACTGCTAACACTAATATATTAACCTTTAATTTATAAATGGAACTCAGTATGGAGTGTAGCCAATTTGATCTGCAAAAGGGGCTGTGAATCTTACAAGGAATGACTGATATTCTGCATCACCATTTCCTGAGCTAAGGTTCACAGGTTACTGACAGCCTGTGCAGCCCTTGCTGGAAACCTTATCTGGTCCACAGAGACGTAACACCCTTTGGGAATTTTTAATTTAATGCACCTTGATAAGGCTGCATGCTATCCCTAAGAAATTATGAGGTCTAATAAATGGATGCTGGCCCAAAAGGTAGAAAGCCAGAGTTCTAGGTTTATGCTGGCATTGCTGTTATGCGAAGCCAACATTCACTGCATAAAATCTTGGAAATTCAAAATAAGAGTTAACCCGAGGTTTCGGTGAAAATCTGATATTTTTTGTTTCTGCACAGATCTTCTTATTCCAGGAGAAGTAAAACAACAGAAATACATAGTATTTTTAAACCCATGTATTTTTTGGTACAACAATAAAATAGCATTCCTTTAAGTTACACAAGTGTCTTCTTATCTGGTGATAAGTGCACAGAATATTCTCGGGCGGGGAGGAAATACTTCTGTAAATTATTTTCTGCTTATTTTACACTGACTGTTCTTTAATATGCCTAATCATACGCAGTCTGTTACAATGAAGTGCAAAGGACATCTTTTCTTCTTTTCAGAACACGATGCTAGATATTTGATGGCTACCCAAGAGAGAGTCAGTGAAAATGTCTAGAAATATGGTGGGATTTACATATAAAGAAGGGCTGGATTTTGAAAGAGGCACACTGTGCTCAGGGAGGCACCTCCCTCAGTTGGTGCTTGAGTCCATTGGCACAAGTTGGAGTATTTGTCTTAGGGCTGAAGGTTCAGAATACAAATCTCGGCTGCAATGCACTCAGGGACAAGAACTGCATGAAATACAGAACCAGAAAACAGACTTCCTCATGGTTCACCATCTGGATATTATCTAATTATTAATTAGGAGACAGAAGATACGAAGGAAGCTACCTCTCCATGAGGTGTGGTCTACCCCCAGGAGTATCTGACAACGCACATATCCAAACCCATGATATTTGTAGACAAGGGCATTTAATTGAGATTTATACCATATTTTCTTGGCGGCACAGGAAATAAACATGCAGAAAGCCAAGAGCATTTTTCTGTGTTATGGTGGCTGAAGGATGATAGAAGTACGTGTCTACTTACTGCACCTCTAAGAGCAACTGGGATGCTGTGCTCCATATAATGTTATGTTACTAATGTAGTACTTGATTCAGAGAGAGAAATTCTTAAAAGATCATTTTGAAGCAGATGGGGGATCAATAGTTTCCTGTACAGTCTGTACTCTCTATAGACCAAATAGTATTCATATATCTGAAGTTTAGCAGATGGTGTTTTTGCATTAATTTTCTAAACTACCAACTGTAGGATACTCTGTTTTCAGAAAACCAGTTGCCTTAAGGCTTGAATTTTTAAAAGTATTTCAAATGTTTTCATGTGTTGTAAGCACACCTCTTTCTCAGGTTTTCTCTCCCAAAGGTGCCGTTCTGATTTTGGATCTCAAAAAAATGCACTGGCAACAGGCTCAGACATGCGGGTTCATACTATAACAGGAGGGTGCGATACGGCAGCAGCATTTCACCAGAGGGCATTTGCTCCGCTCTGTCTGGCCACAGAGCCACCCCCTCTGCCATCGCACTACTTTGCTGCTTAGAAGGAAGGAAACCAAACTGGTGGGTGGGAAGTACAATAAAACCATTCAACATACTCCCAGGGTAACAAGGACCATTTGCTTCTGTTTCAGATCAGTCTCCAAAGCCCACTCCACACTTGGAGCACCTGTTTTCATCTATCTGCACTTCTTTTCTGATTTAAATTATTTATGTAAGCAAAAGAAAACCTGAGGAATTATGAGAAGGCATAGCACCTCCGAATATTTTAAAGATACTGGATTCTTCTTTTTTGGCCAGCTATTACAAGCAACACTTGAAAATCTTACTATAGGTATATATATCAGGGCAGAAAAAGTTGCATGAAGGTCACTGTCTCACGGTTTTTATTTGAGTTCCTAAAGAACCCCTCAAAACTGAGAAGTCTTTGATCCACACCAACAGGGGAGAAAAGAAAACTCCAAAGAAGAATAAAAATCCTCCTACTTTGCACCTGCCTTAACTGCAGTCAGTGTGTATTATTTATCATCCTCGCCTCACTTCTGCATTGCTCTAAGCATGCCGAAGTCATTCAATTTAGCTTTTCGGTTTGGTCAGCCTGCCAGGAAGGAGTAATCTTGCCTTCACCTTCCCTAGCCTTCTTCTGAACGCAAATATAGTGTGACTGCTAATTTGCTGATTTATACAAGGTTTAATCCACTAGAGTCATAAAATATTAAAGGAATCTTTCTTCAGTAAATTTACAGCTAAATAAAATTGTAGCTCTCAAGACTTGCAAGAAACTAGAGTGACATTTTATTTGCTTGAAACGCATTTTCTGATTCAGTGAGGTGGACTGACATGGACAGCTTGCTTATTTAAACCACAGCGTATGCAGTGTGCTTGGGTGGTATCTTCCTGAGAGAGAAAATTTGTTTCCTTATTTCACAGAATAATGCAGCTAATGCCTTCATCTCATCTTTTATTGTTACTACTAAATAATTGTAATGAAAGAGCAGATAGTTTCTGCTCTAATTAATGCAAAATAATTAAGAGAAAACCCTGAATTAGTGCAAGATGGAAGCTTGGCTGAGTTTGGTTGAAAAAACATCCACAAGCACCCTGGAAAACCTTGACATAAGATCTCTCCTTCCTCCTCCCAATTAACAACAAATTAACAATGGAGTCGGTATCCATGTCTACTGCAAAGTAAAGACTACGGTGTAAATACCCAAAAGACTAGATAAAGGAGATAAAGTTTTCTACAGCACATATTTCTATCAGTGTATAATTTTGCAACCACCAACAGTCTAGGCAGCACATCACGAAGAAATTCTTTTTCCCCCTGCATATTTCAGATTGGAGGGAGGTCAGACAAGGCATAGGAAAAATAATTTGATTGTAGAACTATTAATTTCATCCCAAGTGTGATCCTGTCCATTTTTATTTCCATGCTTTATTTTATCTTTCATCAAGGGTCAGGCTATTCCATTTTGCTTTCCTGAGTACATTACAGGGGTCAAACAGCATTTTTAGCTGTGTACACCTAGCATTAGATTTCCATTACACAGCTTTATATGCAACCAGTGTTTAAAAAGAAAGAAATCGGGGCTACATTTTTTTTGATCAAGACAGGATGGGGAAATGGCCTATAGATTTTAACTTCCCACTAACAAGAATGGACCATAGGAAGTCATTTGTGAACTCCAGAAATTCCCCTGTATAAATGCTCTGCATATTTTTGGCAATTTCTCTACTGGAAACATTTGTTTAGATGCTTGGTGTGAGTCCTGTAAGGCAATAGAAGTTCTGGGTAATTGCCATTTTTGAAGATTCAGTCCCTTAAATGCCTAAAAATAAGATTAAAGAATGAGTTGAGGACCCATATTAGTTTTGTTGCAACAGATTATTCAACTGCATTGGAAAAGTATTAGAGAGTGTGAGCTCAATGAACATTAAAATATGCAGATTATCAAGGGGAAAACCAACAGCTTCTATTTTTTAAGATATTTATTGAAGAGTCTACTTTTAAAAACAGTTATTTTCAATAAAATATGCTATTCTTATTAGAATAAAATCTTTTTATAACAAGTATGTTTTAGCCTGAAATCAGAGTTGTTCCTTAGCATGGTTTGGAGGCCCTTATTGACAAAGTTAAAAATGATTAAAGATTTTAAATCTTCATGTGCGGTTTCCTAGATATAATCATAGCATGGCTTTGCTGATTTTCAGCCTGCAAGGCAGAACACCCAGTCCTTGAAGACGACCAATTAACAACCACTCCTACAAATCCTGTATTTTCTACACAACTTTCAGAATCTGGCAGTTTCTGAATCCCCCAGCTTTGCGGTATTGCAGAGAATCTATTCAAAGTACGTCTGCATTGCTCAAGATAATCTCTTTGATCTAACAAAACCAAACCACAAAACAAAAAAAAGGTCTACTCTCTCTGAGGTTTTTTAAAAAGGGGATTAAAAAATTACCATCTTTAGCTGCTCTTCTAACAGCAAGCCTGAATCAGAAAGAATAATCTCCCTTGCTTCTTCATCACAGAAATGAGAGTGTTTCCTTAAGGATATAGCACTGTGGGTATAATCTGATTTACAACTGAGATCACTCAAAACTTTACCATAAGCTTTCAAAACTTGCCACGGATGAAGATGAAGTGCATCGCTGCACTTCTGCAGGCACCGAAAGCCCTGGCACTGCCCCTGCTGCAACTCAACGTCAGCCACTCCCAGGAGTCCCCCAGCCGCCAGCCCCGCAGCCCCGCTGACCACACGTTCGGCCACACTGCTGTGGCACGCAAATACTTCCCAAAACGCTGGACACTAGGAAATATTTAACCACTCTCTCATCTCTACATCAGGACTGGCATTGTCTAATTAAAATATACCTCATTTCAAGCTCCATAATTTATTTTTTTTTAAATATTTATTTCGTCTCATTACTGGCCTATAGGAAATCATGTTGTTATATTAAGATATTTGGGGTTTATACAAATGTTTACATGTAGCATAAAAAGCCCATTGTTTCCTTCCATCTTGAGATTTTTCTGTTCTCTCCCTGTACTCTGATGTTTCTGTATCCGTTGCATGTGAAGCAGCATGTCAGCTGGTAAGTCAACTGCAGCACTTCTTAAAACTGAGTTTCTCACTACATTTTCTTCTGGTTTATCTTTAAAAATCTACACTGTTTAGCAGCCATCTTCCTGCAGATCTGCAAGCAGGCTGCTCCATTGCCCTTCATAGTAGGTTCATTTATTACCATTCACTTCCCTCTCAAACCTTGCCTCTTTCCATAACAAATGTTCCTATAATCTCTTTTTCTTCTTTCCCCTAAACCTGCATAGTAACTTGCCATAGTTTCTGCAAACCTCAGAACAGCATTAGGTGTAGCTTTGAATTCAGCTGCTGGCTAAACTCTGCCTGCTTGAGCCAAAAGCCCTGGGCCAGTGCACCTCTGCTCTTGCCTTGATGAGTCGCTGCAACCTTCTGCAGCTCTGAGTAACCCAAATTCCACCCTTACATGATCCCATACTCCTCCCAAATATGAGTCTTTCACGAGCCCTAAACTCATCTTCATTTAACTCAATGCCAATTCCTACTCTGGGAGACTCCAGCCATAGGTCTACAAACAGGGGATGCTAACTTGTCATATCAGATGCTTCAGCTACCTACGGGGTTCTGCCACGTGGCAATGAAATTGCCAATACATATTTTACAATTCAGTTCTTGGCTGTTGAGGATCCTGAAACTCTGAAAATTTCAGGAGTTCAGTTGCAAAACGACGTGTGCTCCCAGCACTAGCTTCTGCTATCAGTGCTGTCGTACTTGTCATTCAACCAGTGATTTATTTTTTCTCTCGAAGCCTTCCTTTCTTACTACTACTACCAAGCCACAGCTTTGTCTGACAGTATTTCCATCACTTTGCCCATCACCTATTTACATACTATATGTATGTAGCAGCAAAGATGGTTGGAACATCCAGCGCTTGGGGGTCCTTGCAATGGGATTTATCCACCAAGAGACAAACTTGATTTATATGTTGCAGACTTTACACCTTCAGCTCTGTTTTGGCGTGCCCTCATACATTCAATATTCATTCCCTTCACTCTTATCCTTGCAGTTGTTGAGTTTATAAATCCTAATCTGTCTCTCTGGGATGGTGAGGTTATATTGCGCCTTGTGTGATTCTCTGGCTCTCTCTCGATTCATATCATTTATTAACTGTTTGCAAAAACACGAGATTGGAATAAAGCTTTAATGCAGGGCCATGGATTAATCATAGTTATCAAAGCTCCTTTTTAAAATGGATAGCAACAAAGCAATACACACACACTGCAGTTAAAATTTAAACTGCATTACTAAATTACTTTTTCCATTTATATATAAATTATGCATCTAAACAGAAGTGTTAATAATTTAATTTATTAAGTTGCTCAGCTAACATCAGATCTTAATTAGTCTTTAGTATATCTGTAAAGTATAAATAGGTTGATTAGAACATGTAAATTTATTGTATGTCTTTTCAGCTCTTAGTACAGAGTGAAAATTTGTTTTTTGTTTGGGGAGTTTAGGTATCCCAATCACTGTGTATACCTGCAATTTTGTTGTTTTCTCTTATAGGCAACAAACAGGAAAGAACGGAAAGAACTATTTAAACAAATTCAGAATTTTACTAGTAACCAGTTTTGGACATGCCTAGGACTTTCACTGTGAAACATGCTCTGAGTGATGAAGTAAAGATTTACTGCCATGGAACTAGCTGCAAGGAAATATTCTGGGGCAGAACAGTGTATCACAGTTGAATCGGAAGCAGGACCCCAGGTTCAATGACACTGAGGAAATACTGATGATGGAAAAAAGCCACTGATCTAAAAACTGGAAAAGCATTTTGAAAGTTACCTCCTTTGCCTGCACAAACACAACTAACCCAATAGTCCCATGCTCCTTCTTTGCTTCCTGACCAACAAGAGATGCCACCTCCTTGCCTGCTTGCAGTAGACCTTTTATTCACGTATCACATATTTCTAACTGGTCCATGTTCAGCTTTGAGTTTTATCTGGGGGTGGAGAGGGCATTAATTTAAATGTAAATGAACAAATATTATGCTTTGAAAAAAACACAGGCATGGTTCAATAAGAAAAGTTGAGAGCAGGCCTGATCTTCTTACGGTTAGAAAGTTGAACATGGGTCTAGTATGCACGAATCCATAGGCATATGTGCACCTTGTCATTGCAGTAGCCCATCCTCAGCACCTCCAGCCACACGCCCTACAGAATGGTGATTTGCCGTTCAAAGGGACCAGTGAGGTTCTGGAGACACCTGAAAATGATGAAGCACCTCAATGGTGTCATGGATGGACACAACTGGTGCTGCCATCCTCTGCAAGACCACCAGCTGCTGGGAATGAACCCCCTAAGCTGTGATAAAGGTGATGCTGAACAGTCTGTAGTGTTAATTGCTCAGTCGGATGAGGCACTTGAGCCTGGTCCTGTGGCCCTGTAGACATGGCAGAGTCCCAGATCTCATTTTGCAGTTTTGTATTTGCTCAGCTGGACCAGGGCCTTTTCTGCTCCCCCTCCAGGCAGGACTGTGGCTCTGAGAGACCCATTTTCTGTTTTCCTCTTTGCAGCCAGTCCTGCAGGTTTTCCCCCCTTGGAAGCAGCTTCTCTCACAACATTCAGAAATATATGAGTTTTTTTCTTCCTTCGTACATCTAAGACGTTTCCTTAGACTTGTGAGTTGTATTCTTCAGTACAAAGTCCTTCTCGGTGAACTGTAAGAGCCTTTGTCTCCCAGCCCTGCTTCACCCGCTACTGGTACTGCTGTAATTTCAGAGATTCATTTTTCATCCTCTGCCTTCAGTACTTTTTTTCCTCAGCAGTTTTGAAAAGACATGACTATGGAAGTTTTCTAGATACTGCTGTGCCAGTTTAAAAGTATATTTCATCTCTTTAGTGCTTGATTTTCTTTCCAAGATGTGAGAATTATACAAAAAACCCCACCCCAATAACCAGCTGTGTTCCTCTGTTGAAGAGTATGTATGTGTACACACAGAAAGACATCTATAAGTGAGGAGATGAACTGCACTCATAGTGTGTGAGGATGAAGTTTTCTAAACTAAACTCTCTTTAACAGAAGAAGTCCAGCTTCAGGGAAAAAAAGGTAACAGTAACAGCAGTAACAGTTAACACAAAGCTCTCAGCGCTTCCATGTGAATTATGAAGAGGAAGAGTGACTACTACCATCCAAACGAGAGAAAACTGTCAACCTTCATCATAGAATCATAGAATTGTTAAGGTTGGAAAAGATCCTTAAGATCATCAGGTCCAACCGTTAACCTACCACTGCCAAGTCCGCCACTAAACCATGTCCTCATATATAGAAAAATGTTTTAATTTGAAAATTTTGCTAGGAAGTTTCCAAACAACAAATACATCCCTTTATCAATGTCCACCTTTGTTCATAATGTCCGGCTTCATAAATAAACTTTCTGAAGCCATGAGCCACCAATCATCCTGTGAGCAGAGTCCTGTGACTTTGCTGCGCTACCACATTACAGTGAAATTCAGATGCAGTCTAACGCTAGTGGACCTCAGCCCTCAGATAAAAACTGATACGTATCTCCTCCTAAATTACAGGCAAGATGTGATATCTGCCTCATCAAACAATAAGGAGTTCCTAGAGGCTGAGCTATTGTAGTTAATGAGGCAGTCCCAGACCAAGCACCCTAACCTAAGAGGTCAGAAACCGAAAATGTGCCCATAATTTGCAAACATTTTAATTTAATTTTTCAGTTAAAACCCCTCCCTCGCAGATCTCTTGCAGATCAGGGCACTTTGATCCAATCAGGGAACGTAAGCGTGGTGCCTCTGTCGTACGCGAGCAGGTCCCTCGTGCAGCGCTGCTGAGCGAAAGGCACAGCCGCACCGGCCTGCCTTGCGATGGCCGTGCTGTGGCAAAGAGCAGCGCGGAAACTTGGATCTGGGCAAAACCCAGCTACAGATATTTTCTTGAAAAAAGAGTGAATCCATCCTTGCCAGTGTTGACAAATGTCTGACTCTAAAGTTCCTCTGGGAGACTGATTTGCTGCTTCTTCCAGGCTTAACGGAGGTTATTAACAAAAAGTGCTTTTTGTGGCTTTTGTCCCCACATTTAACCCTTTGCTTCCTAGACAGCACTCATTATCCAAGGGTCAGGGATTTCCCCTCAAGCCCAGTCACAAAGTCTCTGCTACAGAACAATCCTAAACCAGCAGACACTAATTAGGGCATCATCAGTCTGTAATTCAGGGGGCCCCGTTTTCCCACTCTCCAGAGCTGAAGAACACCAAGACCCGAATGCAGCCTCCCCAGCACTCTTCTGAAACTTCTCAGTGCCGGGCAGCAGCTCCACTGGGCGAGAAATGTGAGCCCTCACCAACACACGAGTCACAGCCCTCCACCACCGCCGTTTCCAAAGACCAGGAGAGCCAGCGCAGCTCCCAAACGGCTTCCAATCTCCACAGTTCAATTAGGCATCATCTAATTCTATTGTTTGTCTCAAATACAGTGCTTCGAAGTTTCACTACGTGTCCTTTTCTGCCCCTTCTTTGGAGGAACAATGAATAACCATCTCCTAGTCACTCTCTCGATGTTATCCTATGATTTTTAGAGATCGCTGTATTTCCTCCCTTCTTTGTCTCTTTTCCAACTGGAGAACCTTAACCTGTCTAGTCTGCCTTCCCAGGGAAGTCGTGTGGATTTTCCTGAAGCTGTTTGGTCAAATGGATTTCACTGAAATTTCCTTACATCCAAAAAAATCAATTCTGTACTGAACTCAAATATAATAAATGCAATATACCCAAAAGGAGGTTTTGTTTATAGAAAGCTGTGAGTTCTGGGAAGAAAAGGGAAGGAAGATCATAATGGATGCTGCATTTCAATATTAAGTGTATTAAAAATGTTTCTGGTTTCTTTTGCAATTTCACATCTTTGTTGTGTGTCCCAACCACAACATAGGAATTTTCATGTATTCTCCAGTTCAAATGCACGTCTCCCACAGCCCTTTTTTAATTAGCAAGAATATTTTATAAAAACAATTGTCTCACAAAGTTACAGCAAACTTAACACTTGTGCAACTACCATCTCACTGAAATAAATGCTCAGACCTAAAACTATGCTTTAGCTAAAGACAGAATCTCATTTGCAATCCTGGTTTGGGACAGAGGAGTTATATTTTAAACCACTTCAGATTAAAAGTTCTTGCTAGCCTTAGATGATGAGAAAATCATACATTTTTAAAATTAATTTGGAGGGATGGAAACACTCAAAGATTCAAAATCAGGGTTACGCAGCAGACACATACCTGTATGACTGTTTGTAATTTACACCTCCAAATTGTTTTCATAAATATGTAATGCTAAAAGAGGGATACTTTTGCTAGGCATTTAATTTTTTATATATTGGATAAGTTATTTAAATTATTTACTCAAATTTCTAGCAACTGAGCTATATCTTGTTCACACATGCTTTCAAAACCCAATCTTTTACAAGGGAAACTGGGTCTAAGGATCTAAGACTTCCACATAAAAATCAGAGGCAGGGAGGGGAGGAGGTCTGAGGACAGTGAATGAGACATCTGATTTTAGGCATCTAATTTAAGTGACATGGCCCAGCACCCCTCCCCCTGCGATCAGCACAGCCGAGGTCCCTACCATCGAGGAGGGCCCTTACCCATCTTGAACAGATTTGCACGGATTAATATCAGTATAACACATCACTCAGCCCCGTGAAACACTCAGAGACAAATAAATGAGAAACAAGTATTAGGATGAAACCAGGTCCCTTACTTACTTGTCCCTCATTTTGTAAATTAATCTTTCTCTTTGCAGTCATGCTGGCTATTCCTTCCCATGAAAAGCATGCGAGCTTGGCGTGATGGCGAGCACGTCCCACGCTGTGCTCCAGCGAAACCGGAGTGAGCAAACCTCACAGCCAGATCCTCTGGGCAGGTCCCTTTCCCTGCTGTCACAGGACTTACTGAAGCTTCAAAATGATTTCAAAGTGCATTAACGGAGTTCATTTTACCTCGGAGCACTATTAGGAGGTTACCATGCCATTGACTTCATTTGCTGGGGAGAATGGATTAATTGCTTTTGTTAAGTTATCATTACTGAGGAAAAAAAAATTACTTTCACTGGGAATATCTCCCCCAGGCACCACCAAGTTATCTTACAATCTCCTCACTTGTTCATTTACTGGTAGAAACTTCATCATTTTCCCCTAATTTATATACACTCACATATATTATATATATTCCAGACCAGTGACAGATATCTTGTCCAATATCTTGCAGCCCATCAGGGTTAGTAACAGGAGCTTTAAGCCACAGAAAACTACAAATCTCATTTTCCCAGTGGAATGTGGCTTTATTTCTAGCCTTGAAAGGCCATGAAATGATAGGCTATAAATTGCAAGTTTTAATATCTATTTATAGGCACTTCTATGGTGCACATCTATGTATAAAAAAACTTTCTGATCTCTAAAGTTCTAAAATATATTACTGTCCTCTACTTCCAAGGTCTTTTTGGTGGAAGTCACAGATCTAAAGGAGCTAGGGTTTGCAAATGGCAGGGATCCACGAGACATGGATAAATTCATGCCAAAGTACCAAACTGCTGCCTCCTGGACACTACACTCTGTTAGAGACATTGTCCACACCAGCATTGTTTTCAGACTACTTATCCCATTAATATCTAATCAATAGTGGAAAGGAAATGCAAAGCAGGTGACCAGGACAGCTGATGCAATGGAGCAGAAATCGGTTCCTTCGTGCCCCGTCTGCTGTGACTCACACAACACTTTTGTACGTTCTGTCACTCGTGATTAATGTAAAAGAAACAGCAAAGTGTTTCCTGCCACCACTTTCTTCTACACAAGAACACAAACGCGTAACGTGTGTGAAGGAGAGTTATACTGAAAACTATTTGCAGGAAGCATTTCTGGGCAGGTTGTGCCTCTGCATCTCCAGCAAAACCCTGTCCGCTTTGGCTTTGTGTGCACATCAGTGACCCATGGTGGTGAGCACTCCGCGGATGGCAGCAGCAAGCTCCAGATGTCTACTAAAACACTGAATAAACTTTCTTCCTGAAATCAATACTTGCACTAAGCCTCGGGAGCTTCTCTTGGACTGGGGACAATGCAAGCCAAAGTGAAACTGAAAAAGCAGAAACTGTGTGGGTACTGTCAGAGCTGTTAGGAGCAGGCAGCTCTTTCTGGCAGGAGCAGCCTCCAAGCCCCTTCTCGTCTGGCCTGGAGTCCTGCCGCCCACAAAGATGGCTTTTCCCAAGTCACGAGGCTGATGTGTCAGGGATGAGCAACGTGGAGCCATCGTGCAAGAGTCTGGAGCATCGCCGCGGCTGGGCTGCGGCTCCACGCTGCACATTTCCACCTCCATCCCCCTCGGGCAGCACCACGGAGAGCAACCCCGTAACAGAAACCATTGCGTTACCCAGAAGCAGGGGTTTCAATGGGCCACGTCAGCCTTCGCAGGAAGTCCAAAATGGATCAGAAACGAGACCTGACTCTAATATCAGCTAATGAAAGCTGTGGACTGGGCTTATCCCTCTCTGCCTCACAGAAACCAAGGGAGTTGTTCCAGATTTGTGTCCATGCACCAAAGCGAGGGGCCAGCCGGCAGCGCTGTTCAGCAGGACCTGCCGCAGCAGTGCACAGAAGAAGATGACAGCTGCGGAGTTGATTTGAGAACTTCAAATGACTTTTTTTTCCCCGTTTTTTTATGTCGACACAGGCCTGAGCAGAATGCTTAATGCTGGTGCACACAGCTACCACCGCATAAGATTTATGATTATTTTCATAACATAGGCCTTGTCAGGGATTTTTGATTTGATTTTGGTTGGATTATCTATTGCAATGCCAATAACATGTTTCACAGGTTTTTTTAGGATGCAATGCAGTCAAGGCTGGTGGAACGCAGAGACAGACCCACTTAAATGCGATTTGTTGGTGTCCTCAATTCTAGGAGCTGCTCCCTAGGGGCTGCAAAGTTTGCAATGCTCTACAAAGGAATTTCTTAATATCTTCTTTTTTTTTTTTCTAGACAACTACTTCCATTAATTATTTGAATAAGATTTAACTGAGATGAAAGGCTCTGGTCTGCCTTTGATGTGAATGCATAACTATCATTAACATTCTATTATTAATAGGAGCTGTGCACATACACAGGGAAGAATAGATCCCTTCTTATTTCAAGCTAAAGCTTTGCCTCTTTTTCCCCCCTGTTCCTTTTACCTCTAATGACTAAAACAAGGGATTAATAGCCAGACACAAGCCTTAGTCATGTTAACAGCCCACAATACACCCTGTTTGTGATGGGAAGTGTTTGCCAGCCTCCAATACAAAGGTGGCAGAACAACTTCCACTGAAGTTTCAGCTCTTGAGTACCGTCCTCATGTGCTCACTGTGGGGATCGCATTTTGTGTGGCTGACCACTTTCCCCCCAGCTACCTTTTGCTGGAAAGTTTAGGCATTGATTTGCTTGTTATTTTTGCATTCCAGAACAACAAAAAAACCCCAGACTTTTTCCCCTGGAGACTTCTTTGTTGGAGTTAGGTACAAGCTGCCATCTGAACCTTAGAAAGCATTTATGCCCTGCAAAGACCTTACCTACATAAGGAAACTGGACTATAACCATGACAGTGAAATTCTCTGCATGAGAAAACTACTTCAGAGAATATATTTAGTCTAGGAAGAGCTACATTATAATGGTATAACTATAGAAATGCAAGTATTTTACTACACTATTGCTGACCTATCTACAGATGTGGACAGACTTTGTATCTGAGACATTCAAGAGGCTTTAGGAAAAATTTAAAGGGTATAAACACTGGAAAAATTATACTATAGCATAAGGAGGGTTGACACCTCCTCGGAGTTTGGTCAAGCCTTAAGCAAGATCCAGCTTCCTCCTAACAAAAATGCATATTCTCACTCTGTATCTATTTTCCTGGTTTAGGTAAGGAGATTGTGCTTCTTTCACAGAAATACCATGTGAGCAAATTAATGAAGCTAACGGAAACTTAACTTTTTCATTTCCAGACTATATCATTTTAACTATGCTGGTTTTATGGTGCATTAATGTTGTTGTTGGCATTTATATGGCATATTAATTACATTGCACTCAGTTATTTTCTCTGCTAAACTTAAAAGGTCATATCCTTTGTGTATACTTTTCTATATGGAAATTTGATTTCTTTAGCATACCAAATAGAAGCTAAATCAACGAAATAATGCATTTTCTATGAAACGAGTAAACAGTATTCAGTGAAAGGACAGTTAATCTACAGGCTTGTTGTGAAAGTTTGAGCAATAGAATTAATGTTTTCTTCCATTTCCCGCAGCAGAGGAACTGTGCCGCGCCTGTACAGCACTGCACATGTTCTGCCAGCGCCAAGAATGCTTACACCTGAGAAAGAAAAAAATGAGGGAGTGTATATAGCTTTCTATGTGCATAGTTTTATACATGGTATAGAAATACTTTCCCCAAGAAGATGGCAGCATAGAAGACATCTGATATACTACAAGCTATTAAGTTGTCACTAAGTCTACACTGTATATCTTCCCTCGAGTGCAATTCTTGGATGTTTACCTTTTTTAAAAAACTGGTTATATTTTACCCCCCAAAAATTCCCTGCGAAAATGAAGATCAATGGGGTGAGTGGAGAAGTGTAAATATTGTCTAGTGGAAAAAGCAGTCAATGCATAAAAGTTATTGACAACAGCTTGGGCAATACAATGATTTTCCACAGAGATGAGACCATTTCATCATGAAAAGTTCGATAACAGGAAAATATTCATTCTGCTAGGGACCTGCTATACAGTATTTTTCACAGATTTCCTTTGTACAACAAGCTGACATGCAGGACACTAGTATGAATTGCAATGATAATGTGCTTTTTGATTCTTAAATTTCAGAAGTATGCATGATCAACAGCGCTCTGCTCCTGTGCTTGGGTTTATGTAGGGAGCTCTCAAGAGCACAGAGGCCCTGTGGACTGGGTACTTGGTCCTTGGAGGAACAATCCCCTGAAATCCACAGAAATTGTGTCCGAGGGAAGCAGCAGGATGCAGGATGCCAGCAGCTGCTGGCAGCTCCTATGAGATGTCAGACCTATGAGCACAGACGCTCTGTCCAGGGTCAGGAGACATGTCCCTTCCCCCACTTTCTTAGCTAGAGAAATGGCTCTGATTTAATGCAGGGAAACATTACTTCTGAGCTCTAAAATGGAAAAGAACATGAGAGAAATGCACAGGACAGCAGCAGCACAGACAGGGGACTGCGGGCAGAGACATGATGGGACACTGCCAGTACCTCCTGTGGAACCAGGCTGCCTCTGCCTCCCTGCCCTTCATATAGACACTGACATCCTTGTCCTCTCCAGGACCTGGGGGCTGCCCTACTACAAATAAACAGTAATGTAATATGTAATAATTACATTACAGTGTAATAACACTATTAATGCTCTACTGGAAACCAGGCTTAATAGCTAAACAAATGTACTTAGAGACCCGATCCATCAACCGCAACAAGTCTTTGAACCATTTAGGTGTCTGACTTGAGACAACCACATCTGAAAAACATTTACTTTGGCCTCTCAGTGGCTGAATTTCCACCAGTCGTAAAATATTACACTACTGCCTGGTGCTTTGTAAAAGGTGTTATGCAGCTGCAGAATACAACGGCCATTAGGGTACGGTCAGTTGTGCGCCATCCAACTCAGCTGCTGGGTCTCATTGGGATGTGCTCAGTACAAAAGCCATGAAGAGAGGTGCACCAGGGTTGTCTGTCTGACGGCTGTTCCCCACCATACATTTAAGTATTTTTCAGGCCGTTTCTGCTAACAGCCCCCAGCGCCATTGCATTGTGTGGGGCAGGTACGCATGGAGGGACCTCTAAGGTAGTTGGCACCGTAGCTCTTAACTGCTTGAGTTTCCCTTAAGCAAAGGAAATTACACCTAAGCGTTCTTCAGCTCACAGGACAAAGGACTGGTATTTAAGTTTTGGCATTTTAATTTCTTTTTGGAGAGAAGGCAAATTCCTTTCTGTCAAAATAGCACCCATCCTGCAAGGCAGCAAATTGCATCTTTTCACCGCAAAAGTGCAGGAAAGAATAGATGGACGTAATGACCATGCGGTTTCCTCAGGCCACATCTGTTTTCCTTCTTATAACAGGCTGAGTGATTTTTTTCTATTTCTGCTAAAATGCAGAGAGAGTTAAGGCTGCAATTAAAAAACAAATATGAATTAGAAAAGCAAATAGAAAATAATGACATATATACAAAAACCCAGGCAAGCACACTGAGCTACAGCATTCCTTCAGCAGCTTGGGCTTTTTAAATATCTTTCCTTTGGAGAGGGTGGTTCCCTCCTATCACAACAAATATCTTGAAGGGCATGAAACTGCCAGCAGTGGCAACAGCAATATATGAAATTGCTTCTCAATTCTTCATATCTCCAGTATGCCAGCAACTGTAAATCTACCAATGTAAAAGCATTCTGAACCTGCTGGGCTCCAGTTGTGCTTACTGTAGTGCAGAATGGCCAGAAACTAGAAATGAATATATAACCCAGTGACCATGCTTGTGCCAGGCTCTCCCCTCCCCCCAAGTAACCAGTGCACTCCAAAAAATGTTAGGAAAAGATCATTGCCTGTAATGGAGCTGTTTGCTCCTTTTCATTCATTTTTCAAGTTTATGCTTTGTTGCGAGCCCACCCGTTCCACCATGATGAAGTGATGGGGAGGGAAAGGTCTAGAGCCTCCTAATGCTAAGGATGGAGGTGTGTAACGGGGCTTTTGTGGAGGCAGTACTCCCTCTCTAGCAATGCACTACACATTATTGCGTTGACTTTGCTTTTACCCCGGGTTTTGGCCACGGGGCAGCAATGTGAGGGCTGTCACACCCATCTGCTGCATGGAAGCAGCCACCAAAAGCATCGCTTCTTCTCTTCCATCTCATCCAGTCCTCATACATCCTCTGAGGAGGCTCTGGGGGATTCTTCCTCCAGCTGAGGAAGAATGGCAGAAGAGACAGGGATAGGACGCCTCTTTCCCGGCTGCTAAAACAGGGCTGTGACATTTAGGGGAGCAGGAAGATGGGAAGGAGGTCAGCTCTCTCAGCACGTAGCACTCCCTCCCTGGCACACAGCAGCGGTGCAGCCTGTGCTTCAGGGGCTGCAAGCTTCACTGGGGATTAATACCCCAACCTGCCTGGAGCAAGCAAAGCCAGGCTCTAAATGCACAGAGACTAGGTCAGCAAGGCACATGCTTGTGCTTACACACATTTAGGAACGGGCTGAAACCCTATTGGAAGCAATGAGACTTGAGCACAGAGCTAAAAGCTTTGCTGCATCAGCAAAGAAAGGCAGGCTCAGGGTGAGGGGCTCACCCAGGCACCTACTCTGCCCCCAGGCAGCTCTGTCCAGAGCCATCAAGCACCATTCCCTGCTGTGAACCCAGTCAGCTGTTCCCAAGTCACACCTTCCCAGAATTTCAGCTTTCTTAAAGAAATAAAGAAGAGGTCCTGAAATTAGAAAGGACATTTCTCTTCATATGTCCAGTGGGTTATCAACATTAGAAACTTAAAGTAAATTACTAATACCAGATTAGTACTACAATGGAAAATTAATTCAATCTTTATTTTTTTAAATAAAATTCCTTTTATGCTGTTGGTGTCACTGTGATATTAACAGTGTTGAAGCATAAATCCTTCCCTCCATGAAGCCAGCATAATTGCACGCTGCGTGCTAGCTATTCTATTCACATTGGAAATGCATCCTTAAAACATTTCAGCTTAAGCCTTGTCAGTACTAATCCTAATGCCTGATGCTGAGATGTGTATTTTATTACTGTGTATAAATGAAAACGGAAAACCTTCATGGAGGATTACAGGGTGTAGTAATGACCTCCACAGCATTACGGCATGAAGATGTTCCCAGGCGCCAAATGGGATTCTGGGATAAAAGTGACATGTGTCTATATAACCTTGGCACCCGCTCCTGGTACACATGTACCTACCAGCTGTGGGATTGTAAACATATGTCCCTTCTAGTGAACTGAATTTTCATTTATGAGGAGGCTACAAACGAGGAGCGAGCAGGGGAGATGGATTTTGTCTGAGGCAGCTAATGGGCTCTCGCTTGCCCCTAGCTGGGAAAAAGACTGCTGTTGCTTCATGCTGTCACGAGAACATGGACTGAGGGATGGCAGTGAAAACAAGAATAAATGGCAGCAGAATGAAAAAAACAGAGGAGAACAAAGCTGGAGGGGAAGGAGAGAGGAGCGGGGAAGGAAGTGAAGGACGACGCAGGAGGAGAGGCAGCAAAGGGCTGGGGATGGGGGATGCGTCTCCCTGCCTTCATGTCCCACCCCTCCAAGGGGACTGTCCCTCCTGTGCCTTTTTAGGGATGCTTCAGAGAGGAGCTGTGACTGATCCACCCTGCACTGGGTTGCTCCAGCCCGAGTGACGGCCGTGCTTGGGATTACTCCAAAAGAAAAGGGGGAAGCACACGTGGGGAAGGGGAGATGGGGAAGCGGGGAAAGAGGCAAGGTTTATGTCATCTGTGCCCCCTAAAAATGTCCCTCACTACCTTTTCCAATAGCAGTGAAATGGAAGTGAGATGCTTTGAAGCCTCATTTTATTTGGCCCAGTTTTACTTTAATCTACCCTGAGCCCAGAAACACAGCTTTTCAATCTGCCAGAAAGTTGTTCTCCTGACCCTGAAATGTCAAACTGTTACAGGGGGCTGAATCCAAAATTGATTACTTCAGAGGTCAGACAATAGCCAGTTTTATAGTGATTTTTTTTTTAAGTCTTTCCCATGAACTTAAAAAAAAAAAGAAAGAAAGAAACACTTTTGAAATAAGAGCAAGTAACCATGAGCACAGAGCTTTCCGAGACACCAGCAGCAGCTCTTTGGAAGGAAGCGCAGACCAATGCTGGACATGGTGTCTGCTGCCCAGGGCGAGAGTGAGATCCCAGGGATACAGCACGCAGGGCATATTTTTCACCCAGTACTGGTACACAAACACAGATTTGGGGCTGGTTGGCTGCCTTGACTGACTCCCAGTCCATTTCCACCATGAGCTTACCCATTGCAGACTTGCAAAGAGCCATGTGCCTTTTCCTTCCACCCCACAGCAATCCCCAGCAGCTTCGGGATTCGTCCTGCAAGATCCAAAGCTGCAGCAGCCGCTGCAGAGCCGCTGCGCTCACTGGGGAGAGCCCCCTCCTACCTGCGTCTGACAAAACTCCCTCTGCCAAAGCCCCTTATTCAAGTTCCCCTTGAGCAATGAGAAATGCCCACAGGAAGCATTTGGATTACTGTCTCCAGCTATTAGACTGTCGCAAATACCGTAATCTATATGTTTATTCTCTGTAGTAAATATGTGCTCTTGCTAAATTTCAGCAATTACAAGTGCTTCATCCTTTTCTTTAGGCAGCCAGCAATATAAATACATGTAATTAGTTAACACCCCCTGCCAATTACAACATCTGAGGAAAGTATTGCTGAGATTGTTGGTCCTAATTATTTTAATATTCAGGAGAACCACTTTAATGTAACAAGATAATTACTCATGGATAAGGGTTTATGAGAGCTGCAATCCTTTTCTTTATTTTCTAGAGTGCAAGCCTGGGCCTAGTTAAATTTCTGGACACATTTTCAATTTAAGATTAAAAATTGTAATTTGTGAGAAATCATCAAAGCACCACATGTTGGAAGAAAAATAACTATATGCAATCTCTGTTAACACTATAGCAAAATAAATTCACTGTGTATTACGTGTGATTAAGAGTGGAATCTAAGGGAATCAGTTTATTTCCTTTTAAAAAGATCATTTTACATGTACTGAATTGATCAGCTATGAGAAAAAACCCTGTTCCTCATTTCAGACAGAATGTGAGATGTCCTTTATTAATCTAGCCTGTATCCTTTTGTAACTGTTTAAATCGTCTTTCCCCACTAACAGTCAATGGAAAACCTGAGCTACCTTCTCTACTGCCTATCTGAGAAATCCTTCAATCAAATTTCTGTTTTTTGCAGCGTGACCATCAATGGAAGAGTTATTCAGCTGAGAAAAGGTTGGTCTTGGTCTCTGTTATGTGTTAATACTATAGCATACCCAAAGAGATATCCCACTAAGGTTTTTCATATGCTAAATCCCAGAAATAGATGCGTGTATTCATTTTAAAAGAGTTTGGCCAGGGCTGTTGAACAATAAATTGTGTGTTGTTCCCTTCATGCGCATTCAGAAGGAAGCCCTTTCTTACCATGTCCCCAAAGACAGCTTTAATATATATCCAGTGAAATATTTCAATGTTTCTGTTTCTCTTTCTGTATTTGTATTCATGGAAGTAGAGCCTGTTTACAGCGGAAGCTCATTTTCAAAGGAAATTTTCCTTTAAGAAAGTAATTTTCCCATAACTCCCATACTATGTATTTGCTTGGTCTCTGTACAATGCACTAGTGGGAAAATAGGAAGATGAGAGATCAGCGTCACCGTTAAATATCTCCATTTGCTCTTTGTGTAAAGAAGGCACCTGATGATGCAGCTCTTGCTCAGGAGGACAGACTGTACTGGCTTGTGTGCTATCCCTACCCAACCATTTGACTTTAGACTTGGGAGATGAATAGGCCAGGCATCATCTAGAAATATGAGTTAATCATCAATTCTACTCCTTTCACTACTGCCACCACCAAAAATTAGAGCTAACCTTAGGTGAAAGAGGTTGGCTGCTAATTAGGTGTTTAAATATTAAGGAATAATTTAGAATTTGACAAAAAAATAAAAATGCCAGCATTATCCGTTACTTTTACTCTATAATCAAAATAATTTGAATTTATTTACCAGAATATTTGCTACTTTTACAGCGGACTACCAGAGCACACAGGAAAAAAAACCTGTCTGAGTAAATATATAGTAACAGAGAGGGAAAACAAAGCTGCTTGATTTAGTGAAGCAAACTTTGCCTTTAGCCCAACAAGTGTGCTTTAACTCAGTTGCAAGCATTATAAAAACAATGCATATCTAAACAGTGGTGATAAATTAGTGAAATTAATCCAAATAATAGGCAAATGTTAAGAGCCACATATGTAGAGGGATTGCAAAGTTAGATTAATTTAAAATAAAACCCCGGAGTTATGTAACCAATTACAAAAATTGCATGTAACAGTAAAAGAGCAATTAAAAACAAAAAAATGCCCTAACCCCAGACATTATGTGCTGGGAACAGAGACAGGGCTCATGGAGAACTCGGAGATGAGCTGGAAAGCAATTGAACAGAAAGTTAGTCTGGTTTTACTGTGTTATGGAATCAAAGTGCTCAAATATGGCCTCATAATACACAGATGAAAGGCTCGTTTCTCCCCAGATGGGGCTCAGTAATCAGATATAGAAACAGCTATTTTTAATGAAGACCTGCAAAATCATCAAGGCTTAGATGCTGCTGGCTGGGATAAAGCAACGGGAGGCAGACAAAGCAATTTGCTAATCTGCCTGGTGGCACAAAGTCAAGCCCGATCAACACATTTTTCATAGCAAATCACATTCCTTCAGTAGGGGTGGCCCAGAAAGGCAGCCATGCCAAGCAAAGGGGGAGCCTCATGCCAACTGGCACGCATGCCCCTCAGGTGGGAGAGCCCAAGCTGCATTACACAGCCTTATACATTAAAAGACAGAAAATACCCGCTGTATTTTTCAGTCCATCATCCTGACAAAATGTTCCCATCAGTTCATCTTTTTTTTTCCATGTCTCCTGTCCAGTCTATTTAAAATTTTTCCAAGTGGGGGTATTCATTTGGTATGCAGGCAGGCATCCCGGTAATTACAGCAAGAGTGAACATCTCTCCCTTAACTCCTTATTTTCCATTATACACACTACATATTCTTTGAATTCAACGTGATCTGATATGCAAAGCCAACACCATTTTTTAAAATGAAGTACTATCTTCTAGTGGTAAATATTTTGAAAAGTGGTGGCAGAGAAGATTTACTTATCTTGTAGTACACCGGAACGCTAACTCTGAAGCGTAAAGACGCCAAAGAAACAAGCACCAAATCCCTAATAAAAATCTTAGTGGATCAAAGGCAGTCTCAAGCAAGTCAAAGAAATAATTTCTAATGAGACAAATTTGTGTATTTCCACACTAAGCAAACACATGGTTAAATTGCTGTCCAAACCAAGTCGAAGTTTTATATGAAAAGACCTGCAATGTGCAGGTTCTCTGCGGCACCCACAGACACAATCTATGCACTGGGCACCTGAGATTCACCATCATTCCCCACCTGTTGTAAAAAAACTTAGATAACAACTCTGCAAGAAAGAACCGCTGTCAGATTCCTGGCAGAAGCGACATACATTATTCTTGGCTAAACAAAGTCAGGTTGGTCCTGCCAGAACAGAAACAGAAGCATGAGATCCTGGCAAAGCAAAGATAGTAGTAGAACTCCTATTCTGAAAAAAAAAAAATAAAACAAAGCAAAAAGAACTTTACATAATTCTTGGCAATGAAAGTATATTGTGTGGGTTTGATTTCCTGACAAGACAATCTGGCATTTGCAGACAAATAATACCACACAGACACGGGCAACCGCTCAGCTCATGCTACAGAGTTGCCAGCCCACCACAAAAGCAAAAAAAGCAAACATAAAACCCACAGTAGTTCCGCAAAACCATTTTTGTTTCTTTGTGAATCCTGGCCAAGTTATATATCTCATGCCCACAACAAAGTAAGTCCGTCTTTCCCATGAGTAGGTTTTCTTAGGAGTGGAAAATGAGGGGGGAGGGGGGTAATGCATTATATCCTCATTTCAGCAGTGGTATGGCTGTAATATTCCCATAATAAAGAAACACAGCTAAGTTTCACAGAAATGTTAAGCGCTATTAGCAAAAGTCAATGTATGGACTTCTCAGCCACAGCAACCTCAAATCCATTACAAAATAAAGTCATGACTATTAGAGATAGAGGACATTACCAAATGCCCATTAGCAAAGGCCAGTGAACTGCTGTAAGTGGGCTGTCAAGCTTGCAATGAGCAAAACTCAGTATTTGTCTATAACCTCATTTGAGTTCAGTCTTCTTCTGACTCACCTAGGTAAAAGTCTGGCTTTCAGACACCCTGTTCAGGCTTTTTCTGCTTCAGATTAAAATCTCCCTACTGATACTGGATGCCAGAAATAAAAAATAAAAACACACATACAAAAACATTGTTTTGATGATGGTTTACCTTACTGTTGGCAAGATGTACTGTTTTCACACTTGCTGCTGCTTCCTTGTCAGATATCTATGAATAACGCTGAGGATGTGTGAAGGAGGAGAAACCACAGAAATCCAGCAACTTACAGTTTTGTACTGAAATAATCTTTATCTTTCAATTCTTGGTAAAACAAATAAATTAAAAAGGAGGCCATAGCATTTCTAGCCTACTGATGATTAGATGAAACCAGCCTTTACTGTGAAATGAATGCTTCAGTAGCCAGAGCAGGGAAGAAGCCCTACCAGCCAGGGACCCCAGCAAACTCTGCCTGAGGGCTGAAGTCAAGGAACTGTGTCTTGGTTTATCTTCTGACCTTGCTGCCTTGACGAAACCAGCGGAGCTGCCCTGCTAGAGCCCCCAGCTCGCCCTCCCTTTTGTCTTGTACACACCTCAGGGTGGGAGGGCGAGGAGAAACACCAGCACTACAGACATGGGTCTGAATCGAGAAACCACAAGGCATTCAGCCGGATTTCTTCAGAGAGCTGTGTTCAATCTAGAGAAAACTCTTTGCAAATGCGGAGGTCCTAGTAAGGAGCCTCCTTACCAGTTCTCAAAGTCTCTGAGATTTTGATCCCTTCTTCCCAAGGTTCGATGGACTGCAGCTTAGCTTTATGCGTATCAAAACTGCTAGTCAATATAATTGCTATTTTGGATCACCACAGGATCAAGCCCTCGCTACAAGTCTGTTGCCAGGTTTCCCAGCCCACTAGCAATCAGTTACCCAAAGCCATCAGAAGCCACAGATGTTCACTAAACGACATTTTCTTTCTTGGTGGCTGGGTGGTGGTGGGTTTTTTGTTTTTGGGGGCGCTTTTTCATTTTGTTTTTTATGGTAGCTAAATGAAGCACAAATACAGCAAAATTTTGCTGTCTAAGCCTTCAATTACCTGAAAGCCTTCCTTCATGGAAATTTGAAGACAAACGTATTTTTTCATTCCTTACAAACCCCAAAAAGTTGGGCTGACTGTTAAAAATTATATTTTAGAAATAAGTAAAACCTAAACGACTGAACAATACTCCTCAGAGAGACAGAGGGTGCAATTTGCCAGCACATAACACACAGTCTGATAATATACTCTTCTGCCAAGAACTAGCAAACCCCACGGTCTGATAAAACAGGATGCACAAGAGTGTCAAGAGTCAGGCCCGGGAAATTCCTCTGTATCACTGACAGCCAAAGAGAGATGCCAACAGCCCAAGGGGAGGAGCTCCATCACTTAGATAAAGAGGAAAGAGAGGGTTCAGCTATGTCATGTGTACTCACTGGAGAATTTTTAATTCAAGAGCCTAGTTTAATGCCAATCAAGATTAATATATCTTCACACTGGTTTAAATAGGAGCGGGACTGGACTCCAAGGAGCCTGTGTGAGCACAGATGTCCTCAGCTCCCAATGCACTGAACAGAAGTTGGTGGTCTGCATTCCCACGATCAGGCACTAACCACCCCCATATGCTATCTCTGTCAAAAGTGTTAACCACCTTCAGAGTTTAACATTAACTCCTGATACAGCCAGAAATGAGTTCCCAGCAATAATCTGCTCTGCTTTTTTTTTTTTTTTAATCTTGCTCTAATTATTAAGGAGCAAAACACTGATGAACAATACTGATTGCATATTCTAAAAAAAGTACCACCCTCCAGCTGCTCTGCTGGTGAATCCCCTGCTTGCTGCTTGTTGGGATTTACTCTCAGCCCGTTGCATCCGAAACTAATTACTGCAACACCATCCTCAACATTAATTCCCTTCTCCTCTCTGGAATCGGAAGCAATATGGTACATTCAGAAGATAATTTTTCATCTCTCTTCCTGAAGGGAAGATCTCAGCTGTTCAATGGAGATAACAGTAAATGAGTCACCAATTTCAGAAGGTGAAGCTTTCTGACGTCCCTTTATCAGAAACCATTGTCCGAAATTTCAGCTGGTGATTTAGGAAACTTTTTTTATATGAATGTCACCAAGACCTAGAGAAATCTGTCAGCTTTCTGTATGATCTTAAAGACAAATTGCTGCAATATCTTGTCAACCAGCTCTCTTAAACTTACTTCACTGACTATTCTCATTGCACCTGTTTCACTATTAGTTTTTCTCCCAGAAAACATTTTGCCCAACTTCCTTCAGCAATACTTGCTGGAAATTAACTATTTTTCTTACTTTTTAATTAAGTCCCTTTGTTTTCAGTGAGAAGAAGCACTTATTAAATGACCAGAATTATCAGGCAGTTGTATTTATGGTGCAGCACTATTAAAAAGAAAGACTGTGCCGTCAGGCCCCGACACATCAGTGAGGTGCCCTGCCGTGGCTGGTTTCAGGAAGGAAAGCCACCCCTTGCCACCTGCCTGAGCTCACTCCTGTCACCTTATCAGCCCTGTTCCTGTGTCTGTCTGGTCTCTGCACTCTGGTGCAGCTGCACCTCTGGTGCACCTAAATGTCCCTCCCATTAGAGATCCTTGGCTCACACTTCAGCAAGCAGCAAATGTGCTGCCACCCACCTGCTCGCTTGGACCAGGCATCTGAAGAGTGGCTTTTTAAGAGACAAAGCCTTTAGTCCAAGAGATATTGCTACAGCAAATATGTACTCATACATTTTCTGCTATTCAACAGGATGCTAAAAATAAAAGGAAATGAAAAATCAGTAATTCATTCAATTCAGCAAGCAGATGTAACTTGTGCCCTTCCACACAGACTTCCCTATGCTAAATATTAATCATAACAATTAGACCTTCTAGTAGTTGACATTGTGCTTTCTCAAATTGCTGCAGAGCATTAAGACTCGCTGCTCGAGTTCTCTGGTGCCTGAACTATTACATTGCTATGCATAGCATTAGAAGAATTAAACAATTCAAAGCTGTACTGTTATGACCAAAGTGACACAACTGAAGCAGTTTTCAGTTTCTGTGTGCGTTCTCTGAATACAATCTGAGTCTTTCTAATAATACGTTCAAAACATTTACATCCTGACAGTGCATTTTAAAGTTAGAAAAGCAGCAACAAGATAAAACCAAACCCAGCTGAGGATCAGATCTCCGCGGTCACTTAGGTGAAGATGAGAATGAAAAGCCGTAGTATTTGAATAAAACTCTAGTCCAAGTACTCTCAAGATCTATCTAGTCTGTATCTTTTAAGCTATCAGGTTAAAATGAAGAACTGTTTGTTTGGCCCCTGTTTTTTCCATTATGTTGACAGAGAGACTACGTTTGGCACTTGCCATTTGTGGCTCACTGATATTTGAAATAATGCAGCCAAGAAGTTTTCAATGGATGAAACTGAATGAGAATAATTGAATGAAAGCAACTTTCATGCAAGTCCTGGAAGAAGGGCTATTTCTGTTGGTTTTAGTCTGGTCTGGTCCTGGCCTGAAACTTGAGTCATGCACACATCCTCTGTCCAGGGTGATTTTGTATAGGTGCTGCCCTACACAATCCCTCACGTTGACAAGCCCTTATTAACACCATGCACAGACGGTGAACAGCTGTATTGCTCCAAGAGGCAACATCCCACTCTTTTTGTTGCCCCCTTCCCTATGTTCGTGGGCTGTGCAGATGAGTCACTGGCACCTCGAGATGACTCTATTACATTAGGGGCTGTAATTTCCCCCTGTGTAGCCCACTTGTGCTTTGAGCACAGTTTTCATGCCCACGCTTTGGAACAGGAGAGCTGCAGAGCCGACAGCCGAGCCGAGAGCGAGCTTTGACTGTGAGGATTAGAAGAAATCTGCAACATCGTGTTTGCAGTATTTGTACTCCGTTGTTCCCAGAGATAATGCTTTCGCTTTTACTTGCAAGATCTTTGTGTTCCCCACTACAATCAAGGAGAGGAAATCTGACTGTAAACCTTTTTGTTCTATATTATCATTTCATGTTGGTTTGGTGTGTTAATCAAAGTGTCAGTAATGGCTGCAAAGAGAACTCATTCAATCCTCAAATGAAGAGAAATCTGAGCTTTCTAACACTGGCACATTTTCCAGTGGATAAGCTTTTTCATGAAGTAATTATTTCATTTCCCAGAAAGATTACTGATTGCATCACACTGGGAAAAACTAAGAGAGGGGCCCTTTATCTTCCCCATGTTTCTGCAATTCTTGTACAAACTTATACTTGTTACCATGAAAAATGACAAATTTGCCATCTGATCAAAATGTTAACAAGGTAAGTGTCAGTGAGATGGATCACTGACTGTCACTGCAAGCCAGAACATGAGGATACATTGATATTTCTCAATATATTCACTGCTTCCCCAATGTTCGCTAACAACATTTCTACTGCGAGTGTAATAAATCATGCAGAAATAACAAGCTGCATAGGATCTCTAGGATATGATAGATTTGTCGTAATAGCAGTATCTGCAAGGTAGAAAACAATTGGTAATGATCTATAGAAAGACCTAATCAACTGTCATTTGCTATAATGTGGCAGATGAAGCAAAGATATGAAATCCATAACACTTCTTTAGCCACTGCCCTCCCCCTAGACATACACACGCATCAAGTGGGGAATAGTAAAAAGAATGAATGAGCTTTGGGGTCACAGAAGTAGAAAAGAAAGTTAATAGCATGCCCTGGATGCAATCATTAAATTATACACTGCTGAACAAGGCAAGGGATAATCACAGAAGCTGCACAGTCCTGTAACAACGAGAAAGGCTTTTACCAAGCCTGCTCCTCCCCCTTTGCTTTATTTCTTTTTCATCGATTTCAGTAATTTAAAAAGTACTTATGTCAAAGTGAAACCAAATGCAAGTGGGGCTGGATAGCCAAAGGAAAAGCCCATCCTAAGTTCACAATGGATCTGAGGACTGAAGGCAAGATGTGCCAAGGCTCTCTAGGTATTTTGTGCAGCTCCGGAGATCAAAAACAAATGGCTGTTTTGCATTGGACTGTGCCAGGTCCCAAACTGACTGCTGAGGCTTTAGCATTCCTTTCCCTGCGCCCATGTGGGAGTGAAACACCCACCTTCCAGCAGCCACATGCAAGATGTGCAGTTTCAGTTTACTGAAACATGGAAGTTTATCAGAACTACTTTCCAAGGGGCTCAAGTGCTGCCTAAGGTTAAAGCCTGAAGTCTTGCATGTTTATACATTGAAATGCCCTCTCTCTATCACATTTTCCATTGCCACCTGCCTGCAATAACTTCCAGGTCAAGAACTAACACTCACCTATTCACCCATAAGCTTCCCAGGTTGCACAGACTGTTTTACACAGATTTTTCTTGTTAGTCAGATTGGGGAAGCCTCTCTGGAGAACAAGGCAGCGTAGTGCATGCAAGGGGAATCTTGGGTTTAAAACTTCAAAAGAAAAATTCAACCCATTTTTATAAGGTGAAAAGGAATCTTTCCTTTTCTCCTCTTTTCTTTTTTCTTTTCTTTTCATCTTTTCTTTCCTTCCCCAGGAAGGATGGTGGAAGAATAATGGCTGCTTTGTGCTACTTTGCTTGCAAATCACATTTTGCTAAGTGAATGAATTTTGGGAACACAGGAATTGCCATGCTGCCTCAGCACAGCGGTGCTCTGCTCCAGCATCCTGCTTGGCAGCTGCTGCAGGGGAATGTGCAGGAAACCTCCTAGTGGGCAATTATGGGAAGACCTGTTCAGCTCCAAAATTTTCCTCCCAGCCCCCTATCAGTCAATAAAAATTGGCATGTCTTGAAACATGGAGGTTTGTCTCTTCTCAAACACTTGTTTCAAGTCCTTCCTGATGTTTGTAACTTAGTATTTTCCATATCAGAGAGTTTGCTAAAAGCCATATTTTCAAAAGTCCTCATCTTCCAGCTCGGTGCTAAACAAAGCTGGACAGATTTTGGAAAGGGCTGAGCAACTTGGTGAAATAGAACTGCTGAGTTCTTTTGGAAATCTGTCCTTAAAGGGTCACAACAGGAGCTGCTCTGTGTTGAACAGTTTTGAAAATCTGTCCGCAGTGGGAGGTGCTAAGCCTTTGGAAAGCTGGTGCTCGACACTTTTGATAATCTGGCCCCGAGTTAAGTAACAGGGGCCAAATTATGTGATTTAGAGGCAGAAATTCCCTACTGACAGCAGTGGAGTTTTCCACTCAGCGATGAATGGCTCAACAGGATTCTGGAATAATAGAGCCATGAAAAGTGGATAATGCAACAAATAAACACCAAAGGGTAGGACTTTCCTTTTCAATCATGTTCCCTTGCGCTCTACATAAAAGGACTGAAATATTCTGACATGGAAGAGGGAGAAGGAATGGTTAACTATACAGCCCTGCATTTCCTTCTAAGATGAAAACACAGCATTTTTTAGGAACAGGGCATTCATATAACATACAATTGGTAGTTTACACAATATATAAGACACTAGTGGTACTTGGACTAGCCTCCTCTTCATATGCATGGCCATCCAGCAAAGAGAGAAGAGCTTTACATTTCTCCAGTTCTTTTCCACACTCGGAGCAAAGTTTTCTCAGTTGAGCTCATCTCTCTTTTGCTTATGAACAAATGACCTCCCTCTCTCTCCCTTAGATATTTTCAACATTCAGCCACTTCCATCCACAATTCTGATCAAAAGTGAGGTTTGCACACTATTATTTTGATTGCTTGTGGCATTTTTGACCAAGAATTTCAGGGGAACTTACTGGTACTCAGATGAGCTTGGCCACCACAGAGCTTGAACTTCAGGCAATTTCCCCACATTCCCATGACAGTTTTGGCTGTACTTACTACCATGATTAAGACTTCTGTCCTTCATTTCTGCTGGAATATCCAGTTAACAGGTTGCCTGTGCATTTAGAGGGGTAGGCTTGAGCATGGAGCTAAGGAGGGTATGTATGTTGTGGGCTCAATGGGAGTAGATCGTGTTTCCTTCATGGATCCAGGTCTCTTCCAAAGCCCTCGACAGAAGACTGTTATTCACAGGTCCCTGTAACACAGCCTGATGCAGGGGCACACAGGTTTTTTTTGGGCCATAGGAACAGCCTGTTCACAGAAGCTGAAGACCCCATATTGGGAGGACAGTGGGAAGGTATCAGGGTTGCACGCTGGGGAGAAAAGTTGGGCACTGGACTAGTTATCGGAACAAGGTTATTTAGCAAGCGTTAATGGCAGCTTTCTGTTGCAGAAGTTATTTGTCTTGGTGAAACCATGGGGTAAGGCAGAAGAGATGGAGACATGGAAGATACTGCACACTCCTTCCCCCAAAAGAAGGGAGCAAGGCAGAGGATGAACATTTTCATTTCACCAGAGGAAAACTGGTTATTAAGATGTAATTTGCTAATAATTGCTGTTCCATATAATTAAAAGAAAACAACAACAAACAAAAATGACTGTGGACCAGCAGGAAACAAGAAACTCTCCACAGAGAGTGGCAATTCAGGGAACACCCACCATGCAGCCCACCTTCCCCATTCTCCCTCTAGAAGTAGACCCATTTTATACATGGTGATTAAGGCACTAAAGAAAAAAGTATTAACGTGATTCACATGTTGAAAACAAGGTTATTAGGAGTAGGGATCATTTCAGCACATTGTTCTCCCTAATAAGCATAGCAACAAGTAATTGAGTTTCAGGCAATCTCCAAGGTGGTGCTTTGTAAAGAAAACGGAACTTGGCATGATGTCTACTTTTCCTTTAATTACATTGCCCTAATGAGCAACTTTCTTTACTCTCAGCAAATTTATTTCTTGAGAAGAAGCAACAATAATAAATGCGTAAAAAGGATCACCAGGTAGTACCAGAGAAAAAATATCAGCAGCTTAAAATGACAAGAGGTTGCTAAAAGTGGTGGAAAAACACCAGATTGTTCCCAGCTTCATTATGTTTACTGCACTTAAAAGTGGAGTAAAGGATGTTAATCAATGGAGCACGTTATCTAACCTGGGAACTGTCCTTGTTCTACTGTTATTTTCCTTCTGCACATGTTCACGAGAGCAACCCAGAAACACGAAGTGCTGATACATCAATCCAAAGCTCCTCTGCTCACACACAGCAGAGGGCAATTCTGCCTTATGCCCTTGTGCAAGATGAGAGGAGAAAATCACATGCCAATAACATCCTACTGAGTGTCAATACCACTCACCACAACCTAATACAGAAGGATAAAGAGCTGGCTTTTCAAAAGTCTTTAAGGCATTTAGACACCTGACTCTTGTTGAAAGTCAATGGCAGGCAAGGCCCCAGGTGTTATTGCTTATGTTTTTTTAGAAAACTCCACCTGAGAATGCACTTATGGCAAAGGACTCCCTGGATGTGCCTTTCTGGAGAAGAAAAGCTGGGACACTCCATACATGTGATCATTCTTACAATTTTTTCCCTAAGCATTTGCTAGGAGACGCCACACCAGTGAAAGTAGACCTCCAGCCCTAGTAAAACCACTCTTATCTACAGGTGGGTGAACACATAATCTCTTGTTAAAATACCTGATGTGTCCACCTTCAGAGAGTAGCGATTGCTACAGCTCACAGGCCTTAGTTGAATCAAGCCAGTGTACTCCCCGGTGACAGTCTGACTTTGTAAATACCAGCAGTATTATTCTCCAGAAAAAAGCTGAAGCAAAGTTCTTTAGAATCATCCAAGTTTTCAATGTGGTGCAAAGCTGGGGAGCACATCCCAGTGTATTTATCGGCTGCCTTAGGGCCACAGTTTCCTACAAGGAAGCATGAACTTTGTGTGTTGGATTACTCCATGTAGCTGTAGATGGATGATCAATCCACCTCCCTCCTTTTGCTTGTTCAGGGATTCTTGGATGTATCTGCACTCAGCAGCTTTACCCTGACTCACTCCATAACTTCACAATGTCCCTTCACCTCTCCACATTGCACGTGCAAGTACTATCACTTAATGCACTCACAGAGCTGGTAGGAAACTTAATTAACATATGCAAAAAAAAAATACTCTGAGGTCTCCAAAAACAGGCACTTCCAATGTAAAAGTGTGAAATGAAATTCTCTTCAAATAGAAAATTTGAAAGTGCCAGTGGAAGCAGACACCTAAGACCTTAAGTGTTTATGCAGCTTTATGTATTGTTATTTCTTCAGTAAGACTGCCAAAGAAATGGCATGGGTATGGGAAGAAAGTATGTTAGCACTTAGAGTCTACTCCTAAATGCATTAAGTGCAACTATTTTACTGAGAAAAAAATCAGGAGGAGAGCAGAGTCCCTTCTCCTGGGGAGCTAATCTCAATTACTGCTCACAATCATGCTTCAGCTGAAGAAAACCCTGCATAAGTCCCACTCTGTACGTGATCTGGCAGTTGTGTGCATTTGCCACTTCAAAGACACTAATGTAATGAACGAGAATAGACTTTTTCCTTACAAAAAGGAAGAAAAGTGATCGTTCAAGAAAAAAAATTCTAAAAATAGGCCTTCCATTAAAAACTCTATTTATTGCAATACCTTCCCACTTCCACAGAGATTACAATTCCTAGAAGCAAGTTGCCAGTACACAGAAGTAACTTATGTAGGCAAAAGGGAGATACAAACATTTAGTTGGATTTGCTTGTATGTTTACCACAAACTCACCATCACTTTTTGCAATTAAATGCAGGAAGGGGTTCTTTGCCAGCCCCGTACACAATGCTGCAACTGTCCAGGTAATGTGGGACAAAGGCTGCCTTATTTCCCTGGTTATTGGAATACCTGCGCTTGGATAGCTATAATTAGGTTGCAACTCAGTCAAGCAGGATTTTGAAGCTTGCTTTTTCTTGAAGCAGTAAATGCCGCTGCTCAATGTGAGCACCAATAAACACTTACTCCATTTTGCAGAATGCAAAAGGTGAAATTTGGGGAAAGTGCTGCACTGCACTACTTGAAACCCTTTCAGTGGCTCCCTGCAACATGGGGAGGCATTATCAGCCAAAAGAAGTTGTTAGCACACAATTTAGTTGTCAGAAAGATAAAAGTTTCCTACACATGGAAAATAGCAACACGAGCCGTTTTTGAAAACAGATCATACGCTTCCTGTAATTAATTAAATTTTGGAGACATTTCTTTTTTGCCCCCTAAGGAAACACTGTTAGCTCCTCTCTTCTGAGCATCACGTGTGTTTTAAAGCACACACTTAATTCCACAGAGAATTAACAATTCTGAAGACTTTGTTGTGATATGGGCATTTGAAAGCTCCCTGCAACGAGACATCACCCAGTGTGGGAGTTAAAGCACTTCACTCCCCCCACCCCGACGGGCACCTTGTGGTTCGAAGCTGGGAAGTGTGGTCGCTGTGGTCTGCTCGTGGCACTGCTAAAGCCCGCCTGCCCCCGCCGTGCCACGTAAACCCTGTGCGGGGTTATAAAAGCGATCTAATAAATTTGAGGGCTGGAGAACAGTAGGAGAGAGGGGAGCAGATTCTCACATCATCAGGAGGGAAATAGACTTTTAAAAAGCCAGTTGTGTCTGTGCACAACAATGAAGCTTTATGTCTATATAAACTGACAAGTCAAATTGCACTCCTGGGCCCAATTCTCAACATCAGCGCCATTTGACGGTGATAGCTCGCCTCCTGCCTCTGCAGCCTAATGGCTCAGTCTGCCAGGAAGGGCAGGCAGGATGATTAAAATAAGCATTAACAGAATGGTTTGGTGATTAGCTTCTCCCTCTCTCTTTTTTCTCTTTCCTTTCTCTTTTTTTACATGTAGTTTTGTCTGCCAAAGATTGCTAAAGCCTTTTCTTCATTAGCAGTGTACTTAACAAGTGTAAATTTAAAGTATTCATTTTCTTAAGGCCAAGGATTAAAGCAATTAAGGAAAACTGCTGCAACCTAGCACTCAAGTCGATCCTTAACATGGGAAAGAAACAATGGTGCTTAACATATTTAAACAAAACCAAATTGTGTATAATTATCCTGACACCCTGTCAAACTAAATTTTCACTCTGCTGCAGTGATTTGTTAAAATCTCCTTTCTGAAACTGAAATAAACATTTTCTTTTCTGTATGGGAACAGGTCTGCGGTCTTTTTGGACTACCTTCATGGCAAAAACATTGCAACAAAAGCTAATGCCCACTCTTGTTCTGTACTCATTTTACCACCAGCTTTCTTCCTGATACCGTATGGGCTTAATCCCGTGCCAGGTCTGCCCACGGGAGACCTGAGTCCTTGCCATCCCAGCAACTGGCCTCTGTACTTGCATCATCAGGGCCCAAAAGAGCAGAAAATAATTTTGAGCAAATGCATCTAGAAAGGGAAACCATATTCCTGCAGTATTTAGCCTAAATAATTTTGTACCTTTGCCTTTCATGCACATTAAGTCCTTCTTAACATATGGCAATGATGGTATAGAACGGGGCCTGATCTATCTTTCGCAATGAATTTTTTAGCTACTATTTTAAATGCATGAAACTGAGATTTGCCTACGATAAACTCTGTAGCTTTTTTGCCAAACCACAAGCTGTAATGTAAAGTGTTGTCTTCTACAGAAAGAGGTGAGGTGTTAACTGTGAAACCGCAGCGAGCTGGTAACAGAAAGGTGTTAGCTCTGGAGCCTCAAGGATGGCAATTTATATTTCAATGTTGTTAACTGTTTCACTGATGATTGTTGTAGCAGAAATACTGGGCAAAGGCACGACATAATCAGATCTTGCTCACAGATCTAGATGCCCAAATCCCATTCATTTCTGTGGAAAATAGAAGGTCCACAAGTTCCCACAAACACCAAGTTTATGAATGAAACCCAAACACACAGCTATAGCATGTTACAATAGAAAATATAAAAATGCAGCATTATTCCTCACCTTAGAGGGGGTGAAAATAAATACTCCATATGTGTGTGATCCCTCCACTCTGTCCATATGTGTATGTCCATAAGTGTATGCCCATAAATATATATATATGCAAATGTAGAAATACCTGTTTATTAAAAAAGAAGTATTTTCTTCAGACTTTATAGTTTTCACTTCTGTTTTAATAAACAATTTCATATTTAAAAGTGCCTAAATAAGAGGTTTGGTGATTTTTGTTTCAACTTAAACTGTCAGCATGTCATTTTGGTTTCTGAAAACCACATTCAGTTCTCTATTTTCCACTTTAGGATTATTGGTAGTTTTTTCTAACTCTCTTTCAGTTCAGCTTCCTTCTACACTTTTATTTCCCCAGAAGAAAAAAAAAAAAAAGGAAGGAAAACAGTGCGCAAATATATAAAGGAAAAAGAAAGCATGCTTTTTTTTCTTTCCACAAAACGAACAAGACCAGAATACAAGCACATAAAGCTTATTTCTCATATCTATATATTTTTTCACTCTTTTGACTCAAAGAATAAATGAACTTGACCTTGCAGATATTGGTAAACCCATCCCATCAGACTTTTATTTACTTCCCAACCAGAAAGAACACTTGGCTCCATTAATATACCTCCACCTTCATTTACAGAAGTCATATTTAGAAAGTGACAGATAGCATGGCATCCGAATCACTGAAGCTGCTGATTCAGTGCTGGGTTGAGCCAACAAAACTGCCAGCAACAACCAGTTCAGATGGTGTCTCCTATGAGATGATCACTTCCCTGGTACCTGGTACTAGAACCTCCACTGGACAGAGCTCAAAATACTCTGATCGACATTTGCAAGACAGCAGATAAAGGAACTGCTCCAAATTACAGCGTACAAAGAGCTCTTTCCTTGTGGGATCAGAAGCTAAAACCATAGCATCTTTACATAGCTGCATGTGGGTCAGAGGGTTGGATCACTCTGAGCTGCTGCTCATATCAGAACCAGTCCTACGGATTGAGAAGGGACTCCCCAAATTCTTGCTATTGGAAGAACAAATTGCTGAAGTCATCTGTTGTGCAGTGCATTGGGTTTCAGTGTGATTTGGTTTGGGGGGTACCAACTAGCTGCTCCCATATCCTGAACCTTAAACAGAATGCAAGGGAGTATTTCATTTTAAGTTTATGGCAACATTTCAGTTCAGAGAAGAAAAATCTCTCTTTGGAAAATGCCAACTCCCTGATAGTTTTGTTTACTTTCCATCTCATCAGTTCCAAAAAGCCGAGTATCTAGGATACTAATGGGGCATGTTCTCCCCACCAGCATGAATTCAGCTTACACTGCGCATCAAAGGATAAGCAGAAGTCTGGAGACAGTTTTACCTCGGGGACTGGGAATACACAAGAAGCACCTGAGCAGCTAAGAAAGTCCAAGCACTGACAGAGTAAACAGGCCTGAGAGACCGTGTTCACTTTAATCCCCCTATCGGCAACCTGTCTTTGGTTGGAGGCTCTTTGTCACTAAGTCACTTGCCAATGAACTACCATCAAGGACACAAAAGAACAAATACACCATGAGCTAAACACAGTAAACATCCTACAGAAGGGGCCAAGAGATCTTTTGTAATGGTCACAATAATTTGTCTCTGTTATATTATAGACTAAATGTAAGTGATTTCTGGAAGCCGATATTTTTTACCTACGAGGAAAACGACTGTAGAAACCTTGAGGCAGAAAAGGGTAAGAAGCAGCAAGAGCAGTGATGGAATGCAGAGAGACAGCCAGGCTAGAGGTCAATGAGACTACACGATGATATGTAAAATGCCAAATGTACATTACCTTCCAGACAAAGTCTAGGTGTAAAGGGCATGTGTGTGATCATGAGGGATGGCTGCCTTAATGGGAACCCTTCTAACCACTTCTAATTTGTTCCTATAGTTGAGCTGATTCCACTTCTCTAGATCTGATGGAAGATATCAGTGAATGAAATGGCTCTTAATCAGATCTGATTATGGTATCCTGCAATCTTAAAATAAGTGCAGCAATGTATGCAGCATACAGGAAGGTCGCAGAGATTTCAGGTATCAAATTAAGAAATGCCTCACAGGGTTGGGAAGGGCAGAAAATACCACAAACAGTGGGGTTTCCATCTAGGGAGATATACGTGACGATAGGTTGTCTCCCAGTATTCCTGCTGGGCCCTACTGACAAATTTGTCAGTTTTGCCTTATGTAGGTTGGGCACGTGCAAGAAGCTTGCTGGGTGTGCCAGCAGTCTCCAGGGGGTTTCAAATCATAATCAGATAAAATATCATGGTCCAGAAAACAAATCATCCTGTTTAACTCAAAAAGGAAATTCATTTGACGAAGAAAAAAAAAAATTGTTTCAGGTCAACTCAAGATGACTTTTTGTCCGTTCAGCTACCAAAACCAAAACATAATTATTTGCACAGCTCTAGCTTCTACTGCAATACTCTCAGTTAGAAATATTCATGCACAGTTAATCTGACTTGCCCTGCTGGAGTCGCTATAAAATCACAAGACTCATGAAGCAACTGGGAAAGGCTTATGCTCCTCAGCTAGCAGAACCTCCTCTGATGCTCTCAGTCAGAAAGAGCAACATTGGCAAGGCCAGGATAAAATCCACAGCCTACTGGGAAGAATTTATTTGCTGCCGCATCAGAAGAAGACAGGGAAATAGACTTGTACCTGGGGAAAACAGAGCTTTTTTTTTTTTTTTTTTAAAATATCAATTTAGATTCTGTGCTGCTTCTCTCCCTTTCCATGGGTTTACCCATGCAGGGTGCAAAGAAAGCAGAGTCTGGCCCCAAGGGAGTTCAGATGCAGCAGACTGATCTACCAGCAGGCTACAATATGTTCCCAGAAGGTGCAATACGATTCTGAGGCCAAGGAACAGCCTATTAGCTCTGCATGCCATTAATTTTCACGAATAGTTCAATCCAATGCTCACAGAAGCTGTTGGGCATCTTTCCATTTTGTCTAGCAGAACCTGGATTAGGTCTTATTTATCTTTTCATTATATACCTTATCCTTAAGTAGGAAGCAGCCCAAACAGTTCAGTGCAGCTGTGCAGGTTTCAAGCCCTCCACCAGGCTCTGTGCCCAGCAGCATGCAAGACTTCAGAGCGAAGACATGTCACAGTCAAAGCCACTCATGAAGAATTAAACTTCAGGCTTGTTTGACTAAACTTCTGAATTCACCACGGTTCCCCTGTTTTGCCAGCCTGAAGAAGCAGCCCAGCAGGTTCTTGAGTCACATGCCAAAATGCCTCCTTCATCCTCCCTGGAACTGGAAATGATTACTAATAGGTATTCTTGCTGAAATGATTTAACATAATATGCTGAATGAGATCACCAAGTCAAAATATCTTTCCCTAAGTGTCTCTCTCTCTGCATGCCTAAATGCTAGAGGGGAAGGAGGACAGCATGAAGCAAATTCTTTTGCTGGCTTCTGCATATTACAAAATCTCTAAGTTACTGAAGAATTCACCTTCGGAAGTTTCACCCAGGCTCATTACAAAAGGCCCATGATGCAGGTCTGGCAGGCAGCCGGTGGATGGAGACACAGGGGTTTGGGTTAAACTCTCTCATTCACACTTCCCCCTTTTCCAGTATTTTCAGTGCTCTCCAGCCTAGATTGGGAACTGAAGACAGGCAAGGAAACAAGGTGGGCATGAAAGGAAAGCTGGCGAGGGGATGGGCACTCTTTGCCCTGGATGTGCATCACTGCTGCAGCTGCATCCATTACAGCAGGCTGCAACCACCAAGTGAAACACCGAGTTTGGGGAGGAACGGGGGTCTGCACCACAAAACACGCCAGGGATGCTCAGGGTTTTGCTGAGAGGCCAGGCTGCCCTCACCCATCTGAGTCTGTCAGCCTCAAAATTGACTTATTGAGGTCAGTACTCATAACAGTGGTATTGCGGACTTTTGATTCAGTCTTCCTTTCTGAGAAAGCCCCACACTCTCTGGCCCAGTACGGCTATTACCTGCCAACCTAAAGTATGATGAATGTTATTTATATTGCGGTAATGGCTAACCACTCAGTGGAGACCAGGGACAGGCTGTGCTATGGACTTTTCAAACACACACTGAATGAGGACTGCCCACAGATGGCTGAGTGTATGAAACTGCTGAGACATTTCAGGATAATGTTCTTGAACGCCTTGGACACGATGACCTCCAACAACTCTGCAGCGCTTGTGCTGACTGCAACAACACAGGGTGCCATTCTACAGTAAAGACGTCCATTAATACCAAATTCTTATCAGTTACTGTGAACATGCCCTTACAAGAGCAAAAAAAACTCGTCTACTTCAAAGCAGGAAACTCCTTGGTAGGAAGGCCTTTAAGTTCCTTGATTAATAAATGTAAAAATATTATTCTATTTCAAACCAAACACAAAACATAGAGGAATAAAGAGGTATTCTGATTAGAAGTTTTCCTAATGTTTAGCTGCTATAGTTTTGCTGTCCAAGAAAGTGAATCAATGAATAAGAACTATTCCAGTTGCAGATAAGAAAAGTAATCGCATGAAGGGCCTGATCCTCTAAAAAAGCCTGTAAGACCAATTTAAATCTGACATGTGCACACTTGCAGAATTAGGCTTCAAATAATTGCAGGAAAATATAAGAACTGAAAAATTATGCCTTTAGCTTTTCACTGTAGTGAGCGCAGAGGGTGGATAGCTAACACTCCCTGGGAAATATCCTCCCAAGAAACAGCCCCATAAAGGTGCAGAGGAAATAGATCTAAAACATTCAATGCAGATTTTTTTTTTCATTATTAAGCATTCCCTCTGTATCTTAGAAAAATCATGCAGTGACTTCTTTCATATGCACCGAGGTACAGAAACCTAAAATATTAAATGACATATTCCACCAAGAAATGCCTTAGAGAAGATGCTGTGGAATAGGTGTCAGCCCCTCTTTTATCCCTTCTACAATTAATGTTCCAGTATTGAAGTTCTAAATATATATCCAGGCAGGCATTAGTGTCCATCAGCAACCTTATTAAAAACCAAATGCTAAAGATATACCTCACCTTTAAGTATATTCTTTACACTTACAAGTTGCTTTAGACGAGGCTATGTCAGAGCTTCATAGCCAAAAAAGCCTGAAGATACCAGAGCCCATTAAACAGACTAAGCAGGGATCAACCTGATGTGCTTTTTTCTGTCTTTTCAACCAGATGGGTGGTCACTCCCAAACCGAACGGGAGAAATAAAGCACATGGTAAGAGACTGCAAGTACTTTCTATCTGTCTCAACTCTAGAAGGCTCCTAAGAGGACGGATGTCTCAACATCTGGGCATTCCCTTCACTGTCAAACACTCACAGAGCAATGGGATTTGTCAGCAATCTGCTGAGCATACACAGATGACAACTGCAGAGCTTGGAGAGCTCAAAGGCATTTACAGATAGATAGGGGCTTGTGATAGATGTGTTGAACCAGAGCTGGATCCAGAATCTGTGAAAATTACGCCCAGTAGCTGTAAAGCCTTTAGCTGCGGTAGTTCAACCAGACACCACAACGTGCAAAATTTAGCCTGGGTGTGCTTCACAATTACACAAATTGTTTAAGGGAGGCTGATCAGCCTCCATGTCACATAGTACAAGGAAAAGGCTATTGGGATGACTTTGGAAGGTGGTCTTTGCTGACTAAAATACAACTCCATCTGTCACTCAAATATATGAAAATGAAGCATTGTTTATAAAGAGGTTTTGGATTGTCCTAAATACAGATTTCATGGCCGATGGATTTAAAGCTCTCTCCAGCACCTACATCTCACCTAATGGTAGTCTGTCCTTCATAGATTTTCAGCCTGTTGCCATGCCATGATCTACCTATCTTCCTAAATCTTTTAAAAGATCTTCTTGACGAAGGAATATGTCTTGCTGGCACAACACAGAGAGGCATTATATCAAAAGATTTTTTTCCTCACTGATGTAAGCTCCAAATGATTTCCAAAGTCAGCTGTATTTTCAATAATTTGTCTGTGTTTGTCTTTGTTTTTCAAACTAGACTTATCCACTTATGATAGTATATATGTTAAGCCCCTCCATCCTCCAATCCAGCCAGCGACAGAACCTTGCATCACACTTTTTATAGTGTCAAATGTGTTTTTTTTTCCCTAGCATCCTAGAAAAAAAATGAAATCTTTGTCAGCTATAGTGTGTACAAAAGCATAAGTTAGCTCTGTGGTATTCAAGAATAGCTGGTTAGACTCTGAGGCTATACGTTCTTCTGCTAAAAGATATATTATCACATCTGTGTCTAAATATTTTTGCTTCCTATGTCTGCTAAAAGCAACACATACAATTGCTGTAACTGAAAATGACAAGATAAAAATATTTTTCACCAATTTGTCACCCTTTTTCATTTAACAACGCTCAATGTATAGTCTAGTTCATTAACAGACTTTTGCCTGTTTGTATTTACATATAACAAGGGAGAAATAAATGTGTTGAAAGAGAAGAAAATGGAATTGTAAATACGACAAAAATGGAAACAGAGTTTGTGGGTTGGTGCAGCATCTAAAACCACTTAACACATTTGAAAAGGAAAAAAATGTTAACTTTCGAGTTGCCTCACTTAACTGCTTTTAACTACAGCAGCACGTAAGATGGCCATCATGTATTTTCATTTGATCTCCTTGCTCAGCAGTCTCATTATAAGGTTTTACCGTTATTAGTGGGGTTCTCAGTCTCTACACTTCATGTAACTAGTCAATAACAAACTTTTTTCACCACTTTTGCATAGTTAAGTCATTTGAAAACTTTAAAGTACACTACCTTTTCTTTTGTGAGTGGGGAGTTGTCATCATGTATATATCACAAAGGAAAAAATACAAAAGCAGAAAATGTCATGAATTCTCCTTCAAGCAGATGGTATTGCAGTAGCACTGAACAAGTTTATATTAATTACTTTCAGAAAGAGAAGGAGATGTCATATTTGAGATAGAGGATCCTACCAAACCCACTAAGAACCATACGTAAATCTAACAATAGTGAGATTTTTTCATTAACTCATTGTGACAGCTGTCAAGCCGGGAAAAACTTTTTGTTAATGCCAGTACAATTGTTCATTTAAACAAAAGCCAGTAATTCAGTCACACTGGAACAGTTTATGTCCGCAGCTCTGCCGTACAATCTGCGCACATGCATATATTACATCTATATGCATAGGTGCTCTTTAATTTTTATCTTTGGGGCTACAATGTGATTTGTCCAGAGCGTGAACAGAGCCCTACAAAAAGCAGGCCAGAAGGCAATTTGTGATGGAGTTGTAACGAGCCACCTGTGTTTTCCCTTGTTGGAAGTGGGAAGTTTGGCACCCCAGGCTAGCAGACGGGGTAGGACACGCTCCCTGCATGCCAGGCTAACCGTGTGGTCACCCTTTTTCCCCACGCCCTCAAAATAAGAGAACACAACTATTGGTAGAGATGTCACCTTGCTCCATGTGTGGTGACAGACTGAAGTACCAAAGACATCCACTGCATCCTCTCTTGGGACCCTGTGTGACCACAGCTTGACCCAGAGCTCACAAGGAAATCTCAGCGTAGGGCTTGGTGCTACCACAGGCTCTTTGCAACCAATAAAGCTTCAGAGACCCCATTAACTACCTCCACTCAAGGCAGGGCCTGTATCATTAAGGTGATTTTCTAACAGCAAACCCAACTCTGAACAATAAATGGAGTGCAGCCCTTACCTCCTCGTAGACATCGTCATTCCTGCTGAAGTCTCCAGCCCTCCTTGGAAGGACATGGACATGAACGTGCTGAAAACATGAAACAAAATAATGGTGATTATCAAGCTCATGACTTTCTTCTCTGGATTGTCAGCATTATTCTCCACACATACAAGTAACCGTGCACAGGCTCCCACAGCATTATTTTCAGAGGAAAATACATTAACCTGTTCCATAACTGTATCTCAACTCTTTGGAGAATATAAAAGATGAAAAACATGAGAGAGCAGCTCTGTTGTATTATATGAGCTTCAGAGTGAAATGCCTGGAAGTTTAGGGGCTCTGTGGAATTATTCATAGTTGTCAGTCAGAGACGTATTTAGCCACAGCTTTGAAATGACAATGTACCTCGGAGCTGCGTGTTGTGACTTCAAAACTAACAAGAATAAGAAGGTGCCGGTGATGGGACACGGCTGTAGCAGGTGTGGGCAGAGGGCTCGTGTGGGCAGCCCCAGGCTCTGTGCTGCGCTGCACAGGCCAGGGGACAGAGGAACTGATGGTGTGTAACGGAGACCACGTAGGTAGAAAGGCTGTCAGAAAAGGACATGCACTAGGCTGTTCAGCACAGCTAATGCAATGTCTTTTGCAAGGTTAAAAAGACTTTAATGTTTTGCTTTCCCCCCCAGGAGGCTGTAGCCCAAATATAACAGACTGAAGGCGCCAGTGGTATGAGGTGCGTGCTGGGGACACATGCCTGCAGGGACAGGGGCTCCAGTGCACCAAGTGGTCCCAAACCTATGAGGCACAAGAATTACGAGCCTGGTTTTGCAGAGCCTGAAGCATGAGCATCACTCTCTTGATGGCAGGGCCATCGCTCGGGGGGTAGCAGAGCTAAGGACTACAAGCTACATAGGCAGCTTTGGGCTAGCCAGTATGGGAGGGAGGTGAGGGGCAATGTATTTTTGTCACAAATGTTGATGAGATATGGGGAAAAGGAACAAAAATACGGACAAGAAAGCAAATATATGACTTACCACCTTGCCAACTTGATGTTGTATTATTACTATTCCTATTTTTTTTCTGTTAAGAGATTATGACAGTCTTTTCGTACCATATAGAAAGGGTAATTCAAGATTCTCAAACTCTACTAGGAAATCAAACCAACATTCATCTGTCTGCTTTTCTGTAGGAAGTTCAGCTACAACATTGCAAAGCATTCTTTTATCTTTTCCCCTTTCTCTTTCATTCTCTTTTGAGGAAAAAAAAAAAGACAATTGAGAATAATTCTTCAGGAAAAAAAAATCATCTCATTCAGGAGAGGCAGCAAATGATCTGAGTGACAGATCACATTTATGCATCTCTAGATCTTTTTAGATGGTGCCTAAATCCTTTTAAAAAAAAAAAAGACTGCATCAGAAAGCACCAAATGCTTTACACAGAATTTAGATAGCTTGCACCTGACTCAATTTGATGAGGTAGAAATCAGCTGAAATTCATGCACCTCATTGAAACATTCTCAAAACATGGCTCAAGTCTATAATGAAATCCAAAATCAAAAAAGATTTTCTTAGGCTATTTGTAAGAAAATTCAAACACACCTATATTGTGTTAGCTTCATTCCATAAAAACATTTGCTCAGTGAATAAAATGAATTCAGACGGATGTTTCAGTTAATGAAATATTCCGAATACCACTCTCTCTGATTTCTCAGCTTATTCTAGAGAACCAAATATGCGATTGCTTATTCTTATCATTATCCGTAGCTTTCAGTGTATTCAGCCTAGAGATGAGGATGATTCTTGAGGGTTAAAAACTGTGTTTTTGAGTAATACATCAGTGATAGTGTTCTGATAGTGTATTATACTAATATATCATGAGAGCGATAGTGCTCTTGTGATGTATTAGTGCAATGTATCATCTGAACATCACTGCTCTCATGATGTATTGCTCAAAATCACAAGGCAAGTTTAAAGATGGCCTTCAGTAGCCCTAGGCCTGAAATTTTGCTTTTGGACAAAAACAGACTTTCAAGAAAAATAAAAGTGAAGATTAAAGTTTGCAGTGGTACTGTAAAATTTCACTAGTGTGTCACACCTGTGGTTCTCATGAGATTTTAAATTTATTCTTAAAAATGGAGAATAATCTGCCAGTCAGTTTCTTTCTCTTCCACTACAAGGAGTGATAGATTTGCTACAAATATCAAATTTTGAGGAATTTCTCTTGATGATGTATATACAGCCTAGTATCAGCTATCAACAACCATATCCCCCAAAAGTTCAGCCACTTTAAGAGTAATTTTTCTCTCTGTGGCAAAATGTTCCAGGATGCACACAGGAGAAGATCTATATACCCACAACAGACAATTTGGAATATCAGAAAGCACGCAGGGATGTAGTCCAAAGCTCAGAGCAGAGATGCTGCACTGCAGATGCACAGACCAGCACAGCAGGTAATGAATGAGCCTAATGTGATCTTCTACCCAAAATGAGCTCTTGCGATCAGTGTGAAAAAAAGAAGAAAAAGTGTTTATGACAGCATATGGGCCACTTGGCATCAGTGGGGACATTCTCAGGGGTTAGTCACCTTTACTACATGCATTATGTTCTTACACAATGCCAGGCTGCATAGCAAAATCCGTCAGCTGTATCAGAAAACAAATGAATATTTCCAAGGTTTGAGGTAACTACAATCAATTTAAAAGAGAGCAATTTTTTCCAGACATCCCTTTTTTTTTTTTTAAATTCTGTGCACGGAACATAAATATCGAGATTCTCCCTACTGTTTGTGTAATAGAAATGAACAGGATCAGCAATAGTGTCTCAAGCAGTTTCCTTCTCTTCAGCTTTACCAAGAAAACACAGGGAAGTACCAGCAGCACAGAGCAGTGGCTTCCACACAGTGAGAAACACCGAACAAGGGGAGTTCACACCTTCTCTAATCTGCCTTTCAGCTTCTGGCCTTCCCAACCGGGGGAGGCTGATATTTTGATTCATTAGAAGTTTTTTAATTGATCATTTTTGCTCCTTAGTGCTATTTGTTATTGCTAAAGCCTCAATCCACCAAGGCACTTAAGCACCAGCTTGATTTCCAACCTGTGAATTGGTTCAGTGGGAGTATTCGCATCCCGGATATTATGTATATGTCTCAGTATTTTGCGTCTGCTGGTGGCTACAGGGACGTCTCCCCAACTGGAGGTAACAGAAATAACTTCAAGGTGCCTGCAAATTAAAGTTGCTTCCTTCCATTTTGTTTTCCAGGCAAAACAAAAACCTGCACATCCAAAAAAGACATTTGCAGTTGACTGAAGCGTGTCAGTCGATACAAACAAAACATTTGGCTGCATTTTTTTTTTAACCAAACAGATTTAGGCAAATCTTCCTTCAAAACACTGCTTGGAGACAAAAAAATCCAAACATTGTGTATACAAAATGTCAAAATAAAGCGTTTCAACTTTTTCCCCAGTTATTGTGGGTATTCTCATGTCTGGTGAGTGGCAGACGGCCCCATCACATTCCAGCAGGCTGTGATTGTGTTTCATTTTTTTCCTTAAAAATTGCTTTCCCCTCATTTTGCATTATTTTGATTAATAAGCAAGAAAAGCAACATACAACAGCCAAGACATTTACATTAATGGACCGATCAATATCACCCGCATCAGGGTAGAAAAAAATGCAGACACACGCTCACATTGCTTAGAGTGTTAGCTACCATTTCCTCTTCTTGTCAGACACTGATGGAGAAAGCTGCACGCGATCGCAGGAGATGGGCACGCTGGGTTTGACAACATGGGGACACAGCAATGTGTCCCCAGATGGGGTACACCACGTGGGTCAAAGATGCCTGAGCCCCAGTTGCTTCTGATACTGGGGACAAGGTTTCCTGCCAGGGATGTCTGGGGCAGCAGCAGCTGGATGGAGGCCGTAGGAGCTGAATTTTATAGCACCTTCAAAATTAAAATTATTAGACTGACAGTTTTGTAGGGCTGGGATGATAGCTTCCGCTGTTTTCACAGTGGCTACCACATGAGATCTCAGTTTGAGAAACTCCTAATGATGAGAATTATCAAGCGATGCAAAATCAGTCCTAAGAGAAGTTTTTTCAAGACCTTTAAACTATGAATGGCAAGAGAGTTAGAAAACATACTGTAAGGAACAAATCTGTAGTGCCACAAAGAAATCGTGAGCCAGACGCAGCGCGTGCCATCTCTGACCTCCCATCGCAGCGACGGGATCCTCCACTCGAGCCCCACAGCGTTCCCAGCATGACTGCGGGAGCGTGGGGCTGCCGATGGGCACTCCAGAGTGTGCTCATCCCACCACTGCTGAAATCTGGCAGCAGCACAGGCATTTGTGAGATTATACATCTAAAGTCGATTTCCAGTGAACCAGGGCTGCAAAATGCTCACAAAAGTCTCAGCCAAAAAACCTGGAGCCTATTTTGTTGGAAAAACACCCATTCAGGTCAGGTGAGTTTTGCTCCAGCACTCAAGGCCATGCAGAAAGCAATATTCCTAGTTACTGCTGTTTTTATATACTGAATTATGGTCGAATAACCAATGTGTCACCACTGCACTGAATGTAAAGCGAAAATACTAGGCAAAAATAGACACTGAAAGACATTTCCAGGGTAGACCAGAATAGTGAAGAGCAGATGACCCTGCCACACACCACTGGGGAGGACATGGACATTGCCTGCAATAATTCATGAACATGATGTTGTGTTCTCTCAGCTGCTGTGCTGGTTAGCAGAGCAACAAAGCTCAGCTTCCAACAGAAAGGGAGATAATAGCCTGTACGAGAGCTCCTCAGCACGCACCCAGGGTCTATTAGCAATAAATGTCACTATAGGATGAATACATAAAAAACTGGCAATGGGTCACACACCCTTGAGGACAGGCGGACTGCCAAAAAGTTGTCAGAGGAAAGTCTGTTCCCCCCACACCTGCAAAAGCAGTACGTGGCTGAGCCGTGCCTTCACGCAGCAAAACCAGATGCCTTTCAGCAGCTTAATCCTTTCCCTCGTTACTTTTTGTTCTTTCTACAGAGACAAAGCTTTGCAGCTGTGGGCTTCCATGGTCTCATGGTGCAGCAAGATCAGGAAAGGCTGTGATGTGGGGCATGGAGGGACATCAGGGCCAGGAAGAGTAAACCCCAATGTCCCTGCCACTGTCGTGGTCAGGCAGGTAGAAGGGCAGGAAGGGTGTTAGTGGCTGCAGGCAGCAAGACTTGCTGGCCAGGAGAACCCCATCAGCCACTTCACTGGGAAAAAGGATGGTGGTTTGCAGATAACGCCTTTTTTGCTGCAAAGTCCCCTGTCCATTACAGAGACATGGGCTTCTTATGGGAGGTTGTGATAATGCTTCTTCTAAACTCCCAGATTAACTGTAGAAATTCCAAACTAATAACCATTTTCCAAGTAAGACTGTTAGCAGGTGATAAAGAAAATCAACCATAATACTGAGATAGCCACATGAAAAATAGGGCAATTTTGTCCTCTCTGTAAACTGGGCTTCCATGGAGCCCTTGTTTGCTGTTCTTGATTAACTGCTCAATTATTCCTGTTACAAAATTATTCCGTGGAAAGCCCTGCCTGTATATCCATAGCTCATTAACAGAAAGCACTCCCTCTGCTGTCCCCGAAAATACATCGCATGACCCAGACGCTAGCATGCTCAGTACAATCGCTCTTTCTAGGCGTTGCAAGCCAATTTCTAGGGCCCTTGACTTGCAGGCCCCGGCAAAGACATCTTCATGGGGAAGCAACTTCTGCTTAGTGAGTATTCACGAGTTCTTGACATTTTTCCTAGTCCTGAATTGGGTTGGGATGAAGAAACAAATTAAAAAATAAAAAAAAGTCCTATCCAACATCAGGAAAAAGAAGAGTTTTGGTCAATTAAAATAGTCAGTTTTCACAGCCTTCAAAATTATTGCCAACATTAATATTTTTCTTTTTTTTTTTTGTACATTTCCAGGAGTTATAAATTACACAAAGTAAGACCACTTTAAAAGACCTAATTTTTATAAAATATTAAAACATGACAGGAAACTACTTGAAACAATTCCTTTCCTACAAAAATGCCTCATTTTTAGGAATCAGCATTCTTCTTTCCAGCTTCACTAAAACCTCATGCACGAGGCTGGATAGACACAGACACTCGGCACCTCCTCCCCAGATGGCAGCTCTGGCATTCTGGTGGTAAGGGTTGCTCCAAACCCAGGAAGGCTGCACAGACTAACACGCTCCTGTAACACCTTTGCTTTGGCTCTACTTTATTAAAACACAAAACCAAAGCTTGCTTTTCTACCATCATGAGAAATGTAAGGATGTGATACAGACGGAAAGGAGTGGCACAGACTGCCAGGCTCGAGAGCGGTATGTGCAGGGGGACAGAGGGATGCTTTGGAAGGGAAGGACAGGGAAATCCACATCTGTCTCGGAAAGCCCAGGGCGACAGCAAAGGAAACAGCAGAGACACAGGTGGGAATGGACTAGAAGAATCACCAGAGAACAGGAAGGGTGGGAGCTACCAATAGAATGGAGATGGCAATGGAAATTTTGTGAATCAAAGCATCGCACAGAAAGAGGGTGCAAAGAAAGAAAACAGAAGAAACCGGAACAAGTCCTGTGAGAGGAGGTCACATAGACTGTACAGATGCTATGTGAGGACCCTTTCAGGAGCCACTTGTGTACCTCTGCATGGCATTGCACTGTACACATACCCTCAGGAGGGAAAAAAGAAAGCTTTGCAATAATCCCTACCAATGTTTATGCCATGGATTTGCCTCTGGAAGAGTGAGTATCAAGATACTTGCTCAGCACAGAGAACATGTACTTGGTAAAGCAACAAAATGGAGAAAATTTGCAAATATATCAGAAACCAAACCAAGTGGGGACTTGCAGCAGAGTACATCTTCAAACACGTAGTTTGAGAAATGTGCAGATTCAGCATCCTCAATAAATAATGTATCTGTCAAATGCTATAAAGTTTTAAAGAAATGAGCTGTGGATGAGCTAGAAAAGAGACCTAGACCTAATGAAAAAAGGCATAGAAAGATTTTAAACCCACTTGAGATCTGCAGTTATAACTTCCACAGCTGTAGGCAACTTCAGCATTTGCAAGAGAACTGCCAATTCTTCCCTTCCAGCCCCAAACCCAAGAAAACTGGCACAATAATGAGGGTAATTAGCCTGTTCATTGGAAGTGGTGATCCAAGTGTAATTTGGACATCTCCTATGAGATCCCCTGAAAGGCAGCAAATGAATAAACTAAATGGAAATAAAGGTGGGATGATGCTTCTGAACCGATATTTCCTGATCTCTAACCTGGTCCGCAACTCTAGGAATGAGGGTCGACACATGGTGATAAGAAGGTCAGACCAAGGACCATCACCAGCTCCTCTCATCTGCCATTATTCAGTGCCTATCACCTCCTCAGCACCCACAGTGGACACAATGGGCAGACCTACAGGAGCATCAACCATTACTCTGTGTGAATCAATAGGAAGAACACCACCTTGGTCCAACCAAGGACCCTGATGGGGAAACTGCTATGCCATGTTTCCTGGGCTATGTGTCAGCAACACTACGATCAGAACACTGTCAGACCTGTACAGCATCTTCTAACCCCTGAACACCAAAGAACTGCAAAACCAACCCTAAAACCTGGCAGCCCCTGCATAAAGTATCACTTCCATTTTACACGTGGTAAGGCTGATGAACAAACCAATGAAGGTGCCTCCAAAGCTGCTCAAGGAAGGTGGTGCAGGCTTAAGGACAGCTGGAGAGCACCTGCCTTGAGGTCCTGTGCCTTTGCCTTCCCTCAGTGTCACTTTGCCCAGGTATTTTTGTGCGAATTTGGTGTTGCTGAGATGCAAATGAAAGCGCAATTGCATTTCCTCTCACCTCTGATCTTTAGTTAAGTCTTGATAAATGCATATTGTTTTAACACTTGTGATACGTATAATTAGGGTTCTTTAATTTATGTTTCAATAAAATGTTCTATAATAAACATTTACTGCTCTGTGAATAAACATTTAAATGAAGCTCCTAATGGGGGTTACATGTTTCGAAGCAGTTCATGGCTTTGCAGAAGTCTCTCCCTATACTTAATGAGAGTCATTTCCATAATCTGTGCATTATTGCTTAAGCCTCCCTTTAGGAATATTTTACAAAGTAAAATTCTGTGAAATATTATCATCCAAAAGAGAAAATGCTAAGAGGATTATCAAATTGTCCCGTTAAAGGGACAGCACAAGCTTTCATTTCCCCCCTGAGATGATAACATTGTAATTATGTAGAATGTGCTTACTAATTATCACACCAGTGTGTCATTACTGGGTTTTTCCCTCAGAGACCTGGTCTAAATGAGAAGGATGGGAGACCCCTAAAAGGTCTGATATGAAGGGCAATATAATGCTAATTTACTTTCTGATATTAATAAGAGTAAGGATCAACCCATCCCAGGCAAATCTTGTAGATGTCAAGAAAGGTCCAGCTCCCGCGGAGGGGGCAGAGTGCTGTTACGTTTGTACACAAGTTGTGTACAAACACAAGTTGTGTACAGCTTCTCCCACAACGTCGGCCCTACAGCCCCACAATTAACACCCAGGGTCTCATCCCCATTTTGCTGAAACTTCCACCCATTTTCTCACTGACTCCATTAACGGCAGGACTCGGCACCCCAGCTATGCACTGAGGTCAAGGGAAAGATGATTGTTGGAATACAGAGGGGTTTCAATTCTCTGGAGTGTCTGCAATGATACAAACACCTGTAAGATATTTCTTCGATGTGTCTGAGTACATTTGAGGAGAGCATAAAACTGAAATATATCTTCTCTCCTCTAGCAGGGAATAAGAGCATTACAGCAGCAATGGCCCACTCCCCCTTTAATGCAGGGGGTAGAGAAGTTGGAGCAAAATGAGAGAAGGTAAATCAGGAATGGATGTGTCTGGGGGAAGAGGAGCCTTACACACCAGTTACTCTTATTCTGAGAGGGAAATCATTATCTCTAATTTTTGTGGTTATTGCCTTTTTAGACAACTGTTGCAACTTCTTCTAGGATGATGACAAGCTTCCCACAGAATTAAAATACCATCCCTGTCTCCTCTTTCATTAGTTAAAGATGGAAGAGAGGTGCTACTGTAAGGAGAAAGAAAAGGTTTCTGATGACGGTAACGTGACTGAGCCTCATAACTTTCTGTGGAGGATGAAATGCATTCAAGGCACGGTGCTTTCCGTCGCAGTATCTATCAGTACTGAGGGAGATTTCCGAGGCTCTGTGTCAGTACTGAGGCATTTTATACCTTTAGGGATACATTTCCCAAGAACTAGCAAATATCTCTGTGCATACCTATAACACTCACTAGACTGTATTTAGTTATTTATAATATTAAAATTATATATAGCAGCTATGGGTTCCAAAACATAGGCTGTTTTCCTGTTTTATTGCCGAATGTGCACATTCATCTCTAAGGTTTAGCTGCTTCCGTTAAAGCTTTTAAATGTAAATTATTTTCTGTTATAAAAAGCTGATTGTGGGAGTTTTAGTATTTCAAAGATGGTAATTTATGTGACTGGAACAAAATAAAACGTTCGACAGAAACAGAATCTTACTTGATCGGAAACACTTTTATGTTTCAGTATAGTTTTCTTTTCATATTTTCCTCCTGCAGCAGTGGCCTCTGTCTTTCAATTAGCTTGAAACAGAAGATCTTAAATAAAACCATAATTTAACACCATTTGCATATGTGTCATTCCACAACTTCTTCACCTCACATTTAAAGTATTTTTAAGCTGTTGTGAACCAATGCCTAAAACACCTTATGCAGGTGCTCAGCTGTTCAGTCCTCAACAGCCCACCGAAGTCTCTGGGACGATGGGGAAGCAGGACCAGCCTCCAAACAACCCACAGGAGTAAGTCTCCTCCCTTGTCACCTCAAACCATTTCAATGGCATATCCAGTGAGGGAAATAAGCTGAGAATCAAGAAAGCAGATTTTTGGCATGCACTAGATGACTGCTGGTCAATCCTATTTTTCTTTGACTTACTTCCCACACACAGTGTGGAATTTGGGATACAAAATGGTTTTGTGGAAGTAAACAGCTTCCTTGAAAATCAAACTTCATAGGTCACCTACAACAACACCCAAAGGTGACTGAAATCCCTGTAATGACCCCTCGCTCTCAGCAGCTATCGGATCAAGCCTTGCAGAATACCACGGTACCAGCATGAACACAAGTCACCTTTGAAGATTTTGACAACAACCTATACAAGCTAATAACTTCTCCCGGGCTACCAGTGCAAAAGTGCTTTCATTCTTGATTTCTCAAGTAACTAGGATTTTCTTGCCATCTTTCATAATATGCAGCCCTGCACTAGTTCCCTTTCTGCTCAAGCCAGTGGCAACACTCTTACTAACTTCAAGTTAAGTCCTTCATGACTTGTAGAAATCTGGCAAGCAGATGTGCTAATAATGGCAAGGGATATACAAGAATATGTTCCCAAACTTCAAAATAAAATAAAATGCATTCCATTGCCTTTATTCACTGTGTAATATTTTGAAATCAGGTTAGAAAAGGTACCGATGTCCCTGTCTCAAACTTTTTTTTAATCTCTTAAAGTACTTCTTTTGTAAGCCCTTGCATGGCATGCAACATTTGCACATCTCCCACCTAAGTGCAGTGAACGGCTACAAGGCCAACACTGATAAACATACCGAAATGCATCTTCCATTGACTGTTTGCTAAAACAAGAACTCGATTGTTTTAACTTACTGATTTAATTACAGAAATGTATTATTGATTCAATCTTTCTTCATATTCATGAGCTGGCTAGAGAGAAGAGCGAACTGTTCTTCTTCGTACACTTTCACCTTGGTAAGCATGAATTACCCTAATTGGGAAAGGAGTTCTTTCAAAATTGTTTAAATCCACAAAATCCTTTCAACCAGGGAACTTTGGTGGATTTGTAATGCATGCTGGTGTTTGCCAGGAACCCAGCTGAAACCACCAGACTTGCTGTCCTGGAGACCTTTCAACAGACAGTTTGTCCAAATGGACTTTGTGACTACCAGGGCCATATGGGCAGAAGGGTAGCAGAGGTGAACAGTTTGTGATTACGTCCCTAAGTCGTTTAACCTTCAGAATTACGATTCCACACACTCTGCCACCCAACAGGAGGCTGTACAAGCAGGTGAAAAGATAGATGTCTATTCTTAATGACTGTTTAGGAGACTGCTGCGCTCTGGTCTGTGCCCATGTTGGTTCAGTTCATTAATGTAATTAACCAACAATCAATCTTTTTAAATTAGTTACACAAAAACAGCTACTGCCAGATCAACTGACATGAAAGTTAGGTCACGCTCCATTTCTGCACGATTTAACATCCACACTGGAACAGAATACAGGGCATGGAAGCATCAGAAACTGGAGCCAAATTCATTTGAAGCTCTACAACTTAATTAAAGTGTGCAAAATCTGTGCAGCTGGCTTGGTCTTATTTGCATGGCCTTCCGTGTTTGCAGCTAAACACCTTGGCAATATAAAAAGTGCTCAGAAAACAAAAGAAAGAAAGAAAGTGCTTCCAGGAAATATTTAGTAATGAAGGAATTTAAATAATTTTAAACAGTGTAATTTTTTGCAGGGTTTGAAACTGAACCTTAACAGCAGCTTTCATGATTCACTAGTGGCTCTGTTCACAAAACAAAATGAAAACAGGAGTTGAAGTTGCTACTAGTGTCTGTTCCCTTTCTGTGGGCTAGGAAAAGACCAGCAAAGCAACCTCAGTTTTCACTGAACGCAAAGGTTACCTGTGAAGGGTTACAGCACAGTTTCATCGTCAGCCTCAAGATGCTGATCCGCTGTCCCGGGATCAGAGCTGAGAGCAGCTTATAACTCAGCCTCACAACCTGCCTCCCTCTTTCCCCTTCCTCTGGGGGTTGAGGAAAGGATCTGGTTGGCCTAAACCTGGTGCAATGTGTTCTCCAGAAGCGCTGGCCGAGGGGTTGCTAAGGTGACTGAATCCTGTCCCTACTCACCTTCCAGCCCAGTGCTGGAGGGATGAGGAGCAAACAGCAGCCCTGCAGAGCCTGGTTCGGACCAAACAGACTTCACATCATACAGAGGCGCCCCGTTTGCGCCAGTCTGAGAGTTGGTCTCAGGGGAAGCGGCTCAGTGACCTCTGGGTTGCTGCTTGTGCAGCTCCGCAAGCCTGAGCAAGGCTGGGAGGGGAAGTGCGTGCCCCTGCGTCACCGGCAGGTTAACGCACGGCTCTGCCTGGCGGGTGCGGAGCATCTGCGAACTCGGTGTGGGTGCACTGTCAGCCTGGTTTGAGACTAATAGACAATTTCTTTCTCAAGCCTCTAAGCTGAACCTGAACTAAACTGCTTTCAATTTCCCCAAAAGGCCAAGTTTGCAACTTTGCCTTATGCTTGTCCATTAAGAGAGCATCTGGCTTCTTTTAATCCCTTGCACTAACTGAGTTGATCCAATTGCTTCCACTGGGCCTAACGCAGATATCGCTGCTGAATGACTGCCATGAAACCAGGTTCTGCCTCCTAAATCCACCACGAAACGGATGGGCAAGAGCCTCCCTGCGATGCAGAGCTTCAGGAGAGTACAGCAGCGCCTGGGCTAACGGTCTGCAAATGGCTGAGCACATCCCATAAAGCGCTGAGCACCTTCCCTGCCGTTTGCCAGAACAGCCATTGAAGGTTGCAGGATCAGGCCCGCAGATTCCCCTTAAATGAAGAATAAGTGAAACATTCACCTGGTTTTCAGTGTTGTGAAATCAGGCGATAAGGCTGGTGCGGCAGAAAAGGAGGAGTGGGAATTGGGGCAGATGGGGAAGGAGAGGGAGGATGCCTGCTCAAATTTTGTTTTGAAAGCTGCATGTAAATGAGCAAGACTGGATTAAAAAAAAAAGCCACTTCTAGGAGACCGAGGAGGAATGTGCAACTTGTCACTTAACACTCCCCACCCTCTGCAGCGCTGCTGCCAGAAAACCACCAGAGCAGGTGCCTCCGGAAACGAAACTGAAGCAGACGTAACTGAATTTAAAACTAATAACAGCAAGAAACTTTAATGAAACTCTCTCTGACTAGCTAAAGCAGCTTTTCTCATATAGGATTTTCTGAGCTTTCATAACTCTGCACTGAAAAAACAAACTAAAAAGTTGCAGGCAGTGTGTTATCACTTTGTGCCTCTGTGTGAACATGCATGCATCTTTCCTGCAGCACACGCGTAACAGCAAAATACAAGGAGCCACCTTGGCAAATTCCTTATTCATTACCACAGTGATCACTATTTTCTTGGTATATGTAATTCTATGTTATTGCTCTATGATATACACGGTGCTAACTGCAAACGGGCTGCTTTTGTGGCTGGAGGACTGGGTTACGGGAGCTGGGGGAGTGGAGATCTGGCCCCAGGGGAAGCTGCCAGTTCGGTTTGGATCTGCCTCACTCCACAAGCTGAGCAGGGAGCCTGAGCTATTCGTGGGTTTAGTATCCAACATTGCTGCCAGAGTCAAAAGCAGGCTGCAATGCACAAGGAATACAAAGTAGAGACCTAGAGGGCAGGCAAAACTTTCATAAATTCAGCTCATCTACCAACATTGAAAGAATTACTAATCAGAGAAAGAAAGCTACAGAAGTGTTAACATTAATTCTACTCTGCTACAAGCCACATGGCTAACACCATGACACCTTGCCATTTACTGAGGGAGAGCTATTTATTTATGTAACCTATAGCTCACATTTAAATAATTAGTCTGCCTGATAAATTTTAGAACTTGCAATCTGTGTGCTACATTTGCGTAAGCACAGCATATTTAATGCAGGTACAGTTGTTTAACACCTCCAGCATCATATTAAAGAGTTTCATATAATTAGCAGAGTTAGCCGTTCCAACTTCCAGGCCAGTTACACATTTAAAAAAAAAAAAAAAAAATAGTGCTAGTTGTACAGAGTGAGGCTGCTGCTCCAGAAATGTAGCTTGCGCTCCTAACAAGGGATATTCAGAGAGTGATATGTGCTGCCTAGGAATAAGCAAATCAGGTCAGATAAGACAGGATTTGATCCAAAGTTCCCCCCAAACTTTCTGTTATCTCAAAGAGTCTGAACATTCCCCAGATCCGTCTGCTGTCTTTGGTTTTCTTTCAGCCCACCAGGAGTAAAGGTCTGAATTTAAGAGGCGCTGACTACTTGTTACTCTCTTCAGCGTCAGAAGCTCAGTGCTTCCTTACAGCCAGATGCCAGAATACCACCCGCAAGGCTGTGGATCAGAGCTGAGTGGTTTTTACATCACAACATCTTTGCTTTAGGCCAGGCTTCTAGAAGGTGAAGAGCAACACTCCTGGGATGCTATTCTGGATACAGAAGTTCTGACTCTTCAATAAGCAGCAGCAGGAGTTGCATAGGGATACAACTAATGAGCTATATTCACTCCTCAGCAGAATGGTCCTCACTTCCAGGAGGTGCATCGGGGATGAGCTTGATCTTTGTTGCTATTATTTTGACAAAGTCAAGTGAGTAGAACCCCAGTTGTGTGAATTATATCATGGCAGTCTCTTGGCATCTCAGCAGAATAAGAATGCAATAAATACAAAACCTTGTAGTTCAGATTGTAAACATAAAAATAAACCTGAATTTCAGCTTCAAAATTGAATCAGGGGAGGAACCTGAGGTGAAAGCTATACTCATAGAGTGGATGCCATTGACATTCCTACTACATTAGAATTTGCTAAACAACATGAACAGAACTAGCCTGTATTTTAGAACTCAGGGCGTGCAAAGTGACAAGTAGAGAGCAAGGTGATATTCTGAAAATGAAATCACAAATTCAGACATTAGAAATGCTCACTTAAGAGCTTTCCTTTAGGCACCTCATCTGAAAAGAAGGCCAAAATAAGTTTGTTTGCTTCTTTAGTAACTTTTGCTTTTAGGCCAGATCTTCAAACACCCAAATTTAAAGCCAGATTTCTAAAGTCATTCTGCAACGAGCAGCAACTGTGACATTGACACTTCTTGTCAGATTTTCAAAGCACTTCAACATTCAGTACACTTCAGAGAAATTAGCCACCTACATTATTGCCAATCAGTTCTGAAAACCCTGTTTAACCTACGTTAAGCTCTCATGAAAACTTCTACCTATATGTCTTTTCCAAATAGTGTTGAGGCACTTCAGAAGCTATTCTAAGTTTGATTATTTTGGAGACATGTCAAGGTCCTTTCCATAGGGAATTATTTTCTAGTTCAATCTATACAAAATTGTAAAGAAACTGGGATCAATCCCACCACACCTGTTTATCACAAAATATTGTATCGTCACATGACATTCATCCTAGACAAGTAAAATGAAGCCAAACTTAAGCTTAAAAATAGCACTACGCAGACTCCTACTTTGGTAACTTAGTTGCTAGGAACATTTACCTCTATATTGCACCAAACTCAGTCAAGCAAATAAATACCCTCTTGCTACTGCTGGAGAGAAGGAGCAAAGACCAATATGTATTAAAAGAACCTTGATATCTCTGAGAAAATAAGTTCTTATCAGGTGATAAGAATATATTCTCCAAGGAGTACTGCCACGAGCAACGATGACTCTTGGCAGGAGGTGTGGGGGGAAGCACCGCATGATACTATAAGGGACATAAAAGATGGCATATAATACTGGCATAAGGAGAGCATAAGCAGAAGAAGAAAGGGATGAAATATTTCATGTTCTTAGGCGTGAGAAAGGAAGCAGTCCATATTCAGAAGTCCAAGGAAAGAAGATGCCTGTTCCGTGTTGAAGCAATGCACAAAACATGGCCTGGAAAAAAAGGACCCTCTTTCTCCACAAAGGAAAAACACTCCACTGAATTCAGTTACACAAAAATCCTCAGCTGAAAAGGCATTTTAAGGGAAGAGTTTTTCCCAAATTTTCTCAACAACTTGAAAATAACTTAAAGAAATTCTCCCCCTCACCATTTCTATGAGGAAGCAAACTCTTCATTTCCTGCTTCTCCAAGCACAGAACCAGATCCCTGCCCTCTCCACACGAGAGAAGAGGTAGGGAGATACAGGAGAGAGAAGCCTCTTCTTTGTCTCTAGAGAGGTTGTTCACCCAGAGAAACAGGTACTCTCCTGCCAAGGAAGGAGGACCCTGGGAGTGGGCTGATGTTGGTCCTGCAGCAGGATAATGAGCACGGCTGAGGCCATCCAACCAGCGGCAAGGCAACTGTGTGAGGTCCATCCATGTGGTGCATTTCAATGTCAGGAATCATTTCTCATGTTGAATCAAAGCCAGAATAAATATAATGGAGTAGGCTGGGAAATCATCCTTTGCAATCTGTAGCTCACAAAAACCAACCACCCAAAGGGGTATTCCAAAACAGCTTCTGAAGCTGTGTTTGACAAAACCTGTGCATTTCTGAAATGCTAATCAGGGCAGAATTAGCTGATCAGGGAAACCCCAAGTTAGATGAGGACAGGAGGCCAGCAGCAGATTACAGTCTAAAACCGTTTAAATAGACTTGTTAACAGCTGCTGAGGGTGCAACTATAATTAAGAGATCTCTTTTCCTTGTTTGGGGGTTTGAGAGTTTTGTTTGTTTGGGGTTTTGTCTTTGCTAGTTTTCTGCCTTTCCAGTTCTGACAATGAATTTTGTATCAGGACCCTGGGGAAGCAGAGCAGACTTTCAGCATTCACAATCAGGAGAAGCAGAAGATCATGGCAATAGAAAGGCAGTTTAGTCCCAGAGTTGTTACATTCTTTCAGAAGCTTTTCATCTTATGAATACAAATCTCTAAAAATTCTCTTTGCTTTACTTCTCTGGGTCGTTGTATCAGTAAACACCTAAACCTGCACAAGTCACTGTTGCTCATTTGTCTATACTTGTTCTGCTACCTCACTCAGTCAGAAAATTAGGTAAAGAAATCAATTCCTTCCATGTGCCTAGGCAGTTAAAAGCAGGCGTCCAAATTACACAACCCTCACTTGATCCCTTATCTACTTCAAAATTATGGAGTAAGTCAAAACTTATGAGTAGGGTAATAGTCTCTGCCCAAATACATTTCAAGGGGCAGACTTTGAAAGGCAGATTTTTTTGGAACCATCCTGACCAGGGAACATGCATTGGTGATAGCCAGAGAGCACAGCTTGGAGGGATAGTGGCTAACAACAGCAAAACAGGCCACAGGTTCACCCAGACAATGGAAGACTAAAATTTGTCTTTGGTAAGTTAACGTAGACATTTCTAAGCAATTTCTTAGGGCCTACTTTTGCTTTAGACTGCTGAACCTAATAGGTGCTTTTAGCACAAGAAGTGGAAGGGATCCATTTGTCAGGGAGCAATTTGCTGGGAGAGTCCAGAAGACATTATAACATGAACATCTAAACATAAATTCCAGCCTTTTCCTGGAAGGAAAACACAACAGAAATGCAAGGGCTAGGGAAAGACCGTATAATCCAGAGTAATACTACAGGACTCAGTGATTACACTGGACAGGCAAAAGCAAGGTACCTGTGTCTAAATTTAGCTACCTAAATGATTGGTTTGATTTTCAGAGGTGATGAATGCCTGCAGCTCCTGTCGACTTCAGGTGCCCACATTTGAAATGTTTGGCCTTTAGTCTTCAACTCAAACTAATTGAAGGATTTAACATTTCAAAGCTAAGGGGACTTATCCAATCCGAAGTGCCACAAAGCTGCAGTTCCTCGGCATGAGAGATACGACACGCGAGCAACTCAAAGGCAAAGCAGGAGAAGAAAGATGATTATTCCCCAAAGTGCATACACTTGAAAGACAGGCTAATGAGTTCTTAAATGACATAATTTAATCCCAAGGCTTCTCAAATACAATGCTGGAGTTTTCCCTTCCTCAGTCATTACAGAGTGCATATGGAAATTTTAACTGTAGTTCTCCTGCCCTGTGAAATACAGAAAAAATGTGCCCCTCCGTTCAGTCCCCCCTGAGCTGCATAATAGCTCAAATTGGCCAACAACAGCCCTGCATCACAGCTAGGCAGGAAAGCAAGCCAAAGGGATCCTGCCCTCCCAAAGAGCACGAGACACAACATTTTCACAGGGATCCAAGGCCCATCGACCCTTAAAAGCAGCCTGCAAAAGAGCATTACCAGGGGCTGCAACAGGCTTAGAGACACCTTGCAGAGAAGGGGACACCTTTAGAGAGGGAATACTGGTGCAGACAATCCTACAGAGCATTAGGTCCTCAAGGTGCTCACACAAGGGATGAGCAAGTTTTCAAGAAAGTCTTGTAGGCCATTTGGCATCCAGTTCAATAGCTGTAGTGCAGACTGTAGGGTTTTTGTAACAGGGCTATTCCTAGGAGCCTCTGCCTACCAGGATCCCCACTGGCTTTTGCACCAGCTTTACCTTGGAGAATTAAACTTCCGTTAGTCTATATGATGATAAACAATATGGTATAGATGCTTAATTATAGGTTAAAACATTTAGTCAAAAGCAAAACCAGTGAAAATATTGTTTTAAGAAAGGAGTGATAACATGCAAAGCTCAAGAGAGAGTTCTGGAGGCTAATTGAGGTTAAGTGAGGCTTTATGTGAGGCAACATGGTCCTTGCTCTATCTGGTAGAGACATTTGAGAAAGTACAGTAAATTATGCATAAGACTGTTACAAGAAAAAGGTTAAGGATAAACCCATGGATAAGGTAATCAAACACCACTTTACAGAACAGAGCCTATCCTTTTCTCTGCCACAATTTTGTACTGCTAGGAAAGTCACCTCAGCCAGAACATCTCACAGTTGGTCACCTTCTGGGCATCCTCATGAAACTCGCTGGCCTGGTCTGCAGAAATCCTGAGCAATGACAAGTGTAACTGTAGTCTCTAAGAGCCATGAGCTGAATCTATCATTTAAGTTGCTAAGTATGCAAAAGAAATCAAGCTCTAAAGCTAAGTTGTCACCCAAACATAATGAGCATTACTTAAAATATAAAATATATGTATTAATGCTTCAGAGACTTTCAAATACTCTGCTGAGAGGCTCTGTACGGAAGCTCAGAGGACATTAATAACCTTGTATTCAGGGCAGAGTTGGGATGGCATCTAAGCACTGGAAATACACGCTGAACAATGTAGATAAAAATAAACACTTGATCTTGTCCACCCTGTGCACAGAATGAAGTAGCAGCTTGTGACTGAGTCTTTAAGACTGTATCACATTCATGTTCCAAATTAAAGCTGCACAGGCAGTCTTAATTCTGCCTTTTCCTAATCCTTCAGAGTTTAATTTTACAGTTCTAACTTTCTTTAAACATAGAACCTTTTGCTCATCAGTAATAGTTTACCCCTCTCTGGCAAGAATGATATACATCCAGTGTACTGGCACAGTAAATTCTAATGAAATGATCCCATGAATCATAACATAGCATTACATTTAATTGCTATATTCATTAAACAAGAACATTGGAATTTTTTGTAAAATTAGAAATTTTGAGGTGCTATCGAGTAAGATTAAACTAATGTGATAAGATTTAACTGAATACGTAACTTGTACAAAATAAGATTTTATGCTGTGCTCAATTCTAGCTCAATTTTAATTTGATTTAGGACACCAACATCAAACTCTCGTCTTTCAGATTTGTTTCAGTTAATTTCATGCTAGCTTTAAGAAGTTGAGTCTAATAATGGTTGCATTGATAGCATATTGATTTCTTTTCCTATTACAGGTGATGTTTTCTGAGCAACACCACTACCATTACACAGAAAACACGAGAGGTGGGCAGGATTTGTTTAGGTGCAAAGGGGGTCTGTTTATACAATGGCAACAGAGAACTTATATGTAGAGAGCGTAAATTTAACTTTGTGGAGATGTGTCTGAGGCACGTAATTGCAGTCCTTACCAAAGTGCAAAGCTGCTATAGGATGGAGGGTCCTGTAGTGACAGCAAGAGTACAGACAAGGTGGCTGCTGATGCACATTCGTACAAAACAATCTCTGTGTTTATTACCTCTGTTAAATAGTGCTAATAAATGTGTGCAATAAGTTAGTGAGGGGAACTCCTTTAACAAGCACAGGAGACCATCGCAGGATACAGACAGCAGAACAGGGAACTACCATCAAATTCCTAAGCAGCCACTCAGACACAGGGCTAAATACCACCCCTGAGATATCCCAGGAGCCCCACCAGGCAGGCTGCAGAATTAAATGTCTTGGAAACATTCACATGGGCATTGGAGGATAGAAAGGGTTTTTTTTTCCTGGAGGTAGTCTTTGTTTTGGTGACTGGCTTGCAAAATTATACAGCAGAAAGACCTGGATATCTGGTGAAGAGAAACATCTCTCCTTTGCACCAGGTCCTGCCTTCCACAAGTATAAAAACAACCTAGAAGCCTAATATTAGTGCTAACTATGAAGATTTCACATGCTTTTCTGTGAGAAATACTGTTGTACCTTCGAGCACCATCTACTTAACAATTACCATAAATTATTAATGTATACAGTGACTCTCACAAGCATCACAGCTTCCACCCACAGCAAATACTTGCAAGCATCCATTTCAATGACTCTGACATGCTATTGCTTCTGTTTTGTGAGAGAAGGTTCTACAGATGTCCAACTGTCACGTGCAACTGAAAAAAAAGGATGCAGAGACCAGCAACAAACTATCACACGACAATACCTGGAAATGCCCAGAAATGAGAAAACAGAAGTAGGGTGTTGTCATTATCTATTGGCTATTAAGAGGCAGCTGCAGATTGTTGAAATTAGACTTGAGTTAAATGGACAAGAGGTGTAACTGAATAACATTGGACCAGCAGCATGAAAATCAGTAGTGTAAGTTGAACAGCCCATTTGGGCAAGATACAGAAAAACAGGGGGTCTTTTGAAAAGGGAATTGTAATAAGCCAGGTGTAAAGCAACCTTTGACTGAATCACTTTTGTAGTTGCAGGCAGAGCTACTTGACGGAGGACTTCAGAAGCATTAAGCAAATCTTATCTCTGAGTCTAAAGAACCAAGCAGGCATCAAACAGCAGCAAAGTCACAACTGAAAATGCTCTCAAGATCATCACCAGCACCATGGGGGCAGAACAGCGCCATACAGAGAAACAAATAGACAGTTTGGTAACTGAAATAAAAGCTGCATAGTTTGTTTTATGCCAACTTAGATTTTGTAGTTCATGTCAGAAAAAGGATGTGGCTTTTAGTAATGCCAAGCAATTGAAAGCAAGCTCAAGGACGCGTTCCTGCTAAACCTCAGTTGTTTACACGCTCCTTGCAGGCATAGACTGAACAACAGCACACACAGTTGGGCCTACCAACTTCATAATTCATTGAATTTTCAAAAAGATACACTTCTTCATTTCAGTTCTTAGGCTTTTCCACAGTGTTTGAATTGCATACTCAGACACAGAGTTTTGTAAGTTCAGTAGATCCACCTGTGCTTCTTAAGGACCATTACCCTGTGCTCTCCACTTTTGATCCAACTGTGCCATTCTTAAAAAGAAAGAAACAAACACAAACCCCTAATTGTTTTCAATTTTCATGCCTTTGTTTATGTACCTTCAAAATATAAATGTAAAATCTAAACAAATCCAAAGACCCTAATACTTTTTCTTCCATGTTAGGATACCTGCACTCCTGCCGTACTACTGAGGGACAGGTGGAGGGTACTAGAGGAAATCTGAGCGCTGATTACGGTTTTCTCTCTAGCCTAATATATGTAGCAACATAGAACCTCATTAACACATGCTTTAATCGCCATACTCTATAGCATAAGCTTACAGAAAAAGAAGCCTTCAAAAATAGTCCCAGTTCAAAAGGGGAAAAATACCTCCTGCCAACTGTAAAAGTGACAAATCAGAGCCTCTCTCCCTGGAAAACCCCTCGTCCTCCAGCTATGCTTCTGTCTACAATCCTTTGAAGACAGACGGGAACTCACTGTTTGCAAGCCCAGAAGGCGGGATGCAGGCCAGCACAGATTCAAGCACCATGACAACATTTACAAGGTACGTGGCCCAAGCTTGCTGGCTTCATTACCTTGCATTCACCATGATGCTAGCACAGTCTCAGGGCTTTTGGAGCAGTGCTGCCTTGCATCCCCCTGACCTGCACCTCAGGCAGAGCTCACTTGCAACTATCTTAAAGTACAGGTAGCCAAAGGCCTTACGTTATCTTCTGTGATTGTGACTTACAGCTGTTTATTTGTCAGAATACCTTTCACAAATGGATAAGGAAAAAAATCAGACAAATGGTTACATACCCTTAGTGTGGCTTCCTGCTTTAGAAACATTAAAGAGGCCTCTCTTGCCCTTAGCAAACTTTTACATCAACTGTGCTTTGGTATGCCAACATTATTCAAGTGTGGATCTGGTTCAAATACTACAGAAGACCATTGGATATTGTACCAGAACTTTAGATCAGACACCGTAACACTAATGTCTTTTGGTTTTGCATGAAAAATCGTATCTATGTTAATATTCTGAAAAGAATTAATACAAAGGGCCTATAAAAACATGATGAACCTAAAATCTAATGAGATATACTATTTGTGAATAAGTTGTCCCAGGTCTTTTTTTTTTCATTAACCCTGCATATTTTGTTGGAAGAAATAATACCTAATAAAATGGAAACTTCTTTTGCACCTATGTGTAACTCATCTACTATGTGAAGCTCCTCTGGAGAATAGTACGTGGAGAACACAGACAATAAAATTGTTTGGCAGTCTCTCTGACATACAGGGGTGTCTTGTCATAGAAGAGATGCATATGCTTCTGATAAGAGTATACAGCAGGTCATATTGATACTGAAGGTTTGATAACTCCCACAGTACAGAGCTGTCACTTAGGCGCTCCATACAACAGTAACTTGTTTATGTCTGATATACAGTAATTTATTTCTGTGAGACAATTCAATAGAGCTAATGGCCAGCGGATTCTCTTACCGTTGGTTACACCGATTTTACTGCTTGAGAAGAAGCTATTAGCTAATGACAAGTATTTCCTTTGTAATCTTCCCTTCATCTTTGGGGAAAAAAATTAATCACGTTCCAAGTACTCCAGCATTGCTCAGTTCATTATTTCTGGTTGCAATTATTCTATGTTTTGCTTAGGTTTCTAGGAAAGCCCAGTATACATGCTTTAGTTGGTATAAGAAATAAATCATTAAATAACAACAAAAAAATGTTTATTTCAACTCTTGTGTGGAGTTACCATTTATCCTCTTGTCTGACTTCTGGATAAGAATGTTATCTTGTTTGCTCTCTATTGCCACGGTTATGTCTGTGCAGGTCATGAAGGGCAGTACTTGCATAACCTACATTGAAGCAGCAGGAATACTTAATCTGTTTTGTGTAATATGAAAAAATTACCACCATTTACAGCACTCCTGTGCATTTTTTGTACCTCTAAACTCACTGGGGCATTTCCCATTCTTTCACAGATATCTTTATGGTGGTGGTGTTCTGTCTCATTGACATTCAGTTTAGTTTACTCTTTCAGTTTATGCATAGGATTAAATTGAACAGAATTGTTTATTTAAAGGAGACCAACCTGCTGTTCATCCAGGCCACTCTAAAACTGAATAGCACCTAACTCTACAATAGGACAATTTGTAGAATAAAGCAGCACTCAGTGTTACTGTGGTAGGGCGGAATCCAGACCTTTACACTGCAGGTTTGTAATGTGACTATTTATGATCAATCCAAGCAAAATGAAAATGTAAGTGCTTCATTTTCTACAAAGTAAAAAGAGCTTCACCACAATCACTGCTCAAGTAATTTGCCACTTGGTACATTCCATTCAGGTGTAGGTAGAAAGAACAAAATTACTCAGTCAAAGGTGGCAGAATTCAGTGCAGATAAAAAATTCTGTAAAAGTAAAGGAGGAAGATAATTACAATCTTTCCAGCACAGAACCATTCTAATGTGTACAGAACAGCTTTACCTAGTCTCAATCCACATATATTTTCATTTAAATACAGTCCTTTGCTAATTCTACCACTCTCTAAAGTTTACTGCAGGGAGCATGAAAAAGATGGTCTTTATGAACAGATGGTCTTTTCAAGGCAATGTAGTTACATTTAAATACAGACAAATGTACTGCAGACTAATGGTCCTGTTAGAATGCAAGTTCTGAAAAGGGAAAATATGGGACCACATAATATGCTAGCCCTTAATTATGGAGGGTTTTTTCCCCTTCTGAAGACAAACTAATCACTAATGAAGCTTAATTAGCAGTAAACAGGTACCAGTGTACAGTCATTCATGTACAAACAGATGTCTATTGATTGTATTTGACTGAATACAAATGTGAGTAACTGTTGTTCAGGTATTACTAGTATAGGATGGGAAATTGCAACACAACTGCTACCTCCTCTATGACAAGTGAACAAATTCAGTCTGTCATGAACAGCTGCATTCTTACTTTAAAGGATCGGCTTACCTCTGAACAGTTGGTAGCAACACCTTAGTGGCCAGCATGCTATCCAATGAGCCTAGTTGTATTTGAGAGCAAAAGGGGAGAGATTTTAGCAAACTGAAGTCCAAATGAGCAATATGCTTTCTTTTTTTTACCTTCCGAGAGACAGCTCCTGATATTTGCTGTTTTCCACATTTTTGCAGAGATCCTACAATTTTGTACCATGCTGCCTGGACCACCTGTAATGCTGAGTGCAACAGAGGACCAACTGGGACATAAAAGTCTGGTTTGGTTGTGTGGGGTTTTTTGGGTTTTTTTGGGTTTTGGGGGTTTTGGTTGGTTGGTTGGGTTTTTTTTTAGGAGCCTCTTTTCTCTTTTTCATGTTCATTTATCAAGTCCATCAGACCTAAATCTGTGAAAGGCCAGATCAACTTGAGGATGCCAGATGACTTTCACAAGAGTTGAATATTTGGGGAGTAAACACTGTCAGCTGGGGAACACAATCATGCTAGGGCAAAGATACAAAGAAACCTTGAAATTGAGAAGAAATCCTAACCTTTAAACTATATTGCTTTTTTTTTTTGTGTGTGTGTGTGTTTGTTTTCTTTGAAAGGCTCCTTGAGCTCACTATCTGAAGTTTAGGGCCATGCCTTTCAATCCTCAGCAGCCAAAATCCACTTTCAACTCTACAAATACAATAAAATTAAATTATGGAAGATAAAGGCCCTCTGAATTCTTATTTCTACTGACAGTTTCATGTTAGGTATAATGTTTTTTTGAACAACATTTGAACTGACGTAGCCAAAGTTGTACTCTTTTTCTTTTTTACTGTCTAATGAGAATGGTGAACCTTTCACCTTCCGGAGATAAGCCCTATGGTCTTGCCTATGGGTCTGTGGAAAAGATCAAAATGATGTGAGTACTAACAACAGCCAGGATAATTCCCCCGCTGTGTTTGCAATAGGAGCAGCAGCACAAACTAAATGCCACACTCAGCAGTGCTGCCTGCTGCAGGACTCCAATTTCTAGAGATGAAAAGTGAGCACAGCTTGGAGCTGCACCACCTCCCCAGGAAATCCCACACTCTGGCTCCAATGGCACAGATGCACCAGGGTCTAACTGAGGGCAACAAGAGTCTTTCTGACGTGATGGGGAGGGATAGGTATCAAGAGCTATTCCCACTCCCACGGTTATCCAGTATCCTCAGTTAGGAGGCTCTCACAGTCCCCAGAAGACACTTGAAGAGAAGTCAGTACTGCAGAAGTCCACATAACAGATCTTAGCAAGTTATTTTGGTCTTCTCTAATTGGTTTTTCAAAGTGAAAGAGGCAGTGAATCTGGAAAGGATGACAAGACGTGCAGTGTATAGCACTAGACAAGGACTTTGGGGTATCAATTTATTTCAAGTTCTGCCTCAGGCTCCATCTTTAAATTTCAGCATGTCACTTCTCTCCCCTTGTCCCTCCATAAAGCAAGATAACAATGCCTCCTTTGTCTGTTTAAGCTCAATTCCAACACTAAGTATAGTTACATTTTCCATCAAAGTACTTCCTGATATAGGAGTGGAGCATTCAAAAGAATTGAGGCTGTGTCTGCACAGCACATACTGTGATTTCAAATGCTGCTGCAATATTAATATAATAAGATTAATAATTTATTTAATAATAAACCAAGTTGTATTTGAAGATGCTAACAGAAATTTTAATAATGATCAGGTTTCCACTTATTACTTTTTCTAGTATTATAATGGAGAGTGAAACATTCATTTTAAAGTCACTTTGTGATGAAGACTAAAAAACAAAAATGATTAATATATTGAGTAAAGAAACGAACACTATAAGGCATATAGTGACTGATAATGTCACAGCTGAGGAAGCATCTCCCAAAGTTAAATATTCTGTCATATCACGATATCTTATTTCTGTTTCTCACTTTTTTTTGAGTAAAGAGACTCAGCTAAAGAACAGCAATGCTACATTCTCTTCAAAGTCAGATGAGTGAATATGCTCAAAATTGTCTTCTCTTCCCTTGGGCAACAAGGATGATATGGCTAACCGTAAACGGGGATTTGGCAAAATAAAACATGAAAACTGTAACTAAAGTAATGCCAAATCTATTAAGATGAAGACAAAAGAACTGTAATATGTATTATAAAAGAGAGAGGCTTATTTGATGCCGGTTGAAATATTCATTCCATCCTTTTTGCTGTGTCCAGTATTTCAACTGAAGTCCTAAGTGACTGGCCCAAATTTTGATTTTGCCTCTCGGGTACAGCAGTGAAAATCCAGAACAAATCCACTAAAGCAACAGAATTAGCCAGGATTTACTCTGGTGTTCTTCAGAGTACACTGAGGCCCATTGTTCCTTCTCTTTTAACTTCAGGGTTTAGTTTTAAATAAGACAGAAAGGACTTTTCCTCACAGTAGAGGTCTATGCTCACACCATGGATGGTCTGACTGCCCAAAAATCTTATTTCTCTCCCTCAAAGAACAACTTGATTCAGCCAAATCAGCACAAGAACACGCAGATACCACATTAGAGTTCCTATCTTGAAAAGAAGCGGTGAACCAACGTCTCATTTACAGCCATTCCAGACTCTGGTATTGATTTCACACAGCAGTCAACTTCTCTAAAGTATGAGTCAGGTGTGTTAGGCAGACACAAATGTATCCAGTCTCCTATTTCTGCTCTCCTCCCTCATTTATTTGTTTCACCCCACTGATGCATCAAAATGTTTACAGAAAAGTTAAAATTTAACATCTCTATCCATTTTATGGCTTTTGACTACAAACTTTGTGAAGGAAGAAGTAAACCTCTTCAAAATGGTAAACTGCATGCTTGTCTACCATCCAGAATGGTTTCTGGTCGATGCCTCAAGGAACCTCCAAGACACAAATAACATTACCCCATTGCTGAGCATGTCCTTCATGTCTTTCCACCTTGTTTCAACTATAAACAGGAAAGTTCCTTCATGCAATAATGATCTGTTTGTTTGCAACATAAATATGCTCAGTAACAACAAATAATTGAATTTTCCAAGGAAAGAGTTAACTTGAAAAGTCTGTTTTAAATATTTCTTCCTGCTGTAGTTCTGAGTAATCCCCGTGCTTACTATAACTAAGAAAAGTTTTGTGAAAATATGTATTTGTCCTGGCTTTATTTGTGTAGACAGCAATACCTTGAGCACATAATCCTTCACTCTTTACACTTCTGTGGTTGATCAGATATGAAATTTTCACTTGGCTCATCAGCCAAAGTGGAGGAGGAAAATAGTAAAATACTGACTTCCCTGAAGTCATCAAATGGTTCTTTGGCAGTTATTTCTGTGGAGACAAAACTGAACTCTATGGCAGCTTTTAAAGAAATAATCAGTACTGAACTAATTCAGCTTGTGCAGTTACTGCTGGAAGTTTGATTGCATAAGTCAGACAAGTGGACATAGGCTGATGATAAACACTTGAAAAAAACCAAATCTTTATTTTATAAAAAATAAATATATGCAACAATATCAATGCTTTGACAGCTGTCCTATGAGGAACTTAATTTTTTTCTCTCAATTTGGAAGTAAACACATAGAAAGTTGAAAATGTCTTTAGAGTTTTCTTATTTCTAGCTTAAGAAGCAGTACGGAACAAACAGATTAGACATTATTTAAGAGTCTCTAGTAACTTTCCATACATTTCCCCTCTGATTTGACTTTGATTCACAAATACCATCATTGCACTGTTTCTGAAATAGGCGACACGTAGTAGTCCTGCACAATTTTAGGTTTACAGATTCGAGACACACTTGTAACTGATTCTGTAGCACAGCCACAGATCAAAGCGATGATTAAAATCTAAGTTCTGGTGGGAGTTCAATCACTTCAAAGCCTATACATAGCAACATTAACATCCAGCCATGCGTAGTTTTAAAGAGTGTGTGGCTGGGATCAGAAGTCCCAGAGGCAAACGAGGCAGTCTTTCTGTGGAAGCAGATAGCACTCTCAATACTCAAAGGTTTAAATCTCGATGACTGTCAAACCCTCCTGGATGGTGAGGAGTCCTTTTGTGTTTATCTCAAGAAGAGTAGGATTTTTTTTTTAACTCTTGCTAAAATAGTAACAACAGAATTTCCAGATTAAATGCACTGCTGCTGCCGCACAAATGCAGTATGAAGAGCAATCTTTGCATCAATTGCATACAGACATCTGCTCCATAAATCAAAAAAAAAGTTATTTTGAAATCATCATTTTCTACTGCAATGCTCAGGAACGTTCTCACTGTATTCCTTCGTTGTCTCATTCAATAATACCTCCACACATAAATGGTACTAACACGATCAGTTTACCTCTGCTATTATTTATTATTCATGTTGTGGGAGCACATAGAAACCCCAGCCATGGGGCCTTGATCTTATTTGTACTTGCTGAACAAATACATCCTAAGAGACAAGTCGCTGTCCTGAAGAAACATTTTATTTACAGCCTAAACAGACAGGACAGGCAAAGGGTGGGAGAGGAAATAACAAGGTGAAATGGCTTGCCCACAGTCACACTGCTAACCACTGACTTATGGAGGACAAGTAGCAAGCCACTGTCAAGTCCAGGAATAGAAATCTTGTCAATGGGATTGCTGCAAAGACCCAAACTCCCCAGCCTGGCCCCTGGAGTAGAGTGCTTTGACTACAGTCACCCTTTCATTGACACTGCCTTTGAATGGTCTTATATGGCAGCCACACAATCCATCACATCTCAAATGCTTTTGCACTGAAACCTTGAGGAGAAGCTACTAGGTTTTAGGGGCTGCATGGTGTATATGCTGCCATAGCTGCAGATCAGCAGCACAGGTTCGCCCTGTGAGATGCTCGGTTCCTTCAGCTTTCATACATGTCATGTGATGCACATCAAATTTCTTGGGATCCCTCACAGAGTTACTATGCTGCAAGTTTGCCTGGGCAGGGCCAAAAACACATTTATTTATTCACGCCTGTTGCATGGCATAAGGAGCAATTACTGCTTATGGGGATTCAATGTGGAAGTTTGCAGTGATTAAAGAACATAGCATAGAGAACAGCTCAACCACCTTCACCACTCCTGAAAGACTCAGGCTCATTAGGTTCATCTGTTCATGCAGAACAATGTTAATTCACCCTAAAAAGGATGGCAGGAGAGGTGAAAGGTTGCTACACTTCCCCAGAGCTTACATATGACACTGATAAACTACAAGAGATTAAAAAAAAAATGGAAATGGGTGGGAGAGGCCCTTGGATCGCAATGTGGCTTGAGGTAAAACATCTGTCACATCCAGCTTTCTACAGAAACAGAAAGACCCATTTATTACCCAACTCTCCACCCAGAGATTTACATGCACAGTAACATCTAATAGGTGAATGATGTAAAACTTAATATTTACAGCTAAAAAGGTAGAGACTTAGAAAACCCTCACCAAAGCCATAAGACTGAAGCACTGACTTCTGGTCATCCCAGATTAGATCCCAGGCCTCTGTTCTGTACAAGCAGACAGGTTGGCACCAATGTCCTGGGCAAATTGCAACTGAAGTAACAATGTCCTGCCTAATTTACACCCCACTCCCCCACCTTTTAACTAGCCATCGGATTTTTCTTACCACATGCTGCTTTTAAATGATAGCACTGTATTTTTCCAAAGATGTGGCTCTGTTTTCTGACAGATGAAATAATTTTTACATATTGTTTGACCTGCCTCACTGGGGAGCTCTGCAGCATAATTAAAACACAGGACAGCTGAAGAAGTTTACAGCACAACTACATCACTGCAACATAATGTTCACTTGAGCATCACTTATTTCTTCCTGTTTCCCAAGGATGCAGCAGACAGGGCAATGCTTGCTGGATACCAGGCTGTTTGATTCCTCCTGGTAAGTGACCGGAGCGCAAAACAAATGCAGTAATTCTGCCCCATAGTTGCTTGGCACCAGCTCAGCATCTAGACCTCCGTTGGCCATTCCTAACCTAAAATATTACCTATATCAGAAAAATCTGTTCTATGAGAAGGCAGATGAATCAGATAATGGGACCTCACAATGTTAGGCATGGGATAGAGAAGACACAAATTCAGGCATGCCGCTAGCAGTGCATTAACATGTGCTATGCTAGCTGATCACACCCTGTCCACAGCGCTAGTGTGGGGGGAAAATTCAGAAGTTAATCAGAAAGAAACCCCAAACAAAACAACACAACCAAACCAACCAAACAAAATGACCCACACAAAGCTGTTTGGCTGTGCTGGTACAACTCTGACCCTACTATTGCTTATTTGTTAGTGCTGGGATTTTCAATGATACTTCCCAATGAGATTTGTGCATCTAAATCTCTCAATCTTCAAAATCCCAACTTGAAGGTTGTCTATAACCTCAGTATTAAGAGCTGTAATAGTAAATATTAAAAAAAAAAACAAAAACAAAATATAACCAAACCCAAAAAACAAACAAACAAACAAACCCAAACCCCACAACCCCAACCCAAAAACTGTTTGGAAAGAGCTACAGTGCTAACTTTTTTACCCTCTAGAGACTAAACCAACATCAAAGAGCAATAAGGAATGCATCCAGAGGGCTGGTCATTGTATTGGTACCTACAATAGGGCTTTATCCTGATGGACATGAGATTGGCCATTATTGGTGAGAAATTGCTAGACTGAAAAAAAAAAATCACTGATGTGAGCCAACCTGGCTGCACACATTACTACACCGTTCATATGTTATTTCTTAGAGATCTTTTCTCAGTTTCTGTCTTTTGTCACTCGTCAGACATGCTGTGCATGGGATGAAGAAGCAGCAAGAGATGCCAGCACGTTTCTGGATTAAGAGTGACCTTCTGATGCTACTATGATAAATTCAGCCTTGCTACTGCTAATGATGTAAGTTCCCAAGGATACCACCAGCTGCAAATGGCAGAGAAAGAATGCTCTGCCCCAGGATCTTAGGGCACAATCCATAAATATGACAGAACTACCTGCCTCAGGTAGTCTTTATACATGTGGAATAAAGCCCAGCATTTTCATGTGAGCTTCAGTTTCCTGATGCTATTTAATTTTCTTCATTTTTGCACAAAGACAACATAAAACATACACAATATTAAACTTATATATGAATCTATGGACAAATGTCTAGAGAATTTTGGAGTGAAGACTTCACCTCATTCCCACAGCACTGACAAAGCAGCTTCACAACACAGAAAAGACAGATGTAGTCTGGCATTTTTTTGCTGAACAAAGGAAACAATGGAAAATTTTTTAGCATTTTAATTTTTTAAACTACCTCAGAATGGAAGTTAAATATGAAGACTTCCATGAAGTCAGCAAATCACCGGAAACCAGATACTTAGATAAAGCACATGTGAAACGAGTGGTTCAAATGGATGCAAGTAGATGACATTAACTTAAAAATCCATAAAATAAAAAAAACAGTAGAACGTGGATGAACCATGAAGGCCTTGCAGACAGATGTTGTTATTGAGGTCAAAAAACACTTTATCTTGGCATGCATTAATAACCCATAGGGATTGTAGGTACCTGTTCAATAGTGTGAACTATCTGCAAGATCAGCAAAACCAGAAAAAGTTATTGATTATTCTATCATTAAAAATCAGTTGATGTGAAGTCCTCTGTGAATAGGCAGCACTTAGGATCAGAGATATACTCATTGCTGATCTTTTTAGTGACAAGATGAAACAATAAATTGACTATTCAGACAAATCTCTCTTCTCACATTTGCCTTAGAAATATCAGTGTTCTGGAAAAAATATCAAGGAATATCCTTCATTAGACAACCTACAGCATATCATTAATTTTACTGGAGTTTTACATTTCATTGTTGGAAATCTGAAAATAAAACTATTTGTAGAGAAAAGTTCTGACATTATTATAACAAGGGGGCAATGTTAAAAAAATAATAAAAAAATCAAATATAAACACCTCCTTGCACCTCCAAAGGAAGCAGAGTGAACGATGGGATTATTTCTGTATGTTAGCAAATTAAGTTAGCTCTGTTGTCAAATAAGTTTTTTGCTATGATTTTATTTTTAAATAATTCATGCTCTTTTTTGCTCCTTCTTTTACTAACAGGCTTATGTTTCCTGCTTTTATGTTTAGCAAAACCAAAAAGCATATTTTCTTATGTAAAGCTAAGAACATTCTGGTGTGGTTGGTTTTCTGACATGCATCATAACAGTTTCCTACAAAAAGCCTTTAAGACACTATGGGAGAAATGCAACATTCAGGGACACATTCGTGTTTAGCTATCTGCAGAAATCAGATCTCAGCAAACCTACAGAGCACCAGGATATCTAACAAGCCCTTCTGGCCATAAACACAGTTTACTGTTACATAAATATGATAATGTGAAGAGTTCTTGGACAAGGAAGCATGACCCTTGTATTTCTAGCCATCTTTTCCTAATAAAATCTCTGTCCCGGTCTATGTGGCTCTCCTTCAAATCTTGCCCTTCTTTTGCTAGTCATCCTTCTCTTGGGTCACTTTCTGCTTTTTGATCTTTCTCTTAGTAGATCTTTAGAAAAAATTTAATTTTCCCTGTCATTTCTTCTTCATGGCTCTGTTGGAACCGTGGCTCCTTCCCTTTCCCTGGTAATCCTACACGTGCGCACCAGCTGTTACCTGCTCTCGCAGAGGACACACAGATCTATACATTTCTGCACCAGACCATGACTGCTGCTTGTCATGTTGGGGCAGGGCATTGTCTGAGACCATGGCAAATTTAATCTTCTCCACTTACACCTGTCCCCAAAGCCCTGTAAACCCTCAGCCCAAAGCCCTTAGCCTGTTATTTTGGCCATCCTACCTCTCTTTGCATCCCTGCATTATCTCACTGTCTCTTCTTGATTTCACCAAACATTAAAGTTTTTCCTTTCAAGAGAGAGATCTACCTCCATCACCAATTGCACTTCCCTATCACATTCTCTTCTGCTGTCAAATACTTTATTTCAAGATAAGACGACATTTGTTTAATTGCAAGCATGATTATAAGACTTCTGCTATGACAGAGACAATGCCTGGTAATAATTTTGTTTTGCTTTTTAAGTAAAGCAAACGGATGTACTTACGCTTTTTACGCAAAAATTAATTCCTGCCAACATTTTCAAACAGGCAAAATTACATGAGCTAGGCATATAGAAATCTCTGATAGGCAGAAGATGAAATATCATCAATCTTCATCCACTGAATTTGTATGATGGAATATATTTATTCTGTGTACAGAGGATAACTCTGCATTACTTCTTTTTACGTATGACAGGTGTTCATTCCTCATTCTTGTTATACAGTATAACTCAGTGGGAAATACCATGCATTTCCTTTAACAGCAGAATTTAACCCCAGATTTTGCCCTCTAAAACTACAGTGTGGCTTTTATCCTCATTTATTCTAAAAATACAGTAATCCACTGCTCTCTACCAGTTGAGAAGTGCAGCAACAGGCAATCTGTTGCAGCCAGTTCTCTGTTGCACTTGCTGGGTGGTAACAGAGCCATCACCTGGGAGCAGCTGCAACATAAAGCCAAAACTACTCATCCCTTTCCACTCAGCTGTTGTGTAGGAAAAAAAAAAAGGTAGCACTAAACTGGTACTGCCTGATGCCATACTTATCAGATATCATTGTAACATTTACCACTAAATTTGGTGGTGTAAAGCCTGGGACTCTCCTGTCAACCAAGCTCTCTCACTACTACATTGTGCAGGAGACTGCACAGCAGCCAAGTCTCAGCAGGTGAAACTGTATGTAGTTGCATGGAAAAAAATGAATGCCTTAAATGAAAAGCCGTTAAGTGATTTTCAAGAGATATGACAAACAGAACACATGATGTGTCATGATAAGAATTCCCCTTTTGATCAAACAGCTTGCCCTTTTTATCTGAGATATAGCAACCAGGCAGCTCTGACTTCTATCACCTTGAAAACTTTTGGGCCTACAGGAGAAAGATGAGGAGCACCGGTTAAGCATGGCAGCCCATACCACACCTCACCTCAATCATTTTTACGGAGATGAGCACATGCAAATCCAACTGAGATTTTGCCTTGCAGTGCGTGTTGGGCTGTGGACTGTAGACAGTAGCCTAATTGAATTTTGCTGTGAGTGTGTGCAAGCACTTTCAGCGTATCTCTTGCTTGCGGTGCTAAACTTAAGCATCATTAAATTGACATAAGTGCAATAGATTTCAAATAGCAAGCTCAAGCATTAGACCTAGAACAAAATTCTTAGACCATCTTGTCTGGACTCCTACCCCTCCAGGACTGCTCCCTGTGATACATGCTGAAATGCTGTTTTACCTACTGCTGTTGCACCTTTTTTCACTCTTGTATAACATCAGTGATTACCACCTTGTTAACATTCAAACAAAACAGTATCCAAGGTCAATATTTAGTGCATTAGCAGCACCCTGTCCCAAGACACAAACCTGTTTGGAGACATTTGTAAACCTAAGCCTTAGTATTCAGTTTTTAATTAACAAAGAAAGCTTAATATGCATTTTTTTTTCATCCATCTGGCACTAAAATTGCTGAGTTGCTTCTGTTGCATTTTCAGGAAGAGTTTGGGGCTATTAGAAGAAAATTATAGTATATTTCTCTCTCTATGGTCCACTTGCCTACTTCAAAGGCAAAGGGTATTTGGAATTGAGAAAAAAAGTGTTAGAGAAGGTATTAACTATACTCATATTTTTATGCACTCCTTTTATTTGCCTTTTCATATGTTTCCACTGTTCCATATCAGGCCTCTTCCCCCATCAAATCTTAACACACAAAGAAAGAAAGGAGAAAAAAAAAAAAGGCAAAAAGAAAAAAAAAAGCTGCAATTAATGCATTATCCATAGTTTGAAAAAGGCCCAACTTCATGGTTCCAATTTAAAGACCCTGTTGTGGAGAGATGACTTAAAAGTGGAATATTTTTGTATTGCAATCTAGCACTTGTTCTCCTCAGTGATTCCTTTATCCTCTTGGGGGTATCTTCAGGGACTGTATATTGAATTTTTAAATGAAACTCTCTGAGTCTCTTCCTTCTGATACTTTCAAACTTCTTGCTGAAGGAAATGTTTGTGAGCTCTGCAGAGTCTTCTGTAGTACTCCTCTATCCATATTCCACCTTGCCTGTTACAACTTTACCAAGTATCACATTATAAAGAAATGTAAAGAAACTAGAAACAACTTACTTTCTAACTAAAAACCAAAGAGGGGAGAACATATAAGGACCATGTTACGAACTGCTCTTTTTCTTACTTAGTTTCATTAGATATCCCAGTGGAAATATAACACAGAACATATGTTCATAAATAAAGTGAACATCTGATTAATTCTGTTTCTATGTTTTTAATTGATCCACTTCTCAATACATAATGCACAAATTACCATATCTAGGTTGCACTGGAAAGCCCACATGAAACCCTAGAACATGCAGTGGAAGAGGCTTTGGGAATTTTTAGCACAAGATAAACTTTAACTAAGTTCATTTTCCCCCCCTTTCTGAAAGGCATCCAGCACACCCCATCTTAACAACAGTTCCCTGAAAGGCATCCAAGCACACCCCATCTTAACAACAGTTCCCTGAAAGGCATCCAAGCACACCCCATCTTAACAACAGTTCCCTGAAAGGCATCCAGGACACCCCATCTTAACAACAGTTCCCTGAAAGGCATCCAAGCACACCCCATCTTAACAACAGTTCCCTGAAAGGCATCCAAGCACACCCCATCTTAACAACAGTTCCCTGAAAGGCATCCAAGCACACCCCATCTTAACAACAGTTCCCTGAAAGGCATCCAAGCACACCCCATCTTAACAACAGTTCCCTGAAAGGCATCCAAGCACACCCCATCTTAACAACAGTTCCCTGAAAGGCATCCAGCACACCCCATCTTAACAACAGTTCCCTGAAAGGCATCACCCTGTGATGCCCTCCGTATCAGAAACACCACCACCCGCCCAAGCCGGCCAAGTAATCCATCAGGGCCAATCTCTTGCTGTGGGACTGGCAACTGCCAGATGCCGAAGCAGAAGCTGAGTATCTCTTAACAGTATGTCTAATTATCTATATTATCCAGGGGAGGAAAAGAGATTTCTTTATATCTCCACATGGCAATCAATAGGCGCAGAACTTGGAGATATAATCTTTGATTTAACTATAATTCGTAACTTGTCTAGTGCCACCGCAGATGTTACTCTTCAAACAGGAGCTATCAAACACTAGATACAAGCTTCTGAGTTCATTACTGCAGACACTGACAATAACATCAGTGTTTTCCTTCCCTGGGAACAAAGGGCGTGTCTATAAAGCTATCCTTGCAGTCTATCAAATGCTGAGTGTTAATTGTCTTCCCTCCACAGCCATTTACTGCAGGACCAAACAGCTTCTTCTGCAAGAACAATCAGAGAAAGATGGAAAATACAGTTTCAGCTCAAGGAGGTTTTTTTCTAGATATGTTTTCTTTCATTAAAATTTCTGTGCAAAGGAACAAACCTCCAAAGCTGTGGACTCCAAGAGGGTCAAGAAAACTCCAAGATTTCTAGGATATCCTTGAGTATCAGGGAAATTTTCACAAAGATCAATTTCTCTAATGAGTATTTTCTTGCCTATATTGGCCCCCAATACACTGTGCTTATTTATATAACCCAGGATTAATTCTGTCATTAATTTACAATCCAAATGAGGAAGTTTTGAGAGGATAGAAAAGCAAGAACCTTTGTCTTTTAGCCTAGAAGGCAAGAGACCTACTCCAGAGTTTGCTGTAACCAGTATGAAAAAAGGACACAAATCGATGCAGCTTATTCCCCTAGAAACAGGAATCTGAATTTACATTCATTTAATCTAAACACATCAAAAGGAACATCTTAAAGCAGAATGATGTTCCACAGTTCATATGGCAATTACTACGGGGTCGTGTTGTCCATTACTGTGGCTCTTCTCCTGCACTGTATGTTTTCATTGCTTACTAATTACAGGAATGCAGAATCAATTAAGAGAAAATAATGAAAAGGAATATATAATTTCCATAAATAAAAAGAGCCACTTTCTTTAGAAACATTATATAAGCAAATGAAGGAAATCAGCTTTAATTTAACAGATGGCAATCCATTTGAAGACACTGCTCACCACTAAGCCATACTTCCTAATTAGAGAATTTTGTCTCTGTGAACCTTTACTTATTACTGCATCATGATCTTTCCTGCCTAATCTGCTATGAAGGGCTAATTAATAATAACCCACACTAGCCAATGCAGATAGACTAAAGTGAAAAGAGAATTAGATATACATTATCTGGAAATAATGCTCACTCTCTGAAAAACAACTAAAGGACTTTATTGACCTAACTCGTTTAACAAATGACACTTAAGTAATTCATTGACAAGCCAGAACAATGGCAGGACTGAAAGCCTATTAAGTCATTTTTCTAACAGACATCACATTGCACTGGCTGTAAATTTCTGGTGTAATTAATTAATTAAGACTTAAATATTTCAGTGATTAATTTCTATGAAAAATTCATAAAATATAATGGCGCTTAGGGAAAGAGATTAAGGTTACTAGCATTTATTGACTGGGCTATAAAAAAAAAAATCTATTTAGAAAAAAACCCCTCTCCTAGTTCGGTCTCAGAACACTGAAAGCATTTATTGCAAACACTGTGAAAACAAAGTGCTGATATCACTCTTACTTTTGGTGCATTTTCATTTTTCATTTGAGGAGTGCTTTTAGCAGATTTTATTTAGGGATGAACATTCAATTCAACTTAGATGCACACAGCATTTCCAAGTCCCATCATCCCAGGCCTGCCTACTTAAGGATTTGGCTTGAAATGGTGGTGCACCTTCCCTAAATATGGCAGCTCCATCTCCTCTGTTCCATGCTGAGCTCATGCCACATCCAACCCAACTTGTAGACAAGAGCATGCCAGCCTTTCACACCTAACCTCAACCCTGTGCCCCTCGTCATTGTGTCTTGAGCCTCCTCCCTTCCCAGCTTCGTACTCCATGTAGTGTCTGCCTCCCAGTATAAATTAGTCTTCTGCTCGCAGCAAGTGGGGGAGTCCTCGGTTTTTTTTTTTTTTGGCTTTACCATCTTAGAGCAAACCACTCAGCTCAGTCTGCCTGCTAGAAACAAAGACGATTTGCATTTATCCCTCTTCCACATTAAAGTCCCAGTGACAAACGGAGGGACCTGGATACCAGTGCAAAGAAGCAGCGAAACCATGAGGAGCACGGTGCCTACACAGATAAAATTTCCTTCCAATCCACAGGAGATACTCACCGTTTTTAAAACCAGCAGGGGACACTAGATTGCCCACACTGACCTCCGTTTTATGGCACATTAGATTTCTCGCAATTACCATTCCACTGAGATCTGCAGGTTTAGGCCAACCAGCTGACTTTGCAGGATCAGGGCTAACCTTTTCCATCCCACAGGAAGTAATAACAAGAAAAAGAAACTTAGAGGAAAATCAAAAGAAAATAATTTCCTGGCATTCTAGCCTTAGCTGTTATCAATGCATATTGCATTTCTCTTCATCTTCTATACAACTCTTAGCATATTCAGCACCTCTGATGAAAATCAGCACGGTAGAATGACAACAAACATACCCAGGGCTCTTCAACCCTCTTGGCTGTATCATTTCTATTTATCTGTTGTCTGCATAAGTCCCTTTATTATAAACTCTTTCTTGAGGCTAAACATTAATGAGAGATATTGCAAACTCAAAGCTCAAGATTTCTGCAAGCTCAATAGAATTTATAATCATTGCAAATGCTTTTTATATAAAAAGCTAATATTTTAAATCTTTTTTTCTTTTTTGAATTAAAAGCCTCTTTCATATTTGATGTATTAACTGTATTAGCATTTGTTCTCTATGGATATCAAATCCTGATGATAATTATTTGCATGTTAATGCTTATTAGTACATCCAACTGGATGTGAACAATAAATAGAAAAAAGTGTAAAGTGCAAAACACTTCAAATTCTATATTTCTGGAAAGGATGGGAAGCTGTAATTGCCAGTGATTGCAGCCAAGCCTATAATAACTGGAGTGAAATCTAAGGTGAAACTAATATGAAAACTGTAATGTAGTTTAACATAAATTAGAGGGTTAGATTAGTTTATTAAATTTGGCTAGAAAATAAATTTAGTTTCTTTAAGTTTCCTCAGGTACAACATTTTGAGTAATGTGAGCAGTTAAATAAAGATGTCCCCATAATCCTCCTTAATTCTCTCAATAAAATTCACCTGTGCTGTGAAGCCCACAGAAACACCAACTCCCCTGGAGCTGGAGAGCCATGGGGTGAACATGCCTCCAACATGAGCCAAAAGTTTGTTCTTTGGGGTCATTGTCCATCCTCGTCCTTTTCTCTCAGTTTTGCTCCTCAGGGATGTTATCTCCCTGCTCTCACGATCCACTGCAGGGTTCCCTTCTCTTTCAAGCCCAGAAGCTTCCCACTCTGCTGCCACTGCCCGGGCAGGCCACTGGCGCAAGGAAGGAGAGATGCCCAGGATGATTCACAGCAGCAGGAGGGGTAGGATCAAGCAGGGCTCTCTCACCACTCTGTCATCTCTCACTTGCACTGAAATTATCAGTCCTTTGGGACAAAACCCACGTCTTCGTGCACAGTCTCAGACAAGAGAGGCTGGCTCTGGATCCCACGGAATTTGGAGGAGCTGCTGGTGTAGGGGAACAGGTCACCCCATGTCCACTCCACAGTGACAAACCGCCAGCTGCCAGGGCTTGTGTTTGTTCTCCATGGGAAGGGGTAATCTCTGCTCGGATAAAAGGGTTATCCTGTGCTGATTGTTTAAATAAAAACTGCTATGAGACAGTGAACATACATTTGGACTGCCACCATTGTGATTCAGATTCCAGTTCTTGAGGGCACTTAAAAGTCTCTTAGCACAGTCCTAGTCAAATACGGCTCTTCAGTCTGATGTAAGACTTGACCCTAATACAATCTTGGCCTGAAGGCAGGAGTACCAGCCAAGCAAGGCACACTAACACCTACACTATGACAAGATAACCTCTTCTTTCTTTGTGAAAACTGAGTTTAATTGCAGTTTCATTCATTATAATGACCTACATAATTTTCAATAATTGGATACAATTTATCTTTTCTTAATGAAAAAAATGGAAATTAGCAAAGAGATACGATACTGGAAAATGCTTCATTTGAAACCTCTTCATTTATTATCAGGATGTCTAAACACTATTTTGAGAACTGCGCTTACAGAACAAGAATCCAACTAATAATTTTTTTCATTCTTCTGTAGAGTTTACTGCAATACTCAAAAAGCAGCACCTACTTCTAGGAGGCACCTCTTTTATTTGGGTACCTTTAGCTCCACTTCTGGAGTGAGTGATAACTCCACATATACTTTCTTGAACAGGTAGCACAACCCCCAGTATAAATGTGAATGTATGCTCTGAACTCATTAAATGACGATGTTTTGGACTTACTGACATTCTTATAATTTGCTTGGATCTTCCCAGAATTTTTAGTGGGCTTTGTATCAACCACAGAATTCTTTAAATCTTTATTTTAAAATTAATTCATTATTATAACTCACATGTTCCTCATAACTAGCTCTGACATCAGCATTTGATGGATGAAACAAAACAAGCTGGACTTTGAAAAGACTGGTATACCCGTTATATTCTTGCAGATGACAATGATTAATAAAACTCAGTGTAACACACTATATTTACCAAGTCTCATTTTACATTTGTTGACTTACTAAATTACTTTGACATATCTCCAGTTTATGTTCTATTACTGAAGAATAACTACACAACAGATGGCACTGTGTTTGCATAACAATTTTTTTCGGCAGGTCAATCTACAAGGTGGTTACAGGGATTGATATATATTGGTAAGCATGGGGGTTTTTTGGCAATATCAATCAGACAGTCAGTCAACAAAGTAATTTCTATATTGCAAAGGAGAGGTTTAGCAAACATCTATCATGGACAACTCTTTAAAAAGCAAAACTGTAGTACCAAAGACTAAGATTGGAGTAGAGCCAGTGTACGGAAAATGACATTTCCAGATAGAATAGATTTTCAAAGAGGGACTTCAAACCTTTGAGTCTTCCAAAAATATTAACAAAGAACGGCTATGAAATCATATTGGAATTCATTTGGTATGTAATTAAATATCTATAGCTATATCTATTGCATTCTTCAGCAATAAGCAATAGATAATTATGGACTATGTCATGTCAAGTGAAAATAATATCTTGCAAAAAATGAAATTATTATAAAGGAAAGCTGTGTTGCTCTGAGAGCCATGTTATGTATTTATTAAAAAAAACCAAAAAAGCAAATCCAAAACAAAACCCAAAATCCCTGATTCCTGGAATACAGCCAAAGATATTTGAATGAAAAGTTACATTTTCCTCTTACACTGCGGGCTGAATCAAACTTCTCAGTCTAATGGGAATGACTTTGGTTGTCTTACCCCAGCCACCACTCTGCAATGCTACATAACGTGACAGTACTGATTAATAAATCAGAACAGTTTGATCCTGTGTTTAGACGGAATGACTGCAGAGAGGAGGTAGAAAATGCATCGACCTGCAGCTCAGGATGCCTGGTTTCAATTCCCAGTGCCACCCTTGTGCTGCTGCCTGGCCCTGGGACAAGTGACTCCGACTACTTGGATTTCAGTAATTAGGACAGTGATTCATTCTCTGACACCTAAGAATATAAAGCATTATATCAAAGTGAGGTACAGTTGTTATTTATAGTTGATATAAGTTGTAAGTGGTTCTTTCTATTTTTTCTGGTTGTAAGAACTGATAAGTGACATTCCAATTGATTTTCAGCCAAAGAGACAGCTAATATTAATGACTTTCTGTCAAAGTCTTGAAACGAAGTAATAATGAAAGAGTTAACAATACACTATTATTGTATGTTCTTCCAAGGAACAATACGAAGACGAAGTTCTGATTAATTAGTGCATTTTTTAAAAAGAACATCTCTTTTGGCATCCTACTCTAATGTATGACTGCCATTGGGGAGGGCAGGGAACAGCTGTTTTCCATGAGAAATTCTAGTGTGTCTCTGTGGGTGAGTATTTCTATTTGTGATGTACCCTGCTTAGTGCCAGACCACTAATTTTTAGTAATGCAGGCTCTGTCTTTGAGGCACAAAAAGGGTGAAGTGGTGTAATAATTTGGAGGTTGAAAATTCACTGCTTGATGCCTCCTGTAGTAAATTTGACCCTGGAATATTAAGGGGTGTTAAATAAATTGGACAAAGAGGTGTTTGGGGAGTAAAAGTGCCAGACACACTGCCATGAATGAGCAATTAGATGTTCACGAACCAGCTTATCACAAATTACATGCCTACAATATCTATTACTGTAATGACCTTGAGAGTTGACTCATATTCTCCCTTAACCTAATGAGCATGCTGAGTATAATCAATTACGTCTGCAATTAAAATTATAATTTGTCTAACAAACTCTTCTTCACTTTCAGACATTTTTTAACAGAGCCTGTTATACACTGGTAAAAGATAAATATTAATTTTCTGTTGTGTTCTCATTTTTTCACTTACTCTGTGGATAATTTATTAAATCATATTACCTCTCCCATTATTTTTTAAGTTTTCAGTAAAATTTAGTTAAGTTTCAGTCCTGAATGTCACGGGAAAATTATAACATTTAACAGCAATTTATCATTTCCCAATAGGGTTTGCAACCTGTCTTTGCCTGCCTATTGAAATTTGTTTGCATGTTCCACTCAACGGCTAGTGCAAATATTCTGCCTTTCACTTCTATACACACATGTCCCGTTTTACTGGAGTGACCAGGAGACATTCTGCTGAACAGAGCTGACATCTGTTTGCCAGCCTGGACCTGCTGAGGTCAAGTCAACACAACGTAAGCAAAACACAGCCCTAACAGGATGTCATTCATTGCAATCTGCTGCTAATTATAGAGTCATCCAGGCAGGCAACTACAGAACAACTTTTTTGCTTATGTATCCAGGTGTTCAACAAACACTTAGAAAGACTGATATGGAAACTCGACATATTGATCATCAGAAATGGAAAGAAGTGGAAGAGCGATTTTAAAAAAATGGGTCCATGCGTTTTATGTGAGGAACAAGCAAAGGAAACCCCTCCAGTTCTCATGAAAGGACAACCTCGGCTCTTCTCATGTACGGCTGGTTCAAAGTCCCCAGAGCGCCGAATCCCTGCACTGAGCTCAGAGAGTTTTGAGTGAAGCCATGTATCTCTGAACGGTCATTGCTCAGATGCTGTCAGGACCATTACTGCCATGCTGCCAGTGAACAGCACCCACTGGCATGCAGTCATCACAGGGAGGGGAGCGAGCACTCGGCTGGTTCTGCACCACAAAAGCAGCAGCTTGGCTTCAGGCAAGTCAAAGTTAGGATTTGTAACTGCAAGCATAGTCTTCAGGGCATCGCACAAAGATGCTCCATCAAGTAAAGCCAACCTAGAATAGTGCTCTGCCCAAGGCAATATGCTCTACTAAATCCTACCACTAGCCTAGCTGCAGCGAGCTAGCTCAGCGATAGCATGTTCCCCAGCACAACAGCAACTAAACGCATGCCCAGATCCGTACAGATGTGCAGACTCCTGCGCAGGTAGGCTCAGCGCTTTCTATAACAGAACAAGCAATCTGTCTCCCTGCTTCAATCTGCTGCCAGGCAAGCCCAGCAAATGCAAGCAAAACACAGCCCTAACCGCTAATGAACGAGATGCCATTGCTCGTCCTGCAATCTGCTGTTAATTACAGAGCCAACCAGGTAGGCAACACCTGAGCCACAGATGCCATCAGGGCATTGCTGTGGCACGGCACTGTGCTGAGGAATTACACCCAAGGAGTTTTCTCACCCTGGACAGCAGTGTTTTGGCACACAGCATTTTTCATGCAGAAGGGAATTAGCTGAAAGACTCATTTCCTGCTCCCACGATCTGCTCTTAAAACTCCTAATTAAGTGAAAGCATGTCAAACTGAAGAGCTTTATTTGCTTACTTTCCTTCTCCAACGCACGTTCTTCCCAGGACCTTCACATACTTAATAGTCTTTATGAAATATTGATGCCTACCTCAGAAATGGGGAATGATAAAGCTGTTATTCATATGAAATGAATTAAGTTTCTCACAGAAATGAGTTTTGTATCCTCTGGATTTTGGATTTTTGTCATGTACTACACCTGGATGGGGCCTGGAGGAGGACTGACTGCTGTGGAGTACAGCTAAAAGCACAGGAAATGGGGAAAAAAGGCCCCTTCAGGTACAGAAATACCCATGAGTCACTTCTCTCAATACGTTACAGATAATGAATAAACTATCCTATATTTTGTATTTATTTTTGTCAACAAAATCTAATCAAAGTTCATTCTTTTTAGAAACTCAATAGTTACACTAAATTAGATTACATAGAAAATTAAATCATAAATCCATGTAACTAGGCCCTGCCTCTCTGTCTCTGTTGCTCCAAAACACAACTTTGCTCTCTTGAGCACCTCATTTAATTCTATGAGCCTGAGCTTCCAAACTAGTTATGGATTTGATCATTTAATAACATGAAACAAGTAATTGTGTGGGGGAAAATTTATTATTTAATTAGGCCTTACTGGTAATCAATAGTAATCTATTAATTCATTAATTTGCATATCCCTTGTTTTTATGTGTGTCAACAAATTCTGTTAGATTTTTTTAAATTTATGAACTTTCTACCTTCACTATGCAAAAGGAGGTGCTCAAACTGTATATATTAAGTAGAACAAATAATTGAGCAGCAGGAATGCATGTATGCCCTATAGAACTGAATGCAGGACAAGATTTAATACTGAAAACAAGGAAAAGAAATAAAACAACAGCGCCTATTATCCCCAGGATGCATGCATAATTCTCATTAATGTTAATGAAAGATACTAAATGTATGTGCACTGAGGGGAGTTTATTAGAACCTAATAAATTCTGGCATTTTTTCCTTACTATTTTTTTTTACTTGATAGTTGCTATAACAGTGAACTTCTTCAGGTGAAGTAGAAGATACTTAAAAAAAAAATAAAAACACTATATCAAATTATGCCTAATAGGTTATTTTCTCAAAATGCTATTTTGCATTCGGAATTACTAGATTTGCACATATGACTAATAACTGTAGGTTTAAATGATAAACTATATGAAATCAAAGAGTTGCTTACATGAGTAGTGTAAAAAAAGTTTGTATAGAAATGGCAAAAGCTCCGTTGATTTAGTCCACATATTTTCACAAGTGAACTGAACCATTTATACCAGAGAATAATTTAGCCCCAGACAGCAAGGTTTTTCTACTTACATGGGACTCAGAGAATCAAAGAGAGGTAACAGATTCATATTCTGCTAGATATGATTCTAAATGTAACTCAGGGTGGCCTCACCAAAAGGCCACAATTGAAAGAATGGCTTTTGTTGAGTTCAGAGATGACTTCTTTGCAGAAAAAAGCATCCATTAAATATGGTGTGAACTGATCCACTCCTCAGTCTGGGCAGACTGACGACCCCCTAATGACAACTCTGCTCCAGCTGAGGTGTGCTGGAAGGCCAGGTGAGAAAACATCACAGTATTATTGTCTTTTCTATACCTTCTCAGTGGAGAACTAAGAAAGCTCATTCACAGCTCCATAAAAAAAAAAAAAAAAAAAAAGGAAAAAGGAAGAAGAAAAATAAAGTGCTACCACTGGGCATTATCTTTACTTCAAATACTAAAAACTAGACTTGAAATCAGACAGAGAAATTCAACATTCATAAAATCAGACAGAGGAATTCAGCATTTCAGATTTCAACATCTTTACAAGGAAGATCAAGACAATCATTCACATGAGCACTTTCCATCTGCTCTAGTTTATTCTCTTCCAGCCTCTCACAGAGAGAATTTGGATCAGTGATGCCAGGCAGACAACATGAAATGAAGATTTTCATGGTAGCAATGAAGGAGGTAACTCACAAAAAGTATAAATGAAAGAGAAAAGAAAATGGTTTGATTTTTCAGAGATAATAAGCTAGGAGATTACCAAAGGAGAAACCATTTTTCTCCTTCAAAAGACCTGAGCAATCTAGCAAACACAGGATGTCTTTCCAATCTTCTGCCTTTACCACAATGTATTGATTTCCGCTGCTCCCGGCCGCAGAGCCTTGCTCTGAAGTGCTACACTGGGCAGGATTTATTTAGAGGAGACGTGTGCACAGACACACCACACTTAGCACTGGTCCTTGCATATGGGTACAGGCAGAAACAAATTTGTTCTGACTGCGTATGTCATTCTCAGTCCAGAAGCAGAGGCAGCCTCTTAGCCCAGACCCGAGCCCATGCTAACAAATCCAGCCTGTTTGCATCTGTCCACGTAGACATAACCTTAATGGGTTTCATCCATGATGAAAAACAAACGAGTTTCTCAGGGTTCTCCACTGGGGCATGCTGTCCCTTCTCACTGGGACCGCCATAGCGAAGGATCCTGTTGGCACCCTGCACGAAGCAAAGCCCCGGGTCATGGGAGAAGGAATGGGAGAGAGAAAAGCTCAGGACAGAAGCAAGACATGGTGCAGATGTAAAACTTGGGGAATGACCAAATGTCATGGATACAGGTGAGCCCTCCTGGCACGGCCAGAGCAGGGCAGTGCCCCATGACTCTGCGCTGCCTCTGATGGACAGAGCTATTATCAACCCCAGCCTCTTCATCTGCTCAACAAAACAGGAATAATGACATGGCCCTTCTTTAAATCACTTTTGCCACAACAATTTGCTTGGTAAAATTGAATTACCAGTCTGCTGCACCTAGCAAGGGACTGAGAACTCCTGGGAAGAACTGAGGCATCTCAGGCTCCAGAAAAAGGCAGTCTGTGATGGAAAAGAAAAAAGTGTGTGGAGACCTAATGGTAAAAAAGAAAGCTTCAGGATGAATTTTACTCAGCTGGCTAATTATTACAGGTGAATTTTCCTCTCTGAAAGTGAACAGTTTATCTCCAGAGTAGGTAACTGTATTAGAGTAGGGAATCTAAGCTTCTCTCCTTAAATCTTCTGTCTGTAATCTCAGTTAAGGGGACAGTGTAACTGTTAAAAGATTCATTTGGTTTTCCCCAATTTATGCCCATTGTAGCATCATTCCTAGAAATTTGTACTATTAATACATGAAAAGAAATTTAAAAATACCCAGAAATGCTTTTATTTACAGACTTTACTATTTGAAAGTTACAATTTTTTTTTCCTTCAAAATCAAGGCGCTGCAGAGTATTTATGTATTGAAAGAAAATCATAAACAGCGGCAGCTAATTCAGACACAGAATAATTTATTTTAAAAAAATCTTAATCCTGACTGGCAACATGTCTCCTAGTCAAGCAGGGAATTTCACTCCAGAAAAGGTCTGGCAGTTGTACTGAACTGCATCCATAGATGCTGATCTCTTTTATGTGATCCAAAACTGAGAATAGGATAAACCTACCAACCTGATTTTACCAGGTAACTGTCTACATTTAAGAATCAGGCTTTGTTTCATGATTATTCCTTTCTCTTTTTAAAGACACATCTCTTAACATTTGGTACATGTATGTGTGTGCAATCCGCTTGGAGACACTACCATCCAGATTTCTGCAAAAGGGAAGGGGTTTAGAGTGTTTCTCTAGCTCTTCAGGGAGTGCTACACCTCACTTGCCTAAAGAAGCACCATAGTGCAAGCAGCAAAGCATTGCTCCATAGCTGTCACCAGAACAGTCAAACAGAAAACAGCAGTGTGGAGTCATAGACCTCTGAAAAACACAACTAGTGGAGATACTGCCTTGTGGAGTCACCACGTGAGCAGCACTGCGTAAGCTGCAGGTTTTTATTCCCATCACTACAAACGAGTGAAAGGCAAACACAAGATGATGAGCACCACACAAGAGGTGCACTGGCATCCGTTCTCGTTCAGCCTCAGAAACTGCTATTCCAGCAATGTTTCCATCACCAGCCAGCGTGGGCTTTTCCTACTGCTAACCAAATGAGGAGGGACCTTTGGATAAAGCTCCCAGAGACTGGATTTTAAAGGCATATTTCAAATTCTTTCAAACTACAGCTTAGTTTTATGGAACGACTCTGTGTATGAGTGGTCTTGCCAGAGGGCACCCAAGCAGCTTTCAGGAGGGATGGGGAAATGAGGCTTGAGAGAGGGGTTTTGCTTTATCTTGCAAGAAGCTCTTGGCTTGTCCTGCCTGGCTTGCAATGAGCAAGATACAAAAAAAAACCCACTGCAGTATCCAGACTGCTTGACTTTTATTCTTTTTAAACAGCAAAAATATTACATACTCTCCACCCTGTCATCCTGTCTGGAGCTTGCTGAGCAAGTTTTATTCTATTATTTTAACCTTAGTTTTCCATCTCTAAATCATTTCAAGCAGAGGCTTTTCTTTCTCTGAAAGAAAGTCCTACATGGGCTAACATGGTGCTGCCAGAACAGACTAAAATGCATGGACTAGATCAGATGTACTTGTATTTCAGATGTGCTTAGAATTTCAATAGGTTACAGGCAGTGTAACCACCTACTCTTTCAGGGCTAGGAAAGGCCTCCGTTCCTTTTGCTATTGCAAAAATGTTACATACACTCTTTCCCTATTGACATTTTTAAGCAACAAACTCATTCAAGCTGTGCAGGCTCTCTGGGGAGCTGCAGGGACAGCTTTAAGTAGACAGCTCTTTCATTTTCAGAAGGGGAGGTGACTTTAAGGAAAAAAAAATATGGAGCCAACTTAACATTTTCTTTATTATTGCATTGATAAGGCAGCCAGGACTCTAATAAATGGGTTCCCTTTGTCTGGCTGAAACTGGGTCATTAACGTGAGCAAAGTACTGTGATTCTGCCTTTCCCTGGGAGATGCTGGATGTCACAGCATCCAGCCAGACAGCTAAGGCACCAAAGTTTAACACAGATCAGTCAACTGAAAATGCCTTTGGGCAAGAACACCCAATAAACTCAACCACAAAACAGTTTAAGTGTGGGTAAATGCCTGCTTGTAGAAGGCACACGTTGGCATGAAGAAAAGAAGTCTGTTTTGCACATGACCCTTTGACATCCCTTCTAATCTGTGGTCAGCATAGGAATAATTTTATGGTGACTCTTTGGAGGAAGCAAAAGCAGTAGCTGGTAGGTAAGAATGCAAATACAAATGTGCAAAACGACATGAGGTCAGAGCACTGGCGCACAACATTCTGTTATAAAGCATTATATTAATTTTTAGAAAGAAACCAATTAAACTGAAATCCAGCTTTGCAACACTTGCTTAATAAACAATTTTCACCTACTACAAAACACAGAACGGCATCAAGTTACACATCTGAATAAAACGGGAATGTTTTTGCACATTTCTTGGTGAGTTACATGCTAGTTGAAAGCAGTGTTTTGTAACAAAAAAAAAAAAAAAAGGAAAGAAAGCATACCCTGTTAAATGAAGAGGTTTATAAGATACGAGCTTGACAAAGAGAAAAAGTATTATGGATGAGATGCAGCTTGGAAAGAAATTCATACACTAACCACACAAAAATTAATCAGACAGCCTTGACTGTGCTCTTAATGATTTTAGACCTCATGCATTGTCTGGGATTTCTAGAGGTTTTGCATTTACAGTACAATAGGGTATTTGTAGGACCTGTACTCAAGAGTGGCATTTGATCGATTGTACATACTCTGAGACAGAGAATGATTTAAATGCAAAACATATTGCTGTAACATGGGAACAAAGAAGTGAAAGATACTTTCTAATTAAAACATAGGATTTTTGATCCTAATCTCAGTCATTGTGGGGCAAATGAAGAGCAGCATGTAGAGCAATTCATGGGTTTCTCAATACCCCTCCCCATATTGGTTTTTTTTTGGTTTTTGGGGTTTTTTTTTTGTCACAAAATGCCAATTCAGTAACCCAGAAAGCATTTCCAAAAGAGGTTTTGTTTTCATGAAGAAAAAGTTTTTGGTATCAAAATACCCTGTTATAACATTTGCAGAGGAAAACTTTTCCACCTTTCAGCTAGAAATACTTTCTCATTTTGAAATGTAACTCTGTTTATAGGGGAAAAAAAAAAAGGAAGAAAAAAAATTGAAGAGCTTTCAACCTCCCAAATAAACCCTTCTGAATGACTGATTTGTTCAAGATTCTTCTGTCATGAAAATTGTAAATATCTGAACACATACCAGGGGGAAAAAAAAAAAAGTACATTTAAAATGCTTTTGTCAAAGCAGGAGCAGGGTCTCCTGGAGCTGCACAGTAGGGCAGAGCATGGGGAGCCCTGGCAGTGTTAAACCCTTCCCTGCAGTAATCAGTCAGGTCACTATGAGCAGCATGAAGCCATGTCCCAGCAAGAGCAAGGCTCCGTGGGGCGACTGCTCACTTTTCCACTTGGACTAGCTGCTGGCACAGCCACCCGCAGCCCCAGCCTCTCCCGGGGCTTGCAGGGCTCTGCTGACACGTGGTGTGGCTGCTGGGGACTGGGACAGGCACATCCGTGCTCCCATGGGCATTCCTGAAAGTGCACATACCCTTCATATTACACACATGCAAGTTCTACTGCAGGTCTGCACGCGTTACCTGCAGTTTAGCTCTCATCCGTTGACCTTTGGGAGAAGAACAAAGCCAGTGGCCAGTGCTCTGCAGGTCTGCTGCTGAAGGGGACCATGCCCAGCAAGGGAAGAGCTAGATGATGGATGTGGCCAACAAAGCTGCAGGACTTTTAATATCTGTACTCTAAGGCAATTTAAACAAGCATTTGAGCCCACTTACTTGCTTATTATAGTTTAATTTAGACAGTGTCAATAATTCTGACTAGCTCTGGGGGTATTTTTGGAATTAAACTACCTAAAGAGAATATTCATCTAAGAAATCCATATGGCAGGAAAGAAGGGTAGAATTGCTGGCATGGAATAGTAAAATCTTCCTTCTCATTACCATTCTTCAACTTACATATTTTGAAATTTCTTTTACTTTCCTCATTTACAGTTGCACATTTTTAATCCTGTTTTGTTTTGGTTTTTTTCTTTACATTCTAGTCCATACAGACTATTCTGTGTTTGTCCAGGGACAGAGAATGATATTACTTTACAAGTCAGGGGTAGAGCATGTCATGACATTCACTACTGGAAATTCAAAATCATCCAGATTCCAAACCATCATAATTCACTGCTAAAGAGAATCTTTCAAAAATTTCTGTCCCCATCCCTTCAGGGAACTTCACAACCCGATACTTCTAGATCAGACTTCATTATCCAGGTCATCATTTCAATTTATCAGTGCCTTGGAGCCTTTGGCATTCTCAGCTAGGATGGTGTCATGTCCATCAATCACTAGGCTGTTTCCACATTCCCAATTTTCTTTCATCTCTTTCAGTCTTCAAAAAACCTCTATATCTTTACATGGGTGTATACTGGACACAGACATCTCTTACTTTTGTCAACTGTTACCATGTTTTAAGTACAGAAACTGATCTGTACAAATGAGGGAGGCCTTAAGAACTGTTTTCATTCTAGGTCCTGCATATTATTATTTGTATTAAGGGAGGGTATACAGATCCACCAGTGACTCTTTGGACTATAAGCATGGCAAACAAAAAAGCAATATGATGTTTTTCCTGGAAAGCTTATAGTTCAATCAAAAACTTAATGTTACCTGTAATGAACAGGAGTAAGGACCTGAGAAAGCAAAGAGGAAATTGGGACTCTAGCTCTATATCCATTAATTGCATCATAGAAAACACAGGTCTGGCTAAGGGACTGAAAGGAGAATTAGACCAACACAAGGCAGATTTTGAAAAGAGCCTTGAAGGAATGGGCAAGAATTATTATTTAGAGTGAGCAGAAAACAATGAGCTAGCAAAAGGCTTTAAGGGAGGAGGGGCAAACTCTCTGGATGCCCCTGCTGCTTCCCCATCTCTGTAAGGGGCAGTATAATCCTAGCTTTGAAAATATACAACACTAACATCCCACCAAAACCCACCCCAATCTATGTATAGTACTGAAATAGAAAGAAAATTATGAGCTCAAAACAGACATAGCAGCCCTGGGACTACTGAATTTGCTGTACCAATTACCTATCTGCAATATTACATATTCTCCAACCAAATACCATTAGTGTGGTTCTCAAAGCAATTCAAAGAGACTGCTGTACTTCATCAAATCATTTTTGGACATCCCACAAGCTTTCAAGAGAATCATGGTTCTTAAGAGTAAAACAAACAAGACCATTTGTTCACATGTTTTAGTACAATCTGGTTTTCAAAAACTTGTTTCTTTCTTCCATGTTTTTTCTGCTTGAATTTTTATATTTGTTTAGAGGTAAGAAAAATCTTTGCATTTCTCAAACGCCAGCTTTTTTTGTTCTTTTAAGAGAGCAAAAGGTGGTTTCCAACACTCCCTTAAACAAGGACTCACATCTGCCAGTCTGCAGGGAAAGCAGGCTGAGGCATCAAAAGTATTGCAGTTAGTGAATTTAATCCTTCTGATGCAATCAGTCTGCAATGTGATCTGATTAAATTTAAAGACTCAAACCTGAAGTCCAGTACTTCAGGTCCAGAAATAAGTAGACAAATAGTATGAAAGAGCAGTCTGCTGTGGGCTTAAATAAACCCTAGACTCCACAGTTCAGGTTAAGATTTCTAAAGAATACAAGCCAGGTGGATTGATTTAACACAGCATTAAAAAAACATCTGGGAAAGAAAAACATGTACATCAAAAAATAATCGTGAGACAATCTTCTCGGTGTAAAATAATTAGTGGAATGTGTGACATATGAAATAAATTTCTGCACATATACCCACACTGCCACCATCAGCCTCGCTTTCTCATTTATTTAGGTGAACCTGTAATTGGGAAACAGGCACTTACTCATGGATAACAGTGGAGGTGCTGAGCTGCTGGAGACTTCGACACTGCTGCAAAATAGAGTATGTGTTCGTATGTGTTTGTGCAATGGACACTTGCTGTGCAATATTATCTTGTCTCTACAGATAAATTAGTTGCATCATGCTCCTGCCAGCTTGATTTGTTTAGCCTTTACGGAGTACAGAGTACATGGAGTTTCTTGTGATTGAATCTCACATAAAAGGTAAACCTGAGAGTTTATTCTACACTATGCTATACATCCACCAAGGCATCTAGAGCATTTGCTGACTTGATGTTGAAAAGAAGGCTATAAAATATACTGGGAAAATCTTGAAATGCCACTCACTTGACATAGCAATAAGAGCCCTGCATTAAGATGCAGAGCTGATTTCCCTGATCCATGAAATTGCCTGGATATTTAAAGCATTCTCAGACAGAACCGGCATGAAACTCACCCTCCATTCCTGGCACAAGGACACCATGGTTTTTGTGTTCTCCAAGAAAAACAGCGCTCAAAGTTGCAGAGATAAATATTCTTTAAAAGAGGATCTAAACATAATTTCCTTCCTTTCTCAAGTAAGAAGTAAGTATTCAAAATGTCTAATGCTGGAAGATGGTTATGCTCGCTGACACACTGCTCAGAGATGCTCAGGTTCTCTGTTGTGACTTTGTGCAAGAACCTCTTACAATAAAACACCAAGTGTGCAAGTCTGACCACCTTTGGAGAGGGACATTTGTCCCTCTCATAAATAGGTGACAGGACTGGAATAGGCACAATCTGTGGACAGCTATGAAAAAGGTTATGATGCAATATATTGTATTATTTTATGGTCTGAGATCTAGGATATGGTTCAGAATTCCTCAGCAAATGTATATTTCCAGCTGCTAAAGGATAAGAAAAGACCCATCTATACTTCCAAAGTATTGGTGAGCTGACGGTCAGGTATAAGTATAATTTTGTCCAAAGACCTATCCAGTGCAAACACATAGACTGCAATAACGGGGGAATTTGAAAGGACCATAAGCTTCCCTAGAACGCTGTCCTGCAGGCTCTGCTAGCTTAGATTCAGAGGACAGCATCCACAAGGAACAGAGTGCAGCAATAACAGAGCTACATGTTCGGTTATAAACAGCTTCTCACTAGGTAACGATGAAGTGGTCCAAGAGGCACCACTAAAGTATCCTGACACTGCAGTACATGGTACATCTGACTGAAACCTCCACACACCAGCAAGTTTCACACCAGCACAATGAACATGTAACATTGGCAATCTTATCACTGATTTCTATCCAAAATCACACTGAAAGGGTAATCTCCTTTAAACCTGGTGCATGCATTGCACGTATAATTTTCCGCATCTCCATAGTAAAGAAGGATCTGAGACTCAGACCGAGGTCCCAGATTTTTCATGGACATGGATTACCATTTCTTCTTGTTGACAAAGAAAGAGAATTTCCCAATCTTTTTCAGATTAAATTTCTCAGTCAGTTTTTGTCTTCAGCTAGGCTTACACCTCTTCCCATTTTGTAGTGAAGCTTTGCACTGACCAGTTTAACAGCCAGTACCCTTCCCTTGTTTCCTGTAATTCTTTTCCTACATAGCACATACAGTAGCCTATATTTATACAGGTATACAGAATTATAAAAAACACTACTGGAAAGGACGCTGGAAGCCATCTGGTATGTGACCCCGTTCAAAGCAAGATCAGCTACACCTAATTAGCTCCTGACATACGCTTGCCTACCCTGTTGAAACAGACACTCCACAAACTCCCTTGGATATTTATTGTGATGCTTTGCTATTCTTACTATTAGAATGTTTTTCTAACGTTTAGTCTGTTCCAGAAATTTTAATTAACAGTTCCCTTAGAGGAAGACTGGATTATTGTGCATTCTGATACATGAAGAAAAAGACATACAGAAACATATGACACATTGAATTTAAGGTTCATAAATTATTTGTAGATCACATAGGTGGTTTTTCAAACTTCCTGATTAAAAATAGTTTAAATGGAACCAGCTATTTATGTATCCCCCCTATTGTTCACTTTAAAGAAGATCTTGATCATAGTTATTTCTTCCCCAATTCAAGTTTTGAAAGCTCTAAGTTCTCTGAAGAAAATAGTTGTTGGCATTTTTGGATGATAAACATCCCAAAGTGATGATGATAAATTACAGTGTTGCTCAATGATGCAGAAAAGTAGAAAAATGCAAACTGCTAACCTCTGATTTATGAATACACACTCTTTATTACAGAGTCTAGGGGTTCACAGCTGTAAGAGCGGGTCATTTTCATCTCATTGCTTATTAAAAGTCTGAGGAGAAAGCACGATGGGTGGCTACCATTTTGCGATGTATTGGATAAACACTTAATGCTCTTTGTCTCCAGTGCGAATGCAAGATGATACAGAATTTCTTGCCTTTTTAAGGCCTACATAAGCATTTGTTACTGTTCACAATCACAGAAGATGAGAATTTTTGCATCTAGTTTTGCTCATTCATAACTAGCCAATTTTCTCACATTTTAATATAATCATTCCTATAAACCTTTTCTTTACACGGAAAAAAACATTTGCCCAAGATATTAAAAGAAATCCTGTCATCTGCTTGTTAAAACGTTGGTGTTAATGACAAAATTTACTTTGGAAAGTATTTAAACTGAGACTTTCACCTATCAACAGGCATTCCCAGTGAAACCCACCCAATGCACTAAGTCACGAGCTGAGGAATCTGTTTTGTCGCAGTACTGAAGTAAATTGTATTACGTTCCTTCATCACTCCTCAGCTTCCCAAAGCCTGGGGATTTTCTAATTTCTTCTTCTCTCTCCCTATTACTTCTCTGCTAAATATTCAAAGCAGGCAACAAAAAGGAGTAGGAAAAAAAAAATAAGGTCAATACAGCAAATTGGAAAGAAGTAAAATGTTTCGATACGCCATCATTTGGTTGTTACAGTTATCTTAATCAACCCAAACAGCTTCTTTGAGACATCTAATTTGATTTTACAAAGTGCTAACCCATAGCCATATTTGACTTTCCTTTGATTCCAAATGTAAAAAATAGCCTTTATCTAATGTTCAGGCATATAATCTAACTACACATGCATTTACATTTGCATTACGAGGCAGTGAAACATGGCTGGAGAGCCATCTTGGATGTTATCTATGTTATTACTCAAGTGGAGAGTATAATCATAAATCCTTTTCTTCCCCTCCACCCCCCTGCCTTTTTTTCAGAAGTATACTTAAAATCTGTTTTTAAGCTTCACTGGCTCTATTACATTTGAACTTCAGTAACAAGAATGTGATATGAATATGTAGAGAGAAAGCATAGACAAAAGGTCTATTTTCTTAATGTGGTTCAGTTTAACTGTTCCTATAATTAGCTACAACTCATTAGGCAATAAAAAGACAAACAACAAGATTATGAATGGAAGGGCAACATTTTCTCCACAAAACAAACAAAAAACGTTAACAGATGCCTCTTTTCTAAGGCTTTCCTTGCATAAATACACCCAGCAGCTTAGAAAAGATATTTTCATGATTGAAAATTTTTGTCCAGAAAGAAAACCTGTAAACATCATCCTGTGCAATTTCAATAAAAAGTATTTACAGCTATTGTACACTTGGGATTTTTTAATCTTAAGGATAAAATAACAATACAGCAGTGGTCTGCAGATGACTAGCTTTGATCTTTTATTAGTTCTTATAATTGTCTCTTAATTTTTATTCTGCATAATAAGCACTCACCTTCACCGTTTGTCCAGCTTCGGGTCCATCCTGTAAGCAAAGGGACAAGTTTCAGGTTAGAGGAACTAACAAGGATCACACAGGGATTCAGAAATCTTACTCAATAATCGTTTACATCCAATTTCACTGTATGTTAATTTAGCATATTTTCCTGGGGACCATTCAACACAAAGTTTTTGGACAAGGCGCCTTTCCGTATCAGGCCATGGCAAAGCGAGAAACTGTATCTTAGATCACAAAAACGACAGTTGTTATTTTTCATTCTTTCAGATCATATTTTTTAATAGCTAGCGATAGATTTCTGATCCTTGTGAACATAAAATCAGACACATAAGTGAGAATTTAATCAAAACATGCTTGCTTAAATTCTTATTTTAATGAAATGGGCTTAGTGTCCTGATTTGCTTTGAACACAGGTCTTTTTTTGGTATAAAAATACCCAACACAAATAACTGAAAGGTCAGAATTGATAACATATTTAAATAGCTACATCTCTCTACCTGCATACAAATAGCTGTGAGCAGGAATTACCTGTTTCCATCACAAGCAGTGGGTTAAGTGCTGAATGGTGAGATGTGGCTGCCTTCTCTAGGTCAATCCTGCAAAGACTTCTTTGAGGGAAGAGTATTTGCTGAAATACTCACAAGCAAGCACTGCGTTTGGGAGTGTTTGCAGCCTTACTCTAAAGTTTTGCAGTTACTAATTATCCACGTTTTTCTGCTCGTTTGCCACTTTTTTTTTTTCCCCATGGCAAATCTGGTAGACTGCAATGCAGTTATTACGCTGCTTTTTTTATTATTATTATTTTGCATTTATTGCCCCTCGAAGTTTGAATGTCCTTTTGTCATTGGACTAGGGAAGGTTGAAAGCTTGATAAAACAAACCATTAAACTTTTTTTAGTTGACTGGTTTACAAACCTGAATTGAAATGGTGAGCGAGGTGCCGCAGAAGTGTTTCTCCACCACATTGCCAACCCTTTGCGCCGTACAAAATAAATCGGCCACTTCCTCAGGACACAAGTCACGGAAACGCTCCACCGGCCGCAGAGGACAAACAAGGACATCTGAAGGTGGTATTGTCAAGGCACAAACACAAGTCTGAGTAGTCCAGAAGGACGAGTGACTCAATCCGTAGCCTGTAACCTACTTCTGATCACTTTTGAATTGCCTAAATTCCTCCTCTCCAAGGGTTCCAGCAAGAGCAACTAAAACATAAGGCTAAATACAGGGAATCATATGATGCTTTGTTCAGAAGAAGTTTCCTCAAAATCCTCAGATATGGGCAAAATGACTAAAATAAGGTCCATATGTTACTACTGAGACATCTAAAGAAAAGCAAAGTTTTCACAGACTCAAAGTTACCATTTTGATGGAGAGATGCTCGTATTTAACACCTCTGAAAGTCAGAGACATTTCCTTTTGTGATTAAAAATGGAGGAAAGCCAAAGGAATTTAAGATGGGTTTGGGTGTGTGATCTGAGACAGCAGTTTTACAATGCTTTTCCACATATGCGGTATGTATTTTTGAAAATCTTGATTTTACACCTCTAATTTTAGGTACCTAAAAGTGAAAAAAGCTGACACTATACTGATAATAGCAGATCACTTATTTCTATATCACATTAATTACCGTTCACAAGGAATGCTCACTTGTTATAAATATTACATGTTTTTAGAAATACATTAAGATAATTAAGACTATTTCCTTTTAAGCGTGGTGTTCACGACACTGCAAATATACTTTGATTTTATTCTACCTTGGTGACTGCACTTCGTGAGTTAGTGAAATGAAGCTACAAAGTAAACAATGAAAGTACACAGACGCTATTCACAGTCACCTGATCTGCTGTGTTCACAGAAATTAGTAATTGCTGCGATTCCTCACTTGAAAGTCAATTTGGTAACATTATTAATAGGGTGAAGAATTCTTAGCAGAGCCTCAGTTGTGTAAATCCAACAAGCAAGCACTTGGGACTTGATTCTCATTTCAGTTCCCTGCAGACAGGATTTTTTTTCTGACTTACAGTATTGTGTTTGCAGAATAGACCTTAAAATCACCTTTAACATCACTTGAACTTTCATGACCAAAGGCTATGAAAATTAAAATCTTCTTATTTTTTCAGTATTAAAATGAGTGTTCAAAGGAATCTTTGAAGAAAATTAAGTTCCATGCCATTGTATTACAGTCATTTTTATTTTTACTGCATCTTGAAGCCTGCAGGTATTGAGAAATATTCTCTATACTCCAGGAAATGTAACTAGGAGATGCTCTGTAGTTAACAGGCTCACACAAAGGTTACATCAACCTGATTTTCAAGAACTGCATGAGACGTTTGAAATAAAGAAGGATTAATACATGTGAAAGATGATTTATTTCCATAAACACAGAGACAACATGCTTACATTCACCAAGTTTATGACAGGAATTGCATTTATAATTCTAATTGGAGGGAAAACCAGACATATTCTGGAAGTAAAGAAATAGGGGCAGGTTTTGATCATTCTTCAGAGTCCAGATGAGGACAGACAAGATTGTAATGGATATTTGCTAAAGTGGGAGCAGATTTTTCGAGCGAGCTCCACAGCTAGCAGCTCCCAACAGAACAGCAGAAGACTGGCCCCAGCTGTGGATGTTAATCTGCTTTGAAAATCTGTCCCTCTTTTTTTTAAGGCCAGCATCAGCTATGCCACCACTCTTCTCTTTTTCTCTTGTTATAACTTATGGTATTAAAATTTAAGAAAGGAGAAAAATGTATTTAGAAAGCAGGTACTTGGAAATAAACCAATCCTAGATGGGGACAAAAAGCCTAGTTTTGTGGGTTTTAGTTCTAAAATGCTGTGCCTCTTGGAAAGCTACTGGGCGTAATAAGACTCCTGCATTTTATTTGTGCCTTCCCAGCACACTGTACAAAGCACCTCCATAAAGGATGCTATTGGCTGAACTTGGGGCCCAAGGGAAGAGCTAGAAACTTGCTTGGCAGACCTGATTTCCATACCAGGAATAAAGGAATAGAAAAACTAATTAATTTTACTCATAAAAAGGAAATCCATGTCAACAGTAAAACAGGAAAAAGGACATTCGTTTAATCTGAGTTCATTTTTCAAAAGGAGAGAAGGGAAGCTTTTACCCTTAGGGCATCTGATACTTAAGTAGATAATTATCCTTCTTCTGCAGCACTGCTTTATTATCATGGGTCAACGAACCATTTATAAATGAAGAATTTCCCCTCATTTACCTCTAGCAAAACTGCTGCTTACATCAAGACAAGTTTCCTTTCCTCCTCTAGAATTTTTTCCCAGCAGTTTCTCACCCTCTCAGACTCGCACATGCCTCACCAGCAATTGTTTGTTCTCTACCTAGCTCAGGGCCACAGCCACAAGTATGAATTTTTGCATTAATCATGGTTTCTACAACCTTATATTAACACTGTACTACTTGTCACCGTGATGCATTGTGAAAAACACGGGCTAAACGCTACTTGCAAGAGCTTTTGTTTCCATAGCACATAGCAGAGGGAGAAAAGAGAGCAATGGGAGTGCTGGTTGTGACCGAGGCAGGACATCTGTTTTCTCTTCTTAATTCTGTCACTAATCCGCTCTGTCATTTGGGTAAGTTGTATCTGTACCTCTCTCTCTCCTCTTCCACACTTTATCTGTCTTATCTGCTTAGATAGCATTTGCCAGTTGGCGCAATGGATGTTTTCTTATTAGGCCATGCGGCGCTCTGCTCATGTGGGGCTGCGAAGCGCTCCCGCAATATCAAACGATGCGCCCATAAACCATGTCATTCTGCAAAAAGGATTTTCACTTCCTCCTTACATTACCAAGACTCATTTACAACTCAAACTAGATTTTAACCATATTTCTGTCTTTGAATGTGATAAATAATTCAAAGGCACAATCACACGCTGGAGTATCTTTACTGAACTTTCCATCATTTCAAAATAATTCTACAAAGAATAATGATAGAAATTCTGAATCAGAGCTAAATTAACATGAGAATGTAATTAGGACAACATTCAAGTTATATTTAACTATGAATATATAAAAAGGCAAATGTTAGAATGAATTCATGGATTTGAGGTCATTAAGAAAACAATCATCCACTGCAACTTTAAATCATAGTTTTTAACTACAGTTTTTAATAGTAGGATAGTTTTTAACTTTATATCCTGGTCAGATTTTAATCTGGATAAATGCTCTATTCACCTCAAAATTTTTCCTATGTTTAAAATCAGATAAACTGTTCATTGCTTTCTGCAGTTACCCACTGCAAACACTGCTATGAACTACTGATGTGCTTCAGGTGACTGTGTATTAAAGATGCAAGTGAAAATGAGTCTGTACTTACGTCTATGTGCAATTACTCCTTAGACAGAAGCATCTTCTGCCATCTGAGATGCCTCAGGGCATCCAGCTGCCACTCCAGAAGGGCAGGAGTCTCCCATATGCCCTGTGTCATATCTGTCAGCCAGGTGGGAAGCCTGAGTCATCTTACGGTATCTGAAATGGCAGAAGGTGCCTATGTTTGGGCAACAGCCCCCACCTTTACAGAGTGGCTCAGCAGGACAAGGGGCTGATACCCAGCAGACATGCTGCATGATTGAAGACAGCATTCTGTCTTCAGAAAGTTTGAACTTTATGTTTCCTTTCTCTAGCCACCATAATTAATAAGTTCGTGATTTCTTCATTCATTCTAAACTGCTACTGACTGATGAAGTTTCTATTTTTAAGCTTTGATGTGCGCAGCTGTTATTTCCTTCAAATTCTCTGAGTCAGTCCACATCATTAGAGTACATGCAATTTAATATGTCAACTTCTCCATTTTAAGAAGTGGAAAACCTTCACACCTTATTATAATCTGCGATCGTACATTCCTCTCTCTAGATCTTGCAGGAGTCTCTCAAAAAGCCTTGCTTTTTTCCCCCAATACTTAAATATGCATACACAAATCAATATGCATACTCTCACACACACTCAAAGCTCCATTAAAGATTTATTAAACAATTAGGAATGTCAGTATTTTCTAAAGACTACCAGTAGATAGTAATCTAAAACTCCAGGTATATTAGTGGAAGTGCATAACCATAAAGTAGCAGTAAAGCAACAGCGGATCAGACCCATTACCCACAAACGGAGCTAAAACCTAAGGATGACCTATGATTTCAACAAAATCACTTGACCTTATATATTGGGCACAGCAGCCCATTCCCTGCACAACCTTGGGCAGGTTGTTTAATGCACCAAAGCCTGTGAGCCTCCTCCATAATTCAAATTAACAGCCTCTGCCTGTTGGTCTATTAAGATTGTAACCTGTTTAGAAAAGCTCAGACTCATGGCCAAGCAAGCATGGTTCGACAAGTTTCTACACACCAGCAGAGCAAGGATGCTGAAACACGTGCCAGCTCTCAGCCCTCCACAGTCAAGGTTGCATGCATTTCTGTAAATCTCTCTCACTCTTTCATTGACTTTTTAGACCATGATAATTGGAGCCCTTTGAGACTGGCATTCAGAGTAATTTACTGCAATGCGGTTCTGCAATGGGCACCTGGACACTGTCAAAGCTATGTTCAATTGTGCCAAGCACAAGTACAAATTCCCCGTGTACATCTAAGTATTTAAGGATATGCTCACACTGAAGACTATGGGTCACTACTGAAAAGCGAGCATTTGTTAACCGCGTAATGACTTTAAGTTGATCAGACAGAGACGGCTCAGATTCTACAAGAAAAGCAAAGCACATGGCCAACATCTGCATGCTGACCACTTCAAATGCAATTTTCCTTCACTAATACACCTAGAGGGGAGGCTGAAATCCAAAGGCACTGTAGCGATTTTTATTTGCTTTATCTGAATTTTGGCTTTGAAGCCTAAATTATTGTAATTCTGCATTTAAGGTCTAAGCCAGGCTCTGTGTTCCCTTCAGTGGGATTCTGATCAACTCTGCAAAGTGCCTATTATAAATTTTCACACACAACTATCAAGGTACACACATTCTGTAGTTCTGAAATGTTGGAAAAATGGCCTTTGGGGTGGTCAAAAAAAAAAAGAAAACCAAAAAAGAAACCCCAAAGAGGTTAAAATTCCTTTTATGTGACAAGCTTTAGAACTAAACACAGCTTTTTCCTGGTTAAGTCCATTAGTTTGTTGTATAGAAAACATACTTTCCATTTTGACTTTTGTTTTATTCCTGAATTTGAACTTCAAACAGAACAATTCAAAGCTTTATAAAGGAAAAAATTAAAGGCTCTCCAGGTACTGACATTCTAACAATAGGAATAAAGTTCTTTTTTTCTTCTTTGTCTTTTTGAGGAACCAGTTAAAAACATTAAAAATGACAGGTTTTCTTAATATTTGAGGCTTTAAAAGAACAAAATACAAGGGGAAGAAGGCAGATTATCTAAAAGTGAAAGGGTAATTGCTTCTTTATGAAGCTCCTGGGTTTGACCAATATTGTTAGTTTTCTAAACCATTTGTTACAAAAGGTTTTAACTTAGAAAAATGATTTCTTTTCAACGTGTAACATGGTCAGGAATCCATAGCTCACATTGGGATGGAAATACTGTTCCTCTTCAGGAGACTTTTTAAAAGATTTTAAAAGAGTCTTCCCTTTCACAACAGCACAAGAGTCAAAACCTCAAAAAAATAATTTAAAAATATATTTTGAAGATGAAAAGCAGTAGTTAATAAAATTTCCAAATTTTTAAAACTCTTGAAATATCTATTTTAGCACTCTAACATTTTTACACAAAAGGCAGTTTAGTTAAAAATTTTCCTTGATAATTTAAATATGGGAAACTCATCAAAACTTCTTTCATTAATATTTTGGTTTTGACTAACCAGTTTTCATTAAAAAAAACAAAACAAACAAAAAAAAACCCTGTCCCAAACTATGGTACCTATGGAGTTCATGTTGCTTCATGTATTTCATAAGCTTGGGTGAATAACTTAAAGCACAGTAGCCTCTGCCTCTCCCTCCCGGCTGAAAACACCCCAGTCATTTACAGAGCAACTCTCAAGCAGGAACTCCTGCCTTGGAGATCAGGGTTTTGCTTATTTTAGGATTAATATAGACTGTAGCACCATCTTTATCTAACAGCAGGAAGCGTTTGAGACACATGTAGAGATGGTGTCCCTTGAGCCCGAGGCTGCTCAGTGGCCAGTTCAGCCCTCGCTGAGGTGGGAAGACAGTACCTTGGTGTGGCTGCTGGGAGCTCAGAGGCCAGAAGAACCAGCTGCAGAAGACTGCAATAAATGATAATTTCTAACTGTCTCATGCGTCTGTATGAAAGATCCCTTCTGCACATCCATAAGCTAGCTGATGGGAATGCAGAAATAACACACTGTGGGGAGCTGGATGAGGGATTATTCTTTTCTTACACTCTGTTTTATGTGAATTTGCATCAAGTGCCCCAAGCAGAGAGAATCAGTCAGACGAAGCTTCAAGTATTAAACCTCACCACAACGTTGTTCCCCAGATTCAACTGAGGAGTGTAGGCAGGGGTATTGAATTCATCATTGCATCTAAACAGAAGTTTTCTTTGTTCAAAAGCTCTAATTTCTAACAGAAAGAAGTCCCATAGCTCAGAAAAAACACAGGAGAATGCATGACTAATAAAATTAATATAACTGAAAAACAACTGCCAGTCATTTATCTTTTTTTCTGCCCTTGAACAATTCTTCACATTTTGAAGGCTCTGGGAGCAATTTCTCTGTGTGAAGAAAACAATAATAGTTCCACAGATACTGCCTATAGGAGGAGTTAGGAAGGAATCGAAAACAACTGAAATAGCACACGCACGTACACATACAAAGCATCAAAAAGCCTTTAAAAATGAATCAAATACATATTCTGCTTCATTACGACAACAATACGTCAACGCATCCATTCAGTCCCCACTAAACCCACCGAATTAGGATGTACATAAAACCGTAGTAATGCAGGAACTGAGGTCTCCCCTCCAGGACAAATCTTATTCAATGAGACGGAGTGACTCACTTTTGGAAGGAAATCTGTAGAGGCTATTTGGATTAAAAGTGAGCATCTCATAATAGGAAAAGGTGGAGGAGCACTCTTTAGTGGGCTTTACATGTAGAACTGGATTTAAATATATTTTAGAAGGCTGCTTTGGTACAATACAGGAAATAGTACATCATAGAATTGGCTGGTGTGGGAGAAAACTTAGCTGTGAACTATAAAGATGATTAAGAACCAATCAAAATGCAATCAAATTACAATAAAAACTTAAAAATTGCTTCAAACTATTAAAACCACACACTGCATTTTTTTGATCTTGCTATGCCACATCTTAGCATTAATAAAAAAAGTCATTAAGATAAGAAAAATTATCTAAACACAGTTGATCTTGATAAGGCAGCTCAGTACCTGTTTACACTAATACAGACGACCAGATTTATGCAATGAAATTGAGAATTAGTGGTTCCAGTGGAACCAAGAGCAATCAGTGTAAATCTTTGACATGGATCTCTCTGCACAATTATAAGTGTTTTAAGACCACACTGCAGCTTTTATACAGTGGGTTTTGTTACTCTACCTGATCTCACCCCACTGAAGCTACTTAAAATAATTCTTCATGTCAATGAAAGGTGCAATAGTTCCAAGAAGCGAACAATAAATATTATTTTACTTTTTCTGTAGAAAAAAGTCAGTACATCTAATTTAAATATAGATATGGGCTATCGTCTAAATCATGCTAGATAGCACACCAAAGTACAAAGTACTGCTACTCAAAGTACAGTGACTCCACAAGACAGAGGGCCACAGCAGGGAAACGTGAGATTCAGAACTGTTCACTTTTCATTTTAAACAAGCCTTTCGTATATTTGATATTCCCTTTAAATGCCTTTAGGGTATGTCAAGTAGGTCACTAAAAGCTCAGTTCCTCATAGCGAGTGGTATTTTACTGTAGGATTTGTCCTTTTCTGCTAGCTACTGACCTCAGGGGCAGCCTCAAGCAATAGCAGGTGCCTAAGTGGAACCACAGTGAGAATAGCCATGGGAGAATTTGTGGCTCAGAAACATGCCTCTGATTCAAGTTTCATTTGGTGGAAAATTTACTGCAGACCTAAACTTACATTTGTACCAGGAATCATGGTCACATTCTAGAATCACATTAAGCTTTTGATCTTGGAAAGCCCAAAAGCAATAACCAGTGGCCAAACTGGAAATGTAGAAATCCCAATGTGAAAGGACTTCATCTACAACTGCTGTGATGCACTGAGAAGATCCTGTAAAGAAATACTGCTGTACAACAACCCATTTCAGCTAAGAACTACATCTATATTGCTCCAGATGATATATCCTGCTTCTAAATACATGACAAAATTATCATAATTATATGAAGCCATCTATACACATATACCAATCATAAATGTACAAGACCACTGAATTAAACAGCGATGCCTGAAAGCTGACAGCAGAAACCAAACAACACTTGGGGTGTAACACTCAAAGAGCGTTTTTTTGGCCTAAACATTGGAGCGAGAGCATTTGTCATAGAAACGAATATATTCATGCAAAGCAGCTCAGCAGCCACAAATCTTGTTCAAATGACCTGCACCACCAGAAAACTACACTGAATTCAATTTACCAAACTTAACCCTGCTGGAATTGCAACATGTCATTGCAAAGCCTCGTTTCAAAGAGAGGAAGTAAGCTCATGATCCAGCCTGTCCACCTGAGAATAAGAAACAACTTGTGAGAAAATGCTTCAGCAGTGAGTCTTAATTAAAGCTGTGGCACCGTCATATTAAAAAAATAATGTGATCATTATGAAATTATATTCTAGCTCATGATTCAGGAACTATAATGAGGGAATAATTAATTAATAAATATTAGTTATGACAAATTTACTTTCTTGCAATTTATTGGATGCCATATTCCAGGCATTAAGTTTTATCAGAAACAAGCTTGAACCTGGTAGAAAGACACCATAGAATGTGTTGGGATATTGAGGTTCTATACAAACCATAAGCATTATTGACATTGTTGTCTATGGTACTTGAAAGTACAACCTTTTTTTCCTGTTCTGGACATCTATGATGGGAGACAGCAATAAAATAAATGGATGAATATTTGGTAAATCTCCCTGGAATTTATCTTGCCTAATTTTGAAGGTAAATTGGTTTGACCGACAGAACAAACCACTGCATTCGGAACTGTGAAAGGCCAGTGCTTTATGGCAGCGTTGAAGCACCTTGCTGCTTAGGAAGTTTCACTCCTCCCGTCCTCTTCTGTTTTGTCCAGAATTACATTATCTCAGGGAAGGTTCTGTTGGACCTGCTGCTGGAGAAGCTGATAGTAGATCCATTTTCTCCACTACCTATTGATGACCAGATGATCAAGAGCTTTACACATACCCTTCATAACTCTGCACTAGGTCTATGCTGAACAGCACAGAGAAAGACGAGATTGTGGTAGCACGTGCCAGACCAACAGTGCCTTCATTTCATAACCAGTGAAGCATCAGCTGGAGGAATGCAGTACAAGATCAATTATCAGAGTATCACAGGGGACAGTGAATACGTTTGGATAACCAAGGTTTCAGGTAATGAAGGTAATTTTGAATGTAATTGGTAGATAATGAGGAACATGAATAACAGGGAGTTTTGGAAAACTGAATTTGGATAATTCAGACTGTCTTACACTAAATGTATTCCTCAAAGAATATTGTAATGTATGCTGGGATTTTCAAAGTTTTTAAATGGAATAAACCAACTGATTCCCACTAATTTCTCAGAAGTGATTGTCTACCTAGTTCTGTGTGGTGGGTTGACCCTGGCTGGATGCTACGTGCCCACCAAAGCCACTCTATCACTCCCCTCCTCAACTGGACAGGGGAGAGAAAAACATAACAAAAGGCTTGTGGATCAAGATAAGGACAGGGAGAGATCACTCACCAATTACCATCATGGGCAAAACAGACTTTTTTGGGGAAATTAGTTTAATTTATTACCAATCAAATCAGAGTAGAATAATGAGAAATAAAACCCAATCTTAAAAATACCTTCCCCCCACCCCTCCCTTCTTCTTTGGCTTAACTTTACTCCTGATTTCTCTACCTCCACCCCAGGGAATGGGCGTTGCACTCAGTTCATCACACATTGTCTCTGCCGCTCTTTCCTCCTCTGAGGGAGGACTCCTCACACTCTGCCCCTGCTCCGGCGTGGGGTCCCTCCCACGGCAGACAGTCCTCCATGAACTTCTCCAACTTGAGTCCATCCCATGGGCTCCAGTTCTTCACAAACTGCTCCAGCACGGGTCCCTTCCACGGGGTGCAGTCCTTCAGGAGCAGACTGCTCCAACATGGGTCCCCCACAGGGTCACAAGTCCTGCCAGCAAACCTGCTCCAGCCAGGGCTCCTCTCTCCACGGGTCCACAGGTCCTGCCAGGAGCCTGCTCCAGCATGGGTGTCTGCAGAGTTGTTCCTCTCACATCTTCTTACTCCTCTCTCCGGCTGCATTTGCATGTTTGTTTTTTTTTTCCCCTTTCTTAAATATGTTATCCCAGAGGTGCTACCACATTGCTGATGGGCTCAGCCTTGGCCAGCGGCAGGTCCATCTTCGAGCTAGCTGGCATTGGCTCCACTGGACATAGGAGAAGCTTCTAGCAGCTTCTCACAGAAGCCACCCCTGTAGCCCTGCCTCACTACCAAAACCTCGCCACACAAACTCATTACATTCTGTTAGGGTGTTCAGAAAACTGCTCCAATTAAAGTCAATGGAGAGCTGTGCTTGTCTTAAGGTAGAAACTCTCATGGCATGTTTTGCACGCTTAGTTACTGAAATCGCTTCTAAAGCAACAGGATGGGCTATGCTGTTCCAGGGAAACATTCCATGAGAGTAGAATGAGCTTAAATTACAAAGGAGAGAAAAACTCTCTTGCAAAAAAGAAATGCTCTCTACACCCCTTGCAGGAATGGCTGAGCCCTCCATACGAACATCAGCACCTTTAGGAACAGTCTGAAAAACAAGAGAACCTTCTATCTGCCTTATGAAAGAGCTGTTCAGCACACTTGCACAGCAGAAAGGCAAATCATAGTACCTTCGCCCTGCAAGATCACATCTTTGCTGCTGCACCTAAAAATAAATCTGCCAGTGTATTTCCATCAGTTCCTTTGAATGCTTAAAATTGCGAAGTCCATGATAAAGAACCTAGATGAGTATCTTTACTGCATTGGCTAATATACAGTTGAAGTGGATGTAGCAGAGAGAAGACTTTGCAAGTAGAAGAGTTGATTATTGTTTTTGCAGATGTTATTACTTCTTGGCTCTTTAGCAGGACCTACTGAAAACAGTACTGTTGTCATCCCAAGGAGTTCTACGTTATTCACCAGTGAAGCCCAGGAGCATGCACGTACCCCTCCATGCATTCAGAAGACAGGTGGTGACCCATAGAAATGTTAACAGTTGGAGGATAAGGACACTGAAATGGTAAACAAGGGAAATGTAACTGGTGGCTGATAGAGGTATTTCAAACCAAAGAGGAATACAGCAATAGCCTCCTCTGCAGTTTACGTATCTGGGGATTAAAACAATTAGTGCAGCAAAGCAGGGAATCAGCCTTCGCTCAGCTGCAGTAGAGGGAAAGGTGGGGTGGAAATCCCAAAGACCCTGTGTAGTGTTTAAGCAGAGGCTCAGAGGCAGTCCGACATGAAAAGACATTATTTTAAGCCACTATTCTTTAGCTGCTTAATTTTGACAACTTATTTCATATCTGCTTTAACACAAAAAGCTTGATATTGACAAGAATGTTCACAGAAAGTGCATGTGTCAGGGGGAAAATGCTGCCAAAGATGCATTTTCCCTCACCTGCCAGGGGAGTCAGTTTTGGATAAGTCATACTTAAGGGCTGAGAAAATGTAAAACAGATGTAGAGTACATCTTCAACATGAAAATATCTGTACGAAGCCCTCCTTTAATACAAGATAAAACTCAAGCAGAGATGATAAAACATAGCTTACAAACCACCCGAGACAATGAGAGGAGGAGGGAATCAGAAAGTAGGTCTCCCCCCTCTTTTTCACTTGCATAATAAGCCCTCTTGGATAAGGACAACAGGGCCCTGTGTCATGATTGCCTCTGTAGATGCTGTTCTAATACTATTATTGTCATTAATGCTCATTGTTCCCAGCTCTGCACATCATAGCTAGGCATTTCAGCATGCACGGTACATAAATTCATACTCTCATCCAGGACTCCTGCAATATTCAAGAACATGAGAATGAAGAAGACAAACTAGCAGTTTAACTCTGAATAACCTTATTTTGTGTGTGTGTCATCTGAAACCATTACTTTAATGTGATTATCTGTTTTTATTATTTCCTTTCTGTGGACTTGAAATAAAGACACAACTGAGACTCACTCAGACACGGTCATTGGCATCATTACAGTCTTTCTACTGTCATCAACAGAGATCTGATCTGTAAATCAAGTTAGACTGTAAGGGCTACTGAAGAGCAAGCATTCTTTATCATGCTATTACATACCCAAGCTACCACTTCCTCTGGCTCACTGAGAAAAACAGACTGTTTTAGTTCCTTTACATAACCAGAGGAGTTCTTAATGCACAGATTATTGACTTAGTGGGGTTTTATCATGTCCCAGTGTACCAGGGGATTCCTTAATCCAGGACTTCTTTACATGATCTGTTTTCATGGCTCTTTTTATTGTCACAGTCTGTCGTTATAATGATTTGCAAATCCAGAACCAGCGTATGCTTAGCTCCTTAACAGGTGCTCAAGGAGGAGGGGGGGAGAAGGCATTTCCCCTGTCTTGTTTGCCCTCTCACACTGCATAAGCACCAAACCCCATCACATGCAGAATGATAAAATCCCTGCAGGTCTGAGCGCAGCAGGGAGTTGTGTGGCACAATGTTGGCTTTCTGCCCACAGGAGCATTTCCACATCAGCTCATCACCTTCACAAAACCAGCAGGACAGAGATTCTCCTTTGCCGCTCTTCGCAGAGGTCAGCCTTTGTGGAGAGGCACAGGACATGCACACATTCTTGAGGAGCGGAGTCCATCAGACCATTGCTCTACAGAAACATGAGTCTCCAAGAGCAAATATGGGTCTCCAAATGGTCTGCTGCACAACATCAGTTGCTAGTAAAAGCCACTGATGTTTGATTCCTTTGTTGATACTACTGAAAGGAGCCAGAGATGTTCATCCCTAGTACAGGGTCACTGCTGGGAAAAACAATGTTCCAAAGCAAATGGGTGATGTCACGTAACTGTCGAGGGGAGACCCTGAATGTCTTGTAGTTGTGAGATCAACAGAAAGTCAACTGAATTAGGGGTATGAAAAGACATTTGCAGAGATGAAGCCTCCTGCATCTCCCTTTGTGGGTTTCTGCTCAGTGGAGACCTGAACCTGCTCTCCTCCCTTCCACTCCCTACTCCAATTTATCAAACCCCAGTTGCATAGGCCCAAATAGAAACATCCATATGAACCTCAATACCTGCATGAAGCTCCCTATGAGTGCTGTACAGTGTGAGGACAGGGTTCAAGGTTATCAGATGCTTTAGGCAGAGGTCCATCAAGGCAGGCATCTGATTTTATGGCCCTTCAACCCTTACATCCTACTACACCCTCATTAATAGATATTTCCCTTGCCACTATTGGAACCAGTGTGGGAATCTGCAAGACCACTGTGCACTGCAAATTAATCAAAAGCCTGAAAGTCTCACTGGAGCAAGGTCTGAGTAGCTGTTAGCACTTCACAGCACGTCTACATACCCCCAAAGATTTGGGCTGTGATCTCTGCGTTGGACCTCTCAGTGTTACCATAATACAAGCTGATAACAACAATATGTCACTGTGCTTGTTGCTAGCAGACAGTTCCCCGGAGTGAAGAAAAAAATGGTTTAAATCTGACATGTTATCAATGTTAAAAAAGAGAGTAAATTTATGCCAAAAAAAACCAACAAAGAAAGATGACAGTACTCCAACTGCATCCTGGATGTGAGGAAGAAAACTGATGTTGAATTTGGTATCACAAGCTTTGTTCTAGCAAATAAATTTCTAGATCTCTGTGTTTCTTCATTAAATTACAAGCACACAGCATTTCTTGGGGGTTTATGATCACCATCAAAGCCGTCTTGCTGAGAAATGTGGATATCTTTCTCTTTCCAAAGGTCACAAAGTAGATATCCCATATCTAGGGGCTGAAAGAGCAGGAACATTTGGTACTCCTCCAAATGAAAGCATCTCCACTGTCATTTGTTCAGCTTCCTCTTGTTAAGCTGCTGGATATGAATCACCCAGCAACCTCCCAACATGTCAGTGATCGCTGTGTATACTGTTACAAAACTCAGTCTTGCAAAAGTGATGTGCATGCTTGTTGCTCTGGAAATTAAATGCATGTTCTCTGCAGAGTCCCCTTGAATGTGCCTGTCTGCATTTCACATGCAACTCCATGCTGATACTTACCACCGGTGTGAAAAACACTTGCGAATCATTTTTCCTGGGCTTTGCGTCACTATCTTAGGCTTCTTATCAGGCCAGTCAGAAACTGGTGGCCCAGTCATTCCTGGCTGCATGTCACTGATACAGAACGGAAGACACAAGAGAAGCCTAAGCGGAAGCAAGCAAACTAACAGCAGTATAACTAAAAAAAGGCAGAAAATGCTGCTTTTTTGGTTGTTTATAGGAACTTCAAAGTTCTCCTTAGTTATAAATCATTCTGAGCTACCAGTCTGCCTAAGGATGGCTGTGCTTTTGAAGGTGAAAGCTTGAAGATCAGACCTTGGGTGATAAAAAGAATGTTGGTTCCACTACAGACAAAGTCGATTGCAGAGGAGATAAAATGGTGTCCAAGAATAGGATAGATCAGACTGAGATGTTTTTGCCATGCAACTAGTCACTAAGAGATAAAAGTGCTTCTATAGGATAGATTTTCAGTAGGAGAGAATTAAGCTTTTTTTAAGCCATATTTGCCATCAGAAAGAGAAAGAATAAATAAAATTTCCATTTGACTACCACTTTCTTAGGACATTTGATTAGAATGGAAAGTTACTGAATAAAAACCCCAACCTTTTAAACCAAACTTAAAAAAAAAAAAAAACCAAAAAAACCCTTAAACCAATAGTGAACAATTTAAAAAAAAACCTTTCAGCCATGATGCCAGATCCAATTATATTTGTACTACTTATTTATAAGTGCAAGACAAGCAAAGTTATCAATGGAGATGAGAAGCCAAAGAATTTTAAGAGGGAAGGGAAATAGTTCTGTAGCAAAACATGCTCAGGGTGTCCTCAAAAGAGGAACCAAAAGGCAATTTAATGTTGCTTCAGTCTCTTCTGTTCCAGAAGAAGCTCATCAGACTGCGTATGAAAACAAAGAACTGGCTCATAAAACTTTCAGACAAACTATGTTTAGAAAGCATTTTTAAAAAAAAAAAAAAAAAACACCAGCCTTTTTCTGGAAGAAAGTGATTTGTATGCAAATATACCCCAACATTTGTCACCAAAACTAAAGGATTTTGAAGTGAGAGAAGTTTTTTTTGAATATAAAGTTTATCACTGCTTTGATGAAATGAGATGCCAGCTGCGAGGTTGCTGCTGTCTCCTTTACTACCAATTACAAGGATAGAAAATGGAGCTCTAGGTTGTGCTCAGAGGCAGAGCTGACACCACACATGCAGCACAACTTTGACACCTAAACCTCCAGTGGCAGCAGCTAAGACATCAAGGGGCCTACATTTAAAAGTAAAACACTAGGCTTACTGGCAGCCTCTGACCTGAAGTATTACAAAATGCATGAAACACGTATTACTTATAATAATTTAATGTTTTCCAATGAGAGGAGGAATGGGGAGCCAACGTATGAATAAAATAAAAAGCACACTCTGCTGCTGAGAAAGAATGGACAAACTTGTGTCATTTTACATGTTTTATCCTTCTTTCAGTTTGTTCAGAAGAGTGTGTTTGCCCTTAGGCATCTTGGACGGTTTCACCTGACCCTTCTAGCCAGCAAGGATCGAGCAGGAAAGAAGTACCACAAATTGCACGCAGCAGCCATGCCTCCCTCCCTGAGCCCCAGGGAAGGGACAAGTCTTCCAGCACACTTTAAAGGTCAACAGGAGCAGACAGAGCTCAAAGGCCATGGGGCCCACTTAGAGAATGCCTTGTCAGCAACCCTGTCTTACAGATCTTAGATGTGGAAACATTCAATAACCCCTCCATTCTTTTTAATTACACACTCTGCATTTTTATCTGCACTTACAGAAATCCTGAACTAATGAAATCCTGTAAGGAGGAGCTTCCTCCTCTCCCAGTAATTTTGACCTCAACAAGTACTGGAAAATTCAAAAGGCTTGCTCAGACTTAGAGAACTATCCACACTTCCAGATGCTATCGCCATTACTCTGCAATAGTCAATTGCTAATTGATTTCCTTTAAACTTCTGTAAGCTATAGATATATAGATGCATACGTGCATTGAAACTCAAAGTGTGTTTCCTTGTTCAGAACTCTGATATCAAAACATCTACAATCTCCCCAAGTGTGCTCTAGGACAACCTACAGGACAAAAGTAAATCTGTTTTAACAAAGCAGGAGAGATTACTAGAACAGTGAACATCTCCTTAAAATATCATTTTAAAAATTATTTTCTTGCCTTAACTCACATGGCCACACAAAAATTGTGTTTTTGAGGATGACATTTCTGTGACTGCCACTGATCCATCCAAAAAAAACCCCAAACTTACCAACAACCAGAGAACTCTCTCTTAGAGGTTTAGCTTACATGCCTGCACGTATACACCTCCTTCCTCTGTTTGCATTCTATAAAGATTTTCCAGAAATAAGAGTCCCAATACATGAAGGCTAAAGTCATTAAACATCATTTTGGATACATCAGAAAACAAAACATTCCCACAATGGCAAGCACAAGGCAAAAGAACACATGTGCACGTAATGGCAAGTAAAACATTGTGGAAGCAGATGTCAAGAAAATGGTTTTACCTTGATTCAGTTTCTTCAAGCAGAAGGATTTCAAAATGTTTTTCCAAAACATGGCTTAACACTGGTGGACAAGAGGCTGGGCTGAGCAGCTGGGACATTTACAGCCCCCTTCTCCCACAACATATCTGTGTAGGTGATACATCTACATCACACCCTGCCTTGGGCACATGCAAGAAGAACACCAAGCGTGGCAGCGTGGCTGGTTGTGCTGCTGACACGTGGGAGGCCATGCCCAGGGAGCGGAGGCACAGGCGGCCAGCAGCACACACCAGCTCCACTGCAGGCAGGAGGATGCAGCAAGGTGGGGACGCAGCCCTCACCTTGTGTGTTATATGCTGTACTGGTGCCCTAGTGCATCCTTCCAGTGCTCAGGGGCCATCTCACAGCACAAATCATGCCATCGGGAAAACACAACTGCAAAATCTAGCGTATTATATTACTTATCGTTAAGTACAGAAATAAATGCATGCACAGAACAAGGCCCTCTAGAGCTATCAAACAAGATTTGAAACGCAGTTTCTTTGGCATGGGGCACAAATCTGCAACAGCTAAAGGAGATCTTGGCCAACGGCAGTAGTGGCACATTGATATTCTTTGTGTGGCACACAAACCCGCACAAAGTAGAAAGTTTGGGGACTTCAGCTTTACAAAATAGTTTTACTATTCAGAAATGCTAACCCTTGAGACAAAAAAAAAAAAACATGCAAAAAAGTTTTCCAAGATAACTTTCTTAGCTAAAGAATGCTTAAAAAACCCAACAAAAAGTAGCGAAGAAAGGACCCTGGGATCCATCCATCCTGCTCTATATAATCCCCAAACAGGCTGTGTGCAATAAGGAATATATTATTATTTAATATTTTTGCCTTACATAATTTAGTACTGCACTGGATGTTGCAAAACCTTTTAACCCCTGCATTTTTTTCACTTTCAATTTCCACAAAAACTGGTGACTTTTCTCTAAGGAAGTAAGGTATACAAGTTAATAAGTTGAGTAGTATTTCATCCTCACATAATAAAAATTCATAAAGAAATCTTTAAAAAAGCAGGAGAAATCCCAAATAGAAGAAAATCATTAGTGCTGGAGTTTCAACAGAGGGCAACAGAGATGGCCTCACTTGGAGCACAGCCCCTCACTCAAAAGAAAAATCAAGGGTATCTATTGCCTCTTTTCCAAATGCGGTTTGGAAGCCACAAAAAAGCAGTTGTAACACCATGTCAGGCAATGTAAATATGCAGGTAGGTGTCCAATTACTTCAGCTTTAAAGATCAGTGCAGTCTATCTCTTTAGAAGCAGACATGGTACACACAGGTTTTGATACATATGCTTGATGTATTTACCTTTGCAATCTGGCACTGCTGGTGACTGTTGTTGTTCAACCAAAGTGTATGTATGCAAAAGCTAGATCATTTTCATCATGCTGTGCAGTGTATAGCTGTGCCTTTCAGACTAAATATCTATACTGCTGAAGCAAATGCCCTTTTCCTTTTGAAGCAGGAGAGTACAAACCTCAAAGGTTCATTTCTTTGCAATAACTAAGGCCCTAATGAGCATAACCAACACGCTATTACACCAGCTCGAGAGTTACAGGCAAATATATCCAAGGTAGATCTTTGTCAATACATCGCATAGCACAAATTCACATTGCAGAGAATAAAGTTGGTATAAACTATGCTTTCATATATTACTTCATATTGAAAGAAATATTGGTGACCTTATCCAGCATGACTGTTATAATAGTAATAAAACTGAATCTTGGAAGATTACACTTCTGGTCAAAGTAGTATAATGTGACCTTATGCTATTCAACGTTGACATTTATTATATTAATTCAGACACAAAAACTGCATTAAAATGATGTTAAGTGTCTGGCTTTCAAGAACAACAGCTAAGAAATTTGATCTGCAAGTAAGACTTCACCAACTCTCCATTTCGCATTTCACCGTTGCAACATATATGGCACAAAATCCTTATAGCTGCCCAGAGGATTTCAGATCTGGTAGTTTGGGCTGCTTAAATAAAAATCTGCTTGTATCTCGGCCACAGGGATCATGGCAGGGGTGGCACAATGTATTGCATCTACAGTGTTCATACATGGTGGCCTCAATATAAAAACAAAAATCCCCCCCCCCCCCCCCAAAAAAAAAAACCCAGAATCAGGAGTTCATCTTTGCTCTCCAGGTGAAAATACAAAGGGCTAGATGCAAAACACTGACCACCAGACTGCAACAAGAATGACGTTTTTCACAGTCATTTTTAATACCGCAGCAGCATGTCCATTTCAAACACAGAAAAAAAAAAATCTAGTCTCAGGTCAGCAAGGAAGATCGAGGATTCTGCAGTCCCACGTACTCTGAACTCCCACTGATTTCACTAAAAATACAGGACATACAGAGAGAGCAGCATATCAGAGCAGAGATGTGCACTGCAGATCTCAGAACAGAATGAGGTCTGGAGTTATTTTGGGATATAGCAAAAGTTGAAAAGTAGAGCTATCTGGCATTCTTTTTTATTTTCCTTCTGTAGTTAATGTTTATTCACAGGCAAATATTGCTACACCAAAAAAAAAAAAAAAAAAAGATTTTTCAGGGTTACAAGACAATTCCTGGTTTAAAAAAAAAAATAAAAATTAGAATAATTTTGAAAGACTCCAGAGTCCAAGTGATCTCAGATCAGGCGACAATATGGGGATTTGAGCATTCATTTGGAGTGTGGTAATTCTGCATAGAGATCTGTCTCCTGTTACGAGTATCCTGACTGTTCTGTGCCATGTTACATGCTCACAGTGATTTTTAATGAGAAAGTCAACAGCCATTTCAGTAACAACAAATAGCAGGACATCAACCATTTTTTCCAAGAACAGAACTCTCATTTTCTGGCCAGCCTAAATTTGCAAATATGCCTAATTTTAACAATTCTGAGAATTAAATGAGAACTTTAGTGCTTCCCGCTATGTTGGCAAGTTGCAAATTTCTGTTTCAAATTTCAGACAGAAAGAAAAGAGAAAAATGTTGGATTTTTATAATCCAAGTTGCATAATCTGTCAAGAACAATGATTTGCGTCTGGCAAATGCTGATATGCATTTTTAGCAGAGCTAAGCAACATCAGTTCAGTGAAGAGAGCAGAATCCCCCCCGCCTGTGGGCCCTGCATTGAAAAATGAAGCTTTTTTAAAAAAAAAAAAAAAAAAAAAAAAAAAAGGTGGGTTTGTCATCAGGGTGGCAGACAACCACATCTATTTCATTTCTAGAATGAAATGAATACAGACTTCGCTTTTTTAGGCTATGACTGACAGAGCTGCAGCTCTCCTGCAGTAAGGGTGACATCTCATTTCAAAAGCAGCTTCACCTCAAGACATCTTTCGGGTATGCACACCAGACACACTCTCTTCCCAGACCCCCCAGCTTTGCTGGAGCATCTCGACAGCACATTTGTGCAGGAGATCTACTGCTCTTCTGCCTCAGCAGACGCTGTTCCCCCAGGGATGGGCTGACAGCACAGTGCTCAGTGTCTACGCAGATCCCTTGATCTGGTTTCCTTCCCCTCTCAGGGGTGCAACTGGGTCAGGCTTTTTTTTTTTTTTTTTTTAAATCTCCTTTTTGACAGGTTTCAGCAGGTTTCTCCTAATCCACCCATATTCATGCCTCATCTTCATATAACGTGCTATTTTAACAATGCGTAATGCACAGCAGGCCCCAACACCTGGATATAAAAGCCTTCTTTCTTTGCTCTTTACCTCTTCTCCTATATTATTTGCATCCCACTATGATCCATCTCCTCTTTTTTAAGAGGACAGAAATGTGACTAGTAAGGCATGTTATGAACTAGAGTATTTCACAAAAAATCTGCCAAGCCCTCCATGGCCAAACTAATTATAACTGTACTCTCTCCGGCTTGATGAAGCTAAATGGAGACATACAAACTGTCTCTGAAAATAGAAAAACATGCACGTGAAAAATGTTCATATGGAGAAATATGCATAGAGCATCGAGGCTTCAGGAGCAGCAGTTTATAGACCCAGTTACTACTACATGCATTTTAAATTTGAATGCCTCCTCAGTATTCATGAAGTGTACCACAGTTCAATAGTTGTTTTCATGAGTTGTGCCTTCATTAGGTGAACAACATTAAACACCTGGGATACTGTTCAAACTAGTCCTAAGGGGCAAATTTTCATGACAAATGAGCTGAGATAAATTTTACAACTGAAAAAAAAATAATCTCAATTTTGCAATGGTAAATTTACTACTTGTTTCAAAGAAATAAAATAAAGCAACAAAGACACAAAGTTAATATTAATATTACTTCTACAAAATCCCCACAGAAAAGCTTTCAGTTGGCTATGCAAATAAGAACACTTCCAAATACCAGAAGGAGAGTAAATATTTATTGACACATGTGCTTTTTTTCCCCCTTTCAGGTTAATGGGGTTAATTCCCCACTATCTTTGGAAACTTCTGTATGTTCATTATCAGGGTGACTTCTTATGCCTTTATGGCTAACAGTATCTTACAGATCTTGTTCAAATCTGTTTTCTTTTTTCCTAAGGCTTGTAGCGTGCTTGTTTCCATTCTTATTTGGATAATGTTCCATTGGAGATGTTACCAAATGTACATTTTTATCTGCCTTCTCCCTCATTGGGGGCTTTCCTTGTTCAGCGCTGAGCAAGTGCCTCAGTGCATGCACAGCCCTCTGGCTCAGAGTCAGCCACCGGTGTTTTCCCACCCAAAAGCTTTGGGAAGGCACAGAGACAGCTAATTGCAAGGAAGTCGTCTTGCCCTGCAGGCCTGCCACGACTTCCCACAGCTCTGGCCGTCCCCACTGCGCATGTGGGAAAGGTTGATTCCCCTCTGGGTACTGCTATCAGGATAGAGAAACGTTTTGTATACCGGGTTTTCTTCTCTCCACTCACAGCTGGCCCTGTCCAAAAGGGTGTTAACCTTGACAGCTTACTGAACTGTAAAAAGGCTTAAAATAATTCAGACTGGAGGTCTGACAGCTCAGGACTTGATATCAATCTGATATCAATGACTGTCATACAGCCTGGCTGAGTCAGGGCCAGTCTTTTTCAGCTGGCTCCATACAATCTAGGCAGCACAACAACATCAGCCCCATGCCCTGCAGAGATATATGGACATCGTCACCTACACTGTGGGCTGACACTCATGCCAGAGGCAATAAGGACATAGAAACAGACTTACACCTCCATTTTGTTCAGACACCAAGGTTATGGAGATGACATGGTGGAGAGGAAGAAGAGGCAAGGAGGACCAGCCTGCTACTCCTAATGCTGCCGAAATCATATGCAGGAAGATTCAGTTTGTGGTCCTTGCACCTGGCATTTTCTCCTGAGCACTACAACAGTTACAAATCGGGAAAAGCAGCTGTATTTTGAGATAATTCTAATAATGATTAGTATTTCCATAAACCTTTATTCTAGCTTCTTAAGTCACAGTTGCCTCGTCCTTCAATGACACCATCACAGTAAAATAATACTGTCTAATTGAGTAATATGTGTACATGCACAAACACCCCTAGTGCAGTAGAAGCTCTCAAGACATTTTCTTCTCTGCTTTTTTCTACTGTCTTTCTGGTTTATTACACCCTAAACAACCCCTCCCTCAGGAGACCTTCCAGCTCTCTTCCAAGCAGCCACTGAGCCTTTCATACTTAATAAAACATAAAAATTAAAGCAATGAATATTAGAAATATCCATCTTACTCGATTAGCTACTCCACAGTGGACTGTAACCCTTTGAATGTGGTTGGCTAATCCCATTAGCTGGTCAAGCAATTTTCTCTACTGCTTCTAGGAGTACAGAGCTGACTAGAAAATACATTTAGAACCATGCTCACCCTTTAGATTAGATTAAGCTTCCTATACAACTCCAAAGTGTTTCCCTAAGGTTTAAGACCTATATAGTAATCCCTGTATTTTTCATAATTTAGTGGGTATGCACTGCTCTTAAAAATTACTACAGGCTTGGTTTCACTTAAAGGTTAGACCCTCCTCCAGAGTACCAATTATTGTGGAATTACAGGCCAAGGGAACAAGGACTTTCTTTAAAGATTACTAAAATGATCTTTTTCCTTATAATGAGAAAGAATTCCCCCAAATTTGGTTTATTAGCAAATTCGAGGAAGGCTTGAACAGGAGCAGGCTGCCTCCTCTGGATTGCATTTCAATTACTGCCGGCCTTTGTTGTGCAGGAGGTTGCAAACTCTGACCCAAGTCTCCCCTGTGCTGGTCCCCATTCATAAGGACTCTGTGGTTTATTGCTGTAAGCACATGCTTCAAGCCCTTCTTGGGAGAACAGGGGAAATGAGGGAGGGCAGTCAGAGCCTGCCTCCTGCACCCAAACGTCTCCATCCAGTTACCAGGGAACCTGTGAGAACATAATATCCCCCTTCCCTTCTCACCACCTGAGACCACTTCCCTGTCAAAGTTGGTTAACAGGTTCAAAGCATGGGCAGGCTCCAGGGGATGCTTGGATCTGAATCCAATTTTCCCCTTGGTTTGAAGGTGGACAAGATGGTTCATTATCAACACCAGTTTTGGGGGAATTTTTTTTTGGGGGGGTGGGGTGGGTGGGGTTTTTTTGTTTTATCTGCACTATAAAATACCAATTCCTTCAGGCCCCAAAAGGAAAACTAGAGGCAAGGTGCTAGGTCCTGTACAGACGAAGAAATAGTCCCTGCTCAAAAACCATGCAGGGCAGAGTGCGTTCAACATGTTTTCAAAACAGAGAGATACAGCACAAGCATATAAACGTCATTTCCTAAGGAAACTGTGCTAAAAATCCATCATAATCTAACTCAGCAAAACAGGCTGCAGGTGACTGAAAAACCCAGTAGTGCTTGCAATGTAAACCCTATCCATGTGGACTCATTTAAGAGCGCAAAAAAGCAAATCACTACCAAAGTTTAGCTATTTACATCAGATAATAATACCAGAAACATGTTATGTCACTCTGTATTATATGCCTAAACAAAGGATGCTAGAAGAGCAGAAGGAAGATATTTGAAGTAACTAGAAAGGCAAATTATTTTAATTTTAAAACAGTGACATCTTAAAGTGTGTTTTCATGAAAGGTTCATAAATTGGCTGGTATTAAAGCTGAGTTTAGCTCAGAATATTCTTCATAGGTGAATTATTCAAACAACACGAGGCTACTGAGAAAACGTTCTCTGAGCTGAACCCTAATTATAGCAGTGCAAAACATACCACTTCACTAATAGAGCACATCTTTCAGTGATGACTGTTCCAAAAAATGCTACTTTTTGTAATATGTGTGAATTCTCTACATTTTCCAAGTAGCAGCAGAGTAATAGTAAATATTTGGTTGGCACAGCTTCAGCACACAGATCACATACTCTGAGATTTGAGGGCTCTGAGTCAAGAAAATGCTTCAGTGAATGCTTAAGTTTGAATATTTACACATCAGCCGCCTTCTTTCCCCACAGTTGCTCCCCACAAGGCCCCTGCGTGACAGCACAACCCAGTAGATTAGACAGGCTCTGCTCCAGCTAAATCAAAAGCAGGTAGTGCTGCAAATCCAGGAATGTCTGCAGAACAATGTCTGCCCTAAACCAGGGATGTAAGTGCCTTATTTTCATAAACGAAACATTTTCATAAGTGATGCACAAGTGAGGACTTAAGCAGAAAAAGGGCAGGCTGCAGTAAATATGGCACATCACAGGTATGCAGAAAAACCAACTGTAACATTTGCCCAAGAAAGGAGATAAACAGGGCTTTGATGGGTAGGTTCTTAAAGAATCCCCATGGAGACCTTTAACAGGAAATGCATTTAGAAACACGTTTGCCTACTTCAGATAACAAGGCCCACGTTTTTATAAAGTCAGGCACACCGAGCAGAGCACACACAACACGGAGGAAAGCACATAGACACGCATCACAGGCACTCGCTCACGCCCAGTGAGAGCTCAGCAGGGAGCAAACAGATAATGTCGTGCAGCTCCCTGAGCGCACAGGGCCCTGTGAGGCCACACAAACCTCCAGCACAGGAGTAGAAAAGGGTGCTTGCCCTGAACACCTGCCCAGATTGAGCCATGCAATGTCGCACTGATGTGGCTAAGCGGTCCCGTGGCCACGCTGACTGGTGTCACAGCTGTGGCTCTAACCCACCCTGGGCAGTGCCAGAGGAAGCTCTGAGCATTACCGAGGCAGGAGAGGTCTGTCTCGAAAGGCTGCTGCTGGGTGCGTGCATCGCTGGGCTGTTGCTTAGCCATCCCCAAGTCCAGACGGTTTCACTGCCCCTGTGTGTAATTTGAAGGAGTCTGGGGAGCCAAAGCACCACAGCCTGCAGTCATGTTGGTTTCAAACTTTAACCTCTGGCTCTCGAAGAGCCAAGCTGAGCTCTGGCACAACTGAGGATCTGCATCCCGAGGGATCACTCGGTATCAGAAGTGCTGGACACTGAATGAGTCCATAAGCAGGACAATACGAGTAGATTCATCTCATTGCAGACACACCTTTTATCTACTTAGTGGCATTTGACATGTTAAGGGAGCCAACATGCGTGGAAGAGAGAATGCATTTCAGTCGGTGACATTTTCACTACAATACTCAGAGTTAAAAATACATTAGCAGTAACTTTCCATCCATCAAAAGCATGCGGCAGGAAGCAACACTTGCCTGGCAAAGTCTAAGAATGCTATTAAATGTGCCGGAGGCCAGAGTCTGTCCTTTTTTATGATCCATTTGCATAAGTAGGACATTTTCACAGAAGTATACATGGCTCTAGGGCAGCATAACTTGCCACCTCTCTACCTGACTGCTACCTGGATTGCCTGACTACCAAGCATCAAGGGCTCACTAAACGTGGTTTTTAAAAATCGTTTATACCCTGACCCATACAATATTTGCTCATTATTTGAATTTCTATAACATACAAACAGCAAGTAATTATAATCTCATATGGCTGGAATGACTGCTGGGGGTAAGAAGCTACCAACACATCAGCTGATTCGCAGTAGCTGTGCAAGCACACACTATCTGCCCTCAGTGAATACAAGGGACTTAGCTTGTGCTCAAGGAAAGAAAATTGCTGTTTAGCAATGAGGTCTGGAACCCCCCCACATGCTGATGCGGACACCCCTCCCTCCATATGGGAGGTCACTGAGTCTCCATCTTGCCACGGACTTGCCTTTGATTTGCAAACCCGTGAACCACCCCCTCCTCCTTGCTCTTTTCCTGTTACACAGAAATTGCAATCACTTGCTAGCCCACAACAGCAGTTTGTACTCGCAGCTCCCCACTGATGCAAGAAATGCAGCTCACGTGAGACCAGCAGAAAGCCGAGGATGAAAGGAATTAAAACACCACTCCACAGTGCCATCTTGTAAGACGCTAAGCTGCCCCATTCAGAGGGGCTATGAAGTTTGTTACAAAAAGCTAGCAGTCAAAAGTTCCCCAAAGCCTGCCACGCCAGAGGCCATGCATCCATCCAGCATGGCCCAACGCTGTCCATAAGAGCAGCCAGAGCTTTCCTCGTTCGGCTGCCAGTGCTCCACCTGCATAAGCTGCTACTTCCCAGGGGCTTCTGTGTTTATAGAATAAACACTTACTGGAGTCCAGTATCCTGTGTTACACAGTGCACTCAGTTAATTTTTATCTGCATATTTAGCTCTCTACAGAAGACTTGTGTAAGAGACTTTCAAAGAATCTTCTTTGAAGTGGCATAAGGTAAGAACCAGCCACAGGCACACTTGCTCCTGCTCTCCGTGGGAGGAAAGGAGGAGGTCAGGCAAATACCCTCAGTGTCACTACTCTTTCTGCTGTTCTAATGAATGCTCCTCACAGCCGCCTTTCTGATGCAAAGCCTGCAGTTTCTTTACATAATGACTTCAGAATAAATTGCATGGGGATCAGAACAGAGAAAAAATTATAACTTGCAAGTACCCTTCCCCATCAAAGGCTTCTTAGTTACTTCTTTATTTGGACCATACTCAATGCGTTTCTGATGCTACAAACACATAAATGTGTGCAGTGCCTTTACCACGACTAGCAGTTACTCTGGAGTAAAGCCATGTGTGCATGGGCAGGCATTTAAAGTAGCCAGGTGCCTAACCATGATTAGAATAAAAACAGGTTTCCTTGCCATTTCTCCAGGGTCCCAATAGTTAATCCTAAAACCTGTTACCTGTCAGTGAATTTTAGACACTACTTGAAAGCAACCCGCAACTTTAGGAGTAGGCGAACTATCTTTTATGTCTTCTTTAGACGCCCCTGTTGAGTAATATTCTTTAGGAATTGTTATGGGCATCTAAGCATTTGGGCAATGTAGATTCTTCTCAGATAATGTTGTTCTCACAGTCAGTGAGATGGTCAAGAGCTACTGCAAGTCTTGCCTAGTAGCACTTGGAATGGCAAACCTATTTCTATTAGCAAGGGCAGGGAAAGGAACTGAGAGCAGTCGTTTAAAAATGTAGTAACCAGCCCAAGCAGTTTCCTGCAGACAAAAGTTCTCAAGACGCAAAAAAGAAAAATTTCTTCTGTTCTTGCATCCAACAGATGCTGTGGGGTGAGCCAAGGGAAAATTCTCCCTGGGCCTTAAATATGATAGCATGAGAGTCAAACTCCCCCACTCACTTCTTGCTATACCTTGGGCTCACTTCACCTAACTTTAGCCATCTAAATATTAGAGTAGTTTAAATGTGTTTAAATCTAGTTGAAACCTGTCCTCAGGGGAAAGAGAAAGACTTCTCTAGAATGAAGTTTTCCTGTCCTATGGCAGCTGTCTCAGGTAACCAGGATAAATTGCCTCCTGGAATTATCTGCTTCTTTTCAGCCTAGATGACTGCCAGAGACCAGGGCTCACCCATGTGAAATAAAGGGCTGGGTAACTACAAGGTGTGTGTGTGTGCATGGGGGTGACATAGTTAGGTTTCCAGCAAGCACAGGACGAAGATTTCAGCTTACCCCAGGAAATGCATGGATATAAGGGTACTCTGCCTGGTTCCTGCCTTTATCACTGGGACTGCTTTCTGATCAAGGAAGGAAAGGCTGCCTCTGGCTTTTAAAGACCTGCAGATCCAGACCTTACAGACTCCAGGTGAATGGCAAAGCCATCAATTCCTGTCTTTGGCAAACTGTAGCGGGGCAACAGAGGAAAGCAGAAAGCAAAAAAAGGTGGCAGTGTCAGGAACTTGTGCTGAATTATAGTCTAGTGTATCAGGACAGCAGCCAGGTAGGCAGTGTGAGCTCCAGAGGCAGTACCAATTCTGGGAGTAGGTCCTAGTTTCTAACACTTAGATTAGGTATTGTGTCCAGGTTGCTCAGTGTTAGCAAGCCATCCTCTCTGTTACTTGCCTCACCCTGGTCTGTATCATCTGCAAAGCTGAATAGTAACAGTCCAGTGCTTTCATTCTGACCACTGATAAAACCACTAAAAGTGACAAGTGATACCAAGTTGAAGGATACATGGAAATCTTACACCAGTATTATCAGCTTTACCAGCACAACTTGAAATCGAATTTAAGTCGTCCACCAGACAGTCTCATAAGAACCATTTGCTGCAAACTCACAGCAATAAACATTACCTTCTTTTCATTTCTTCAACATTATTAATTAAACCTTAAATAATTTGTTCTGTTATTTTGTCATAAAAGTAAAACTTACAATTTTTAAATAGCGGCACAACATTAGATGTGCTCAAGTCTTCTAGAAATCGCACAGCCTTCTGAATCTTTATTAATAGTCAACATTAATGGTCAACTCTTAAAAAGTTCAAGATTGTAAGCTACATGTTAAATGTAATAATTGAAAATGAAAAAAAAATTCATCATGGCTGGCTTTTGCTTAAGTACCAAATTATTTTGTAACATTTTAATTTCCTAACTTAAAATTCCTGTTCAATCATTTCCATGCAGAAGTGGACTAATAACACTACCAGGCTTTCCTTCTGTCCCTTTCCTTCCCACATCACATTTCTACAAGTCTTAGCTTCTGATTTACACCAAAGTATTGAGCACTTGGGGCATCATTTAAAGTTTCATGAAACTTCGAAACAGGTTGTGATTTTTTTCCCAATTATTTTGTCACAGACCATAATTTTTATTTTAGAAAACAATTAAATTTAAAACCCCCAAAATGTTAAAATTACAAAGTTGCCATAGACGCCTAGCTACATTTTGAATTGCTAGGATATAAAGCTTAGGGGAGAGAGAGAGCACGAGCAAGCAAGCAGAATGGCAGATATATTTGCAGGAACCACATACATGTCTAGATTGATAAATATACCTGTCTGCATAGGCATTTATCTAACAAAAAGAAACAGAGATAAAATGTGCAAAGAGAAACAGTAATTGTAAATAACAGTCTCTATTGCAGTCATTTCTTTCTCAGATTAGTCAATTTGATTTCTGAGGTCTTGATCTACATTTTCTGTTGCAGACTATTTATTCCAAACACAAGAAGTCAAAGCATCTACAGAACTTCAGTCTATTATAAACCTTGGGACTGGCAGCTTATTAAAAGTCATAGGTTGAGTATTCCAATTATCAGCCAAGGAGATGGAAAGAAACAAATTAAACATTGTGGCAAACAACAAGGGTCTTGTGGCCCAGCACATACAGTAAAATCTTGTTTTGTCTAGTGCCTATTATTTTGGAATGGAGTTCTCAGAGGGATGGAGATTGGGGATATTGTGCTCTTATTCAGAGATTCTTGTATATTTGTATCTGTTATGTAAATCCCTGCACTCATTAGGGATGAGAGCTATTAATAGAGATCACAAGGACTCAGAAAATTGTATATTTCTCTTCCTGTACTACTTTAGACTTTGATCCTGTAAACACTCATGCACATTAAAAAAACCCCACAAACTTGCAGTACTTAAAAGTGCAAGTGTCCATGCCAAAATGCATGCTGTATTTCCTACCTTGCTTCTCACCTGCTCACAAAGGTACTTTTTAATTTCAAACATTAGACTTTTGTACTATAGTGTGGAAATTCTTGCTCTTGAAACCTGCCAATTACACAGGCTGTACCATTTACAAGCTTGAAACCCATGCGTAAGAATGTACCCCCTTCCAGTAGCCTGATAAATTGTAAATATTGGCTATTTAATGTCACATAGAGATCACAGTTGTTAGCTTATGTGACAAAATCTCTAGGTTTGGGACAGATAATTTATGTGTTTGCATATGTAAGAGAGGACTTGCAGGAGCTCTGTGTTTTACAGCATCTTGACTGCCTTTTTTATTACTTCCTATTTCTAGCATCTACACAACTTTGTACCCACAGTTATGCATTTATGCATGATTTGCCCTGCTTGTATCCAAATAGCTTACTGGTGGGACCATAAATGAAGCTTTCTCTCTGCAGAAAAACTAAGTGGCATGAAGCAGCTGAAGCTACTATTTCCTCCTGTGCCAGTCTTTGCTCAATCACACACATTGCAGCCTTTGACCCTTCATAGTGAATTTTTTAAGCTGATGCAATGTGGAGAGAGTTGCATTTTCCTTTCCAGGGAAGGAAATCGTGTCTAAGACTAATTATTTTTCATTCACCAGTGCTACTAACAGACTTGCAGTGTGGTCTTGTTTTTCTACCTAGCATTAAATAGCAAATTCGTTGGAAATAGTTAGCACTGCTACAAATGCTGGTATAGGAACTACAGAGAAAAATTTGCGGTATGTTTTTTCCTCTGTTAAGTGAATCTAAATCAGTCATCTCCATAGATTATTATCTATTTTTTTGTACTGACTTGCAGTGCACTATAGCTCAGAAGTATTTACCCAGATTTCTACTTGGCTATACAATGGGTAATCACGGTATCAGATTGAGAAAAAACAAATATCCTTAAGACAAAATAGGAAATAGAATTGTCAGCAGAAAAACTATCCTTACTAATTGGAAGCCACAATTGCCATCATACAACTGTACAGAGGCAATTTCTGTGCCCCACTTGGAACACAAGCCCCACAAAGAGATACCAGTTAGGAAGAGATAGTAAGAATTATTACACTGCATACAAATGAGCTGTGGAAAACATTCGTATTACTCCTGAAGTGTCACAATTAAAATGCAGAATGGTATACCAACATATGAAGAGTGCTATAAATGCATAGCACATCAGCACTTTGAAGGAAAATATTTTTTTCTTTATATATCTTTTACTACTACTTTTGTACTTCAATTCTGGTATTAATTTCTTATATCCAATCACATTGTTTAGTGATTCAGCAAGAAACAATGCATATTTTAAAAAAAAAAATAGCTAAAAATCCAAGAAAGCACAAGTTTTCTTCTCTTACCACACCCTAAACATATAAATAAATACTAAAAAGGGATTGTTCTGCAAAGCAAATGGAGAAGTCCCTTAATGCAGAACAGCTGCATAGCACAACAGTAACAAAAAGAGTAATAAGATCTGAATGTCATATCATAATATGATTCTCTACAGAAACAAAATACTTTATGAATAATAGAACACTCCCATTCAGAATTACAGTCTCATTCTTTTGTATTTTTAACCTCTCTTCTTATGTGATAAGGAAGGTACCCTTGACTGCTTTGTACTTCTATCCTCTTGAAGCTGAAATGCACTGGCATATCATCTATGAGGCACAGAAGAGAATTCATTAGCAATTCCAGGTTCAGGATGCTATGAACTGACATCTCTAGTGTGCATCTCCTTGTCACTTTACCTTTCCTTAGCACCAAAAAAAAAAAAAAAAAAAAAATTCCTGTCAAACACTCTTCTAGACACATGAGTCTCTAGATGGGAAAGAGTATTTTAAAACCAAATCCTCTAACCAGAAAAGGCAATGAGAAACCTGGTTAGTAATGCACAGTGATAATATTCCACATTGATTATGAATCTTCAAGACCAGTGGTATTACTCTGAAGGTTTCTTTTCTTCCATACAAATACTAAAAATAGCTGCTTAAGTATAAAGAAATCTACCTACAGAGTAACTGGAATATTTGTGAACAAATAAAAACTTTGTGAAAGTACTGAAGAGTAGAATTACACATCGGTGATGTCCATAAAACCTAGGAAATACATCATAACCATGGAATAAGCTTCTAGTTCCCTAATTCTTAGTGTACAAAAATGAGCAGTTATTTGTTTATTGAATATCCTTCACTCTGGTAGAAAGAAGGCTTCTGTTACCCAATCAGTTCTTTTGGCTTTACAATATCTTATGGCCAGCACATAAACAAGAACCTGCTTCCAGCACCAGCTGGCTTGCTTCCACACTGAGCAACATTGAGAGCAGTCCACCTTGCCTCTTGGAAAGCAATCCTTATGGACCTGCTCTATCTACACGTACAGACACTACTGTCAGTCACAAGGAGACAGGACAGTTCTGGCGTCACAATTATTTAAATGTTTTAAAGAACTACAGAGGGTTGCAAAATGAAATTTTCCTTTTAGGGGAAATTCTAGAAGTTCACCACTTGTTTTCACCTTGAATAGACAAAAATTAAAGTTCCCCCAAAATAAAATGCCAAAATTTTGACTTTGAGGGGGATAGTTTTTACACTTTAAAATAAAAATACAAACTTGATGGAAAGACTGAAAAATGTAATCAAGCCAGACGTTACATGATTTGAACCCCATTTTTAAACAGAAAAAATTTGCAGCATGACATGGTAAAAAGATCTGTGCTTTTTAAATACTGTGGTCAGCAGACAAATCTATATATAGTCAAGTTTACTTTTTTGACTTAAAATGTTAAGATGAGGGCTAATACCAAATTTGTAACAGCATCTTTACTCTTCAGGTTTATATATGGCTCCTAACAGTTTAATCTAGAAGATAGATGGCACTTTGCATTCACAAAATACCATGCAAAACATTAATCACATAATCCTCACTGTCTACTCTCTAATATATATTAGTAAACGCATTTCACAAAGCAAGAAACTGAGAAGCTAGACAGGTTGACCACAGGCAAAGCTGCCGTTTATGCTTAAGCCTTTCTTATTCCACTCTCGACCCAGCTTTGTGCACCCTCCTGGGCTGCCTGGACTCTGCACAGCCTTCTCCAGTGACACATTTGCAACTTCTCAACACCTACAGGCTGTCCCATTTCCAGGTAGTTTTGGTTATTCCAGAATAAGGAACCAAACACTTGAGAACAGAGACTCAGCTAATCAGAAATTTTAACTGCATGACAGAAAGGTGCTCTGCCCAGCACAGAAGGAGCACAAGACACACCCAGCCAGCCAGCTAACTACCCAGGTATTTCTTTCAGCCAAAGATGTAACCTAGGGCTGGGTTTCAAATACCTGTGGCCCAAGGACTAGTTTGGTGCAACACTGCTGGGGGACCTTGGTCCAGCTTTACTGAGAAAACTGTTGCTGAGCTGGAATAGAGACCATGAGCTAAAGCCCTGCAATATAAGAAGAGTAAAAAGACCAAAGTGTAATTGTTCAGCTCATAATGATTAGCTACTCAAGTGAAAAATACTGACACAAAAATATATAAAACTATAAGAAAAAAAAGGCAAAAAAGCAGAAGGCAGCATCTCAGCAAGACTGAGGATCAGCCTTTTCCAAGAGACAACAGAGGTCAACACTTCCCCTCCCTCCTGTCCAGCCACCAGAAACTCTTTGATGTCTCCTCAGTGGTGGTGAGCATAGTAATGCTAAATACATTATGTTGTGCTTATACATATGTACATATAAATACATATGTTGTACATAAATACAATGTGTTGCCATGCAGCACATTTGTCCTAGCTCTTGTATATGTGCATTTTGCACTAAATAGCTGATGCGTCCTCAGATTGCATCTATTCTGCCTGCCGTTCCTCTGTGCATGGTAAAAGATGCCCAGAAAAAAGCGGCCCTCAAAAGGAGGTGGTTCACAAACATAAATTGGGACTTCAGTAGTAAATCCTACCTTAGGATTCAAGGAGCTTAGTCACACTGAATGGCAAGCTAGAGATGGATAGAATAACAACACAGCTACAAATATTGGTCAGCAAATTGACTGAGAAAGTCAAAGACAGCTTCAGGCATGGGATGTGCACATCACACAGTAAGTCTGGGGGAGCTGTAGAATTGCCTGCTTGGTCTTCTGCTGCCTACATTTTTAAACTCCTGTACTACCCAGAAAGGAAAACTGAAGAACTATACCCAAATGCAGCACGTGCACAGCCATGCCAGGCAGTAAAGGAAGGTCTTTCCACTAACCAGCTCAACCGGGAGCTGCATTTCGGACACCAGATCGCAGTAAGAGTCTTAGTGACCCTTCATTGCTATGGAAAATGCCGAGCACCCTAAGTACCCTCCTTTGCAGCAGAAGGAAGAGTGAAGCCTACTAAATAATGTACTGTTGTCCCAGTGAAGCAACAACTGTCAATGTCTCATTAAGAAATGCTCAACGTAGGGCATTTGTGCAGGTGCACGGGAGAACGAGGTGGATGCCAGCATCAGCAATCAGCAGCCTTGTCTTGGGCCCATCATGCAAACGTCAATGATCAGACCCTAAGTTCCTCATTGCTTCACCACTTGCGAATCCAACCTCTGAGTAGGCACAGCATTCCTCCTGCCCCAGACAGAGGTTCAGAGCTGCCACATCTCATCTCACCACCCTGCACCATCGCTTGTAAGCTAGAAGTGAGATAGAATCTCTAAAATCCAACTTAAAGTCCACAAGCAAAAGATGAAACTATTACACGGTCTAGGATCTTACACAGTGAAAGAGTTAGTGGGATTAAAAAACCCAAAACAGCGCAACCTTAGCACCTGCCAGGAACATTTGGGATTCAAACTTTGTAGAGTCTGCAATGAGTAGAGCAGAACCAATAGATATCCTCCCATAACACACACACTGACGGGCAGGTGTCCCTGAACATGCCTTGTTCTTCATTCCTCCTCAAGCCAGCACAAAATTGCCTCTGGTGACTGAGAAAATACACTCTAGGCTCAATCATCTGTAACTTCATGAAGTGTTGAAGGATGTTTGGCTTCAGGTGTGAAAGCAAAGCGAGATATTTTAGTAATGGATTTGAGTAGGTTCAAAGAATTCACAAAAAATTCTACTTGGTGAGATGGTGAGACTGCCAGAGTATTAGAGGTCTGCACAACATCTAAAAACAGAGTGTGATCTCCATCTCTTCAAATCCAGACGGGATTTGAAAGGCAATTCGTTTCATTACTGTTCTCCTTGGCATGATACTGATTTCTTTTTATGCCAAGACATCAGATCCAGAACTAAAGTAAACAGGATGCTCTTCCAGTCAAGAACATGCAACATCACATTTTCTCTCACAGACTCAGACGTGGGTTTCTCAAGATCAGACATCAATTATCTAAACATTTTTCTTTATTCCCTTTTCAAAAACCAATTTGGTGAAAACTTAACTGAACCAACAGAATGCGAACTGGTAACACATGACACGGATTTGAACTTAAACCCTAAGACGCTGAATTTCTATAACCAGTCTCAATGAAATTTAATTTCACTTCACTTTTTGTGTCTCTCTCTCAGCAATAATAATCTATAGCTTACTATATTTCCCTAGTAGGAGTATTGGGTCTCAAGGCTGACTTCAAAGAGCCAGGGAATGACTACACAAAAACGGGAAGGGGGCCAAAAAGCAATTAATTTTTTTTCTACCATTTCATTATATTTACACATATATGGAAATACATAGCCAAATATCATTCCATGGTTTTCTTTAATCAGGCTAAGCAAGCAATGCTTAGCAGATGTCTAGTGGGCAACGGTCAATGAAAAATTATGTCTTGGACCACCGTGGCTTTCCTGACTGCCCCAGACCATTTGATTTCTCTTATCACACTTCCATTCCCAACAGTGGAATCCCTACACAAATACATAAGTAGAGGTGTCTTAACTACTGCTGTATTCTGATATCCCAGTATCCCAGACTGAGCTTTCTAGTTAGTGCTTGACTATGGGTTTGGTTTTTTTTTTGGTTGGTTCATTTGTTTGGGGTTTGGTTTTTTTTTGTTTGGTTGGGTTCTTTTGTTTGTTTGGGTTTTTTTTTTGTTTTTTAATTTGGGTATTTTCTACCATGCTTAGTATTTTCTGAGAGTTCTCCAAAGTCACTGGAAAGGTTTTCAATGAATTTCCTGAGTTTCAGGTCAGGTCCTATGGAGCTTTTTCAAGTAAAGTGTAGCACAGCTCCAGGCATCTCAAGCAGCAGATGAACAACAGACAGTGATAGATTCACTCTAGGCAATTATATCTACTGATTTTAGGGGCAGGGGAGAGAATATCTTAAATAGTTCTTGAAATCTTGGGACTTTATGTGATCAAGCAGATAATGTGACACAAGATGGGAGTATAAATAACATGCATATAACAAACAACAGCTCAGCTGCTCATAATATCTCCCTGAAGCAAGACAGTCCAATCTGAATAATGAAATTGTGGATATCATGTAAAATATAAATGAGACAAACTATTTTTAAATAGTACATTTCACATTTCAAAGGTATATCTAAGTAACCTATTTCCTCATATGTACCTAACACTTCACTAACTGTAATAGCAGCAACATAGACTGATAAATTCTGTAAATGCAATGTTTCCCAGAAAAAATTCCAGCCATTTTGGGTGCAGGTAGCTGTCCACTTCAATTGACTAAATAAGCAAAATAAAACTTTTGTCTGTATACTACAGAAGCCAAATTTTAAATAGCTTCAAACTGGTAAGTTTCTGGAAGTAGGAACTTTGTATCCCTTTACCAGTCAATTAGTCTTGAGGTGCTGCTCAAAATCCCTATCACAGGTTCTGCTCATAAAGAAAAGTCTGATGATTTTAAACATGCATGGGCAGGAATCCCTATGTGCTTTTATTAAAATCCTCTGAAATGGTGAGATAAACCGTATCCACTTAATGCCAGTGCTGGATCAGGACCAACCTGCGAACATATTATGGCTGCAACTGTCACCTCCAGCCTTACTGTTACACCCATAACTATGTCGGCTGCCATTCTTGTTCCAACATTGTAATCAAGATGTAGACTCACTACGGTTAGTAAGGATGAAGAAGTGAGTCTTCTTATCTGCTCCATAAGGTACCTACTATGCCTCAGGGCATTACAAACTAATGAAATCCAATTATATAATATCTTAAAGACATGTAAAGCAAAATCCTTTTTTTACTTTTTTCTCCTTGATTGCCTCTTCTAAGAACTTAAAGAGAGCAGGTAATTCATTCAACTGTACTCACCGTTAACTTATGGTAAGTGGTAACTCACTGTTATGCATTAAAGCTATTGGCTTCAACATACTTGACTATAGCAGCATTGTCAGTCAAAGCTATGACCATGAAAGCTATTTTGAGAAGCACTCGTATAACTTACAGGGCTCATTTCAAGACATGTCAGAGACCTACATTTTGTGAAGTGCTCTGCACAAGTCTTCTGGAAGTCAGCGACCAACATTTCTTCCTCCAGGTTCCCCCCAACTTAATCAGTTTTGGTTTTAATTGAAGCCAGTATTTTCCCCATGGTAAAAACCAGTTTGATTATTCCACATTTTGGGATCCTATACTTCGTTTTTTTAAACTGTTTCATACTTACTTAATTGCTTTCAGGCAGACTTTAGAAGGAACTCAGGATCTAACAAGCTCTCACATGTGGAAAACCTCTGCTCTGTTAAAAGGCCACAAAGAAATGCAACCTTTTCATTTTGTACCCAACTGATCGATACACAGAAACTGTATTTAAGAAATTCACATTCTTATGAACATCCTTTTTGAACTTAGCTTCCCACTGGCATCTCCTGAGTGATAATTCATAGTTCACGACATACTTCACAATACTGTCCTAAATAGTGTTAAATTGGTATTCTCTGCTCCACTGGGCAACCTATCTAGATGTGTAAAGAAAAATCAAGACAGTCACAATTATTTATGGTTGACAGACACTGGCAACAAGAAATTGCAGCATAACTCTTGGAAGCTCTATACCTTGTTTGAACCATAAAAAGATGAAGCTTCATAGCAAATTCATTATTATGATTAGAGGGAAATAATAACCACCCCAAGCCAAACAACTACCTCAGCAATCAAATGTCACTTAAATTGCTTGATTCATTTGACATATCTTTAATGCAGAATACATATTAATATAACAAATGAGGAGTACAACCAAGATTTCAGAGGACAGCACTCCAGTACAGCCTGAGAAAAATCAACTTAAAATGAATTTAGATCACAGAATCGATATCTAGGGATTAACTAAGGATCACTGAATCCTTCATTATTGATCCACCAAAATACCATTCTCTTACTATACAGCACACAATTACTTGTTATTTTTACAAATTCACACAATAAGAATCAACAAACTGTGTACTGATTAAAATTCAGTGCTGAATGAATTACATGAGGAATTAAAGTTGTCTCAAAAATGAGAGCACGTTGTTATAAAATTCATAGGCTTCATGCTCTTAACTAGAGATGAAATGCATGCTTGCTTCCTTGTCACCTTGTTTCAGTCCTTCTGGGGTTTTGATGCAAACTGATCCTTTACACCTTATCCTAACACAGAAGTATATTTTAAAATGAAAATTAGTCAAAGAAACTCTGAAATGTTTTCACTACATATTTCTACTTTGTAAAGACAACTGGCTTGACTTTGTTTTCTGCTAAAAACCCCGTAAACAGACTACATTGTATTTGTGCATTCCAATCTCTTATTTTATCAGTGACTAACTGCATAACGTAAAAGGAACACTGCCACTCAATTCATATTGCTAATAAATTGTATCATGCTAGAATATGTTTTTTCTCTTGGTTTTGCACCTTACCCTCAAAAAAATAATAAATGGGGTAAGACTAGTAAACAAGAAGAGGCTTTTCTGACAACAACATTAAACTTAAACAAATCCCATTCTCGATAAACAAGCTGCATCTCCACAGAGCGTGCAGCTTTTCATTGCCAAAGAAAGTTCTAGTCTTGCATTCAGGTCTGAAAGGCCCTGGTTGAAAAACCCAGGGCACAGTTAGGTTAAATCCACCTAAGAGCTTTCAATAACAGAGGCTTCATTAACTAGCTACACTTTGAGAAAAATATGATAAAAGCTATTCATCTAAAAACCTACCACGCTTACAGGAATAACAAGTGCCTTATAAAGATATATCCAACTGGTTTTGAACAGGAACCTCTAAAATGCCTAAACCATTTGTTATCCGTGTTATTTTCCCTGAAATAACAATTATTGCTATTTTATTCTGTATCAGAATCCCACGGGGATATTGTCAATGAGTGAGCATGTTTTAATCTTCCATTTGGCATCAGTCAGAACAGTGGAAGTCAAGACCATGCCGCAGTTATGATTATTACAATAGCCTCAACCAGAAATAGAGAAGACATTTTATGTCTATTTTATATTTGTCTGTTTTCATATGCACAAACAGAAATCCATTGATATATAACAAATTTCAGACAAAACTGCATTGAGATTCATTAGCAATGAAGTTCATATAAACAAAAACATTTGCACCAGAAGAATCTAATGTAAAAAACAAAACAACAAATGAATGTTTAGCTTATGAATATTCTTGGCACAGTCATATATAGGTTTTAGGTTTCTAAGTAGATGCAGTCCCAGAGCATGCAATCACACAATAGAATGTGCACCAAAAAAAAAAAAAAAAAAGGAAAGAAAAAAAAGAAAAAACACTCACAGAGTCCAAGCAGTCAGAACAATTTTTGGATAGTGGAATTTTGTAACATGTTATTTTTTAGAATAGAAAGAATTAGGAAGGTTCCAAGTGTGCAAAATAATGACATCCCACAACATAGAAATCATAGAAAACATAAAATGAAAGTGCTTTATAGCTAATTTTTAAAAAATGGTAAATTAAATTAGGCAGTTAGGAGAGGCAAATACTCCCACTATCCTGCTAAATTATCCTGCCTTATATCCAGAAATCAGCCTCCAAAGCTTCTCAAATCTCACCTTGTGAGGCACAGTTCCCAAAGGATGCCTATAAATACAGCCCTGCTTGACAAGCTTTCCACTCAAATAAAAAAGCTGTTGCATTGCAAGTAAATTTAATTTCTAAAATTTCATTCCCTAGCACAATCCCTCTATCTTTTCAACTTTGAAAGTAAGACAAAGAAAAAATAAATCATTATGTGGAGGCAGTAAAACAATATGGTTTATAATTTTCCTTTTTCTGACCTTTGAATGTGTGCAGTTCTCTCTGAACTTACTTCAGTGAGCTGTGCAGTGGTTGGCATTTTTCAATTTGAAGCAGTAATGAAGGAGTGTAACTATGACTAATGTGCCATAGTTGCTTTGCTCTATTCTGTCATTTCCTTCCATCCTAAACGGTAATATCTACCATGCATTTTAAAAGTACAGAGCGAAGCTTTTCAGCACGCTCTCTATACCATCGTGCCACTGATTTCAACCCTGTTGTAAACAAGCTGCAATGATATTCAGCAAGGAAAATAGGTTGCACTGCAGTCTAAGGAAAACAACTGCCGCTGACAGAGGAGCAAATGCAGACACATCTCGGGGACGGACAACAAAAGCTGTTCACTTTACATATTTTTGGTTTTTATTACTTTTCAATTTTTTCCATAATGCATCTTTAATGTATCACAAAAGGTATAACATTTTCCAAGTCAATTTTTTGGGGAGGTGAAGGGCTGGATCCTTAGCAAAGAGAAACTGCAGAAACTGGGAAACCTGCACCAGTGCATTCTAACAGAAGGTCCTCTTCAATATCTGAATTATCCCTGGAATCTACGTTTCTTTGCTACAGAAGGCGAGTTTAGCAAATCACAGCACATAAGCTATTTCTGCTGGGTTCCTTCTGGAGGTTTCTCCGTATTGGTGTCAGCAGGGTATACTGGGAAAAAGTTATAAATTTAATTATACTTTATCATGCAAAATGGTCTCTCTTCATAAAGGGTGGGCTAAGGGAAGTGAAAATACAGTAATATTTGGGTTTCTCTTAGCACAGAAAGAATAGCACCTTAACTAACAACATTTTTTTCCACACAGTTGGAAAGCAATCCCTAATTCAGGACAACTTTGTATGTTAGCTCCATATTTTCACTGAAATCAATTGAAAGTGTGTCTTACTAAATAAGCATTTCTTAGATTCAAAAGAGTATTAAATACACTGCATTTCAAGGCAGACCAAAAGCATTTTTATAATGATCTGGCCATTGAAATGTTTACTTTCCAAGCACTGACCTTAAATACTGTTAAACTGCAGAACAACAGAATCCAAGATTCTTTTCTATATGATCACAAAGCTGAATTCCCTTTAAATTATTCACAACATGAAGAAATATGATTAAATAGTTAATGTTCTTAACATACTGCAAATATGTTTTAAGGAAGAATTGACTTCCAAAGGAAAAATCCTCACCCTCTCCTCCACCTTGTGCAGTGAGACATTTACCACTTTCAACAAACTAAAGTGGGAAAACTTTAACAGATGTCTAGAAATTATGCACTGCTTACTAATAACTGAAACTTTTTTTCCTGAAAAAGTTCTGTGGAAGATTTGAACGCTGCCTATTCATATTACACACCTCATAAGAGAAACATTAATAAAAGCTTGCATCTCATTAGAATTGCATCCTTTTCCCAAAGTACTGGGTCCATTTCTTTTGCCCAATAAAAAAGAAAAAGAATAAGGTCTTTCCGTTAGACTGTCTTATCTGAATTTTTTATATGATCTAACTGCAGTAGTCTCCTGATCTCCTAAAGGGGAGGAAGCCCAGGCAATAAACCTGCTCTCTGTCCCTTACTCTGGGTACCAGCCTCTCTTCCCTGTGTTTTCCATCCCCAAATGTTTTGACCTTGAGCAATGGGGTCAGATAAACCTTAGCTGGGAACAGTCTCAACATAAAAATTCATAGATATTTCAAGGAAATCAGCAGGTAGGAAGAGAGGAGAGAGTTGGAGATGACACCACACCGAGAGAAAGGCTGGGGACATTCAGCAGCTGCAGCCTCTGAGAGCTGTTGGGGCCACTTGGCTGCATGACTTGCAGGCACATTTGGGATGTCAGAAGACATATGGCACAATGTGTGCACCAGAGATTATTCCATTATGAACAGACAGCTGCTCTGAGAAGCATGCAATTTAGGGTTCAGACTGCAAACAGAGTTTGGGGGAGATATAAATGTGGATCAGAGCAGGACCTTCTCAAACTCCCCCCTTGCACAAGTTCTGGCTATGGGAGAAGCCACCACAAGTGCCTAGAGAGCCGTGACTAACCTGGAAAGTCTGGAGATCTACAGAGAGATGCCCCACACCACTGGAGAATGCAAACATCCATATTTTCTGAGCAAACAGAAGGTGTGTGAGTAGGCAAAATGTTGCAATACTCCTCTTCTGAGAAATGGATATATCTTAGCACTAGAAGCTACAGTCACTCTCTAATTAGAAGTGTTAGAAAAGGAAAGGACCACTCTCATTCCCTCTATGATTTCCTTTGAAATGACACACAACTGAAGGAAATTTCTAAAACCGAAACCATTAATCATACTTGCCAGGGAGCCCGCAGTGTGCAGTAAACATCTGGCTGTTTGTTCACTGGTCCTCGCTTGCTTGTCTTGAAGGCTGCTTTACAAAGGTGACAATATTTGCACGGCTCTTGAAACCTTATTTTATCACTACTGAATTTCACACAGTACTGTATCTCCTAGCTCCCTTCACACTGTCAAAAACCAGCACCCTACATTTTGCAGCAATCTTGAACAAATATCTCTGAGCAGAGCAGACACTCTCTGGCCTACAAGCTGGTGCTGGTCAGAGGAGCTCTCCCAGCTACATCAGCTGTTCAAGCCACATCAGTTGAAAACAGGAAAACTGTTTTATTTCAGCAGGGAGGATATTACAATCTCTAATACTATTACCCAAAAGAGGTTTACTAGTGGGAATCAACATCTTGTCGTATTTGCAGAGGCTTTTCTCATCCTCTATCTCATTTCCCTCTGGGCTCCCATAAAATTAATATATTAACCCAGCATTGTGTCAGTGGTACTGAAAATAACCCAGGAGTACAACCTATCAACGTTATGGCGCATTGTGGGGAACCTTGCTGAGACTGATGACCATAATAGCTGCCCTTCATTTGGGATAGTTGTGGGGGATCACTGAGCTCACTTACAGACTCAGGAGGAAAAAAATGTAGCAGGTTCCAGCCCTCAAACACAGCTATGCCTCCACCCAAATAAAAACTAGTTTTCTGAATATCATTTGCGTTAAGTTTGTGGTCACACATCAAGAGAGAGAGAGAGATGCCAGAAACAATCTGAAAAGGAAAGCACAACCCAACCCAGCTTCAGTGATCCTGAAACAAAAGAAAAAAATCTGGGGTCACGGTGGCATGAGCAGCAAAATTATTTCTGGCTGATTCCTTCAGTGCAGGGTTGGCATTTTTTTTTTTTTTTTTTCTCTGAGTAATCTGCAACAGATCAAAGGATCCACTGGATCAAGCATCAATCTTACCTTCTAACTGAAATAACCCCTGGAGATCCTAAATTTTGACAAAATTTTTGGCTTGAGAGACTACAAAATTGCTTTACTTACACACTCCATTTATATAGCAACTCTGGAGCACTGCATTTGCTGGCAGGACTGTCATATCAGCATCTAGAGAAGTAACTGGCAATAAAAGCTTTAGATTTTGCTTCAGGTGCTCCAGATTCTGTATTTGGAAGTTCTAGAGTCTCCAAGAATATTTTTAATTGCTTGTTCTCTATAGAAAGTCCAGATGCTTCCTGGATTGGTTATCATCTTCTTAATATAAAAGAAATAATGTCAGCAAGTAATAATCCAACCTTAGTAATAGAGCAGCATGGTAATGGCAGAGGGAAAAGAGGTCTCTTGGTTAAAGCGCTGAGCCGAGACACTGGAGATGAGCACTCAATACCATATCACACCACCTACTTGTCCTACACACAGTCTCCCTTGGGCTCTATGGGTAGTTTCCGACTCTGTAGAGATGGTGTGATGAGACCTTCAGTAATAACTAGGGAGTGTAAAGATGCTACAGTAGTTTAGACAACTGGTTTGCTGGCCATTTCAGCCAGGACTGTTGGTCATCCCTTAGGGTCCACACAACATCTTGCTTATCCATAATTTGATGATACATCTCCTTTGTGTTTCTGCCTAACAGGCAGAAGTTCACCACTGTTTTTGAGCAGTGAAGTATGCTGTCTGTGCTCAGAATGAAATCCTTTATTATAATTTTTTCCAACATTCTGAGTAGCCTGCCAGGAGATATTTAGAAGAATAATAAATCTTACTGGTGCCAGGGATGTGGGAGAAGGGCTCAGGACTAATGCAGAGATTTGGTTTATGAGTGTCATCTGTTCCTGTTCTGCCAAAGGAAGAATGGCATATTGAAATTACTCTGCTGTAGGCAAGAGCAGCAAGGACAGCACATTATCCTCTGTTGGTACCCAGGGAGGGGGAGGGAGGAGGGGTGTAAAAGAAAAACACATTGATGCTAGTACTAGGAAATACAGCGCATGATGTGATGCAAGTTAAAATATTAAGTTACTCAGTTACTGAAGCAGCAAAAATTCCAGGGAGTTGCATACAGTAGGTTGCTGTTTCTGTTTTTGTGGTAGGAAAGATTTTCAGTGGCATAAGCAAATAAGCAGGATATCCTGTAAGCAGGAGAGTGGAAGACACCCACTAGTGAAAGCAAAATGACTCTCAATTCACATGTCTGCTAATGGAGGCAAAGGAGTCTGGCACAGCTGAAGCAACCAACACATATCAGCTGTCCACAAAAGGACATAATGAGCTTGGAAAGATTTTACTGCAAAATTAAAGAGATCTTGCACATCTTTACTCTCACTTGGCAAAGAAACTGCAATGAGGGCTGCTACTTCTTTCATGCTATATGAAAGAAGGTCTAGAAGATGTGAGCATTTAAATCTTTAATGGGGAGGATATAATAAATAAAGTCAAGAATAAAGGGATTTTTCTTCTTTTTATCAGGTTTTGGTCAGCATGTACAACATCTGTATTGATGATGTTCATTTATGATAAGCAGTCACACATCAGTGACCACTGAGCTCTTTAAAAGGTCTTCTGCCTAAGGAGGGTGCTGGAGGCTTTAGATAAAAATCTTAAATGACATCACTGGTAATGTGTGACAGAAATTTAAAGAAAAAAATACGTGAACATAACAATTTTGAGATCTATGTATCTGTTGCAAAGAGGAGGCACTGTTCTCCCTGTGTCTGATGGCCAGAAAACATAATGAGCTTTAACTGTAGCATGAAGGGGCCACTGAAGAAAGGAAAAATCTTTCTGCTGGGGGATGCCCAGTAGGGCTCTGGGGTAGATGTGTCCAAAGAGGCTGTGGGACCTCACATTGGTGACAGAGGCATAGGTGATTCTGCCCTGGGGCAGGGAACAGATTAGACAACCTCTGTAAATCTCTTTCAGATGTTTTTATGTAATTCTGACAAAAGAACGTGCTGCAGTCATCATGATGGGGAAGCCATAATATTTGATAAAGCCATAATGAACGGCTCCTATACCAAGCTGGGGAGTGGATGAGTTCTAGATAACAGTAGATACTAAGGAGAAGCAGAATTCAGAAGGAAATATGTTCCATTTTCCATTGAACAATGATCATAATTTGGAGTAACTGGCTATAACAGACATCTGTGGCAGCAACGCCCTGTTGGGGTCTCATCATTGGGCCCATTGTGCACACAGAGCTGCCAAGACAACCAATGTTGTTTTGCCAAGTGCAGAGGATAAACTACCAGCTGCGCTCCTGAGACTTCCCCATGATGTTATCTAAGATTTTGGTCTTCTATTTTTCTTTTCTCCAGAGACCCAGAAAGGTTTAAAGTAGCAGACTGTTTTCTTCCAACTACAAAATTTAGTACGCATCTTGACATATTTTTCAAACTTCAAAAAGGTATAATTTCAGTCTGTAGAACAGGCTTGGCTGGTTCTTAGGGTAACCACACCAAGTGACCCATCAACAGCAGAAAATCATTTTCAAAGACATAGCTTTCAAGCCTGGCTTTCATCTCCTGAGGAGAAGAAGAAAGAGTTGCCTTTATTTAAAGAGCCTAAACCCAGTGCCAATTACTTATAAGAATCGCCCAGAAAGAATCTCTTCAAAGAGAAGCATGGACACACAAGAAGTGGCATTTCAAGTGAAAATGTCTCCTGTTTTTCTCAAGAAACCCTGGAAACTGAAGAGGGGAGACTCCATATGTTAATATATTCCAGGCAGTGAAACTCCCCTGGATTCACAGCCCTCTTCCCTGCTACCAACGCTCCACACACAGCAACATCCAGCTGCTTTTTTTGCGCACCACAGAACCAGCGCTGCAAGTGCTCCTCATGCAAGCTCCCAGTCATGGAGCACTGTATTCAGAACAACAAAAAAAAAGAAATATCAAGGCTTATGTGTAACAATGTAAGAAAAGAAAACAGCAAGGCATAGACAGGTGTCACAAAGTTGCATCCTTTTAAAACAAAAAAAGTCTCTTTTTTAGCATGCCAAGTAAGGGATGTTTTCATAGACTGAAACGGGATCAAATCCTCAGACAATATACTGTAGAAAAGCAGGCACCCTCACTGAACTGTTCTCATTAAAACACTTTCCCTCTGTCAATGCTAACTTACTTTTTTAAAAAAGGAAAAAAACAAATCAGCTTTCATTTTCAGGTGACCTTTTAAAAAAAATATCCTTCTTATAAAATATTAAAAACATTGTTGAAAAAACCACTCTTATTTCTGTGCTGCTAAAGCCACAGGTTGATTATAAACCTTTGTGTTTTTTCATGTATTAAGGCAGCATTGTGCAATCGTTGCTGACCTCGGATGAAAAGAAACAAAAAAACCAAAACAAAACCAAACAAGCATAAACCCACAACTATCATTACCCATGTAGGCTCACCACGCAGATGCTGGGATATTAGCTTGATTTGTGCAAGTATGAGAGAGGAAGAGACTGTGATAGATGAGGAGATAATATCGCACAATGTCACCTAGCAAATGGTGATCACTGTGCTCATAGGCAGCCGAACAGCCACGCTGATATCCAGCAGCAACATAATTATATTTCAAATTAGTTTTCTGCAATGCAAAAAGGAAAATAAGAAAGATCGTCGGATGTGATCAAGCTACAGGAAGAGACTTGAGTAATATATTTGGTTTTCTAGTCCATTGTTATACACAGAAAATGAGGCTGTACAATTCCAGCTCATTTCTGAAGGTTCAGGGTCATCTTATTAGGAACAACATATTTACTGTGAACCTGAAGAGCCAGTATTGATTTGAATATAAGTGTTTATGCTTGGTTTTAGGATCCCTCTTTTCCTGTGCTGTCCTAATGAGCCATGAAAATAACCTCAGCTAAATCAGAAATGCCCAACCATGGCTGAAATAGGCCTTGTAACTGTGCTATCGTTTGATACCAGTAATGTGGAAGGAACACATTTCCAGCTCAGTGGTTTTTAGGAGATACAGGAAAACAGCAAGAGGATATGGGAACACCTAGATTGATTTGCTGTAGCGAAATGCTTAACAACAGAGGCACAATCCAGGCCTGCCACATACGTGTAATTACAGGACCAGCCAGTTTTCATGCTTTGTCTCATCTCCTTCTGCATTGTCTGAAAATGTATACAAGGTAGTAGCATAGGTGTTGCCAAAACTCGAGTTTTGGACCAGATCACGCATGCATCAAGGAAAAGCAGAGTATAGTTGAGCAATATCTGAATCAACACAGGCTTGATTCCTAAACTCCATGCTAAGACGACGTAGGTGGGCTTCTCAATTACAGAAATAACGTCCAACTAACCAGTGTATCATCCTGGTGGGTTTTTTTATTGGATTCATTACAAAAGCAGAGCCATTTGGAGGATTCTTTTTAAGTAATACACTTTGAAATAAGCATTTTTATATTCGTTTTTACTTTAATGCATTTCCCGCTTCTTGTTTGGTATTTTGCTAGAAAGAAAATGCCTGCCTCTACACAACAAACCTAGGAATGGAGTCAATAAGCTACTATTATGGGTGAAATCTGTTTGAAGCAGGGGCGTTTGGCAGCTCAGTTTCAATTGGACTAAATGTAGGAAGCAGTTAGAAATTAGAGTAATTGAAACAATACTGATTCATCCACCCAAACACAAACCTCAGGAAAGGTTATTTAGGAATTGGCCTATGTAGACAGAATAATATTACTGTCATGAGTGGTATATGTATGTAGAAAGCAGAAGGAGAACAGAAACACCTTAAACCTTTTAAGTGTTAGACAAACATCCCAGAAGTTATAAAATAAGAACAGAACTGGAAAAGTTGCCCTGTGAGACCAGAAACGAAGCATTTGAGCAAAGCACTAACCAAGAAAGAGGCTTGGCCTCATAGACAAAGAAAAGTAGGCTTGTTATCTGCTGCCTAATGTGTCTGGGGAAACAGGTCACGGGGTGCTTTCTTTGTGAATAAACTTGATGGCAGCAAAGAAATACCAGACTGCATCATCAGCTTCTCCTCCCTGAGGAAACAGTCTGCTAGACTCCAAATACTGGCTACCTTCTTGGTAGTATCTTCTCAGCAGTAGTACTGATTTATGCCTATAGCTAATTTTAAACCTAAGCATTGTGTTTAAGTACCTCACTGCATAATGACCACCAGACGGGATAAAGAAGAAAACTGTACTTTTGCAAGTAATTTCCTTCTGTTTTGGCAGCAAGTTGTTATTGATACTAGGAGTGCAAAATGTCACTTTTGTGCATAAATGCAAGCTGCAAGGTGATGGTGTCTCTTAAAATGTAGTTTCTTTATTTACCGGGACCAGCCAGGCACTGGTCCTACTGAGCTCATTGGCAAATCTGCTGCTTCCTGTAGGACCAGGGTCAGACCCGTACTTCTGAATCCTGTCACACAAATAAGCTCTGTAAAATAACAGCACAAGGCTGGCAGCTCAGGGCCACCGTGAGGCTGATGGGGGCAGAAGGCCTTATTTAATTTCATTTTTGAAGACATCATCCTGTCTCCTTTCTGCTTCCATTCCTTTTCTTTCTTCCATTTCTACCTGCCCAAAGCCTTTCTGTCCATTCATTCTCCTTTACTCCATCCCTCATCTATTTCTCGCTGTCATCTGTCAATTTTGTCTTGTCCCAGACCCCCACCCTCTCACTTCACTATCGCTTCTTTTAAATAAGCACTAATTCAAGGGTGAAAAGACAAGAAAGAAAAAAGGGAAAGACAGAAAAAAGCTGAATGTTGCTGCTACTGCAGTTTATAACTCATTTCTATGGCTCCCCCTGAATCCTGCAACATTTTCTAGTCACAGTAAAATATAACCCCTGATTATGAGGGTGGGAAAAGCAAGTGGCACAGAAAACTTGGTAATTCTCATCTAAGGGCTACAACTATCTACCGGCAGCAGGACTGCAGTCACACAGTCTGTGATTTAGGGTCCTTACCAGAACGTATGCTGGTGTTATACCAACTAATAAAGAGTTGCAGTAGAGATGTGCTAATTATATTTTTCCACTTCAGTGTGTACTGAACATTGTAAACTATCATTTAGTGTCATTATTTTAATGATATATTATGTTGATAATACAATCTGGGTTAATTCCCAAATGCGAAATCTAGGGAGAAAAAGCTACTCTGATATTTTTTAAATGTGATTTCTCATTAACCCTAAAACAGAAACTACTATAGTCACAGCTCCAGAGAAAGCATTCATTTACCACCAAAGGTAGCAACTATAATTATTCTGGAAACAGTTGTCCCAAACCAATTGTAATCTCTGTTATTTTAGTAGGGGGAAAAAAACAAAGAAGGATGAAAACAGTATTTTGTATAGTAAGGTCCATGATTAAGTGCTTTCTTTTAGGCATCTTTCATCTTTTGCGGAGAGAGGGCAGTCAGTCAGCTGTGTATTCAGCACTAGCACAGAAGAAGAAAATAGATATACTTTTGTATGCCTGTCTCAAAGATATGAGGACATCAAAGTATAACAAAGTGAAAGCAAAATACATAGTTCTAATCACGCATGATCCCCATCATTTTAAGCAGTATCAGGCACTTGATACTTTAAACAACATTTTTTCCCCTAGTCTATTAGCCTGCAATCAGTAAGTAATTGTTACCTCTGAAATTCCACCTGAATCAAGAGACAGGTATTTTCTTATATATTTAGGCAATGACTCCAACACAACCCAGGATGTGATGACAGCTCACACAGGTATTTGCTTACTACTTTATACTTTGTCATCGGGTATCTCTGGACTTCTGCAGAAGCAAGGAGCCCTCTGTGGGCTCACTGCCCACAAAGTATTTAACTAATTGCTCAAGGCCAAGATGGAAGTGTTTATTATCCCGACTATCAGAATCACATTTTCTTCAGGTAGGTAGTTTTACCTACCTTGGTGATATATATTCATGGTTAACATCCACATATCTCTCTAAAAGAAGTCTAAAGATTGTATGTAAGATTTAAGCTTTAAACATGCTTGAAAGTCACTAACAAAAAATTCCTAAATGTCTAGGCATTTGAATGGTCCTCTAGGCATGTGCATCCTGCCAGGAGTCTGACATCCTCTTCCCTAACATTCATGAAACCAGGAATGACCACCTTGAGTAACAGAGGGGTCTGCTAATACGGGATATGCCAATGGGACAAATGAATCAAGTCTAGGATCTTCAACATCTTCCTCTGCTTGATGCAGAGGCAGTTGAGGGAGCACTGATCTACTGCCAACTGGCAGAATAGGCTCTCTGCTCTCTACCCCACACACCTTCAGTGCCAACTACTTGTGAACAGAGCCCCAATAGATTAATTCAGTGTTTATCAAAGCATGGAAAAATGATGTTTTTCCCCAGACAGAGAAAGGCAGAAGAATTCAAGAGGACTCACAAAGCATTTACATTAGCCACTGCTGGCAGCAGCTCACAGGGACAGAGAATGAGTCTTTGCTGCTGCAGCCACTAATTACTGGGTGCAGGTTCTTTGTCCCTAGCCCTGGAGGAAGGGCTGCTCCCAGCAATTACAGGCGATCAACACAGTTTGAAAAACATCAGATTTTAGATATTCAGAGGATACATTGAAAAGTTGTTAAGGTATTTCACCATTGCGTCAAAGGGAAGGGCTTGAGCCTCGCTTCTGGCTGTCATTAGTTGACCAAAGCACAAATAGAAGCTTGTCAAGGAGACAAGTGTTCCAGATCCCTTCATTTTATCCTGTGCTGTCCTATTTTTACCAAAAATCTACCCCAGCATAGGGAAGATGTGAGAACTTGCAGGTTACGCAACCCTGCATTTTCACAGTGTTGTTTAGCACGGTGATGGCTATAATTGTGATACACTGAGAACATTTGCAACCTTCTGCAGATCTCACACTCACACTTCTGCCCAACTGGTGTGATGCGCTCGTGTTATAACAGTTCAACGTGTTGCAACCAAAAGCTGTCAAGAATGCCGGCTCAAATGATTTTTATCCATACACTGTCCTTTGTTTAGGCCTTTACATCTAGCAGTCAGAGCAGGGGATGGAGACTCAGTGCTATTCGCAGCCTTTCCAATTCCTTATTATGACACTGGGAAAACCATCTGATCTCTGTGTCTCAGCATCCTTAGTTGTCAGACTGATATACTAATACCCTGCTCACAAAGGTGAGCAATCCCAGACTTTGGAAATGAAGGACCAGGTGGGTAGCACCTCTCTACAGATAAATTAATTATGTAAATCAGATAGAGGTTTATGACAGATTAGGCATTCCAGGAAATCTAACGATCTTGGCGATCCCGGTCCTATCGCAGAGCAGTCAGCTGTATTTTCCATCAGCTTACTAATGCCTTGAGGCAGGAATAAGAAGAAAATGTTTCCCATCAGCTGCACTCAGATAGAACAGCAAACGTTCTTAGTAAAAGATCCTGACTGTAGTGTCCAAACCTTGCAGAGTCTGGAAAGGAACTAACAACAAATGAAATCTCTCAAAGCAAGCCGTTCCTTTTCCATCTCAGAACACTGCTGACTCGTGTGTTTTGCCTGGGGGATGGGAAGCGGGAGGGATTTGTTTGAAGCTCTCTGATTTGTCTGAGTTTTTTTTTCCCCCTCAGACTTCTTGACCCCTTGGGAAGCTTCTGCTCTGTCAGGTGCATAATCAAGCCCAAGGGGAAAGCGAATGGGCTCACTTACACAGTCATTATTGGTCTCTACAAAGCCCAAGGGGCTCCTTTGCTCATGCTTTCTGAGATTTGCAAAATAAATCGGGAAAGGGTTGTAAAATAAAGGAAATGAAGAGGGGAGAGAAGTTGGAACATATGATTGAGGAGGTCTACTGGAGGCATTCCACTTTTTGCAGCAAACCCAGCAGCTTCTGCTGAGATTTGTTGTAAGAAAAGAGCGATCAGATCTGAATCGCTAGTCCTTTGCAAAGTTTTTTCAATCTGCACCACATGCATCACCTGAATGTTCTAGCTGCAGACAACTCAGGTGTCTTTTTCTCAATAAACAGATTGCCTGAAAAACATCAGGAGAACAGGCATAACTTATTAGGAAGGGCTGACAATAAATCCCTTATCTTTATTAAGATTCAAATCTTGCTCCACCCCACACTTATCGAATCTATTGATTTCAAAGTAAACAAAACTCTATGTATAGATTGGCTGTACGGTGGATCTTGGATTTAATCTAAGTGTGCAGGTACCATGATTTAAGCAATAGAAAATTGTACCATCACAACAGGCTAGGAAATTATCTTGAAAAATTTGCATTCAATCAAAATGTACGCTATGTACGTTATTTGCTATGTTGTGTCCTTATATTATTTCTGTAAATTAATTGTAACCCCTCACAAGTCACACAACTACACAACTGTGAAGGAATTGTACATAAGAATCTAGGAAAAAAAAGACTGATGAGTTGATCTGCAATTTGTTTTGGAAAAAAATTGTTATCCACTTCATATCATCATTGGAGAAATTGCTTTTCAAATCTATTACATCTCAGGCATACTAAGCACACTCTAATGAGTTCAAAAATGTGTAATGACACTGTTAATTCTATGGCTAGCTTGGAATCAAGACTGTTTCTTTTCTTCAAAGGAAAATAGGATTATCAAGTGCACTAGGAGAATTTCCTTAACATGATTGATAGGAAGAAAGAGTAATCACCTTTGAAGTGCCACTACATATAATACCTCTCTAGTGTTCTCTTTCTCCTCCTGACATCCATGAGTAATTGAAAGTAAAGAAGCTGCTTAGTGTGATCAATGAAGCCCAGATGACAGCCCCTTCTACAACACCTACCAGCACTGTCAGGTGACAACAACATCATCTTTGATACTTTAGAGTTGACACAGGGCAACATATTTTTGAAGTGCCAGACTTCAGTTTGGCAGGTATCACATTTCCAGGAACACTAATGACTTGTATTAGGTGCTCCTCCGTCAACACAGAGGGCCTTGCACTTTGTGGGAAATAATGCTGGAAGTTGGGTTGGAAATCTGAGCCAGACACTTGCTGGGTTTGGACTCAGTCTTATACCACCAGGCTTCTGCTACAGAAAAGCCTCAGGACCTCGGTTTTGTGGCTATCAAATATATGGTCCCCTTCCTGATTCTGGCTGCAACATAGGCTGCTGAGCCCTTCCTAAACATCATCTCTCTGATGTAGCACAGGAGAGCAACAGTTCTGCACGGTACCTTAATTCAAGGTAGATAAGGAGAGGGATCACTACGATGTTCCCCAGTGTGTAATAAACAGACCAAGATGCACATACTTTGTTATTCACAAATTCTGGTAATTGGACAAAATAAAACAAAACTGCAGGGCCCAACTAGGCTGGAGTTGACTCACTGCAGGTTTCTGAGGGATTACATTGTCTAAAAAAATACCTGTTTGGATTGCTTCACATTTATCCATGTAACATCCTCTAATATTGTTTTGGTATTAACAGCTTATATATTTATAATAAATTAAATTACTGTTATATAAGGAAGTAGCAAAACAACTATCTCTTTTACTGAATTCTTTGCAAGATGACAGGCTGGTCTGAGCTGACTTTTCTGAGAATAATTCTCATAAAAGATAACCTATAAATCAAGAAAATGTGAACAAATTGGGCTTCTATCCTGAGCACCAGGAAAAAATTCTCCTACACACAGAGCATCTCTTAAAAAAAAAAAATTAAATGCAACTATGCAACTTTATTGAAGTTTCGACAGCTCAGATCAGATCTATTGTTTCACAGTCCTAGGCACTGAAATTGGAGGTGGCACACCAAGGTTAAATCACAGTATTGACAGCTTTTTGTGTCAGACACCTGTCAAAATGTAATAAGGAATCTGTGAAAAGAAATAAGATGCCAAAAGCACATCACAACAGGTTTTTTTTTCATTTTCATACATCATGATTCATAAGTCACAGAAACTGTATACCTATAAAAACAAGGTGGCAGCTACATGCCAACACTTCTTGTTTGGCAGCAAATTAGACTGGGTCAAACCCTGAGGTCCTGCCTGGGCATGCTCTAGAAGGCTGCGTACTCCCACACATGGGAATAACCTACATAGGGCAGTGGAAAGTGGCAAATTTCTGCTTCACCTGGTAGGGCTGGCAGAGGCAGCGGAGGCTGCTGAAGCCTGGCCAAATCAATACCCCGACTCAGCACCCCATACCTGCTGTGGCTGCAGCTTCTCCATGGGGTCTCCCGCACACCTATTTTCCACAAGTCCTAGTACACACCACAAGTCCAAGCTCCTTTTTCTTTACAAAGAACCCAGTGAGTATCAGACACACTGACCCAAAACAACAATATTGTTTAAGAAAAATCAAAGCTATCAACTGAGTGAAGCCAATATGCTCAAAAACATATTTAGTTAATGTATTTGTAGGAGTCCTATCAGTACAGTAACTGCACTAGGACATTGGGGCTGAGGAAAATGGGACAATCACAAGAAGATGGACAGTTTCAAACCTGCAGATGGGTCCATGAGCACAGGAAGGAAATAGGTCCAAGGCTGTAGTACTGACTCCGTTTTGCTAAAGGGGATTATTTTAATATCTGTTCTTTGTAATTAAAGTGAAGTGACTTTCACGCAGATGGGCTTTCTGAATGTTATTCAAGTTATCAAATGATGCAGTCACAGAATAACTTAAATACCACGCACATCTTTTGGCTTGCAAGCCTGCTTTAACGAATTCTAGCTTTACAGCAATAAGCAACCTCCAGTAAATCCCCTTTTCTGTCTTACATTACCTATATTTACATGAGAAAAATAATGAAAACAGCAGCCAAAAGATGTACATACATTATGTAGAGGAAATATTCATGTCTACGCCGACAAAGATGACTTTCCTTTCAGAGCCCGGTCAGCTTTTTCTGGTTTGTTTTTAAATAGCCCTATTCTACAATATAGGACAGTGCTGTATTTGCTTGAAAGTCTGCTTCTTGAAGTTGATTTCTTTAAAACTGTGAATGATACTGTCTGTTCTGAACTACCTATGCAGGGCTTTAGCAATAACACTCCTACTGGCAGGAAGGGGATTTTATAGCTGCAGCTTTGCAAGAAACAAATAACATTTTCCTGTGATTATTGATTGCCATCTATTTTTATGACACATCTGTGACTTTCAGTGACTTACACAATAAGTGTTCTGCATTAATAATACATCTGCTCCTTTTATTTATATATTTACTTGATAAATTAAAAAATACATACTAATAAAACAAGTCTAAGATTTTCCACAGAGAGGAAAATATTAAATGACTGCTTTTATATGAGAGGCCACAGAGCAACACCCAACAAGAGTCCAATTTGTTATTTGTATGTACACATGCATACACATCACACATCCACATATATCAATATATATACAGCACGTTCCCTCCCTTTTCCTCCCTCCCCCTTTAGGTGGTTCAGTAATGTGCTACCTCCTCCCTTGCCAGAAGAGCCAGCAGCTGGGCTCAGCACCACCTGCGCCTAGAAGATAAGATTCTGGACCTTAGGCTTGACCCCTACCACAAGCAATTTGAAAGGGACACAGTTGTCAACAGTGGTCATTTCCCAGAGGCTCTTCATGCCTCTGCTACTGTCAGGACTTAGAGAGGCTAGTCGCAAAATAAAAATTATTCTTTACTATTTTTTTTCTGGCAATTTCCAAACATCTAAAAAAAATTAATTTTAAAAAAGTTTCACTGTGCTGGGTGCACATACACACTCCTCCCACCGACGAAAATCCCAGTCTTTGCCAAAAGGTTTGCAAGCCAAGTGCCTTCTCCTGTACTTCGGTCAGTCTCACACTACACTCACGTTCAGTCCAGTCAATGTCACATCCTCTGTGCTGCGTACTGCAACAATCTGCATGAATTTACACCATAAGAAGGCAATATATATAAAAAAAAAGCAGCTTAAGCTGAAATAATTTGTGGTATGTCCAAAAATTTATTTCTATCTATAACACAGTTTTCTAGGCTGGTATTTAATCCTTAAAGTAACTACACTTGATGCTATCCTCTGTGTGTCTTCAAGCCCTTGTGCCCCTCAGCAGTTTATATTCCCAACAGTGCTGGCTCTGGCCTTCTCGCACTTGCTGCAGTCTGATGCAGCACCACTGAGCTAACTGGTATCTCGCTTATGAACTAATCTTTTACCAAAAAGTTCAGAACAAAGGCACTTGGGTGTTGGTTCTTGCATTTAGAATTGCAAGAGGTCAAACCTTATGTGACCTTTTACATCTATATTAGCGATCAGTTCAGATGAAATGTAAAAGGATATGAGACTCCAAAACTGTGTCCTGCTGCTCATCTAATGGTAGTTACGACACACAGAAACATCCTTTAATCAGAGTTATCCTAAACCATCTTCCAGTGCTCTGCATTTTGTAATTAAAACATGCTAGCCAGAAGGAAATGTTAGATTAACTAGCATTCACAACATGCCTTTGAGCAGAGATTTACAGAGTACAAGTCATTTTAAATTGAAAAGATATTCCAATCCATTCTCAAAGTTTTGCAGAACATGAGCAGAAGTGTGAAGAGAATAACCAGAACTATTCATACAGACTGCTAATGTCAAAGATAATGAAAATACAAAGTTATGTATTCCTGTTACTGGAGGAAGAAAGATTCTGCTGGGCACCAAGCTCTGCTGTCAGCTCTGCCCCCAGCCTGCTGGCTAACCCTGGAAATCAATGTCTCCACCTGCCTCTCCCATTGCAGAGAGGTTCCTTATCTCCACCTCTTTGCTCACATGGTTGTTCTTTTAAAAAGTGCCTTAAAATCTCCTGAGCATTTTGGGCCTGTATTTGTGAGGCTGGAGATCCACATGATGGGTTGTAGTCTGCCAGGGACGTCCCTTGATCCAGGTCACCATGCTGCGCCTCCGTAGCACAATGGGTGGCATGGAGTTGAGAGCAGGAGGCAGGGGAACATCAAAGACAGAAACCATTAAGCTACCACTAGAAGTGAAACCACAGCCCAACTGAAATGAACTGGGCACATTTTCAGTAAAACTGTGAAGCAAAGGAGTTCAACAGCCAGGCTGCCATGGGGAAGGAGCAGGAGTCAAAGACACTGTAGCATCATATGTGTGTCTGAGTTGTTTTCTATGCTCGTAAAACTGTTCGCACCTTTCCACCTCTAAAAATCAGGCACCTAAGAGAAGCCTCCTCACATTGGGGTCCCTCAATAGTTTATTAAGAGATCCTTCCATCCTGTGGAAGCGCCTCTGTTTGCCCACTGGCTATGGAGAAAGCATTCTGGACGGAGGTGCCTTAGCTCTGTGCCTGCTGCTAAGCCAGATGAACCCTGAGCCTAGACTTAAACATCCTGTTCCATATTCAGACAGGTGTTTCTAGTGATGCTATGGAAACCATTGCTTTTCTCTACAGAGACTCAAAGCTGCATTAAATACTTTCTTTTACAAGCAAAACTTTCCTTCCTTCAGTGTTGGTACCATTATGAAAATGGATGCTGACGGGCTTTGCTCTTGACCTCAGTTCAAGCTCCCTGTGTTTCTCGATTTAGTCCAAACAAAGTGGTAAATGCTAAAGGTGGCTTACAAACACTAATGTCTGGGGAAAGGGTGAGGAAAAACTGCTTATATTATCACACTGCTACTACGTAAATAGTTAAAGCAAGGGATTAGGTTAGATGCTGCATTTAGCATGTTATAAATCTGGAGGTTTCAGTCTTAAATCCCAAGGCAAATGCCGTTCAGCCAGCCCTTCTCTTTCTAGCCTTTAACAACTGCACCTCATCCTCAGTCCTTGATAACATGCAGCTATGCAAAAGCAGAAGGTGCTACAACTCAGCCACTGAGCCCTTTCTTAAAAGGCAGGTTTTCTTTTATGTGGCACATCTCAAAAATGTAACATAATAGGGTCAACAAAAGGAGCGGGGGTCATTACTCCTTAGGCCCTTCAGTTCAAGTTTTTGGTTTTGAAATACATCTGCCTTTCTAATTGGATAATGGTTCTGTTGCTGTTTTCTTAATCATTTTATGTATATCCATTTGCTCAAAACAGATTAAGATGAGAAAGTGGGTCACACCTACAACTGCTGAATAGATACTATCTACCAAAATGTTATTTGCATTCATACCATGCTGTTACAAATACTGAAATAAAATGCATGTTCCACAGCATGTAAACTAAATCACAACAAGAGAAGAAAAAAGGAGCTAATTAAAATACAAAGGTGAAAGACAAAATAAACAGAACAAGCAATGAGCCAGATGTCAGTGTTCTTTAGGTCATTACAAGGAGGCTACTTCTCCATACGTGCTTGGTAGAAGCAGCCATCTCTGATAGAAAGATTTCTATTGTCCCCTGTAAAGGCTTTTGTTTTTATTGGCACCAATCTTGCTTTTCAAATGTACGTTACATGGGTCAAATCCATTTCGGACCACTCATACAGCATGTCTCGAGGAAAGTTATGGTCAGAAGACAAACTAGAATGGTCTCATGCTTGACCTTCCTGGAGTGCTACTTACTGTTGCAACAGCTGGATTTTTCCCATGGTTGCTGGGACCAATGGCGTTCAGGAACATTCCTGCTTTTACTGAAAGCACAAAGCAATTTTTTAATTTTCCTAATAGATGAGAAAAGCCTGAAAATGTATCTCAATGCACCCAAAATGTTCAGAAACCAAAAGACAAACAATAATAAGTCCAAGGTTAGTCCTTCTCTTTCCTTTCAATCTCTTATTTTATTAAGCCGATTTTATAAATTTCAGAGGCCAACTCATGCTTCCTGAAAACCTGAAGGCAGGCATACCCACTACTAGGCCAGTTTAATAATAGCTTAAGGGAGGTCCTCTTTTGCAAAAAGAAGTATCATGTGCTGAGCTAAGGACTTTCTCTGACCAGATAGGTCAGTTCCCCAGTTAACTAGAGGCCCAAACAATTTTATTATACTGAATATGCTCTCTCTTATTTCTAGGGCTCTGCTTAAGAATTACGAATTGACTGCCTTGAGAGACTGATTACCTGTCTATCTTTGCTGCCTCTTTTACACAGGGTCACTGCAGCAGTGGAAAACCTAGCCCTGGCCCCTTCCCAGCCCACAGCTATGTGTATGGCACTGAGCACAGTGGATTCTAGACCCAGCCTGGGGTTTGTATAGCGGACACTGCAGCTCAGTCACCCAGCCAACTCCCTTCTACACTGACTTAAGGAAGCTCTGGCTTTTTGCCCATGTAGATGAGTCATCAGAAACCTTGCACTACAAAACCTCAGAGATAAAACCACTGGAGTTCATCTTCCCTTGTATTACCCATATGCCTGCAGCCAAGCAGAGAGACTAAAGATGTCGTTTGTCTCTTAGCTCTTACATATTTAATCCATACCTTCTACACAATATTCTACCTTCTAGATACACTCCTGTAAATCACTGAATGTCTGTAAGTAGTTGCCCTGTGCTAGATTTTTTTTATATTCCATTCTGTGGCATATACACATATGATGTGAAGGCTGATTGAGTTATGCCTTTACATATTCTGACAAGGTCTTCCCACAGTGCTCAGGAATATTTCAGGCAAGAGAAGGAAACAGTACTGAAACACAGAAACTTGCCAGTTCTCACCCTCACAAATAGTTTGCCTCAAGTCCATTTTAAATGCTAAATCCTGCAGAAAAACAGATGTAGTATGTAAGAAATAGTGCAAGAGCAACATAGCCAAGGAGGGGAAAAAAAAAAAGTGTACTTTATGCCAAGCAATAATTTGTGCTTCTCTACAAATACACAACTGAAGTTACACAACTTCTTTCCTCCAAGAAAGACACATTACACTGACAAAGTAAGTAAACTGTTAAAAGACCTGACCCTGAGAAACCTGAGTCATCATTGGTGACTGCTCCTAAGAGGACATAGCTGCGTCATTTTGTAAATGACAATTTGTTGTCACTGCATTTTGCTACAGCTGAATAATAAGGGATTTATGAATTGTGGGCATTGGGGGAAAGTCAGCAGGATTTTAAGTATCACAGGTGCAATTTGCATTTAGGCACCCAGTGAATGAAGGACAAATGTCCATTTTTACTTCAATGTATTTAAGGTAGACCGTGGTTTTTTGATAATGCAAAAATAGGACTGTCTCCTGAGCAGTGCTCTTGCCTTTAAAAAGATGTGAAAGGACAGGATTATGCTTTATTAGCAGGATAAGGTATGGCTGAGTGTTTCACTGCTCAGGAATTTACAGTGATTTCTAGAATAGTCCTTTCAGGAAGGGAGTTACCTATATCATTTTATCTTCTATTATGAAACAAATAATCAGGTGTATTTTCCACTATTGTTCACTAGAAATTAAGTCCCCTTGTTCCTCAGGGTGAAACAGTATCCACAAGTACAATCTATTTTTTTTCTTCTTCTTTTTCTTTCTGTTTAACAGGAAATGCCCCAATTGCTAAATGAATACGTAACTAAGCTCCATGAGCAGGGCTGAAGACATCCTTTTACTGACTTTAGTAGTTATGTTTTTTTTCACCTTTACAGTATCCTTTAATAGGTTTTCAGGATAAGTTTGTTTATTAATTACATCTGTCACACCAGGGACACAAATAGCATTCAGATTATTTTATAAAAGGACAAAAAAGCCAATGTCACCTGCTGGCTATTAAAAGAAACAGAGAACAGAGCCTAGAAATCCTCATTTCCACATTCTCTGTCTCCATTAGACCACTTCAGGTCACACACATTAAAATGCCATGAGCAACAGCCACGGCTGCTCAGAAGTAGCAAGGTACTAGCGAGCCAGTGAGTAACGGCCATGATGGGTTCTAAGACAGAAAAAGGATTAGGAATTCCAAGTATAGGTTATATTTTACTGATTTCAGCTCTCCTAGAGGGGATCTACTGTCTCCAAGTCCTTAAATTAAAAAGTCAGCAAAAGGATGTGCTGAATCCCAGATGTTAATTGCACGAACTCAGTGGATTAGAACTGCAGATAATTAATTGCCAAATTTTAATACATGCTGAACTAAATGGATGATAAGATTTCCAGTAGTCAGTTCTGAGGTCCAGAAGGGGAAGATTATTTCTTAAAATGTGAGAGCCCTAGAGGCCAAAGTAATCTAAAATGTCTGATTTCAGGAAGTTAGAGAAGCTGGGGAGACTAGTGGAAGGGCCAAGTGAAAAGCTTTAATGCTTGCGTATACAGTGCAGCAGCTCAAGGGAACTTATATGCTGCTAAATTCCATTTGGTAAGAAGGAAGAAGCTTTTCAGCTTTTAGAAATGCGCAGTCATTGTTTGCTATGTTTCCTGTAAGGTCAGCTATACACAAAATGCTCTATTAGATTTTGCTTTAAAAAAAAAAAAATCACAGCATTTACTGCTATGATACCATAACCTCATTGTCCCAGTTCTTAGGAATTCAGTTTGTCAATTAAAGCTCAGAGTAAAATAATGTAATGACAGTAGAACTAAGATATAAAACTTTTAAAGGGAAAAATGCCTACCTTTATGAAGACATTTTTATCTAGAAAGTACATAAAGCTAAAACAACAAGACTAACACAGAGAGGAATTGTTTTTATCATTTATCCAATAGTAGAACTGGAACAGCCACAATAAAAGCCACACTGTACTTGGTGTTACCTGCTCATTAAAATCTGATTTGAAAAGGAACAGCAAAAGTAAATAGTGCATAGGCTTTAAGACATATGTAGTCT